>JANRGV010000001.1:132337981-132367266 GCA_024734035.1 Alethe castanea
GCTCGTTAGCATGATAATGGGAAAAATTCCTTAAACTCACACAGTGAAGGAACAAAAAGACCCAACCCTCAACACAAACAAATATTTGGACAACTCACTATAAAAATAAAAATCCAGCATTTCTGTATGTTTAAATCACATTACTAGCACAGATCTATTGATTTATAAAGCAAAAGTAGACAGGAAAGCAATTTAATTCTGCTTTGGTTGATCCACTAATGCGCATCCATTGTGCATTAATAAATGACACAATAAGTAAATAATTTTACAAGAGATACAAGAAACCATAGATGTGGAAAACATGTTCCAGAGTTGCCACAAGTAGGTTAAATCCTTGATAAAACCCTGTGCTTCTCATATCTGAACACGTGAAATCGTGGTTTGGGTAAATAGAGCTCCTGAGGATGAACAAAAAGAGTCAGTCTTGGTCTTGGAGCAAAGGATCACCTGGAGGAGCACAGGACCTGTTGACCACTTGGAACACACAGTAGTTGTAGCCCCACAAGGAGCTAGTGAAGGACAGGTAGGAATTACTGAGCTGTCAGGCTGAGCCTGCTCCCTGGCACAGCACCTGTGGAGCCTTTACTCACCAGGAGGGAAAGGGCCAGGGCTGGATGTCTCAGGGCTGGTGTTCCCACCTGCTGTGCCCACACCAGAGACTCAAACTGGTGACCTGACCAACCCCACTAGCACAGGTTTTACTGCTGATCCTGAGCAGCCTCCCTGCTTTCCCCTTCAGCAGTTCACACACAGCCATTTTTCCTTCTGAATCCCCAAGCAACTGAGCACCTCTGTGTCAACAGGCCTATCCTTGACTGTACCTTGATTGTTCTGGTGTCCTGCCAACTCTCAGCTCTTTCTAAGCAGTCTGGGCTCAGATTGCTGTTGCAATTATGTCGAGACAGACTGAGTTAGCATCACCTCCAGTCCTTTACTAACAACTTTTTATGCCTTCTTTTAATGGACTTTCTGATAACTCTGACTCATTTTCTTACAGGCAGCTCCATGCAGCACTGACTCCTTCTCTTCTTTCTGCAAGTTTCCTTCTTCCTTCTACATGACTGGCTAAACCCCAACCTGTCCCTTACCTGGTCACCTTACCCTGAATGTCCCTCACACAACATCTTCTTACCTTGTCTGTCCCTTGCACGACCACATGTACCACCCTCTTCCTCTTCCTCCTCCTCCTCCTCACAGCACAGCCAGCACAGCCAGCACAGCCCATCCCACACTGCAGCAGACTCTGGGTCTCAAGCTCCAACTTGAACTGCAGCTGTAATTTATGGCCAGCTAACCCACTCTTTGGTAACACCCAAATCCATTGGGCGGGCACAGATGTTTCCACTCCTCAGTAATCAGTACAGCTCTAATTCATCGGCAGAGATTTCCTTCTGTACTGTCCTTTCAACCTGTCTTCCCACATATCTTTCCACAGGTTGCACAGTGGGCTATGGCTGAGCTGGCCCTGCTGTGCCCAGAGCAGACTGGTTGCTGGTGCCAGGTTCCTGGGGACCACTGTGAGTGCCTAAGCTTTGGACACTGGGCTGGAGGAGACCCGTCCTGCCTCCCTGAGTGCCTCTGGAATGATGAGCACTGAGCTGTGTGGTCTGAAGCAGCCTGGACAGAGCCCAGGCAGCTCCTCCTTGCTGTGGGCCTGGGGTTGCCACATGGCCCTGCAGGTTTCTGCCCACTGATGGGGAAAGAACAGCACTGTGCTGTCACCATGCTGTGAGAGCCAAAGATGCCCTTTATTTCCCACCGTAGTCATACCTGAGCCGTAAATGACGTGATTCTCCCTGGGTCACCCCACAAATTGAAGACCACAGCCTTGAACCCTCTGTGGCTGCTGAGTGCCAGGTGCCATGCACCTCACTGACTCCTGTCATTGCCTTTTTCAGGTGTTTTCCTGGAGAGTTCTTCTCTTCACTTTCCTGCACGCTTGCATGGAAAGACAGAATCACCTCCAGTAATCACACATTAGATCTGGGAGATGTAGTACACTTGTTACTCAGTACAGACAGACCTAAAAATACTAATTATAGAACGAAGGAATTTAAAGGGGAAGTGAGATAATGGACTACCCTGGTGAGAAGCCCAGCTGAAAATCAGAGGCTGCATAGGAGAGAAATAAAGAAATCACCAAGGAGATTTTAAGCAAGGGATTTAAAGGACAGAGAATAGTGCAGAAATAAAAGGGGACTGCAGCATAATATGAGGAAATAATAATTTGACCCATAAAGTTGGAGGGGAGGGTTATACTGAATCTGGAAACAAAAATTAGTCTTAGCTGTTTGAATACACATAAAACTATGGGTGAAAGAAGAAAGTGAAGGCTGCAGTTTCTGACAAGGCAAGGACACACAGTCTTCAGTAATATATATATTGCTGGTGACAGAATGAGGTTTTATAGAAATTATCAGGAATAGTGCACAGGGATTCTATATTATTAGCATGAGTTAAAGAGTTTCTTCAACAGAAACATCAAAGATGTGTTCATATTAGAGAATAATGCTGATAATTGGTGGAAGTTACCGGTATTAAAAAGACTAAACAAAAAAAAATAGCAAAATCTTCTTTTCTTTGTAGTGTTTTAGGTCCACATACTATAAAGGACATTTAAAAAAGCTGAAATCAGTATTCCCATTTTAAAGGTGAAGAAGCTGAAACATGGGGAACTTGCGTAATTTGTTACAATCCAGGCAACATAGAACCAAAATCAAGGCACCAAAATTAAGATGAAAGAATTGGGACTTGAGTCTTTTCCTCATTCCACCTGTTTCAGCCAACAGCAAAGGGCAAACTTAGGAGGGAACTCAGTTCTTTTTTTCATACCTAAGGGGAGAATCACTGGCATGAGGGAAGAGAGACATAGAACTATTTTAAATTCATAAATCATAGCAGCAGAAATATACAAGGAAGGTAGGGTTTTGAAGCAGAGCTAGGGTCAATGCAGATTGCTGGTGGTGGCATTTGTATCTAAATTAGCAGCCATAGCAGCCCATATTTGAGAGAGTTCAAGGCAGAGCTCTCCTCCCTCTTCTTTTCCTCTCTTCCATGGCCTTTAAGCTGACTATCATGCTGAATTTATGTGTGGAGGAAATCCTTGCCATGTATCCTGACCCCATCACAATCACTATAGAATTTTTGCAATCAGCTTTAAACAGGCCAGGATTTCTTACTGTCCTTTCTCATCTCTCAATAATATTGAGGTTCCTTCTTGAACAGTGTCTGCAAGGAATTGTAAAAAACCCTGGTGGAATACAGCATGCTAAAACCTGGGTTAGATAAACAAAATGGGAAAGTAAGACTAATCACAGTAATACAGGCCCTGACAGATCTTCCAGACTCTTCCAAAGGGCAACATTTCTTCTACAATACTGAAAAACACTAAAATAAGTGATACAAAATAAACTGCAAGAAGCAATCCTTCTACAGGGCCACATGAATGAGCTAGACCATCTATCTATGCATTTTCCCTTCTGGCATCCAGTGATTTGGCCCTGTTTACTTTCCAAGGGAGTGTGATCAGACTGAAACTGGAAGGAAAAATATTTGATCTTTTTAAACAGTCAAACCTTTAAAGTCCAGCCTGTCCCCTGAATTTTGAGAATGCTACTAGAGGTTTTTAAACAAGACCTCTATTGATATCAGTGGCAGGCATTGCAGACTAAGCACTACAGAGCAATAAACATTTAATTCATCAGATATGGTCAAAGCTTTTAACATTCTTTTTCTTGTCACATAGGCACTGTTCATATTCCTAAGGAGGTTCTACTTGCTGTCCTCCTTTGATAGTCTTGGAAGAAGGAGGAATATCTCTTCTTAAGGCTGAGCTTAACAGAGGTATCTGGAATCAATAGTAAAAAATAAAACCTGACCTGATGGTTTTGGTTTTATTTTAGTTAGGATGCATGAAAGGAAATATGATGTCATGCTCTATATTAAACCAGCTCTCTGAAAGCTTTTAATTGCAGTGTATTTTGAAGCTGTATATTCAAATGGTGACAGCATACTGTGTTACCTCCTTCACAAACAGAAGTCTTAGAGAGTCACATGCTGCTAAAGAAAATGTTTTACACTTTTCCGTTCTTGACACATCAGTGTCATTTTTTTATCTGGTTACTATGTTATGCATGCAACAGAACTGCAGTGATAGTAAAATCTGTGACATGCAGGCAGGGCTGCGGGCACAGTATGGAAAAAAGGCAGTCTCTTACTTGAGCACTTGGAGAGCTCCTAATACATTATTTATGGGAAATCAATATTTTTTATAATAAATACATACACATGTCTATCTATCCTTTCAGGAAAACAAAGATATCTCTGTCCCACTGTTGGTGAAAAGCAGAAAGCAAGACCATAGAGGCCTTAGTTCACATTGGCCAATTACCAAATCTTCCTCTGGCAGTGTCTGGGGAGCCAGCACAGATGGGTTGGGTTTTGCAGGAAGGTTGGCTCTTGAAAAGACGAAGATCATTTTTAACTTGTGGCAAAGACTTAGTGTCTGAGCAAACAGGTCTCCATTACAGAGTCCTGAATGCTCTCTCCATTGCAATGGGATTTATTTCAGTGTGATACAGGGGCACGTAGCTGAGTGTCTGGTGAGAAATGCCCTGGCATGAAACCCCCTTGAACGGAATCAGAACAGGAGGGTTGGTGTGGAGGAGCCTAGAAAAGGAGTGTGGTGATCCAGGCATCCTGGGGAGTCCCTAGGGTTGATCAGGGCAGTGCCTGGTCAGGCTGAGCAGGCAGCTTGTGGGTGCAAAGAGATCCCTGCAGATAGACAGCTTCTCCTGGACAATGAGCATCTGGCGGTGGATGAGCAAGGAAGGAGAATTTGTTCTTACTGTATGCTGAATATATTACTGTTTTGTCTTTCCTTCAATAAAGATTTGTTTGTTTGTACATTTTCTCCCGAGGGGGTAAGTCAGACCTAATGAGGGCATGTGGTTTTCTGGCACTTCTTGGGTGGGGATTAAGCTTGGTTTAAACATTTGCCTCAAGAGATGTCAAATACATTGATGCTACTGGTTTCTGTTCTTATTAACCACCTGGCTGAGGATTATATGTACATATTATATTGAGGTAATAGGAGTTCTTTGGTTAATCTTACTTTGGAGGCATCCGTGCATGTATGCACACATAGGTATTCACAAATAGTTATGTGGAGTTTTTCCATGGAAAGTGGGAGGTTTGGAAATGAATTTCCACTCCTTTTACTCCTAGTGACACACTCTCCCCCACATGATATTATACATAAAATGAACCACAGAGAGCTATTTTCCCAAGCAGACGGAAGTGATGTTTTTTGAGGTGGGTAGCTGCATTTCAAAGCCAGAAATCTGCATGGAAGATATTTGTGCAGTGCCATCTGGACAAGCTTTTAATTAATGTGGAAAATGAAAAATTAACAGAGGGACTAACAGTTTCTTCATGTTCAAAGACATAATCCTGCAGGGAAAAAAAATACCCATGGTTATACTTCCAAAGGATTAATGAAGAGCTTCTAACATGGGTATATAAAAATGAAATCAGACTAAGAAAAAATGTTTTTAACATTCATGATGACTTTTATTAATTGGTTAATTTTATTAATTCAGAACAATTCTATTTTCTTTAAAAAAGACAGCAAGAAAGGGTAATGATAAGCAGATGAAGATACAATTGTGTGTATTCTGAATGAGGGATTCTTTCCACCTAATAAAATAATAATGATAACATTAGAGGAGGAAAGAGGGAGTGGAGTATCACTCTGGTTTTGGGCATATAATAGGAGTTTAGATATCTGTCCATTTACTTTGCAATCACCCTTTTTGCTACCTGAGTATCAGACGATAATAAAACATGATAAAACTGGAGTGTGGATTTTCTGCCTGTCTTCTGAAGTTTTGAAATACAAAGTGTATGAAGACTACTTGAATTGTATTGCTTTGAAATCTTTGAGAAATACTGTCACTTTTTAACAACTGATCTGCTCCTTCATCTGATTTTCTGGTGATACTTTTAAACCAGTAGCATTTAAATCTCTATTTTAGGATGATAGGAGAAATCAAAGGGTACTTGTGACCATTAAAGATTTTATTCAATTTGTCACAGAACAGATATATCCTTCCATATCTGTATATATACATATATATGTGTATTCTTCTTGTCTGCTGAAACTTGTTTAATGAGTTCCAATCAAAGAGGGTGTTTTTATATCCTGGGTTAAAATTCTGTGGTTACGTGCTACAAATCTGTCTTGTCCTTCTTTTCCTCACAATTTTCTGTAACAATTTCATTAATATTTCAACGACTTAGAGATCTTGGAATAACATTGCAACTCCCAGTTAAACTAAAATGATACTTCTTTTTTTCTTTTTTTTAATGTTCGATGAGAAACAAGCAACCAGTAACTCTGCAAGTGTGAACCCAAAGGCGGAGGGAACATATGTCTCCCATGGGAGCAGGAGTTAACTGATTCAATGTGAGTAAAGGATGGTAAGATTTCAGCATGAGGCAACATCTCAACTTAAAGTGAATCACTCTCCAAATTGACCAGAAGTAGAGTAGAAGGAGAAAATATTATGAGTGTGATGTTTAGGTTATCATGAAAATACTTCTTTACTCTGCACTAACACCATTCTTTAAATTACTTAATAAGCACAAACATCTATGGCAAAGTGTAAATTTGGGAAATGTACTTAAAGCACCAAGACAATGAGTGTTCAGGAGAAAAATCTAAATTTTTTGCTAATATTATTCAAGTTTGAAAATTATATTGTGTTTATTTAGCATGTTAAAACCTATGAAATGTAGTCGTGGATTAGTGCAAGATGTTCTGTGGCCTCCAAAAGTTCCTACCTCCTTGGGGATCTTCATTCTGTGCAGACAGCTAAGGATGCCTTCTATTTCCTGCTGAAATTTTCTAACTGTATTTTTAACTGTGGGTTTTTCCCTGACTTGCTCTCCTACTCAACCTCAACGCTGATCTGGATCCAGTGGAGTCTGGTTTGACATTCATCTGACTAAATGTGGAGCTGGGACACAGACTTCTACTTTGAACCAGCTGTCTTGGTGACAGTTGTAACTAGGAAGATCAACACAGTCAACAGAGTTAAAGATGAGATTCATCTGACCAAGTGTAGGCACTTTAGAATTGTGAATTTAGAATTACCTAACTGACTGTGATTGCTGCTCACGTTGCTCTGTCACACACTGTCATTCTCACTGTAGACAGATGTGTTTAGATCAATCCCACCATAATTTGGTAGTTATAATTAATTTTCAGGGGATTATGGTAAAAATCTCTTTTTATAAATGCTGTCTCCCCAAGCCCCAGGCCTGATCTAGAGGGAGGTGGCTTCAGTTTCTTGCACCGCTTGTCTTCTCTTTCTCATGGCTCACTGGTTTTCCCTGTTGCTCTCCTCTCTGCTTCTTCCATGCTTCCCTCATATGTTGAATATGACTTTACAACAGAGAAAAGGGAATGTTTTCACCTCTATGAGCTACCACTACATGACAGATATTTTGCTGAACTTAGTCTATTTTGAGCCAATATCTGAAGCATTGTTTTGAGTAAGAGACCAGTTCTTCTTGTGAAACCCCACCTGGAATGCTGCATACAGTCCTGGTGTCCCCAGCATAAGCAGGACATGGAACTCTCTGAGCAAGTCCAGGGGAGGGCCACAAAGCTGCTCGGAACACTGGAGCACCTCCCCTATTCAGACAGGCTGAGAAAGTTGTATCTGTTCAGCCTGGAGAAGAAAAAGTTGTGTGGGAACCTCACAGCACCTTCAGAATCTGCAGGGGCTGCAGGAGAGCTGGAGAGGGACTCTGTGTTCAGAGCTGCAGTGACAGACAAGGAGCATTGGGTGCAAATTGAAAGAGGGGAAATTTAGGTTAGATATTTGGAAGAAGTGTTTTACTGTGAGGATGATCAGACACCCCTCTGAGAACGGGTTGCCCAGAGATGTTGTGAATGCCCCAATCCTGTCACTGTTCAAAGCCAGGCTGGATAAGGCATTGAGCAGCCTGGTCTAGTGGGAGGTGTCCCTGTCTATGGCAGGGAGTGTTGGGGAAAGATGATCTTCATGGCCCTTTCCAAACCTTTAACATTCTATGATTCATTCTATGATTCAGTGGTGAAGTGGGTATGTGGCAGTTCCTCTAGAATCTAGAATTATGCATAAAAAATAGCAGTTTCACTGTTTTGCAGTAGTGAATATATTTTATAGACCAAGGGCTTGTGTCCTACTCACTGCCTGTTGTTCCACTGTTGAGTTTGTAAATTCCTCAGGGCAAGTGCAGGGTTTATGTTCATCATCACCTCATCATCCACATCCCCCTCTAAAAGATGAGTGGTTGAAAGAGAGAAATTACCTGTTTACTTTGCTCTCTCTCTATATATATATTTATTCATCATTCATATATGATCCTTATTCTGCAGTGCATAGATGTAGCTAATAAGGATGTGATCAATACTCTCACAAAGTCACATGTGACTATAAATTTGCATTATTTACTATTGCAACAAAAATGAGTGAATGTATTTTATATGCAGGTGCAGAGATGCCATTTTGAAGATGTGAGAATTAAACAATGGAGGTTGCCAATTAGACAAGGTGTTAAAACATATGTAAATTTGCCAGCATATGTATGGTCTCACTCTACTTATGTGTTTATAGTGCCTTTTGGATATGAGCCTAGAAATTACATTTCAAAGTAAATGTATATTCTTATACTAAATTGCATTTCTGTTTAACAATATTTTTTTCTGCTTATAACTTTAGCTTTTAAATTTTTTTCCTATAACAGAAATATAAAATTACTGCTTTAAATTATGAATATGTATTGATGGGCCAGCACCACATAAAACTTACTACCCAGGCCATACTGAAGCTTGATCTGAAATTTTCTATATGTATGGACAAATAGTGATTTAATCTAGATATACTGAAAACATGCAAGCCTCTTGCAGATTATACTGGGCAAGAATATAAAAGAAAATGTTTACAATTATTCTTGGAAAGCATGAATTGTGAAAGCAGTTTGTTATAGATGATGTTACGTCATAAGTATTGGTTTACATTTAAACGTGCGTTCGCTTTCATGCAGGTATTGCAAAAATGATTTATGCATTTCTAGAAATGCAAACACTTCATTTTCTACCAGTCTGGAGGTAATGCCAAATGCCTGCTCATTCCAATACATTCTGTTTGGATCTTTGGCTGCAGCAAAGCAGAAGCTTGATTTAACTCTGTCTGCAGGGTCCATTCTAACACCAATTACTGGAGAAAATAGCCTTACTTTCAGATGTTGAATTTAACTTTGCAAATAATTCTTCATAACTAGAAAGTAGAGATCTGCAAGTAGTTACATTGTTCTCTTCTGCCACTCTACTCTGTGTAATGCTTATCCATTCTTCATTTAAGAATAAATTCATCTGCTGTTGTGGAAAAATGCTGTTAAATAAAGCTGATCTTGAGGCCATGACGTTATCTGAATATTCTTTGATGACGCTGTTGTTCTCATTCTTTATAAATTGTAGGAATTTATTTCTAAAATTTCAACCTGGAAAAAACTACAATATAAAATTAAGCCACTGTCTTTGATTTCTTCATTTTACATGATGCTTCTCTAGAAGCAGGAGATGTAATTTAGAGGAATAATTGAGGTTTCAGAAAATAGCTTTCTGTAGAAACTTACAGAAATATTCATCATATATTTAGATAGATGGTAAATTATGCTTTTTCAAGCCTCTTAGATAAGAAGTTATTTTATATAAATTTTATGATGTTTAATAATAAATAATTTTTTAAATGAAGAGCCTCCAGTGTTTTGATATTGTTAAAAAGAATATATTTTTTAAGGGAGGGAAATTGTAGCCATTCTCCAGTTAGAGTTCCACTGAGAGCTCTGACCAGGTTTTTACCCTGCACAGAGAGGCAGAATGAAAATAAAGTGGATTGATACTGAGCAGTGAAGAAAGGCAACAGCCATACACAGATGCAGGGTTAAAAGAGCTTCAGTGATGTTTAAATATCTCTGAAGATGATGTTAAAGGGAAGCACAGCTTGAATCATTCAGGTATCTGAATACAGACTTCTGGTGTTGGTTTAGCTACCAAATAGCAGTCATGACAGAAAAACCCAAACTATCTAGAACAACAGTTAGTAACACCCTAAAGCATCTAAAATGGCACTAGATATCCATCTGGCAGCTGAATCCCACACAGACAGCCTACCCTGATTTGATAAACAATTCCAATGCCAGTTTAGAAAGCAGATTTAAGTAGATAAAAGATCACATTTGACCTGGAGATCTCTTTTGTTCAAGGTAAAAAAAGTTCTTGAAATCTTGTGTCAAAATGATTATCATTGTCTGAAGAGGTGGAGGAAGTTTGAGGCTACAAAACCAAAAGATGAATTTAACCAGTGATGCAAGTCTTGCCTGGGGCCTTGATAACGTCCCCTTTCATTGTGACTGAGTGTCTAAACAGGCTCATATTCTGCTCACAGAGCAAAGATCTCTTTTTCCTTGAAGAATTCTGAATTATTATAAGACAGGGAGAAAGCAAAACATGCTCAGAAATTATTGGGCAGCTTGGTGGACTGATGGAGTGAAAGATCAAAGCATGCCTAATAGAGAGGAATTAATCTAGCTGAAAGTTTGAACAGGTATGAAAAGTTCTGCTGCTGTGGGTTTTTTTGGATGAGTTTTTTTAATTGAGCTTTTAAATTCTTGTCCATGGCATTTAGAGCACTCACTGGATATCCTACAGCATGGAATTTTTAAATGGGAATAAGTAAACACTACCTTATTTGATGGAGCAAGGTGATTTTTCAATAAATGTGAAAAAGCAATGCAAGTCATCTCACAAAATGTCTGCCCTCTTATGCTGACCAAGAAAAAATTTCCTGCAGAATATCCATCTTCTCTTGGATAGCTTAACTGTTAACTGTTACCATCTTCTAATAAATGATAAATCCCAAGTGATAAAATGATACATTTTTGCCCAAAACAAGGCACAGCCCTCTAGGACAGCATGTGATGCTGAGGTCAGCCAGAAGCCAGATGTGAAGGTCTCCTTTCATTATCAGTGTTGCAAAAGACTGGGAAAAAATCCCTGCTGGGGAAGATACATTGGATAGCCAAGAACACTTTACTTGATGCAGAGAAATGTCCTTGCTTGCATCTGCATGGCTAAGAGAAGCCCTGTGAGCTTCCAGGAAAAGAGAGAAGCCAGCGGATCTTTGGCAGTGGTGATCCAAAATCTGCGGCTTTGAAAACCTCACTGGGGCTTAACTGCTGGCACAGAAGTTCACCCAGGGCAAAGTTAGATTTTGTGACTGGATACACCTCAGCTGGGCAGGTATGAGATATGGGAGAAGGGGAGAATGGGAAAAAGTGGAGAAGGAAGCAATTGATGTGATTGCTGAAGGGATCAATATGATGTAGACAGGAATGGTCTTTTCACCCTTACTGAGACCCTTATGTTTGCCTCATTTCTGTCTGCATTTGACTTTAGGCCTGTGTCTGATATCAGTAGCATGTTTCACAAGAGATCATCTTGCTTTGCTTTTCTACTCCTCTAAAAAGGAAGAATTAAATGTGAGCATGTATTTTAATGTTATATTGGTCATTCCAATGCCACTACCAATTTAGATGCAGTATACATTGTCTTTTGTAATTTTTATGAGATGCTATAGATGTGAGGATTTCTGCTTGTAATTTACTTAGTATAATGAAGGCAGATGAGGATAGAAAAGCCCAAACAAATGACTAACAGAAAGTTTAGATTCCAATTCTAATGTCTATATTAATATAAATTCAAATTATTTCACTGCAGCCATTGAGTTATATGCCTATGTCTATATATTTAGTATTTGTTAAATAACCAATGATTTAACCACATTTTGATTTTCATGTGCTTTTCCTCATCCTCTTTAAGCCTTTATAATGCCATTTATGCTTATAACATGTAAGAGAATGTTATTCCACTGAAAAAGATATGTCATTACTACCATTTAGTATTGCAATGGGTAGTTTTTCCAGTCCAGAAAATTTCATGTTGACAATTTTTCAGGTAGCAGATTAATCAGACAGAAGATAGAGTGGAATTTAGAAAACCCAAAACCAAACATCTGCTAGTGTTGTTATTGCCAGCTTCTAATTCAGCATTGACAAGTGTATGTTTTTCAGAGTAGAAGATTTTATTTTTCAGTTGCTGGGTGCTCTGAATGAGTTCAGAATGAAAAGCTGAACATGCATTGTTGACATCCATTCTGAGCAATATAAATGTTAAAATAGTGGTATTTCTACACTTCTAATCCCCAAATCCACCCCAGTGCCTGAATCTTGCTCTACTGATAAGCTTGCATGATCTTCCTCTCCATCAGAGGGTGACTTGCATTTGAAGTTTTTAAGGATGTTGTCTGTGCTGTGAAGGAATCCCAAGGTGTCACAGGAAAACTAGAGGTTGCTTTAACAAAGTGAAGAGATTATTTGATCTACCTGCTCATTTTTCAATTTCTCAAACACATTTGAGAATTAATAGCCTACTTTAAAGCAGCTTTTTTTTTTCCATAGGGATTCTGAAAATGGACTACCTTTCTTCTAATGATTTGAGAATCTCAAGCACACACAGGCTCAGGTACTGTCTTGAAGTCTTTTCCCCATGCCTGCAAGTACCTTTTCATTTTTAGAGTGAATCAGTAAGTACAATTGTTTTTGTGGGGTTTCAGCTGGTTTTATCTGACTTTATCTCCACTGCTGCTGTTGTGCCTGGTGGACACCAATGTGATTTTACTGTGTGCCTTAGCTCTGCCAGGAGCACCCCGTGCTGTGTGCTGGGGCAGAGGTGCAGCACATGCAGCTGTACAGAGGAGCTGTGGTGTTGAGCAGGGACAATATGAACTGGAGAGGAAAGCCACAATATTGTTCAACATTGGCCTGAGACAGTTTATGTTGGTTTAACTGGAGACAAAGATAATTGTTTAGTCTAAGTGTATAAGGAGCACAAAATAATAGAACAGCTGGAGATACAGAGCATTCTAGATGACATTTTGAACATATGCTACAATTATTTCTGCCTTTTTGAGTACACTCATGCAAGCCTCAGAAGGGACATTGTTTAGAAATTCACTTACACTGGAGCGAGGTGATGTTATGACCATGTCACTCTTCAGCTCCTGCACAGTGCCCCAGGTAATCCTCACACAAATGTTCTGCAGGGACAGGGCTCTGGTGCCACTGCAGCAGCAGCAGCTCTGGTGTCCAGGGACTCCCAGCTCTGGGGTAAGTACTGGGAAGGTGGCATCACCATTTATGCAAAGGTTTTTCTCAACAGACATATGAGAGTTACATACAGCATGTTGGACAGTAGCACCACATTTAGGCTTGAAGTTAATGGGTGCTGTCATAGCCCAGTGCCCCTGAAAAGAAGCAGGCTGAGGAAGCTGATGATGGGCTTTGGTACTAGGTGGTTTAAAAAAGCTACCCCTGTTTGAAATAGCCTTTGTTACTTGAGTGTTCAGGCAATGTGTACAGGCAATGAAAACATTGGGAAATGCAGCAAATAAAGATAAATGCTGAAAATACTATATTTATTAGTTAATATATTAAGTAAAAATAATAATAATCAGTTAGCATATTAATTAGTTAAAATTTTACATTTCTTACTAAATGCTATATATTTTTTGTGTTTATTCTAGAAAATACTAGATACCAGTCCTTACACTGCCAAAGCAGTGACTGTGGCTGGCCAGATTGGAGTGGCAGTGGGAAGATGGGGCTGCACAGCCCAAGAAGCCTCTATGAGGAGAGCAGAATGCTGCACTGTACCATCCCAGGACTATATCTGCAGGGAAGGACTTTCCCAGCCTTCATATCCTGCAGCAACTGCAGCAGAGATGGACTCTCCTCTTGCCTCCAAGCAGAACTGACAAACTACTTTTACTCAGAGGATGACATGGCTTCAGTAGTCAGGGTTCAGGGTAAAATGGTAATACAGGACAGTTTGGAAAACTTATGTAAGAAGCATTGCCTGCTTCATGTGTTTAATCTATGAAGAAAGTATCTGTGATTTATTTAAGATTCTGGCCTCTTTTTAATTATGTTTTCAATTAGTTTGCTTCATGGGTACTTATAAATAGATTTTCCCTGAAAACTGTAATGACTTCAAGGGAGTAATAGGTAATTCAGTGAAAAAAAAAAAAAAAGAATGGTGCCTTACAATAATAAATTGGTAATTAAATTATTCTATTAAAATCAGATATGAGACATGATTTATATGTATTGCCACCAATGCCAAAAGAATATTCTTTTCCTCTCTCCTGAAAACCTTCAGACTCGTGACATGGTGTCCAAATGCAAACACTTTACAGTCATTGCAAAAGTGAATTGATGGTAGTTCCAGCTTTGTTGATATTTCCAGATGAAAATCTTAAAAAAAACAAAACAAAACAAAACAAAACAAAACAAAAACTATACAGAATCATAGAATAGTTTGAACTGGAAGGGGCTTTTAAAAGTAATCCAATTCCAATCCCCCTGCAATGAAATCAAGATCTTAGTGTAATCAGCTGAAATTATACATATATATGCATATGTTTCTTCAGGCAAAATCTACAGCTAAGTTAAAGGTTTTTTTGGGATGAGAATTTTTATCACAAAAAAATTGTGAAATAACACTTGTCTTTTTGTCAAAAAAAAAAAAGGAAGACAAAATTGTCACAGCTGAAGATTATTTTCTGTAGCTGGGTAAGTTATTCATTTCTAAGTGACAGCCTTCAGATGATTTTAGATTCTTCAGAGACCCCACCTGGTACTTAAACTCTCTCTTAAGGTAAATTTTAAACACTTTTTTTTCATCAAGGTACATACATTCTGGCAGCCAGAGATAGACATAAAAAGCCAAGTCAAAAACCAAAACAACCTCCAGCAATTGCTAAAAGTTTACTGAATTGCCTAAGTTACACAGATGCTACTTGACTGAATTAGCAGAACACCATTGAAGTTAAAAACAGGAGGAGTTTATTGTAGCTTTCTGTGCTACAGAAAACCTTGGAAGTGCTGGAATTGGTTGAATTGCACGAGGTACCTTAAATAGAGCACATCTTAGCAGCAGCTTTTACTTTCAAAGCCAATTGAGCAAGGGATACCAAGAGTCTTGTATTGCCTTCAAATGATCTACTTGTCTTATTCAAACTTATTTCACATGCTGATTTTCTGGCATGGACATGCTTAGACCCATCTGCTGGAGTGCCATTGTGACTCTTCACATCATAAACTGATGCAGCAGTTGCAGATGAGCAAAGCACCAAGCCCACTTCAATATATGCTCTGGGATAAATGTGCAAAACAGGCATATACAATCCTGTTAGGAGCAATGAGCTGCAAATTTTGTCTATGTGCTTCCTGAAAAGGGCCACAGCAGGAGCATTTGGCCTCATACCATCAGTGAACACTTTCACCCTTAGCTGTCTTTGCTGCACGTTTCTGGCTTGGGTTTTCACAGAAAAGAATCAGTTATCTGAATGCACACAGTTATTTGGGAGCTCAGCCCTCTGCACAGCCACTCTCTGGGACAACTAGAAATAACTGAATTTTCAATGCAGTTTTCAATAGTCTTTTTTGTCAGTCTGCAGGATCACTTAGAATAGCAAAGTTTTGGCATTTTTTGTCACAATCAGAAAATGCCAAAACATGACTATCACATGTTCAGGATGACTCATGCCCAAATCCATGACTTCCAGTCCCAGCTACAGCAGAAAGTTCCTTCTTCTTTATTCTCTCTCTCCTGTCCTCCTAGAAAGAAGGAAAATAGTACTATTTTTCCTCTCTTCCTCTCCATCTACCCAATATAAATGACCATTTCACAGATGGTCACATTTGCACCTGTTCAATATTTCATGAACACAAAAATAGAACTTAGACAATTCTGAATAAAGTAGCATAAAGGCAAATGAATAAACAAATCAAAACTGATTATCCTGAAATGCTCCTTGAAAAAAAATGAAAAAATAAAGAGATGGAAATATAATTCAAATGGCAAGGAGAAATGTCTCTCTGCTAAATAGTCCAGAGATTATTTCATCAAACTCCAAATCTGTATATGAAAACCCATTCTGAAGCAGCTCCTAAGATGGACGTTTAAGTAAAAAGGCTCTTCAGATAACCCCTTTGGGGCAAATTACTTTCTATCTGCTTCTAAAGGAAAAGATTGGCATCAGGGCCTGTCGATATGCACCCAGGATGACAGTTTAAATGTGTGTGAAAAACCCCGTGACAGAAAGAATGGCAGTGGATGGATCAGGGGAAGAAGCTAATGTGGTTTTGCCTAAGTAAAAGCCATGCTTGGGTGATGTAGTCCTGTTTTGTATCCTCAGCTCATTTTTCTTGTCATGGGGATGTTCTGTGGCTTGCTGCAATGTGTAGCTTCCAAGAGGAAAGGATTGCCACCACACCCAGGGACTGTGGTATAAGCTGTGCAGCACATGGTGTGGGGTGTCCCCAGGATCAATAGGTGATGCAGTAACATGGCAGAAATTAGCAGAATCCAACTCCTATAACATCTACAATCCCACTTTTGCCAATTAAAACAGTATAAGAGGGATAGAAAATGTGACCAGGCTCCAAATACAGAAGACCAGAGAGAATGATTCTGATAAGAGGGGAAAACAGAAAGGATGTTTTTTGGATATATTTATTATATTGAAATATGCACAGACTAAAACTAGCCCTGAAGAAATAGAGGTATTTTAAATTTATTTCAGCATATTTTAGCATATTTTTAGTTTGGTGACTAAACTCACCAAACTTCCCAAAATACCGTTCCAGACCCATATAATTGGCAGTGGGGTGGCTTCAGATGTACCAATTGGAAGACAGTGAAGTTCAACATTTTCATTAGTAATCATTTGTCTACATGAGAAAAGAAACTTCATTTGCCTCTAAGAGCGATGGTCTGAGCCATGCCCTGTAGTTCAGGCTCTGACATTCTTCACTGTCCGTGCCTGTTCCAGTTCTTGGAGTCCCAATGGCACAACAATTAGTGTCATATTAGTGAAAAAGGAGATGAAGTCGACACAGAATATAGGATTTGATCACCTTTGTGCTTGTGATGCGTGAATACAGTTTATTTTTTGCAGAAGCCATGCAGTGTTGTTTGTGCCTGCCCATGGCTGCCACATTCACTTTACAGCACCTGCTCTTTCTGAGGCATGATGCTTAGCAGAGGTTCATTAACTGAAGATGTAGCTAATTACCACAGAAAAAGCTTTTACTGTCCAGGCTTTAGCCTGGGATGTGCTCCATTGGATTCTGACCTCTTTGGCTCAAATGAGCCATTTTTGATGCTCAGGCTGGTTGGTTTGCCTAAGCAGGGGGACAAAGGCCCACAATGAGAGGTTAATAAGCCCAGCACGGAGCATGAGGCCAATGCTCTTCTCCTCCTGATCCCATCACCATCTCCCTGACCCAGCTCAAGGGTACAGCCTCTATGTAGTATGTGGAACCTGTGGTTGGACTGACAGCAGCCTCCAAAGCTGGACAATTAAAAAACTTGCACATGACAAGGCAGGAAAGTGCCCAGGCTCCTCATAAATTCTGCCAATTGCCCAGACTATCTGTCTAAGGAAGTCTTTGAAATCCATGCTAGGTTTTCATCCTGAGCAGAACAATACTTCTTTGCAGCATGTTCTGGCTCTGGGGCAAAATACATTTATATTTACTGAACACTAAGAAGCATTCAGCTAGCTTAAATGATATGAAAAAGAAAGATGTATTTATGCCCCAAGGTTTTACTCTCTTAATGTAAGGCTTGTATTAAAAACACCCTCCCCATTTAGAAACCTGACAGTTGCCTGCATTTTGGCCCCAGGGTTCACAGCTTGGGGGTCTGTAATGAGCTGGGGAACAGGAGATATGCAGCAAATCCTGCCTTTCTTTCCTGATGATCAGCACTTGCACAAAGAACAAGGAAGGCAGTTGAGTTTTTCTTCTGAATTTTTATCTCCTTGCAATTTCCCAAGGCCCATAAAAATAATGATGAAGAGATCAGCAATCCAGTTACAATGAACTTAGTTTTTTGGTTTTTTTTTCCAGTGAGGGAGCCTCTGGCCCTTTGCATTTTTAAAAAATAGAAGAGCAAGAATATTAAAAAGGCAACGTTAAAAATGAAAAGATGCAAAATAAAATAGAGCTTGTCATTTAACTCCTGGGGTTTATTATACTTAGAGTGATCTTGAACATATCTTTTTTCTTCTCTCTTGGGTCTCACTAGTATCCACATAATGGAGAGAAAAAAATAAATTATTCCTGCAACTTTGAAAGTGCCTCAAATTTGCAGTGACTTTTGCAAAAATGAGGAAGCTGATAACTATCAAACACCAAGAGATGAGTTACATTGCCCCCATTTGTCTACTACTCCTATGTGAAGAAGCTGTGCAGCAGGTGGTAACTTCAGCTAGTCTTTGTTATGCTTGCTTTATGTATATATAAATTAATGGTTTCTTTTCTTCTGTATTATTTTTTTGTCACCATCTCTCCTCAGATTTGGCAAGTGGAGAAATAGAAATGATGTTGCATTACAGATATTGCTACCATAAGTGAAGTCTGCTGTGCACCTTCTCATTTCAGATGGGACATGGAAAAGTTATTTAGATCTCTTCCCCTTTCCCTGTAACAGTGCTTGTCTATCCATGAAGGATGATGCATCCCCAGATATTTTAGTGGAGCACATGAAATCAAGAACAGAAATTATTTTAAGAGCAAATATTAAGCAAACATAATAGCGTAACAAATATTTTCTCTTTAGAGGGACTGAGCCTTTCACTTCTGAATGTGGAAATGTTAACTTACTCTAGTGATTTGTGCCCTTCTTTTTTGGACTGATGCATGCACCATATACTCAGAGGTTTCTCTACAAGGAAATAAGATCTACTGCTGGGCTGATATCAAAACTAATAAGGTACACAATGTGTCTACCCATCCTGTACAATTACTTGGGGTTTAGTAGCCTTAAAATGCCCCAGAAAGAGAAAAAAATATAAATACAGAGTGGAAGAATTCTTCGTACCATGTACAGTAATGTCCAGAAAGTTTCATTCCCTCCAGCTAGTCCAGGTAATCTCCGGTATGGATTTGTCTGATGACTAAAGGGTTGTTACCATTATGTTGTCCCAAGGATTGTTCCCAATTTGGAATTTCAATGTCTTTGTGGGTTATTAGATGTGATTGTGGATGTGCACCCTCTGTATTTGTATCAAGGCTACATCTTTTGCCTCCCTGCACCTCTCTGAATGTCACCCTCTTTCCTTCTCTGCCATCTATTCTGATTAAAATTTTTAGGGCAGCATCTCTTATTTGAATGTGCATAGATGAAATCCACAAGAAGGTCCTTTTTTTTTTTTTTAATAGCAGCAATAGAACACAAATACAGAAACATGCTCCAGCATGAGATTACTGTTGCTTCATTTCTCACATTCCCATTGAGCCCTCTAACAATTGCTTGGAACAGCAATTTGTTTTAACACCTTCCTTGTTGCTGTTTTAACATTTTCACCTCTAATATTTGAGTACTAAAAATTCTCTCACAACTGTAGTTGATCATGGCTTTTTGAGCTCTCTCTTATCTTGCTATTCTATCTGTTAATTATAGATATATATTGAAATTATAGGTTTCCATGTCAACAAGGTTTCTCTCTTTCCACTCAGCAAATGAGCTCTTCTTGAAAGCTGGCCAGCTGGCTTTGGGTTTTTTACCTTGGCCTGAGTTTGTGGTGAAAGTAAAAGGCTTGTATTCCTTTTTAACTGTTTGTGTGGAGGTTGGCTGCATTGTAATGAATGTGGGCATATTACCTTATATTAAATATTTGTAATAAGCCAAGGACAAAGGCAGCATCTTTCAGCCTTGGCTGTCCTTGGCTTCAAGCGTGTATTTTGTGTACCACTGTAGTAGAGAAAAGAGGAGCAATCTCACACTCAAGAGTGTGTGTGGGGAGCTGTAACTATGACTAGGTTCTTCATAAAAAAGTGAGATGCATATAGAGAGAAGGTTCAACAAATCTGTCCTCCCTGGTTTATGTAATTCTAAATTTTTTGAACCATCTGTCCCATAAGAAATGTTCTCCATTTCTGAAACAAACCTTTAAAAATACCAAAAGAGTGGTAGAATAAAAAGAAAAATACACTTGGAAACAAAAAATACACTCAGAAATATTTCTTAGGCTATTTTCCTGAGTTTGTCAGCTCTTGAAAGGAACCTGTTTCCAGTCAGTGTCAGATCAGGGATTTCCAATCAGACAAATATTTGTTCTATTCACAGCTCAGTGGTTTAGTAAGACAGAAGGGTGGCTGGCAAGTTGTAGAGCAAGGCTGAGGCTGGTCAGAGCTGGAGCCAGGGCAGTTTGGTGGGGCAGCAGGTCGTGCTGGGATCCTCTTTGGCACCAGAGTCATCTCCAGCTCCCACTGACCGTGAAGCAGGAGGAGAACCTGGACAGCACAGCCCAGGGGGCAGGGCAGTGGCCTAGGAGGGGAAGTGTGTGGGGTCCATCCAGCAATGTGAGGGTGACTCTCAAGCAAAGAAAAATAAACTTTTAATCATTCTGCAGTCTTTTGATCAGATCAATTTTATTATATTTATAAAATGCAATCTCTGTGTCCCACACCACCTATATATCTGTAGTTCTTGACACAGCTTTTGCCAAGCATCCAAGTGAAAGGCAGTGAAAGTGTGGGGCTTTCAAAAGTATGCCTCCTTCTCTGGAGCATGCTCAGGGACAAATGCTTTCATTCCTGCCTAAAGGAATAGAGAGTTAATAGATTAGCTCTCATAAATGCAGGATGAAACCCATGAATAAACTCCATGCCAATGCATTTGTATGAACAAGTAATGTAGTTGCAAGCAAGATAAATCACAAATTAGAAGGGGCTTACAAGGATATTCATAAATGTAAATAACTGTAGAAAAAAAATGAAATCTTTCAGAAACGCAACTGAGGAAATGAAAAGATACAAGTAATTCAAACAAGCATCAAAGGCCTGAATTTCTGAGGAGCTGGTACTAACGAAGAAACAATTGTCTTCACAGAGAAGCCATGCTAATGAACTGTGCTTTACAGATGATAATGAGGTATTTTTTATGAATGCCTAATAAAGACAAAACTGATAAGACAATGAATAATAATGAAAACTGAGAATCTCTTAGAAATTAAAGGAATTGTGAACAAATATGCTTATGCTGTACTGAGAGCAATAATTACTTATGTTCTCTTTGCATTTTCAAAAGCAAGAAATATGAAGTCCTAATTCTCTACTGAATTTAAAAACAAATTTAAAGCAGAGCAGCAGATTAAATTTGGGTGTTAGCAGGTGGAATGGCTTGGTATCCATGGAGAGTAACATATATCCATAGATAACCAAATGCAAGGTCTGATATGAATGAGTGTGATGTATGGTTGCTATACTGGACCATATGGGAAGCCAGTGGGCAAATACACTATGCTGTGTGGATGGCACTGGGCAGGTCTGCCCCAAAAGTTTGGTAATCACAACCCCTGCAGATAGATGCTGCAGACAAGGGTAGGAAATGGTTTGAAAACTCCCAAAATACAACATGGTGTCTCCAGTCAAGAGGTCTACAGGATTAAAATACCATCAGGAAGGATCATACTGACTCCTGCTCACAGACTATAGATTTTATGGTCAAAAGCTCTGGATTTAGGAAATATTAAAACTTCATATGTGATATTTTAAAATTTGTTAGGATTAATTTTTTTTGCAGTGCATTTAAATATATTTTGTGAGTAAATATATTTTACCTGGCATTTTTTTTCCCAGAGTGACATTCAGCTGTATACTTAATCTCCTTGCACAGTTAAGGCTTCCTACTTTTGAACTTTTAGTAAAAATGTTGTTCCTTACATCAATGTTGGTGCCAAGCGCTCCTCAAAAATAAAATACAGCTTATCAAATCAAAAACCTCACAGAAAATAAGGCCAGAGACTTGCTGAGCTACCACCAGGTGTCAGAGTCTGCCAGTGCTGGTTGCACAACAGCTGCCACAGCTGGAAATAAGGCAGTGGGGGAAAGGGGAGGGAAGTGGGAGTGGTGGAGGATTCAGGAGTGGAGGGGGTTGTCTTTTCTGTAAACCTAGTGTTTTTCTAGACAGAGGTGTAGCATAAATACTGAGGCACTCAATATCCTTTCTTAAACACTGAAACCTTTTACATGAGAATAGCTTTTTATGAATTATTATGGTTACCAAAGTAGAAACAGAAATGTGTTTACCAGTTAAATTTAAAAAAAATACATCATGTTAATGTGGAATTTAAAATGTTTTTACTGGGAAGCCACTAAGCTTTTTTCTCTTGGTGCTGAATCATATTTTTCTCCAAAAATCTCTGTTAGTTTCTAGATTTTTTCTCCCATTATCTTACAATATAGTTTTGAAAGTCTATTTACTCACAAATTTTTACTCATCTATATGTTATATATATATATATGTTAAAAAAATTAAAATAATCTTCTACCTCTTCTTCCTATAAGCACCTTTTCTGCAGAGGAGAGCAGTGCTCTCTTTCTGGGCCCATTTATATTTTCTCCAGCACAGCATTTATCCTGAGGAACGTAGGACTCAGCCTGTGAGCAGAGCTGTTGCAGCAGCAGGGTCCTTGTGCCTCAAGAGGAGATGCAGGTACTTCTGCTGGTTCAGAGGGAGAAATTTGTTCCACCCAGAGGATGTGATGCTCACCTTAAAAGAGAAAGATGAGACACTGAAGGAGCACTTCTTTCCAGAAGGCCTTTGCATGGACTCACCCAGCTGTAGGGATGGCACAGGTGCCACCAGCTTCTCTGAGCACACCTAGAACCCACCAGGCACAGGCCCAGATGTCTTATTAGAGATGAGAAAGTTTAAACTTGACCATCTTCTTTATCAGCTGTTTATGTTCCTTGCTGTCCTGGAGTCACAGGTTTTGGTGTCTCCAGCAGCGAGCTTTTTAACTTGTATTTCTGCATCTGATCTTGGCCATTTGTTGGCGGTGTTTATGGAAATGTAGTCATCTAGGAAATAATGTAAACTTTTTTCTCCTGTATTTGGGTATAGCTTCTTTATGCAGACAATAAGGGTATCAAATATGTTGACAGCTACTGTTACTCTAAAATCAATATATATTCTTTGTCACATCACTGAAATATTTGTTTATCCTAGATGTTGCTCTCAGTCATTTATGCTTTAAATTTGTCAAAAAAAAAGTGAATAGCATTCTGAGCTTCTTCTCAGCCTTCTAGCTGGATGAACAGCCAGCCATTGTGTTCTTTGTTAAAATCATATTGGATTGTGGTGGGGTGAGGGGGGATTGTTCATTTGAATCTAATGAAAGCATCCTATTAGATACTCACTTTTCAGTCTGAGGGCAGCCTGGAAATGAATAGATGAGACTAATGGAATTCTAATGGCCTGTAAAAAGGAGCCTCCTATTGTGGTATTTTAAAGTTCTGAGTGTGTTCTCTTGCTTCTCTTGCTGTCTGGGTGCAGAATATGGGCACAGAGCTCCAACACGTTGAGTGAATTTGTTTTTGTTTTCTCAGTATGTACAGTGCAGGTGCCTTTAGTCAGACTGCATTCATATAAGTTGGTAAGCAAATAAATAGAAATATATTTTAGGCACATGTTTACACTCTGAAGAGGTTTTATGGCAGTTGGATGACTAGTAGGAACCATGCTAATTACCTGCATGTGCTTATGCTTAGGATGAGTAGACAGGACTTGGCACATTCTCACTATATGCCCGAAAAAGGAATACATGTGACATTTTAGATGTTGACAGCTTAAAAAATAGAGCAGGGTAGCCAAGAATTATAGTGTGACTTCAGTTATTTAATTTATTGACTGACTTGTCTAATGCCAAACTGAAGCGGTAAAGCACTTAGCTGAAATAAGACAGATGGTCAGTGAATCAACATTTCTGTGGAGAGTGGTGCTTTCATCCATTTTTTCAGTTCTCTTAGTTTTATTATCACAGTATTGATCCAAACATTGGATTTTGTATCAATTTACATCACCTGATGATACGTGATCAGGATAAGAACAAATGTAATCTTTCTCCAAGAATGATGCAATTTTAATAAGCCTTCTGGAGAAAACAGATATGGCAATTTTCATGGAAAAATAGAGGTCAACCCACAGTTAAATACATATTTAAATCCCTTAAATGCATTATACTGCATACACATTTCTGTTACATTGCCTTTAAAAACATTTTGTTCCTTGTTGCTTAGGAAGATACCAGTGATCCATAATGCAGAACCTCCTGTTTTGAGTTCCACTGTACAAAATGGTACTAAACAGGCTGCTGCTAGCCCTGTTTTACAATTTTTCAAAAACAAAGTGTTTTGGAGTTTGGAGATCTTTTTCATCATCATAACGACACATTCGTATTTTTGTGAACCAGCAGCTTTTAAGATGAAAAATGTTGCAGCTGCATTTTTGTGACCAAGTTTACTGCTCAGGTGAGTCTTAGTCTCTGCCTTTTCCTGGTTCTAATGAGTAAATAAGATCAAATAGGAGTTTTGAAATTGTCCTCCACATCCTGCATCTGTGCTCTGGGGCAGTACAGACCATTTGTGTAAAATGGGAGTTTTGGATGCCCGTGGCAGCTGGTGGGAGTGAACCTGCACTAATGACCCCCCTCAGCCATGCCTGAAATGGGCATTTCTCACCAGGCAGAGACCCAGTCATGGCCTGTGAGAGCACACCATGATGTTTATGCAGTGGGTTTGACTGCAGTTTTTATCTTATCTCTCTGCTCTACATGCATGACAGTTCCCAGTGTGGGCTGGTCTATGAGGCAGCCCAGGCAGGGATCCTCAGTGAATTCAGTTTTCTCCCCCAGCTTCCATTCTCTTACATAATACATGCAGCATTCTCATTTTTATTTGTTTTACTTGCTCCATATTTTCTTTTTTGCTAATCAATTTTGGTCAGAACAGTGAAAAAAGGGATGTGAGAGTACAGCATGGTAATTGCAGTGAACTGCAATTCACCCCCGGGGCTTTCACTGGGATGTGAGGAGAGTGGGACTGAGTTATATGTGAGTTATATGGCACTGCAATGGTTTTATGTCAACACCATTTTGTGGTCAGCTTCTTCCATTTGGTATAGTCTCGTTTCATAAAAAAAAAAATTTAAACCCCTACTTTTTTAAGAATAAACAACTCTCCTTTACTCTGGATTTTTGATAGAATATCAAAGCTACTCTGCAATACAGATCTTTTGCTTTCAAGATATCCAAACAGTTGAACCTCTTTGTTAAGAAAACCAAAAGTGGCAGACAAGGTAAGATGTTTTTAAAGCATCCTGGAAGTAGATTTTTATGAACAGTTCTTGTAGATGATAAGAGTTTATGTGGGTTAAGGGTTGATTTGACAGCTTCATGGAAAAGAAGTCCTTTGAGGTTTCCTAAATGCACACAAATTACAAGTCTTGTGAAATTCATGATCTGCAAATGACTGGAGAAGACCTGTAAGTCTCGTTCTTGTGCTTTTGTCTAGACACCCATCTCTGACTTTAGATTGAATCAGTGTTTTTAGTATGTTCAAGCACTAAGAACTATCTGTAGAACCAGACCAAGACAGAGGCAGGACTTTAGCCCAGGGCATGAAGCACAATGTCCTAAACCATCATAAGGGATTGTGGTAGGGAACAGTTTCGTAGACTCAGAATTTATTTGTGTTGGAAGAGATTTTAAAGGTCATCTTAATTCCATGTAGGGACACCTTCCCTGACACCAGATTGCTCAAAGCCCCATCCAGCCTGGCCTTGAAAATGCCCAGAGATGGTGCATCTACAACTTCTCTGGGCAACCTGGTCCAGTGCCTCACCACACTCACAGTAAAGAATTTCTTTGTTATACCTAATCTAAACCTGCCCTCTTACTGTTTAAATTCATTACCCCTTGTCCTATCACTACACTCCCTGATGAAGAGTCTATCCCAATCTTTCCCATAGGCTCCCTTTAAGTACTGACAGGCTTTAAAAAGGCGTTTTAAGGATTCCCCAGAGCCATTTCTTCTCTGGGCTGAACAGCCCCAGTCTCTGGGGCCTGGGACGGGAGGGATCTCTTTCTCTGTCCAGTGAACGGTCTGTGTTTTGTTGTGCGCGAACTGTCTTGTTTAGGGCGGTGGCTTCCTTCAATGAACTGCTCTTTCTTGCACCAAGCAAGGGAGTGCCTTGTTGCTGTCTTCTCTCACCGCTCCGTAACCCTTTATACAGCAAGAATCCCTCTGATCTGCTCTGGACTTCCTCCAGCAGGACAACATCCTTGTGCTGAGGACCCCATAGTGGACACAGAACCCCAGTGGGGTCTCAGAAGAGCAGAGCAAAGGGACAGAATTCCCTCCCTTGACCTGCTGCCTGCACTGCTTCTGATGCAGCCCAGAACATGGTTGGCTTTTGGGCTGCAGCACACATTGATGGGTCATGCTGAGCTTCCCATCCTAAGACTTTCTCCTCAGGACTGCTCCCAGTCACTGAGTGCCTTAGTTTGTTCTGGTACTGGGGACTGCCACCACCAAGGTGCCAGACCTTGCTCTCAGCCTTGCTGGACTTCATGAGGTTCAGCCAGGTCTGCCTCTCCAGCCTGTCAAGCTCCCTCTGGATGCCATCTGTCATCCTGTCCCTCTGATATCAATAGCACCCCTTGGTTTGGCGTCATCTGCACAGTTGCTGGGTGTCTGCTCAATCCCACAGCCCATGTCCCTGACAAAGAGGGAAATAATGCTGAAATAGCAGCCCCTGAGGGACACCACTCATCCCTGGTACCCACACACACAGGGAGACATTGACTGACACTCTGCCAGTGGGACCTCCCACCGTTCCTCATCCAAAGGTGGTCCATCTATCTCTATCTATCTGTCAAATCTATCTCCGTTTTAGACACTGTGCAGGACAGTATCAAATGCTTTGCAAAGGTCCAGGCTTCCAGGCACTTCGTGGTTTGGTTCAGAATTGAGAAGTTGCTGTATTGTGTGGTGGTGATGGTGAAAAGAAAAAACACCCTGAAAATTCTTGCTCAAATCTAAACCCAGCAGTGGTCTGCTTAAGAAAAATAATTTTACACACTCCCAAATTAAGACATTTTCATGTAAAACTGACTTTTTTCTCTGTGTTGAGCTTCAGAAAGTATGGACTAACAGATTTTGGTTGTGTAACTTAACAAGCTATCAAAAGCAACTCTCCTAAGTGTAAGAGTGATGAGACAGTGCTAGAACTGATGTTTATGCAACAGACCATGTCTTTGCTTTGATTAAAGTTTCCTGAATTGAAACTGAAGTAAAACAATAGCAGTTATTTAAAATTACTGTACTCTATAAAGACTTTCCTAAGAAACAATCCCACCTGCACGCACAAAGTAATGACAACAAAAATTCCTTCCTCCTTGTCCTAAATAATAAATTGTTTTCCTTTTCTTTTCTCTCTAAAAGAAGAAAAGGAATTCTAAAATAATTTTTTTTCCTTCACTAATATCCATTATTAGCATTCAAATAATTTGTTTTTCCTGGTAATTTTTCTTTGTCTTTAATTTTTCATAGTAGGAAACTTTTGAGATTCAGAAAGCTTTTGGTTTTCATGTTCCTCCTCTGGCCAATAGATGGGACTCTTACCTCTGATATCCCTTCTCTCTTTGATCTTATTGCATAGATAATAATGCAAAAAACCATTCTTGAAATCTGAAACATGAGAGATAGATTTCATTTCTGAAAAATGTATCAACCAGGGATCTCTGCAGCTGCTGACATCTCAAATAAGCCAGAGATACAGGAGATTAGAGATAGCAGAACTTGAGGTTGGAGCAGGTTTATCTTTCAGACAAAATATTTCATTTACAAATTAAAAATGCTTATTGTCTGGAGGCTTTTTCCTCTGAGGACAGATGCATATTGTAAGAGCCAGGTTACATAATAAATAAAAAACAAAATACCAAACAATCAAGTTAGCTAGAGGGGCTAGTAGTCATGACTGCTTTCCTGTTGCCTTTTACTCTCAGACACAAGACTGACACACAAATACCTACAGCATATTAGGAGCTGGCCTACTTTGGAATAGCAAAACTGGATTTTGTTGGAAAGTACTGCTTTGGGTGATAGATAGTTCCAAGGTGAAATGGTTCATGGAAATAGCTCTTTCTTCTTATTTCTGATGAAATGTAGGTGGCTTTCAGCCTAATTGGAAATGCCCCAGCTCCCATGGTAGACCTGGGGACTCCTGTGTTCCAGCTTTCCTGGCTGAAAAGTTGTTGGTGGAAATACTGGAATATTATCAGTGACATTTGGAGTCAGTGTCCTAAACTTGATGGCAGGGAGTCTGGGACTTCTTTGTGGCTATTATGGTGTCTGGATAGTTCTGTTCCAAACAGTCATGGAGCTGAATGCCTGGAAGACTTACTGCAGTTAACACTATGTTTAGAGATGGGCCCTCCAGATTTAATTTTCATTGCTTTTCCTTTTTTCCAGTGAAATGCTTTGATTAGCTTGTCTTTCTAGGTTTTGGAATAGAAAGAAGAAGTCCTAAAGCAGAACTGCAGGATCTCACAGTGGAATGCATTTTATTTCCTAGCCCTCAAGATGGCTGTGAGCAGTTTTTTTTTTCAAGGCTGTGTTGCTCTCTGCTGCTTTTGCTGCAGCATTGTCCCTGCACGTTTCCTTGTTCCCATATGTTTGGTTCCCCTGTGGATTGTGCCTTGTGCCTGTTGCCTGAGCACCTTGGGGGATGCTCAGCAAAGGCCTGGAAAACACCACCCATTAGGACACAAATGTGAGCATTTGCAGAGTGTGTCTGCAACAAACACACAGCACTGCCCTGAGGGGCATTTGCCCAAAATTGGTCACATGAGCAGGGAGGATGCCATCAGGCCCCAGCTGATAGTGTTGGTGTGTGAGATGGCCATCAGTCAGATTAAGCTGCAGCCAGGGAATCGTGCACTTTTGACACAAGGGAGTCACACAGAAAAGAGATATGAAAGCCATGTAAAAAAGCTGTGACAGAGCTGAGTTTGACACAGCCAGAAGCTGCTCCACTGTCTTGGGTTACAATACAGAATGTGGCCAGAAATGTGTATTCTATCATCATCTGTTGAAGCTGGGTGGGGCAGTGATCCTTAACTCCGTGGCACATATTATCTGCTAATGGGCCATCTTTAGAACCAGCTGGGGCAATCACCTTTGTCTTTTCCACAACCCATCCTTCCTCCAGGAAGATACCATCTGCTGCTGGCCCATTAAGTCCCATTGTATGACTGATA
>JANRGV010000001.1:132367366-132389623 GCA_024734035.1 Alethe castanea
CAAGCCTTTCCTACCTAGATAAAAACTGAGATTTTGGACACCAAGGTACCTTCTTTCCACTGGATTCCAGAGGAAAGTTGGACCTTTCCACATCATCCCTGGACCTTCAGAGGAAAACTGCACCCTTCTACAGCTTCAGCTGAACAACATCTACCACTGTAAGGGACTGTAGCCACCATTTAATGGGACTGCTACCAACACCCTGACTGACAGGGTGTCAGGTTGTATTCCGACACTATCAGGGTTGGGATTGTTCTTTGTAATACTGTATTTCTATTTTAATTTTCCTAGTAAAGAACTGTTATTCTTAATTCACATATCTTTGCCTGAGAGCCCCTTAATTTCAAAATTATAATAATTTAGAGGGAGGGAGTTTGTGTTCTCCATTTCAAAGAGAAGCTCCTGCCTTTATTGGCATACACCTGTCCTTCAAACCAGGACACCCACCAACATCACCACCTCTGCCAATGCCAGACAGAGCATCACTCCTGTGGGTACTGGGGGTGCCTGTGTCCAGTTGGCAAGGGAGAGGCCAGCAGCACTCTGGACAATGCATACCTGCAGCATGCAAGCCCAAAAACCAGGGGTGCTGGCATTTATGTATTTATTAGCAGTTCATTAAGTGCCTAGAACTGTGGATATTACTGATGTGATCCTAATTTTACAGGAGACTGGCAGGAGGCTTTGTCTCAGTGTGTGCCTGGCTGGACCTTGTGCTTTGAATGCCCACAGGCAGCTGGAGAGCAGGAGCTGAACTCCTGGAGTGTGTCTCCGCTTTCATTTCATCCAGATGAAGCAGTTTCACACAGAAAGAACTCAGCACTCCAAAACAGTTCCCAAAGCATGGAAAACAGGGGCAAGGAAGTGTTGCTGACTCACCCAGCAGAGTGCTAGGGCAGTGTGCCCTCAGCTGAGCAGGATATTTTCCCATCACATGGATGTCTTGCCTCCAGGTCAGAGGTACAAATGACCTGCAGCAGAGGGGCATTGAAAACCCTGGTGCTGAGCTGCCTGAAACCAGCACAGCTTTTCAGGTGGTGTGTCTGACTCTCACACCCATGTTTCACTAGCAAAATGAGTAATGATGTCATATTTTCATTCTGTTCTGTAATAAAAATCCCAAATAAACTTGATGGGTGTTCTAATTTATTAGAATTTTATCTGTTGCTTTTTAAGCTAAAAGCTAAATTTTTTAATTATATGTAATTCAAGTCTCAAAAGGCAGGGAGGAGAATGTGATGGCTACAAAATATGGCAAACCCTTACTGAGCCATTGTCACTACTGTAGCTCCCCAAAAATCTTTTTTAAGGTTTTTTTTTTTGTGATAATAAGGTATGTCAACTTATCCTACCTTTGTGCAATAAATAAGCTATTGGAGTTCTACACTACAGGCAAACGTGTCAGCTGGTGATATGAAATATTAATTTATTTTTTTTGTTTTACAATCTCAAGAGACATTAATCAAAGGGCTTTTGGCAAGTTGTGCAGCATCCCTCTCAAAGCACATGAAAAGGAGTGGAGGTTGATCATCTACTGGTTAAGAAGGGAAATAGGGGAAGGGAGAAGGGAATTTCTTGATCATGGTGAAATTCTGCAAACAAAATGTGTCATTCACTTTAACAAGGACTTTCATTTGTCCCCAGGCTGTCAGCAGGCTGGCCAGACTGCTGAGTCAGATCAAATGTCATCTCAAATGATCAAAAGTTGTTTGTTCACACTCTCTGCTCTCAGTTTCCCTTTGCAATGCTCTCTAACTGTTGTTTGCACAAAAAGCTTTGCTTGGTACTTGCTTTAGTGAGCTAATGTGAAAATGTATGTTCTTTACAGGGCAGCTCAGTGTGCAGCACATAAGTACAGCGGAGCATTTTCTACATGTCTCTGATACATGTCTCTGTTGTCCCTGTTAGGTAGCACACCTATCTCTGTTGTGGAGGAAATGTGCTTCCAGCTCACACAAACACCTTCTTCTCTTGCTGCATTTTTCTAAATTATTTCACTCATTTTTTGAACCAAGTCAACAAGGTTACAGAATACAGTTTTCCTGATTCTTTAAGTTGCTGTTAAATATTCCTGTTGTGTCCTAAAGGATGTTTTTTTTTTCTCACCTCCTACTTGCCTCCCCTCCATTCCCCAAAACATGATGAAATTGATGGCCTGAACATTCAGAGAGATGAAGGGAAATACCTCCTTATGTTTGCCATGATTAACCTCTGTCTTCAGAAGCAGAAGAGAACATTACTTCAAACACTACAGGTGTACCTTGAAAAGAGCAGAACAATTTCAATACCTTGTAGCTTCACAGGCAAATTCAATTTGTTGAGAGTAGTCTGTCATTGTACTTTTAAATGCTGCATGGCTATATTGGAAGACAAGAAGCAATGGAGTTTCCTCTAGAAAGAGAGCTGTCCAACATATCAGTGATTTTTCCATTATACTTTCTCCAAAGTATAATTGTTAGTGCTGGTAGCTTGAAGCTCAGTTTCTTGAAAGAATAATCTGAAATGTAAGGAAAAACAGTTCTGCTTTTCATGGCAACTTGAAACCACAATGAGAGGCTTCTGACCTATGATGCACCTGTGTGTGCCTTTTCTGGCCTGAGAATGATGAGTAAGAGCCTCATCAAACTGCTTGGAGTCTGTGGCTGTTTGCATGAAGGGTTACTTCTGTACTATAGCTGTGATGAGGGCCAGAGTCTGGCAGCCCAGAATTCAGGCAGGCTGCACTGCTTATCATCCTCTTGGTTCTCTGTGCCCTTTGCCTCCCTCCAAGGGCTCCACAAGAATCCTTGGCATGCAGAATGTGAGGACATTTTACAGTGTTTTGTATTCCTGGGGAAATGTGAGTGCTAGGTCAAATGATGCTTTCAGCTCCCTCTGGCTAGATATATCGATTTAAGTGTAGTCCATTAATGTAATAATTATGAATTCATGACCCAGTGTTTTGCTCTCCTGTACAGAACAGTTATGGTTTCATAATGGCTTTTGTTGTTTTCCAAGTAGACTTAAAACCCTCTGCACTATCTACTAGAATGTATGACCTTCTTTGGCTCTGAGTTCAGGTAAATTATATAACCAAACATTTCTACCCCAATTCTCCAAAAATGATAAGAGCTGAATCAACTAAGCAATGACAACAGAAATGCTAAATAAATTAAGGACCTAGGATGACCGTACAAAAAACTGAAGCTGATTGGTTGAATCCAGGATAGCAAAAAACTTTGTCAGCTTTATTTTGGGGAGCTAGAAGAGACTGCTGTTTCACCATTCTCTGGTGGTCAGGTATGCAAGGATGTGCTTTCAAGAGAATGACCGAATTTGGTAGGAAAAGAGGGCTGGATTGCCCACCTCCACTGGCCACAATGGCTAGTGATAACATATCCAAGAAAGGGAAAACTGAAAAGAATGAAAGCTGCTTTTCTGCAGATTAAGACCCACTGGTTAGGGCATATGGTTAAATATGTCTGTAGGGATTTTGTTTCACCAAGAGAAGGGTACCCATTCTCCCAGGTTTCCTCAACTTTAGCAAACCAGAGTGAAGGAGGAGCAGATGGACTTCTGCTTGCCCTGGGCCAGCAGGGAGGAGCAGCAGCAGGTGGAGGCCACCTTGTCTGGCTGAGCCTCTGCAGCTGGCAGATCCAGCACTGGGAACCCTTCGGGAAGCAGGATGGCAACTGAGCACTTTGCCTGGCACACTCTTGCAGCCCAAGAGGGAAAGGTAGGATGATGAGTACAGGGTATCAGAAGGAATCAGACTTGGTGTTCTTCTCCATGCAGAAGAACAGTAGGGAAAGTTGTTTCCAAAACCAGCCAGCCAACTTCTTTTCTGGCAGTGGAAATAGGAGCAGCCTATAGCACCTGATGTGTGCCCAGTATGCACCACACCTGCATGGTTTCCTGCACCCTTAGGGGTGCCTGGAATGAAGGTGAGACTCAGAAACACTAATAATTTTTGCAGACAAATGAACTAACAAGCAATTGCTCCATCTGCAATACAGAAATATTTTTCTCCTTTTTTTTTTTTTTCCACTTGCTAAACAAACGAGCAGTATAAAATTACTTTGGAAGAACATGCTGTTATCAGTTCCACACAGCTGTAGCTTAAAGGAGAGAAAACTCCCTGAAGCTTTCAAAACTGGCAGTGCAGTATGTGGTGGAGGAACCATTGCAGAAGGTGGACATCCTGGTGTGGGTCTCTATCTTGACCTCATGAAAAATCCTTTCATTGCAAGTGAATCCAAGAACTGGCAACAGTTTCACTGAGCTGGACTGGAATGGACTGTCTGTATCACAATAGCTGCCACACAAATTTCTTACACAAATAAGTGCCAGGTCTTTGGGATGGAAAGAATTCACTGCTTTTTCAAGAGAGGGGAACAGAGCAGCTTTACATTTTCACATTTTTAAGACAGATAAAAAAACATGGTCCTTTCCACTTTCCAAAACATAGGTAGTTTAATTAGCAAATTTCTTGCACTTTATTTTCTATTCATTAGACCAACTCTTAGAACAACCCCTCTCGTTCTTGGGGCTGTACAAACATACTATAAGGGTGAATACCTGCCAGTGGTCTAGAGAGGCAACAGAGACAAAAAGTAGGGCATAATATCCTCAGTTAGTTAGAGCTGGGTACCAAGGCACAGAACAGCTAAGCCATTTACTCAGGTCATGATTGGTGTGGATTTATGTTTCTTGATCTGGTTCCATGCTTAGTCCAGTGCTTTATACATTGGTGTTATGTACAAATTGACAAAAATGCTATTTTAGATTAATTTAGTATGATGAACAAGTGAGATTTAATTATAAGATTTGGGAACAGAAGTAGTATTATTACCAGGATAATACTTTATTACATTATTATCATTTTTTTTCTATTGGCATGTTGTAATGGGACATAGTCCTGAGCAGTCATATGTGTGTCAGATATTATCATAAAAACTGCTTTTATGATTGGCACCATGCTTCTTAAAGCAAGGAAAATTATTTCAGCCACAGCTATTCTTTTCTAGGAAGTAGAACATTATAATGAATGTGTCTGTCTTATCCTCCTGTGGAAAATCAGCATTATATAAAAGAGGGACATATAGTATCTATTAAAAAAAATTAGTGAAATTAGTGAATTTTTAGAAAAAAAGGAACTGTTACTTAGGTGGATTTTCAAAAGTATCTTACTAAGGCAAAAGAAAATTAAAATAGTCAAAGCTATTTAAATATTCAAAACCAGTGTTCACAGTCTCTTCTGAGTTATATAAGAGAGCACACTAAGAGAAAGAAAGCACAATTTATTCAAGAAAAATCTTTTTCTCTTTGCCACTTTTTCTTCTACTTTTTTTTTTCTTTCCAATGTCTTTTTCAGTACTTCTTCTGATACTGAGTTGAATGCTGATGAGTCAATACTTGAAATAAATATATATTACCAAGATGAAGGACTTGAAATTTGTCACCACCTCTGACTTTCCTGGCTGGAAGCTGAAAAGTTTAGCAAGGTCTGTGTTTTTTTGATGAATTATAAAAAATCAAGGTCTCACTGAATGGCAGCACAGCCTTCAGGTGTATCAGCCCCAGTTTCATAACATCAGCAAACTTCCTGAGGGTACATTCTATCTGTTTGTCTCTCTTGTGTGTTCACAAGTTAAAAATAAAACCACCAAATCAGGAAAAAAGCCTCTAAAATCATGACATTGGTAGAGGAGCCAGAAGCAGGTGAAATACCTTAAATGAGCAGGTGAAGTACCTTAAATGAGTTCCAACTTATTTAATATCTCACTTTTTCTTTACTGCTATGTTAGACAATTAAATAAATTATAAATATGTGGGTGCAGACACAAACTTGTTTTCATGCATGGCTCATTAAATAATTGAGGTCTACCATGAGAAAAAAAATTATGTGTTCTTTTAGGCTCTTTTCAATTATGCACATTTATCAAGATAGCAGGAAGGGAATCCAAGTCTGGAGGTTCTGAACTGGCTACTCACATTCATGAGGCAGATTTGGGAAGTATAATAGATCATTTTATGTTTTGTTTCAGTGGTCAGGAAGAGTTAACCAGGTGAAAGAAGGATGTAAGGTACAGGGAGCCATTAAATAGACAAATATATTTCAATAACTGAAAAAGCAGTTGAAGTGGGATGCTAAAAGTCTGTCAGACGGCTAGCAGAAGGCAAGAGAAAAAGGAATAGTTGTTCAGTGCCTCTCCTGAAAAGAGGAGAGGATCAGATGAAGCAAGAAGCTGGAAAATTAAGAACAAGAGTGTGGACATATTTCTTTTCATGATGGTCTGAATTAGTATGGCTATCTTATAACCTTTTTCAACATAAAACATCCAAGCCAAATTTCAGCTTTTGAAGTGTATCAGGAGGAAATATTTTCCAATAAGGTAAAAGTCCTGTAAAAACAGGACAGAAAACCAGCCATGCCCTGGGCTGCATCCAAAGCAGCATGGCCAGCAGGGTGAGGGAGGGGGCTCTGCCCCTCTGCTCTGGTGTGACCCCATCTGCAGTTCTGTGTCCAGCTCTGGGGTCCCCAGCACAAGAAGGACGTGGGCCTGGTGGAGGGACATGAAGATGGTCAGAGGGCTGGAGCACCTCTGCTATGAGGGAAGGCTGAGTGTTGGTGTTGCTCAGCTTGGAGAAGGAACAACATCAAAATCCTACAAGTAAAGAGGTCTAGTTCAGAATATTTGAGTAAATTTCAAATCTTCCACAAGATATTTCCTCCATGAAGGAAATCATAATGCAGAACCTACATGTAAAACTCTTTTGTTTTGGGCAAAGGATTGAGAAAGTCGTTGCTTCTTTTCATCAAACTGACACAGCACATGGAAAAATATCAACATTAACTTAAAATCATATGTTATTCCTCATTCTTCTTTGAAGATGTTGTGTCATTCATATTTTTCTTTGAGAGACATTTTACATATCTGAGGTTTTTGGATGCATAAACATCAATTCTGATATCACTGCACTTTTAGCCCAAAAAACCTCTATTCTGTTTTAGGAAAATAACAAACTAAGAACTGCCAGCACTGACTCTACTTAAAGACCCTGATAGCAAGAAGCAGCTATTTCTCTCAGTTAAGGGGTAATATGCAATAGAACTGCATGAAAAGTATTGTTTAACTCCAGTTAAAAATTTAGACATTCCTCTTGTTACTTCCATTTTGCCTCATAAATAAACTGCTGACAGCAAAACCCACTTCTCCTCAAAGTCAAGTGGAGGAGGGACTAAAATCTTTGGATTTTAGGGAAAAGGCAAGATCTAGTGTTACAGTTAGTGAGTTTAAAAGAGGCAGTAAGCAGAAAACTGGTGCTCTGTCTCCCTGGGGCTGTTTTTTATTATGAACTCCTGCAGTCCATATGAATGGAAGGCACATGGAGAAATCCATATCTCTGTGAGGAGGTTCAGTTCAGCACTCCAACATGAGCCCTGGCCACACTCTTCCAGCACATTTTCATGTTATTTTTTGTTTAGAATAAATAAGCATTTTTTGACTGATAAATGTGTCATTGAAGTGTTTCCAAACCCTTTAATACACAGCAAAAAAAGTCACAACAGCTACTGCTTGCATTTTGACAGGTTTCTTCTTTCTCTGGCAGGCTGTGCTTCCCATAAAGAAGAGGTATTTTAGAAGGATATCTCCTCATTTGTGACTCATTCTGCACAGTAGTATCTTCACTAACTTGAGGCTGATAAAATATTCTGTTTCCCTTTCGTGGCTCCAGGGCTTTTTTTCCTTTTCAGAACTGGTTTGGGTTTGGGTTGTTGTTTTGTTTCTGTGATACCATAAACCCTTGTTTTGTTGTTCAGATGGGTTTTTTTGCCTTGATGTGGGAACTGCTGTCTGTTTAACCACTCTGTCTCTTTCCTCTCCTGCATTTTTGGACTGGACTCTTCAGCAAAATGCCATGGAGGATGCCTGCTGTAGAACTTTACTTTGCCTTTTGTCTTTTCCTCATTTGCTTTGAGAGCATCAGAAGTTTCTGCATTTCCTAGGCATAAGGTGTTGATGCAGACTGATGAGAGCAAATGCACAAATTATATTCTGGAGACTTCTCTGGAGTTACTGTCAATTGATTCTGATACCTCCTTTTTGTATTCAAACAAAGCACTATCCTAATCTACTTATTTTGGCATGATAAGCATCATGAAATGGACTTTGCTGATCATTTTTAGTATCCATTTAAATTCCTCTGAAACTATTTTATCACTTCCGTTTGAAATTACCCTTCTCAGATAATTTATTCTGTGAAAGTAATTATATATTTACCACAACTGGCTTGCTAAACAACTGTTGAGTCCCCTATGATTAATGTGCTTATTCTTGAAGCTGTAGTCTATGCAAATATGTCAGACATGCCATGGAGCAATTTCTAGAGCCTTCTGGAAATCCCTTTGGTGCAGTCATGACCTGTTCAGAGAACTCCATCTAGGTTTATCCCTTTTCACATGCAAGTGATGATATTTGAAGTTCTAAGTTAATGTTGTGATTTAGGCATGGTGTTCTGCAGTTTAGTACTCCTCCTAAAAACACACCACCACTCGCAACCCCCTTCCAATGGGATGCATAAAAAGCAGAAGATTATGGGTTGATATAAGAACAATTTACCAGAAACAGCAATGAGAGAAGAAAACAAACAGTAACAGCAACAATATTAAAACAAAAGTATACAAAAGAGAGAGTGATTCCCATGCAAAAACGCTCACTGTGAACCCCAAGACAATGAACAAATGTTGAACAACTCCCTCCCCCCACCACCTTTTTCTCTGTTGAAAGCCACACCTTCCTTCTCAGAAGCCAGACAGTTCCTTAACTTCTGGAAATGATGTGAGAGCTGTGGAATAACTCCTGGCCAGGCATACACAAGGCTCCACCCCCTCATGACTACAAAATAGATACCTCTGTCCTGGATGGAGCCAGGATACAGTATTGGCTTTGCAAGGCAATATTTCAGTAATAGGAGGGCTTTTTGGCAATGGAGTGAGCTGCAAGAGTGGCTGCTGCAGGAGGTGTTGGAAGCCTCCCCCATGTCTGACAGAGCTGCTGCTGGCTGAGCCCATGGGTGCTGGTGGTAGCACCTCTGGGTACCATTTAATGGGGGAAAGAAAGTGGTGCAACAGTGACTGAAAGAGAGGAGTGAGAATACGTGAGAGAAACCTGCAGACGTGATTCAGGGCAGAAGAAGGTGGAGCAGGGACTCCAGGCACCAGAGCTGAGGGTCCCCTGCAGCCCTTGGTGCAGACCATGGCGAGGCAGCCGTGCCCTGCACCCTTGGAGGCGCACAGCAGGGCAGGGATCCACCTGTGGTCCATGGAGACCCCATGCTGGAACAGGTGGATGCCTGAAGGAGACTGTGACCCTCTGAGAAGCTCATGCTGGACCTGTGGCCCCATGGAGAGAGAAGCCCAGGCTGGAGCAGATTTGCTGGCAGGGTCTGTGACCCTGTGGGTGACACATGCTGGAGCAGCTTGTTCCTGAAGGGCTGCACCCCACAGAAGGGACCCATGCTGGAGCAGTTTGTGAAGAACTGCCGTCTGTGAGAAGGATTCATGTTGGAAAAGCTTGTGGGGGACCATTTCCTGCTGGAGGAACTTCATGCTGGAGCAGAGGAAGAGAGTGAGGAGTCCTGTGCCAGGACCAAAGGTCTGTTCAGGTTCCTGGTCTCTATGACCAAGATTGGCCCTGGAGTGTTCACCGTGGTTTTGGGACAAGGATTTTGGAGGAGTACATTTGCTGAAAGGGACCAGCACACACACTGCTAGCTAGAGTTTTCCCAATGTCAGCCTTCCTATTCACCATGAGCTCATCATAATTTGGACCAAACTTGTGTGGAGATGTGACAAGGGAAAAGTTGTCATTGGATACTGCTGGGAACCAGGGAAAAAGCAGCCGTGAAGCCTTGGGTTTCTCAAGCTGCTCAAGGACAGAAATTGTAACAATTATTAAACACCTGCAGGAGACGTGATGTTTTGCAGAAAGCATGTTTTCAAAGAGATGTTGCCTTCTTGGGCCAATGAGTCTTTTCTATTTTATATAGCACAAACTATTCTATATATAAGTATAGTGTTTCTTTAAATAAATCTCTTTTGCTTCTCCATTACACGAAGAATAACGTTGCATTATTTTTTTTGCCACTCTCTGATAATTCAAATGCAACAAAAAGTGCCCAAGCGCTTTGCTTATTTCATCACTACAGACTCCCAGAAAAGGTAAAGTCACAGAAATTCAGATGGAGGAAGGTTGCTGGCTCTGCTCCAGCTCCAAGCAGCTTTCAGCCACATCACAGCAGCACTGTGCCCAGTTACACATCCTCACAGAGTTCATCTTCATTTTGAATCCTTTTGCTAGCTCCCATAGATTTTAGCTACTCTTTTTTGGTGTTCAAACAATGGTTTAAAAAAAATGCCTCCAGTTCTTGCTATAACTTCGATCACAATAAAATCTTGATGTAAAGAAAAATCGCTGTTTCTTTTGTTTGTGGGCTCAGAAAACAGAAATGACACTTCTGGAAAGAGACAATGTCTTTTTCAAACATACTAATTCATTGTGAATGAGGAGACCTTCCCAGCTCTGCAGGCCCAAATAGGATGTCCTTGATCTTCATCACCATCAGAACTGAGAGGGGAATTCTGGCAGATAGCTGCTGCACTTTTATTATTGAAAGCTAAGAGATGTGGAGCCTAAAACTATTTCATCTCTGTTCACATCCACTTCCATCTTGAATATGCTGCCTCAAAGCCCCTGGATTTTTTGGTCCTGCTATTGTGAAATCTTTAATCTTTAATCTTGTGAAGCAAGATTAAAGCTTCTGGAACCTGCTGTCTTCAGCCTATACAAATTGCAGAGGATGCAGGTTTCAATGTATTACAGATAGTCAGAAAACCCACAAAGCCTCTATGTGCCTTAGCTGTATGTATTTCACTATTTAACATAATTTCAGTTGTGATAAAATGATCTGGCCACTAGTGCTGTGTTGTCAAGGAGATTATTTGACCTGTCTCAGATGGAGTTCACTGTGTGGAAAGAAAAAAGCGCAGCATAAACAATTCATTTTAAAAGAGCATCCATGCATAATCATTGATGCTGTACAAAATTCAATACACATTAATTCCTTCTTTCTATCTTCATGAAAATCAATTATCATACTTGGAGTTTTACAGTGCACAAACTGGATGGGGTTTGACCTCCTAGAGAAGATATCTGACTAAGTGTTCTAGGCTTTTTATGGCTGTCAGCAAAAGATGGGAAACAAATTGTGACTGCAATAGCAACATAAGAGAATTTATGAGAATGATGTGTTATAAGAGCAGTCCAGTTAGAAAGAAAATATTTCTCATGACTAAGAACAGCAGGATAGAAAGTCTTTGTCTTTTTGTACAGTCAAGATCTGATTTGATGTCTCCTTGAGTCAATGATGAAAGCTCCCTCATTTTGGGTCCAATCTGTGTAGAAACAGCATCGTGACCAAAAAGAGAAATAAAGAAGAGCCATCCAAGAAAAAGAATAAGCTGTACATGCTCTCAGCATAACTTGCCCATTTTGAGACTTTATAACAAATTTGAAAAGGACAGGTAAAGTGAGGCTGGAAGTATCCCAGCTCTGCCCAGTAACAGCCACGGTTTTGACATGGTTAGCCACTCTGCGCTTCTCCTGATGTACAAGGAATGCAAAACCAGTTTGAGACACTGGTTTTCTCACAGAAATTGTGGACTGCCATATCCAGATTGCAAACAGTTGTTGCAGGCAGATGAAACAGGAAAACAAGGCTTAGAGAAACAAGCCACAACCTCTGAAGCAGAGCCAGGCCTTCATTTTGACAGAGAATTTTCCCAGGCATGATATAAAATAAATTGAAATAATTAGCAACCAGCTCTCCAACCAACTGATACCATCCAGCAGTCCCACTTTTCAAAGAAGACACTATTTTGTTACTTTATCAAGACTAAACATCTCCAACTGAACTGGACTTTGTGTGCACTTGTCCACACAATGGGCTGTGGCTGCATGTGCCCTTCTTGTGTAATGAAGCTGTGACAGAACCTGCAATTCTAAATCCCTTTCCCCAGTTACTCAGTATACATTAAAATTGCCATCCTATAAAAGATCATGACTTAATACTGTGGTGTCAGAGATGGAATGGTCAACAAGAAATATACCTGTACATCCTGCTGGTGTTGGGAGTACAAACTGAGATAAACTGTGATCTTTTTTATGTACTTTCCATCCACAGAGCATTCCCAGTGTTCAAGCATCAGGGTGCATCACTGAATTAGTTTTCCACCCTCCTTTCACTTAGGCAGCAAAAAGAAGCCTTTTTTAAAAAATCAGGCTGTATTTTGAAGTGTTGACATTCTAGAATATAATTTCCAATGCTTTTTTTTTTTTTTAACTAAAAGTCCTTTGTACAGGATTTGGGCTAACTGTAATTGCCCCAGGAAAATGTGAGCATTAAATGGATGTAAAATGGTAAAATGAGATCGATTTGATCTGATTTAGTCTGTGTTATATTTTGCTTTTATTTAGTTTGGACACCCATTTGTAATGATAAGACATCAAATAATAGTGAATCCTAAATGACACCTGGTATATGCTGACACAGACATGGAGACATGAAGAAACACTTTGTCCAGTGTGTGTTATGAATGCCCATTCTTCTTTTCTGAATTCATCATGTTTCCAGACATCTTTTGATGCATATTTACCAGACAAATAACTTATTTGCTTTGAAACAGTATCTGTTGCTAGGGTAGCAGTACCTTTTTCAGATATATTTGTAAGGATGGAAGCTTTCTCCCTCCTTGATTTTTTCAAAAACAGTTTAAAAATGAGGGCTCTTGTCGTCAGCACACAAAGGGATGTGCACAGCATTGAATTAAAAACCACAAGCCTTAGAGCATTGTTAAGTCTGACTTGGTGTATCTTCATTGCAACATGCAGTCAAGTATTGATCCAGCTAAATGTATATATCCAACCATTCTAATTTTTAAACTTAATTTAAATATTTGGGGCCTCAGGACCTTAGGTGTTGATTTAATACTGCTTTTATATTCATTCTCTGTTTTACATTGTTGGATCTGTGTGCTTTGGTGCTGTTTCCTTCAAAGAGCTGTATGACCCCTCCCCTGGACACCATTTTAACAAATGGTGCAATGCTAGTTCTTGTGCAGCCATTTCAAGGTTTCTACCATCTTTATGAGCTGATTCCTTCCAAAAGTATTACAGTGAATTAAAGGACTATATATTTTTCCTTAATAACCTTTGTAACTGTGTAAAATGCAAAGGAAGACCCACAACTCCTATGATTGCAAATGGCCATGGCAACTAACAAGCTGGTTGAAAAACTGAGTATGTGGCAACTTGGAAAAAATACTATTTTAGTCCATGCTAAAGAAAAACAAGGGCTCGTGTTTTTGTGTTGTCCAGTTTTGTGAGTGTGAAGTGATGATAAGATTCACAAGAGCTGTTTGAAATTGACTAAAAGAGCTTTGTTTCTTGTGGTGTTAAATAAAGACATAAATATATACAACTCACATTCCACCTCAACATTCTTGCTGCTGCTTCATCTCAGGGTTAGCTGTGCAAGCAATGACCACTGGGGCCAAGAGTCACAAATTCTCACCTTCTCTTAGCAATGCTTATTCTGAGACATATTTTGTCCGGGTTTAGTTTAAGTTCTGGGCTTCTGAACTGCTTGTTTATGTGAACTATGTTTCACATTTTGTGGTTTGTGTTAGATAAAGGTAGTTTTTCTTGTTGAATGTAATTTTCCATGGTCCTTGCATCTTCTGTGTGTGTGTGAACAGGGACGTCACTTAACTGACTTGCTAAGGTAGCATATGTTTCAAAAAAATTACCAAGCCTTGTCACCAAGCTGTGACTTAACTGTTCCTTGTCAATTACATGAAAAATAATAAGAGACTGACAAAACCCCAGAAGTTTATCCATCCAGATTTATAAAAAACCTTACCACTCTGCTTGTGCTGCTCTGCTATGTCAGACTTCCCATACATGTAATGGATTTATCCCTGCTCCAACCTGCTCTGCAGCCAAACACAGGTTCTGGCACAGCCTCCCAGTCCCTGGGTGCCAGGAATGCACCAGAGTTTTTACAGCATCTCTCTTTAGAGGCATGGAACCAACAGGTGGGAAGCCACCTCTGGAAATCATCTAGTCCAACCTCCTGAGCAAAGCATTCACAGGTGGATCAGGCTGCTCAGAGCCTTGCCTAGGCAAGTCCTGAAAACCTCCAGAGTCTCCAAATCAGTCATCCAAGCAGTTTTCCACATAACCTGAAGTGCAGTGATACTGTGGCTAAACAGCCCAACCAACAACATCGGGGGGTTGATGGAGTGGGTGTGGGTGAAACCACAAACTCCTCCCTTCTGCTCCAGCCTGCTGAGCTGAGAGCAGCTGGAGAAGAGGGACACACCTCCAGCTGTGAACATGTCTCTGACAGTGCAGCCTCCCATCCTCCCTGCTAAGGTGATTATGAAAAACATTCACAAAATGTAACAGGTCTATAGGGATAAGGAGAAGAGGAGAAACCTCATGGAACTGTGTGTTGTACCACAGAGAGATAATTTATGGAGAAAGTAGGATGGGGGGAGAGCAGAGGGAGAGAGCTGTGTGTGCTAGGAAATTGTCTTTCAAACTATGCTATCCATTAACAAAAACATGTTTTTATAGTCTGGTAAATTAACTCATCAATCCTTAATCATTAATTAATAATGTATATAAATATATCCAATACATCCAAAAATGGAGGTCTTGTATTCTCCTAATGAAGATATTTACTTTGCATAAAGGACATTATTATAGCAAGAGTGCGATACAATGAATTAAAGCTATTTTCATTTATCAGCTACATGTTCGCTGCTCACTCCCAATACCATTACAGCAGAAATGAATAAATTCCAAAAGGACCAAACTTGCCGCTTTCTGCACTGCTGCACTAAGCAATAAAAGATTAAAAGAAAACAAAATCAAATCTCCTGTCAGGAAACAGCATTTTTCCTGCTTTATCCCAGAGAATTACTGCTGGAGTAGGTTTTGATTCAGACCTATTTGCTGATCTCTAATTAATAGCTTCAGTCATATTTTCCTCTGATCATCTGATATCATTCTGGTGGTTTTAATTAGCTGTTTCACATGGATAAGTCACTGCATTGCCCTTAAGATTGTACATCTCATATTTATCAAACCTACACTTACAAAATCAAGGGAGCAATTGTCACAGCAGCAGAAAAAAACAGCTGAAATGCAGAAATGCATCTTTTGGGTAAATTCTCTGGTGTCTAACAAGGCATGAATTCTGGTCCAAGTTTATCCTATATTTTATGATTTGTGTAATGTTTTCCCCTGTATTTATTTTCTGTTACCCTTATTCCAAACTTGCTCCATTACAGATATATCTGTAACCTTCTGTACTTTATGTACATACTTGCAATATTTGCGAGTCTTAATGTATTTGAGACTGATAACCTGTCTGTCAAATGTATCAGAAGTTCATTAAAGCCTCTGAGGATTACTGAGGTTGAACAAAGGAACAGAAGAGGCAGCCTCAATCCTTTGAGGCACAAGCCTCAATCCTTTCTCATACCAGAATGAAAATCAGCAGACTGAGTTCCAATTTGGTATGGGCCCAAGAGGTAAGGGCATTCCTGCATCCTTTGCCATGGACTCACCCTAATTCTAACCACCACTCTCTGGCTCCACTCTACTGGCTCTACTGCATTTCCAATTCTGTTTGTCCTACTTTTAAATATAAATGAGTAAGTGATTTTTTGATTCACTGTTTGCATTAGAGAGCAAACATGCTCAGAAAGATTAACTGAAGTAAAATAAAAACAGCTGTTTTCATAACTTAAATGAAGCTCAGAAATTATGAACAAATAGATTTGAATTTTCAACTGTGGAACATGATTCTTTTCTGAATTACTAAAAATTCTTCAACATTTTGAAATGACAATACGCAACTACTGATTTTTCTTTTTCTTCCCAAGAAAACTAGGATTGAAAAAAATGTGGAAGTTGTTTCAGCCATCCTGGTTGTATTTGTTTCTACACAGAACATTCTTACTGATTACTTTACTCAGCTACAGCAGTAGTTCTGTGCCCTTCCAACAGTGCACCCCTCTACCAATAGAAGTGTTGTGTGCAATAAATTACGGTATAAACCAATTTTCCACTGCCTTTGCATAACAGGTCACACAACATGAAGCCAAGAATGTACAACAGCATATTGTATTTTTATGTTTGAACAAACAGCTCTCAGTCTGCTCCATGTTGTATTCAAACAACCAGCCACCCCACCAACCATCTCAGACTGACAGAATGTTTCCTAAGGCTTTTCGCCATGTTCCAGTAAAGACACTGCTGGGATCACAACTCCCATCTTCCACATGGGGATCTCACATCTTCCACCATGGCTACAGGGATCAACAGAGAATGGCTGAGCACACCTGGTTAGTCAAACACCAGATGCTTGCAGGCTTTTTGGTACAATTCAGTTTTTCACTGCTGGTTAGGAAGAAGTTACCCAGCTGTACATCAATTAGGGATCTGGACCCAGAAGGCTCACATTGATCTGATGTTCTTCCTCTATACCTGAGGAGCTGTTGGACTGTGCTTGGTCTGGATTCATCCTGATAATACATGAGCTGGGGTTTGCTGTCCCTGACACCCTCTTTCTATTACTTCTTTTGAAGATTTTGTTGAGTTATTAAATGATCAAAGAAAAAAGTGCTTAGCTGTCAATTGCTTTGCAATACCAAGTGAGTCAACTTCCTTCCCATCTCCCAGATTATCATGCTGAACCCACAGAGAATCTCATTACAGATATACCAAACTGCCTGTAAGTGCTCAAGGTGCTCAGGTGAGATGAGTAATTTTTACAGCTAGGAAGAATTTGCATTAAACATTATTAAAAATATAGTATTTTAATGAGTGAATAAATATCCTTGTGTTGCATTTCTTCTGAGCATAAAAAGCTGATACTGTGCTGAATTATGACAAATCTTTCTACTACAAATTTAAATTAATATCCTGAAATTCTGTCTGATCATTCGTTACTTTATCCTCTAGAATAATAGACAAGCAGCTATATTTTTTATGAAAAATCTCTATTCAGGGTCATGGTAGACTTAGTATTTGTTCTCCTGTCTTGAGGCACTCTAGAGACACAAATAGATGACAGAAAATTGGTTTTACATAGGAACGAGGAAGTTCTGTCCTTGAAGTAAAACTATAGGATCTGTGAGATCTAAAACTCACAAGCACCAAAGACACGAGCTCTGCTTTGATCTTTTAGGAAGTCATGTTTTTCATTTTTTCCAATTTTGGATCCCTTGTATAGACAATTGGTGTAAATGCCTACAGCATAGTGTGCTCATAAAATCTGAACCTAAAAGAATGAAATTTTATTTTTATTAAGAATTTTGAACTATAATTTAATTTTTCCCGTAATCACAGGAGATTTTCCGTGATTTTTTTTTTAATGAGGGAAACAGTTTTAACTCAAAGTACATATATAAAATAAAGCAGACTTTGACAGTATATGTTTTCTTCTCTGAAATTATGCATTATCAAATAGCATTAATAGTTGCAGTTAAAGGATTAAAAGACATGATATAAGCTAGAAAAATGCCCAGCTTCTGCTGATACACTTTGGATGGAAGTTGAATTTCACAACAGCTTCTCATCAACCTTTTCATTGATGGTTGCATGGCCTGGGGTCAGATGAGCAGCTTCTACAGAACTGGGTACTCACTTGCTCCTGCCAAAGTGAACCACTTTGTATTTTTCCCTATTGAACTACACCTCCTCATTTTTCAGATCACCTTTCATGATAATTACAGCTTAGCTGATAGTCCCTTAAGAAGTGAATAGAATGCAAATAATTAAGAGATTAAAACCCCCATAAATGCAGTTTTCCTCACCCATTTTTAATTTTTGTTTCAGGTCATCATTCTATATTTATTCTGGCAAATTTTTAGCTCCTTCATTAGGGTCTTATACACTTTATCTCCACCCAAGTTGATAGAAATTAGTGAAAAATAAGAGCAGCACTCTTAAAGTTCTTCCAGCCTCCTTTGCCACATGATCCCAGATCTGTCTCAACAGACCACAATAACAGGTGATCTTGCTGACAGGCAAGAGATAAATCAAATTTCCCATGTGAGCCAGCTGATTGCTTAAATCCATTTTTCATACTTTGTATGACAATTGTGTTTTCAGAACAAGTAAAATACAGATTCCTTAGCACTTGCCTTGAGCCAATACCAGTCTGAGATGAAGACTAAAAGAAAATAAATATGATATAAAAACCCTCACCTTTGAAAGATGATTTAAACTCTCGTGAAGATTAAAAACCCTTAAATCAAATAGCATTTGTCAGACATGGTAATGATCTCCACCTCATCATAAGCCCTAAATCACTTAGGCATGTCTGGAAAAACCACCCAGGATTGCAGCAGTACTTCAGTGCTGTCCATTGAAAGACAACAAAAAGTAAGTTAGGAAGAAGGATCCCCGCCTTGGGTAATGAGATTTATCTCACAGAAGATGGTTTGGTTCCCTCCCAATCTTTACTTACAAAAGGCTTTTCCAGGTGCAGCTTTCTCCCCAAACCAAACACTTATCCACGGATTCTCTACATCAGCACAAAAACACAGCTTTGTGGTGCTGGAAAGGTTGGAGAGTGGGGGGAATCTCGACAATGTGGCACAGCAGGTGTAGGACAATAAATTCTAGTTGACCACAGTTGCTACAGTATTTAACCATGTCAAGTGTAAATCTCCCAAACACATTTGGAGCTGATCATGCCAGTAGCTAGTTACAAACTTTAAAAGCCAGCCTCTGGTGGCAAAAAAGCAATTACTAGTGATGGCTTTTGTTCTTAAAAAATGCAGCCTTGGAAATATTTGTACAGCAGTAAGTGCTCTGTGCTCCATCAGAGGTGGACACAGAGTAAAAAATTCAACATAGCTGTGATTTTTTATGAACCTTGAGTACAGGAGGTAATAGGCTATGAAATTGCCTTTTTTGGAGTTGTTTATCAAAACATAAAAGGCCCACTGGGGAAGTGATCTGAGTTAGAAAAACAGAATTAAGAATAATTTATAATTAATGGAGTAAACTGCTTATAATGATTCACTGTTCCACCTCAGTGTGCACTTAATATTATCAGACAATTTGTTACGGGTTAGTTGTGACTCAAGTGAGCAGACACATTTTAATTGAGACAAATGGGAAAACAATTTGGACAAGGACACTGTTGGCTAAGAGTAAGTAGAACAGGTGGTGTCAACATGTCTTCCCCTCTCCCTCCTACCCCAACAGCTGTACTAACAGAAATACATTGGCAAAAGTGAGCACATTTCCAGGGCTTGTTTTTCAACTTGTTGTTTACTTGCAAACTGTGTCTGTCCTCATTTTTACATCAACTGATGCTGGACCAACAAGTACAGGTTTAAAATGGAGTAACAGCTATGCAGTGAAAGTTTCACAGCAATCTCTGGTCCATCTGCTGTCAAAATTTCCCTGGCACAGCTGCTGGGCCTGCATGTGTTCGTGCTGAACTGCTTTTGAAACTAGCCAGCACATTTAGAGAATTGCATTAACACAGCATCATCTGAGAGAAAAGATTGGTCTTTTACTGATTCCCAGATTCAGCATCTGATCTCTGACTGATAATCATGTTGAAAGGATAATTTGAATGTATCAGGCAAAGCGCATATGATGTTTCAGTGAGATCCACAGCACCAAACGTTCTAATTACACAGAAAATATATTTCCAGTCTTGAAATTCTTTCTGCAATTACTGCAGGCTTTACAGAAATATTGTAGGTTGTGGGAAGTATTTTATAAAGAGAAAAGGGAAATTTTTCCTTATGTTTCCTTATGTTTTCCTTATGTTAATCCTGATAGTATGTTAATGCTTCAGTATGTTAATACTAACAGTATTTTAATAAAATATTTTGATAAAATACTTAAAATTTTGATTTTGATAAAATCCTCGGAATGCCTACGGTAGATTTACTTCCTTATATCCATACAGTGACAACTCCATACCTTTTTCACTACCAGAATGCAACACTTGATAAAAAGTCATAAAAAGTGACCAAGACAATACAGTCTATCCTATCTCTGACACAGAACAATAGCAGATGCAGAAGAATAAGGCAAGCATCAGATAATACTTCTTGCACATCTTCAGAGCTCCAGTATTCACTTCAGAGTCCTGGCCTCTTAAACATTCCACAGCTTCTCTGTATGCCATGTCCTCAGCCATTAGTTCTTGCACTGCAAACACTCACATGCTCTCAGATGTGGTGATTCTCAGGCCAAATCAGAACATACATGTTGCCTACATCAGCTAGCAGGATACACAGAATTGAGCAGCAAGACTTCATGGTGTGATGGTGTGGCAGAAATCACTCTATGGAGGTGCCAAAAACTTTTAATTCAGCTGAGGTCCCTGAGGATTGAGGAGTTTATCCACAGTGCCATCTCACTCAGTTACCTGGTTTGGATCTTTGGTCTGATGCCCTGCTGGGTTTGTTCCCTGCTGGGTCCCTGAGTGCTGGCACTGACTCTGTGATCTCTCAGCCCTGGGCTCTCTCCTGGTGCATTTTATGCTATGGGCTTGAACATCTGGGGCTACCCCCACTACAGTCACACAGCTTTAAAAGCATGGATTCCTCAGGGGAAATATGTCTGTTTTGAAGGACAAAATGTTGTGGAGTGTAAAGGGGCTGGAAGGAATATTTTTTATGACACTCCAGCATGACACCAGTTCTGATCTTCTTCCCTTTTCAGCTGTGTCCAAAATAACAGAATTTGCAGATGATATGAAGGGCAATCAAAATTATATGTTTCTGCTGATACACTGTTGGTCAAGTAATCAGACACCTGCATTTTTCCACAAGCCACTGCAAGACCACTGGCAAAACAATCTAATTCTTTTCAACACTGTTTCTTAATCTATGAAACAGGAAAAATATTTGCTTTACTTCATTAGGCATTTTTGGATCTACGGATAAAAGTATGTGATCACAACAGGAATGTGAAAAGGCAAATGGAAAAAAAAAAGACTAGAAAACTTAACTGAGTGGCTTCAAACCTCTGGAATTGTTTGATTTTCAGCTCTGATTCAGGTGATAGACTTTTTTTTCACCACCTGTCATTTAAGTCTACTTAAAATCCTAGTTTACATGTGCCAGTGCTAAACACTACAGTCTGTTTTGAAATGCAAGCTGCCTTTCCTCAGTTATACAACATTTTATTTTTTTGAACCTTTCCTGAGCAAGGAGCAAAAACAATTGACCAAAATGCAGAAAAATAAGGGATTTAAAGACAAATTTGCCTTTCAATTTTATAACACAATAGTATAAGGAGAAATGGTGGGCTGAGAGACTGTGATTGGGAGTTGACAAGGGCACTTTCACAGAGCCTTACAGAAGGGTTTGCTATTGTTTCTCTCACTAAGGCATTTGGATAGCAAGTGAGACAGAAAAGTGCACTCTCCAGGTGCAGTTGGCTACTGAATTGGCAGGGCTTCTTCTGCACTGCTCAAAACAGTTATTTCCACCAGTCTTTGGTTTGTCAGAGGTTTTACACAACCTGACTGACCACGGAGAAGTTTTTTCAGCCGCAGGAGAATCTACATTGAGGAAAGAGTGGTAGATTGGTGACACTGTGTGTGTTGTGTGCATGCACAATACACGTGTGTGACAGGTCTCGTTGAGAAGCAATTTGTGTTGTGATAATTTTATTGTTGCTCTGCTGCAATTCAAAAAAGGAGTTGAAAGGACTCGGGTGATGACAGCTGTAGCGATAGAGGTTTTGGACAGATTTTTTCTATTAAGTGAAAAAAAAACCCCAAACCTTCTTTCTTCCCCTGTTATTTTCAAAAGCTGGGATGTATTTGTCTCTGTAAAACTTTGAAGGGGACTATTAAAGCTCCTTGCAAAGCAGGAGGTAAGCGTAAATCACCCTTACTTTCACAATGGCATGGCGGCAGTCAGAATTTTAAAAATCAGTGCAATTTTGTTGCCAGTCAGCTCTCCTTTGTTTGCCGGTGTGGATCAATGTGATCGATGCTGTCATGATAGCTGTCTGAGAGCAGAGAGGAGAGCAGCGTGAAGCAGAGAAACTTCCCAAATCGCTCTGGTTTCACCTGCTGCTGCTATCCCAAATCTCTCTGTTCTCACCTGCTGCTGCCCCATATCTCTCTAGTCTCACCTGCTATGCTATCCCAAAT
>JANRGV010000001.1:132389723-132458643 GCA_024734035.1 Alethe castanea
CCTGCTGTGCTATCCCAAATCTCTCCAGTCTCACCTGCTGTGCTATCCCAAATCTCTGTATTCTCACCTGCTATGCTGTCCCAAATCTCTCTAGTCTCACCTGCTATGCTATCCCAAATCTCTCTGGTTTCACCTGCTGCTGCTGTCCCATATCTCTCTGGTCTCCCCTGCTGCTGTCCCATATCTCTCTAGTCTCACCTGCTATGCTGTCCCAAATCTCTCCAGTCTCACCTGCTGTGCTATCCCAAATCTCTCCAGTCTCACCTGCTGTGCTATCCCAAATCTCTGTATTCTCACCTGCTATGCTATCCCAAACCTCTCTATTCTCACCTGCTATGCTATCCCAAATCTCTCTAGTCTCACCTGCTGCTATCCCAGGTCTCTCTAGTCTCACCTGCTATGCTATCCCAAACCTCTCTATTCTCACGTGCTGCTATCCCAGGTCTCTCCGGTCTCACCTGCTGCCGCGGCACCCCGGAGCTCCGCGGCTCCTCCCGGCTCCGCGGGCGGGGTGGGCAGCGGCAGAGGCTCCTCCTGCACAGCTGGGATCGGCAGCGCCTCCAGCCAGCTGTGAGGCAGCAGCGTGGCAGCCTGTGCGAGCGAGCTGCAGTCACGCAGGGATTAACTGTTGACTTCACAGAAACTGGAAGCACAGGTGCTTTAGGGGGAGTGGAGGACGGTGCAGGAATGGGACTGTGACCGCATGGAGAACGTGTTGTGGGGCTGCAGCTCACCCCCACTCTGCTCCGCTGACCCTGGTGTAGGGGACCATGGCGAGCAGGTGCTGAGATAGTGCTTGGCAGAAGCAGCAGTGGGCTGGTGGAGATGGAGAATGGCACAGGAGACGAGCAGAACCAGACGGGGCTGCCACTGTCAAGCCAGGAGATCATCACAGCTGAATACCAGGTGGTTACCGTCCTCTTGGTCCTCCTCATCTGCGGGCTGGGCATCGTGGGCAACATCATGGTGGTTTTGGTGGTCCTCAGAGCCAAGCACATGAGAACTCCCACTAACTGCTATCTGGTGAGCCTGGCCGTGGCAGATCTCATGGTGCTCGTGGCTGCAGGACTCCCCAATATCACAGAGAGCCTCTATAGGTCCTGGGTCTATGGCTACGTGGGGTGTCTCTGCATCACGTACCTCCAGTACCTGGGAATCAACGCTTCCTCTTTTTCCATCGCCACCTTCACCATTGAGAGGTACATAGCCATCTGCCACCCAATCAAAGCTCAATTCCTATGCACTTTTTCAAGAGCCAAAAAGATCATTATTTTTGTTTGGGCTTTCACCTCCATATACTGTATGCTCTGGTTTTTCTTGCTAGACCTCAATACAGTAGCCTACAAGGAGACCACTGTTGTGTCCTGTGGCTACAAAGTCTCCAGGAGCTATTACTCTCCTATCTACATGATGGACTTTGGCATATTTTATGTTTTGCCAATGGTACTGGCGACTGTGCTCTATGGCCTGATTGCTAGAATACTGTTCCTGAACCCCATCCCTTCAGACCCAAAAGAAAACTCTAAGACCTGGAGGAATGATGTGACTCACCAAAGCAAGCCTGTGAATTCCAAGATGACTAACAGGAGTTTCAATAGCACTATTGCTTCTCGAAGGCAGGTAGGAACAACTATTTGAAATGGCTTTTCGAAACCTAAACTTGTTTTAAAGCTCACTTGTCTGAAGCTGTGGAAAGAGGTAAAATATATTCTTCCTTTTTTCTAAGTAGTCAAGTTTAAAATCAGTGATACACATATATACATAAAAATATGTATTTTTTTCTTGCCTATACATTATTATCTACTGCAAGAACCAAAAAAAGGAATCAGTATTTTATTTCCCATACAAGAAAGCAATTAGGAAGTGTCAATTATGAATGGAACATTTTTAACTATAATTTCTTTATATTACAGCTTGTTAGTAATCTTGTCAAATATACAAAGTGATTCGACTTATTTTTGAGATTTGAAGGGAAGGAACTAGCCTGGGAGTTTGTGTAACTTGAGGTTGAGTCCCAGCTAAGGCACTATGTCACTCAGAAAATGCAGTCAAGCTGTAAATTTTCCTGTCTCTAACTCTCCTGTGAAAAGTCTGTTTAAGGAAGTCTGTATATAAATTGCTTTGTAAATGCTAAATATCTTTGTTACTCTGTCTCTCATAAAATATTTTTATGTATTGATGGATCAAAACTGAGTCATAGGTTTGACTAGCTTCTTTTTATATGGTTGAATATGTATGCTGCTGTGTGTAATAATAACAGTGAAATATAGTTAGTGGATTAATTTCTGACTATTTGCAGTAAACCACATGGTGTGCAGCAGGTACCACAGCTGGTGCAGTGATGGCAAACACAGAGTGCATCCTTTGCAGCTGGCTCTGGGGATATTCTTATTCTTTATATTCTCCTTATTTTGCATCAATTGCTGCTGTTTATGAGAGGGATCATGTTCTCTTATCACAGAGGTGGTAAAGACCTCAAAATTAACTGAGCTGCTTTCTACAGCACCAAGCCCTCTGAGAGCACAGAGCTGTGCTTGGAAACACACAACAGAAATACATGGGCTAGGTTATATTTAATTAGATTGCCAATTATTAATTAATGGTCTGATATGAGGTGTTTAATGGTGATTTTCTTTGTCCATTAATTAGTACAAGAAGATAATCTGCTCTTAAAGTTCTCAATATCACTTTATGCTTGATTACATGTGCTTAGTATCACTTGAAAAAGACAAATTTTTTACACTGAGCACTGAATATGGACACTGTTATATTATGAAACCAAAAAGTGAAGATTGTAATGTGATATCTTTTATGTCTTGTAAAGACAGCAAGACTCTCTAAAAAAGCCTAAGCAACCTTATTGCTTAAAGCAGCCTCATTATAAGTAAAGCTAGAATTTGCATATAGTACAACACAGGAAGCAAAGCAAGGATAATGTGGCATAGTTAGTAATATTTTTTTGTACATGCATAAGATAGGCAGTGGTGTAAAATGGGAAAAAACAAGTACATACTCAAAAAATCTAGAATCTCAGCAGTTAGTAAGACACAAAAGGGAAAATTTCCTGCCATGCTGAGAAGAAATAGAGTCTGGCCTGACAGTGAGTCCTGCTGAAGTGTGAAACTCTGGGTCTTCTCAGATCTGTGTTTGTATTACAGGGATTGAGTAGTGTACAATATCCAGCATCTGATCTGTAAAAAAGGTGACAGAAAATGAGGTGTGCACTTCCTACTTCTGCAGCAGTTCTCATCTTTATCCAATAAGATTTCTATAAAATTAAATATATGTATATTTCTGTAGGGGGGTTGGCTGTTCAGGTTGGCTGGGAAGGGGGAGAGAAAATAGGAAGTGTTCCTACTTTTCATGATCCAAGACAAGCACAGGCAGACAAACTATCAGTTACTGTCATGGTCAGTGCAGACTTGACTTGGGGAAAATTAATATTGCCAATTTATTGTCCGCTGTTACAGCCACAAGCTACACTTAGTCCCTTCCCTGCAGCAACCAGCAGTGTGGGGCCAGGGAGTTGCAGACAGGTTGCAGAAGTTGGTCTCTTGTCACTCCTTCCTTCTAACCCTTTTCCTCTGTTTCAGTGTAGGTCCTGCAGCCCACTGATCCCAGATTTTGTTTCTTTTCCATTCATAATATGAGTACTGAATTACATATTTGCATGTATGTTTCATACTTTCCCCAAAGGAATTCCTGCTTTCCTCAGATATCAAGGGGACTGAGAAAAATAAATGCAGACTTACATAGCAAACATGTTGGTTTAGACTTGAGATGGAATCCAGCTCACTTAACAGTATGTGTATCTCACAAAGTAGGTTGATTAGTCCAATCAAATCATCTAGGTCATCATGGCTGTCATGGTCAGTTGTAACAGGTAGATTGCCCCTTAGAGGAAGTCCTCTCAGACAGTGTTGCAGCCTGTGATCACCTCTGCTCCCCAGAGAAATCCCTCTGTTCTCTCACAGCAGAGCAAGCACAGATTCCAGCTTGCAGTGCAAGATAAGTTTTGCATGGCTTACATGAAATCCTCAATCTTATCACTTGGTTTCACTTGTGCTGTTAGTATATCAAGACATTAATCCTTCTGTTTATTTAATCCTCCTCCTCATTGCACAACTTTTTGATTATGAAATCATGGACTGGGGTATATAATCTCTGTGTGTTGCAATGAACACAACCAGGCACAAGAAGAAAGATGTTATTACATGGCTTTGAAACACCAGAGTGACTATTGCTTTAACCTAGCAGAGTAAGAAAGATTAATACTCAAAGGAGAAGGAAGCAATACTGAACTGTTTGTATCAGGATAATGAAAATGTATAAAAACACTTCCTTAGAATGAAAAGATTTTGGAGCAGGAAGGAAAAGGAGGATACTTGGTCAGAAGTAAGGTATTGGGACTCTGTTTCGTAAAATATATTTTAAATATTTTTTAGAACATATTCAGAAATGAAAAGATAGGGCCTGAGGAATGTTTATATGCTGCCAGGACCATATTCAATCTCAAGCACTTTGTTATCATTCAAACTACACTTGAAATTTGGACTAAGCTGAAATTGCTCAAAGTCTTTTTACTATGTTTTCAATCTTCCTAAGAATAATTTGTACCCTGAGCACAGGACATACAGTGCACAAGAAAAGAGCAATCAGTGTGTGTTTGCTTTCACCCAAGCAGTGAATTAAGGATATAGTGCTGCTGCTTCCAGGGAGCTTTGGTGTATGCTTACAGGTAATAAAAAACATGTTCTTTTAAGATTTGTCTTCTTAACACTCTACTGATGTCAAACAATTAGCCTCCTCCCAATATATATTTCGTTCTGTTTCACATGAAGTGATTTGAAAAAGGATATGGCATTTTACTTAAACAAAGAGGACCAAACTTTCCTCTAAACAATTTATTTTTGGTGTGGATAAGAATGCAGCTTTGGCCTCAGTCATGTATTTAGATAATGGGTTCACCTATAAAGCAAGCAGAGGTGAATTTGTGTCAGAAGCCCTGAGTGGTGCCTCACCCTGCAGTGGGGTGACAACCCATGCTGGGGACAAAATAATCCTTGCCAGAGCACCTCCTTGGAGCTGCTGCCATTGGCACAGAGGTCCTGGTCTAAGGTAGCTGAGCATGAAAAACCACTCCAGAGCCAGCTTACGAATATTGACCCATGAACAGATAACTACCTGAACTCAGGGCCCCATAGTGTGTCTCAGAGACAGCCACAACTGGTCAGATGGATCAGGAAACTGAGTTTCTGACAGGCAATAGGGAGCTTGTGAGAGGTTTGTTATTTTTGACAGCTTTGGAAGGATATGTATGGCAGACAGTTTGAAATTATAGTGAATTCTCCTCATTGTCCTGCATGAACTGAACAACAAAGAGATGCCAGCAAAGAGATGCCACCCATGGGTTCTGCCTCTTCTCTTGCACTGAATGTAGACTGTGGAGGCATGTGGGTACATGAGTTGGTTCATTGACCTGAGCAAAATGACAACCAGCTCTACAGAGTGCTTAGTTTTCAGCAGTAGAAGCTTATGGTGTTAGAAAGAAAATGCACGTCTAAATGCCAATATACACAAATTCAGCTAATAATTTGCACACTACATATATACATACAAACATACATATATTTTTTATATGTGCATATATCTGAAGTATATGGGATACAGTCACTTGAGGAGTAACAGTCTTTTTTCATTGCTGTACAGTGTTAATTGTGTGACTCTGAATTATCCCCTCCTTGACAGTAAGAATAATTCACTTCTAGTCCAGATTCAAGCTGATAGCTGCAACACTGCAAAAGATCCTCTGAGCAATTTTTCCTGAAGGAAATGTAAATTGCCAGTGACTGGTAGGTAGCATAATGGAGTGCCCTGCTGAGCTTCTGGTAGCAAAGTGCTCTGATGCCTGTGTAGGCTGTTATGCACTGAATTGCCTGAGCTGATGGAATACATCTGTTGGTTTGGCTCTGTCCCATTGTTCACCCAGGCTCCACAACTGGTGGCTTTCTTCCTTTAAATGTGGATTATTTTCTACAGTGAATGATTGTTCTGCACTGAATGGATTTGCTGTTTGGAGGCACAGGCTGGAGCTGAACTGCAGGGATGAGAGTCAGAGTGGGTCAGTACTGGGTCAACTCTCTCCTTGCCACCATGTTCACAGGAATGGCCCTTTCAGAAGTGGAGATAAGGAGAGATCATCCTTTCAGTTACCTGGAACATTCACATTTGTATTTTGCTCTATTACAATGACTGTGCTCAGAAAATTAGGAAAAAAACTGTCTAGCAGTCATAATGAAGTGTCATCAGTCAAGTGGCAAAAAAGGAGATAGTATTTGTCAATCTTATTTTTTACTTCCACTGAACACAAATATATAGAAATCAAAAGTAAGGGTGAGGGGAGGAGAACTATAAGATAAAATTCCAGCCTTTGAATATGTACATTTAAAGACTGATAAATAGATAAAGATGCATCCATTTGTAGACTGATTTTCATTACATTCTTTATTGTAATACCTGTAACAAACCAAACAAATTGGCTTAAAGGTGTGTCTAGATAGAAGAAAATACATTCATAAGGCAATGTGATGGCAGGTTTCTATATAATGAGCTTATCTGGTCAGAAGACAGAATTATATATTCACAACTTCAAACTAAAACCCACTCCTAAAACTAGCATGTGTTTGTGAGTGAGCTTAGTGGAGTTATCTCCTTTTGAAACTCTTATCAATCTACAATCAAAAGAAGCTGTTGTAGCTCACCAAAATGTGTGCCAATACTTTCTATTTCACACAGTTAACCAAGTCATCTCCTGACTTCCATGAGGCATCCCATGTCACATTTCTCTGTACATTCTACTTTCTTTATTAATATCTTTTAAACTTTCTTTAAATGTACAGATTATTGAATACTGTCTACACTTGAATTAATTATTTACAAAGGAAAGACCAGTTTTAAAGTGGGTTTAAATAATTTTTTATTTATTATTCACTTCATTTCAGCTATCCTGGGTATTCCCAAAGGTTATTCTTTTCTTTTTTCAAATGAAAATTCTGTAGTAGAATAAAGTTCTTATAACAATCAGGTTTTACTGATAATCCTTTTTTTTACCTGGCTTTGTAAACTTTATTTGACTTTTCAGAGTAAACATCAAATAATGAAGATCTAATAAAATATTGAGGATTTGAGGAATAGAAATTACTCTAATTGTTCTCCTTTTTTCCTTATTTTTGGCTTTGGGAAATTGTTTTAGCCTGACTGTTAAATCAGATAACATAAAAAGGCTTCATGTTCAATTACTCTACAGGCTATACTAGTCTAAAGGAAGAGTTCTAATGAGTTTGGAAAAAAAATATTTTCTATCCGTTTTTTTCTCATTTGAATCAACACCCTCTTCCAGCATAAGAAGTGGGAATGTCTAAGGTCCACAACAGTTACCTTTCTGGGATATCATCTGGAAAGAGTAATTTAACAAAAACTAGGAAGCATTTGAAGCCAAGGTTTTTGTATTTCCTACTGTAGAAAACCTTTCTGAATCAAATATTCATCAGAAATTCCTGCTGAAGGATCTGTCCAGAGTCTTGTTTGGCCCTAGAGGTGTAAGAATGACCGTGTTCATTCCAAGAGGAGCACTGACCTCCTGCCCCTCTTGTCTCCCTCTGTGTTCTCTCAGGTTACCAAGATGCTGGCCGTGGTTGTGATCCTGTTTGCATTCCTGTGGATGCCCTACCGCACCCTGGTTGTGGTCAATTCCTTTCTCTCCAGACCCTTCCAAGAAAACTGGTTCCTGCTATTTTGCAGAATCTGTATTTATTTAAATAGTGCCATCAATCCTGTAATTTATAATCTCATGTCCCAGAAATTCAGAGCAGCCTTCAGGAAACTTTGCAACTACCAGCAGAAACAGGAGAAGAAACCTCCCAGTTACAGCATGGCCCTAAATTATAACATCATCAAGGATTCTGATCATTTCAGCACTGAGCTGGAAGATATTACCAATACCTACCTGTCCTCTGCAAAATTGTCCATCGGTGATACATGTTTGTCATCCAAGGTAATACATTTCAATACAAATTAATACATTTCAGTGTCTGCTGTGGAGTCCTCCAGCAGCAGGGCATGTTGCTAGGCATGGGGCTGTGCTGGGGCAGCTTTCAGCTGGGGCAGCACCACAGAGGGCTGGGAGAGGCTGACAGTGACAGGCCATGCAGCAAGCAGGGCATGGCAGGGAGGGACAGGGACAGGAAGAACAGCTGCCCAGCTCTGGAAGTTGTGTTTCCAAAGTGCTTTGTGCCAAGCGTGATGGAACTTGGAGGATCTGAAGCATGGGGAGAAACAATCAGACTAAGCCTTCTTTTCTGAGGAATAGTGGGCTCTAGTGGAGCATCAAAAAGGGGTTCTCAGGCATGGTGCCTCTTGTACCCATCTGGCAGGAAGGTGATGGTGGTGTCTGAGCTCAGGGATTCCTCTGGGCACGCACTGGCTGCCTGCAGGGAGGGCAGTGGGGATTTTCTTGCCTTCCCCCTTGACTCCAGCTGGGGCTAACTAGCCTGGTGCCACCACCTGGTGATGAGGAGAGGCTGCCCCACACACCAGCACTCTCATTCTGAGACCGTTGAAAGTCCCCTGCATTCCTGTGCCACCTGCAAGCATCCTGGTGTGTAGCACATCTCTTTAATCCAGTTCTCTTCATGATGTTACTGTTTACATTATGCTTTTTTACACAATACTACCTAAATGCTGCTTGTGAACCCATATGTTTTAGATCTTAAAAATATAGCTGATCTACAAAGAGGCTTAATTTTCATTTGGTCTTGCAGATGATATGAGAGTATAAAATATTTTTTCTCTGTTTGCTTCTTCTCTTCTCATTTCCAGGCCTGAGGCCCACCTTGTTCTGAGTATGCAGCCATATAAGATCTTTGGATGCTCTGTTCCCACCAATTGTATGAATTGTGAGGACTTTTCTGCTCACAGAATTGCAGAGGCTACCATACATCTTTACAAAACTGTGTCTGCTGTACAAGAAAATGCAGCATCTTGGGGAGTGAAAAGAGTATATCATTGAGGCTAACTGAATGAAGTAACCTAACTTTAGGCAGGTGAGTTGGCTTCAGTAGAATACCTAAATCCTTCTTCCTGTTAACTGAAGATTGGTGTGTGATCTCAGAATGAGCAAGGACATGTCCATGGATACAGTGGGGCAGTGGATGATACTCCCTGTGAAGGTGAGAGGTGAGAAGTGCTCTAATGTGTGGCTGCACTGGGCAGTACCCAGAATATCTTCCAACAGCAGCCAAAATTGCTGCTATTAGCAGTAATTACCTGCCAGTGACTCCCTCATCCCAATTCCATGCAAATCTCATTGCAGCCATCACAGCACGCTCCAGTAAACAGGTATCTGATGGCAAAGAGCACAAAATCTTTCTTTTCTTTGGTTTATTTTTACCTTGAACAGCATGAAGTAGGAAGACCATTCAATGAATTAGCAGTAGAGAGCAAACAAATGAAAAAGTTGGTAAGAATTTTTAAGTAATTTAAAAAATCTTACTTTTTTCAGCAATCAGGTTTATAGATGTACCAATTTAAATGTAAGTCTCAGCTATTAGTGAATCCTGTTGGAACTTGACAGATATTGAAGAGCATGCAATAGGCTATTACCAGCTCCTTTTATCTTGGTTTAATACCGATTGTGTCTATTTAATATCGATAATATTTGGGGGAAAGAGCAAAATTCAGAGAAATTACTCTTTTTAAATGTTTTGTCTCAAAGTTTATCTTTTAGAATACTCTAGGACACAAAGTGTTGTCAGCAGAGAAGTCATGGCTTTTTACTTGCCAGCACAGCCCCTTCCCTGCTCTTCCCACATAGGCCCATAATAAGCAGCCTGGAGCATAGTCTCCCTGATGTAGCTGCAGACAAAATATCCTGTATTGCTTTGGCTTTGCTCTAGACCAGCTCTTGTTCTTGCTAGAAGTACATTTTCTCACTCAGGAAAGTGCCTGTGTATTCCTGTTTGTCATGAACATTTTGCACATCTTTTGTACATGACATCTAAAAACCTGTAAAAAACCCGATTCACAGAATGGCAGAATAGGCTGATTTGGAAGGGACCCAGAAGGATCATCGAGTCCAGCTCCCAGCCCTGCACAGCCCCATCCCCAAGAGTCACAAACCTGCCCTGTGTGAGTGCAAGAGGTAGCCTCTAAAGCATTGCAAGGCTTTCTTATCAAGTATTCTTTGCCTACACAGCCTCTTCCCTAATTCAAGCCACTTTCACTAATATTCAACTATATTTGCAAACCTAAAGAGAGCTAAAAATACCCGGATAGGCCTCAGATTTACATGTTAAAACCGTGAACCTGCATCTGCTGCATTCAAAGGACTTTGTTGGGCATTCTCTACACAGCAAGGAGGAAGCAAACAAATTGCCTACAGAGATTGTGGAATCTCCCTCACTGGACATAATCAAGAACCATCTGGACTTGGTCCTGTGCCATGTGCCCTGGGATGACCCTACTTGAGCAGGGAGGTTGGGCCAGACGACCCACTCTGGTCCATTCCAAACTTACCCATTCTGTGATTCTGGGATTTTGCAAATAGTCTGTGTCCTGCTCTGTCTGCCTCCTTGCTTTAACTCCTGTTTTACTTTTGCAGAGCTCCACAGGCACTTTCCAGCTTGGCAGAGTGATGGCAGGGCATGGAAGGGACCAACAGCAAGGAGGTTTTAACCAGCAGTGTAGGTGTGACAAAATTCCAGAAGCTGGCAGAGCTTTGCCTGGAGCAGAGCCAGCAGTGGGACCCATGCAGGCCAGGTTTCAATCTTTCCCAAATCCTCTGCATGTCCCAGCTTGCCAGGCTGTCTCTCTGAGCAGCACAGGCCACCAGGCAGCCACGTGCAGTGGGGTCTATTTCTGTGCACATGCCTGGACCCCCGCAGGACAGGAAGGGCAGTGTCCAGACTGCTTTTGAAATAATAAGGAAAAACTAAAATGACAGAGTCACTTGCCAGCCAAGTAAGCGAAGTTGGCTAGGGCTCAAGAGTCAGAGAGAAGGATACTAATGTATTCCCAAATTGGTACCTAGCAAGTATGAATTTGTCATGAATGCAATTGTGTTGTATTGTATACATTGTCATTAATACAATTCTCTAGCTTGACATGCACTTTGGGCAAACCTTTCCTCTGTAGATCTTGGTGTGGAGTTCCACAGCATTTTACTGCTTACACTTGCTTAAAGCTACAGTTTGCCATGGTAAGGGAAAGTCAAGGAGAGATATCACAACCTGTTTAATATTTCCTCCAGAACACCTGACACACAGCAATTAAATTATCTGTGAACCTGACACAGGAAATTCTGGTTGCTTAGCCACGAGACTTTCAAAGTAAAGGCAAGTTCCTGTGTCTGACTGAGACACGTCTTTGTCTGACTTTGCAAACTCTTCTGAGGAAGCCAGCACTGCTTGCAGCTGCTGGGAGCTGATTCCTGGTCTGAGCTGGAGGGAGAGGCTGCAGAGGCAGCCACCAATGGAGCTGATGCCTGGAAATCCCTGTGCTCTTCACGTGCTGTTTTCAGTCAGGCATCTATTCAGTGCTTTTAGAGAAGGCTCTACTTTCCAGAATGTCTCAAGAGGTGCTAGAAGCAGTTGCTTTTCTTACTTAGAAAGCAAGATGTGCAGGACTAGAAGCAGGCAAAGAGAGCATTCCATGGAAACCTGGCTGTCTGGTGAGGAGCACAACTGGCTGGGTAAAAACTGTTTGTATGATGACAGTAATACAAACTTACACTTTCATCTCAACCCTTTCAGAGCACAGACTGAATTACAGCTTTTACAGACCAACAGTGCCAGAGGTGAATTGTCTCCTTTCTTTGCCTTTTTGTTAAAAAAGTAACTCTCTGCTTTCTCAGCCTCTGCTCCACCAGATGCTCAGGTGAGATATTTAAGCTCATATTCTTTGTGATGCTTCATCAAGGGCTAAAATCTATGTAGGTGACTTTGCATCCACCATCACCAGGAATAACAAAAATGAAAATAAATTATTTGTTTCTGATAATTATTTGAGCATAGAAATTACTATGATTGTAAAATTGTGTGCAAAACTGCAATATTTAAAATTGCATATTTAAGTTAAGATGTGATTTTAACTGATAATGTGATGTGATGTGACTGTCTTTATAGATGTTAGTTGTGAAATCCATGCTAATTTTATACTGATATACAGCTAACACTACAGAACTTTTTCAGTCATTGTGCTAATGTGACTGTTTCTCTTTGCCCTTCTGTTTAGAACAGCAATCAATCTTTTTTCTTGTACTCAGATGTTGTAAATCATATATGTGAGCATGTATTTTTTAAAACATTATGTGGTTTTAAATTTATTGATAATTATATTTTTTATTTTTGCTAGAAGTGAAAGTGGCTGGATGTCAACTACTGACTGCAGTAATATGACTATTTTTATATATTTATTTTGTGGATAGCAAATTCCTTTGCAATATTTAGTCTGAAAGAATTGTGTGATTGGTCACAATATTGAAATCCATGCCTATATCCTTATTTAATATCTTTCATGTAAGGGTTTGCATTCTTATTGGACTTTCATTTAGAAGTTTATCCAGAACATAACAAAAGAGGTGCTCCTTTTGCATCTGACTTGGGGAGCTGTGCTGCTTCCTTTCTGAAACACTGAGATTTCAGAACCTTCAGTGAAGGGGACTTGTGCAGCTGAGAAAGGTCAGGTGTATTTGTAACACAATTTGGTTCAAATTATCACATGACCTCCCCGAGTTCAGAGTAAAGGATCTATCAAAGAAGCTCCAATGTGCTGTAGAAGGGTTAATGATCCTCCTGTGGAAATGGATGGCACAAGTCAAATTATAAAGAAATCACTAGCATCCTTTCCAAAACAATTATCCAGCAAAATGGACTGAAGGATTGATTCTACTTCAGGACCTCCTGCAGTATCTCCCCAGATACACAGTGAAGGCTTGGATCAGTAACTTTGGAAGTTGACTATTTTGTTTGTTTTATTAAAAAGCTATTCTAAAAATAAATAAATAAATAAATAAATAAATCACACTCACATCCCCTAGATCTGAGCACTGTTACCCTGGGGAAAAAAAAACCAAAAAAACAAAAAAAAAAATTATTTCCAGAATGTGAAAAGATAAATTGTTCTTTCAACAGTGCTGCCTGTGTTTATCAATTTCTCTGCTATGTGTGTTTCTTTTGTTGCAAAAGCTGTTTCTTTTGCTGAAAATTACAGTGAAATTTGAAAATTATCTTTCTGTATTTTATATCTTCTTCAGACAGAATTGTTTCTTTACTCTTTTGTTCTCTTCAATAAGATTTTGTTTTCTCATGATTCTTTCATTACTCCTGGGGGACACAGTGATAAAGCAAATGCCAGTGAATTGCCTTAGTCAAAGTGATTTGGACTCCTGAATTCATTAATTTGGGAGCTGAATCTTGGAAATTTGAATTCTAACAAACTATGTAAGAGCAACTTGTTTAGAGAGAATTTCTTCTTCACGTACCCAGAGGAATTCCGGTTTCATTCTGTCACTTCATGTGGTTTATATATTTGTTTATTATAAATATTGTGAAATTGCTTAGAGAAATGTACTATTGATAAATGTAGAACAACTTTTGTTCAAAAGAAGCATTTTGTACCTCTTGGATGCATGCTACTGTGGGGATTAATTTGTAATGGATTTTTGTTGCTACTCTAATAAAATGTTGAGCAAGATAATTATACTGCAATTTAAATTCTTTAACAACCACTTGAATACATACCTTTTGTCTTGCTGTCCTTGGAAATGGACAGAAAATGTAGCAACATCCTTTTTCATGTGTAGGGGAATGAGATCCCAGAAAATTCAATCTTTTTTTCCTGAAAGAAGAGCAGTGTGCCAGTAGTCTAGCAGTAGTTGCAGCACTTAAATGGGAGGGGATTCATATGAATCCTTGTCTCTGTTACAAGGATTATTTATATACTTTACATTGGACAGCATTAAACAAAATAAACAAACAAATAACAAAGGAGGAACCCCCCCACATCCTGGCAGTAGGGGCAGAGACCAGAAGCCACTTTGTTCTTTGGTCACTACAACCCGCATAGCTGGTTCCTGTACTCCATGGGTACTGCTTGGCTTTTCTGGTGATGTCAGCTCTTGTGCTTGAGCCCAGCCTCACGAGGATGAGTGGCATTACTTGATCTGCTCTGATTTTCCTCAAGGTGATGCACAGAAAACTCAGTCTCCTGAGGATCAGGATCTACAGAATGTCTAAAATCACTAGGGTTAGACTAAAGCCCAATTCATGCCTCTCATTTCTTAGGTAAAGGCTCTACCATTAGTCATAAAAACAGAGGGATCAATCTCCAGTCAGGTCTTGCTGACTTTTGTGAATCCCAAGTAGTAGGTTTCTTAATCAATTCATTTGTACCCAACTCACACTGTCTGCATGGGCTGGATAGCCCCATACACTGGCAGGTGGTGAGGGTGACCTGGGGCAGCTCTGGGGACATGAGGCACTGTGGATCTTGTGAACAGACTGACCACGAGCCAGCAAAAGCCACTGGCAGCAAAGATGGCCAGGAGCCTGCTGGGCTATACCAGAGAGAACCGTCAGCAGGCCAGGGAAGGTGATCCTTCCTCTCTGCTCAACCCTGGTGTAAAATCTGGGATACTGTGCTGGGGCCTCTCAGCACCTGAGAGACATGGATGTGCTGGCATGAGTCCAGTGCAGGTCCACAGAGCTGAGGAAGGAACTGCAGCATCTCACATAAAAGAAGAGGCTGAGAAAGTTGGGATTTTCCAAACTGGAGAAGAGCAGGTTCAGGGGATCTTCCCAGCATGTATAAATACCTGACAGAGAGAAGCTCCAAGGCTCTTTCCAGTGAGGCTCAGTGACAGGGCAAGAGGCAATGGGCATAAAATGAAATACAGCAGATTTCACTTAAACATTAGGAAAAGTCGCTTTTACTGTGAGTGTGGTCAAACACTGGAGTAGATGTCCCAGAGATGTTATTAAGTCAAGTTTAAGTTCCTCCCTACAAACTTTACTCTTTCCGTTTTCCCTAACATCTCTAGATTGTATCAACTGTTTATTTTCTACCACTAAGATGAACTATTTTTTTGATGAACATGCATATTTGTCCTATTCTTCCTGCATTTCTCTCTTACTGCAAGTGAAAGAGTAACTTTTTCTGCTTGTTTTGAGAGGTTCTATGAAGTTTATAATATGTGTGCTCTTATTGATGCACCAGGGCATCACTGCCAAACACCTATTACACCTGCCAGATGGGTCATTCCTCTTCCATCAGAACTCCTCAAGTCTCTTCAGGCTTATGCTGGCATTTGGAGTCACTCTCAACACTTGATTTCAGTGGGGAAAGTTAAGGGAAAATAAAGTTGCATCTGAGATGTTGCTCATGTTGCTGGGAGAGCTGTAGCCTGAGTGAATGGTATTCTATCAGAGAGGTATTTCTGCCCTGCACACGTTTTGGATCTGAACAGACAAGGTCTTGGTCTCCCAAGGCCAAAGCATGGGGCAAAAAACAAAATACAAGAAACCGTGGAAAATTATAACAATCTAATATGATAAACATCTATTTTGTGTAGAGGAGATAAATGCTCCTTCTCATTGTAAACAACCATTTATATCCTATAGCTTGGACATATACAAATACTGAATAATGAAAATAAGATTATATCACCTGAAATCTTCACTTAACTCATAGCTTCTAGTAAAATAAAGCACAGAGAACACCTAGTGTTTAAACTAAGTGTCACCCATCCAACAAGTACGATTTTTGAAATGAGCTCTATCTGTGATGGGCATACCTTGAGCTTATATTAATTTCAGAATGTAGTTATGCAACTCTGCTGCCAGATCCACAGCAGAAAGAGGTCCTGCAACAATCCGTGTTGATCACAAAGGGGTTTTTCTTTCAAGTTCTAGTCAATAACTCTATGAAAGAAAACAAACAATAACACAACGCAACTCCCAGTGTCTGAGGAAAGTAGAGACAGCAAATTGGGATAACAGATTTGTCTCATATGCCACTGATTTATATCTGAAATACAGCAAAGCACTTTCAGGAGGTAATTATGGAAAGATTTAGGGTATCTGGAAAGGCAGGCTGTATTATGTTCAGGCAGACATTGTCATTCGGGAGAACAATGAGCAGAAATTACAAAGGGTTAATACGTTATTTAGCACATAAGACATACATTTAGGAAGGAAATAGGAGATGACAGCTCTGATTGGAGGAAGTTCTTCAAAAATTGACTCTTTATAATGTAAATATGACATTTTAAAATGTTGCATCCTACCCCGTTTATGCAGAACAATTAAAAGAGTGAGCAAGGCTGTGAGGGGATACAGTGGATGTGTGGGAGAGGCAGATGGCCATGTCTACTGCAGTGAGAACAGGTTAGTCTGATTTTTTAGAGATCATGTCTAGTAACAAGTTGCACATCAAAGAAACTTCACAAGCTGTTGTTGTTACTCCAAAATAGCGTGTGACAAGATGCTTGAAAGAGACTGTTGTGTCTGGTGTACTAGAAAACATAAGGGACCACGGACTGAGCTTGCATAACAAGACTGCATTTTTCTAAATTATAAAATCTAGTTTCTTTTCCCCAGTGCTATGACATTCTGGACTGTCAGGCTGAAGTTCAATAGGATACTTCTATTATGACTTCTTAAAATAAATATTCTGGTGCTAAGGAATAGTATTCTGCAGGTGATAATTGCCTGCAGTGAATAGTAGGAAAGGAAGCAGCAGCTCAGGCTGGGCACTGTCCTGCTGCCACCAACACTGACAAGCTTTTTTTCAGTCCCTGGAGCACATCTAGTCCCCAGCAAAGTGACATTCTCACAGGCAGATAGCCTAGCCTGGCAGTATTCCAAATAAGCACTCTGGGTTTTGCCACCCTTTTGGTGAGGGTAAAGGAATTTATATGATGCTGACACAGACATGTGGTGCCTGTTGGGTCTGGAGCTGGCAAGCAGATGGTGGTCTAGTCTGAGTGTTAGCATAGGCACAGGCACTCTACCTCATTGGAACTAAATGGCTTTACTATCCTTTATTTATGACTCCTCTTCTCCAAAGGTTTCCACCCAGTCTCCATAACGAAGTTAAACTTAGAGCAGTTGTTTTGTTCTCTGCCAAGAGTTTAATCCTTCACTTCCAGATATGAAACTGACTTGTGCACTGGAAAGAGTGTCTCCTGCCTGGAATGCTAGGATAGGAGATAAAAGATACTACTTCTCCCTAAAAGCATTATTCTTCTATTATAAACAAGAATAAGAAAATAAGCTTTACTATAATATGGAATTAGGTTTTTCACAGAAAAATTGTTTTATAGTGTTTGCAGTTTTTCTGTTTTTCATCGGAGGCTAGTGAAAGTACAGTAGAAAAGATTATTACAATGCAAAGAAAGATCAACTGGACATGGTTTAAAAACAGTATCATCTAATTACTGCAGTAAATAATTACAGTTTTGTAAGTGTCTGTCTCAAAGATTCTGACTATGAGTTGAAGTGCTATTAAAATTCTCTCTACCACCAAATTCATCAAACACAAATACACTCTTGGTGACCTCTGTGTGCTTAAAAGCTTTGCAGAACAGCACTGGCTAATTAATTACAAATTAAGTTTTAAATAAGAAGACACTGGAATGGATTTTCTTTCCCCATGTAATGAGAGCTGTCTAAAGTCCAATTTTTCTGATTATGGTTTCAGCAAAATTAGCTGATTTCAGAAATCTGATCACTAAGACTGTGCCAGAAGCAGCAAGTCTACATGAGCATATTAAATGCACAGTGGGGAATAAAAGGCTGCATCAAAAAACACCTCAAATGGAAACACATTCTTTTAATTCTTTCTACTTCAATACTCAAAAGACATTATTTGAAGGGATATCCTTCAGTAAACCCAAATGAACACCGTGGATATATAGAACAGCTGCCATCAGCAAAGCAGCTGAATGCAAATTTGGAATGTATATCTCATAAGGCTAACAACTAAAACCTGTGTTTATTGACAGTGGGTGTAATGCACATACATTGACATCAGTAAGAGAAATGAAAAACAGGCAATCACTGACTCTGCAGCAGTGATTCAATCTCCAGACTTCTGGGAGAAGATTTTTTTCTCTCTAGTCTGTTTAGAAGGATTTATATTTTATTTTTTCCCCAAAGGATACTAGCTCATGCATCCTTTCCCCTTTGCTCCAGGCCATTAATTATCCCTAATTGTGCTGTTCATGCTGCAAATCTCATTTGATGATTTTTGGCTGGGAGGAAGTCGAAGTTTGATTTCTGTCTTCAGCTGGTTTCCTTTGTTCACTAAGACAAAATATTGAAATTCTTGGGACACCTTAAAATTAGCACAAGTCCCCATAGTCCAAGTGTCCTTTCTGCCCTCCAGAACATCTGCTTTCTGGAGCTCCTGTTTTAAGAGACTGACTTTGTACAAGGCTTACATTTGACTGGTACATGTCTCTGGTAAATCCTAAGCCACAGTTTCATGGAAGATGCTCCCCTCTTAATTCTGTCATCAGTGAGGACATCACAGGGGCATTATCCTGCAGTCAGTGCTCTCCACCATAATGGTTGTAAGAATCAGTGAGTCTTTATGGGGATGGCCATGCAAAAATGTCTTTGAGCATTTATTTCCATGAGTGCCACTCTGGTGTTTTGTAACCTGGTTATCACAGTTTCTGGGAAGCTCATGGTATTGACTGCAGAGAGGGGCTGAGACTGTGCCCACAAGGCACTGGCACAGGTCTGCAGGTGGGGTAAGTGAGGGGAGCTCTGCTGTGCAAAGATACTGAGGAAACAAACTTTTTGGGGTATTTTCCTGATGCCAGATGAGGCAGTCATATTGGAACACAAATTCTTCTTGCAGTCAAAATTTCCAATTTTCTTAATGTCTTGGGATTGTTTCCAACAGAAAATTTCTCCCAGTTTGTTTATTCATTTTCAGATCCATAGAGCATTTCTTTATGTCCTGGGTTCTATTTAACTTATTTTTTCAGTTGTTTATTTGTTGCTTCCCCTGTAATGTGTTTGAAACAGGCTAATGTATGAATTGAAAAATGTGGGGCTAAGCAACAGGTTCTTTTCATCACCACGGACTGTGTCTTTATGAGGTTTGAGTACTTAAAGTTTGCAAAGTTCACATGGCAAAGGATTAATAGAAGTAATGCTCAGATCCACCTGCTTATTTTCCTCAGGTAGCTCTGTAAAAGAGAAACAAGTTCTCAGGGGGAAAGGGGAAATTTTCCCTTTAATTAAATTATAAACCACTCTAAAGGTTGAATTGGTGTGTCACTGTGGTGTCTTTTACAGAATAAGGGCTTCAAAACCTAATTTTTGTGATTCACATGAATCATTCCTTGTCAGCATGACTAGGAGCTGTACCAAACTAATCCATCATTGCTCCAGTCTTCAGAATATCATTTTTCATAGTCCCTTATTTGAGGAAATTAATTGAAAATTAATTACAATTAATTGAAAATTACTATAATGTTTTACTGATCAGGAATGGAAAGACAAGGCAAAAAAAACCTTCTGCTTCTTCATCTGTTACCATCAGTCCCATCAATAAATAGAAATAGTTCAAAAATTGGTTTGGTATTTTTTTCAAGTTAGTTGAAATATAGAGTATTAATAACTTATTAATAGAATAATTACTCTGACTGTTGATCCATCTGGTAACAAAAATTAAAGAAAGCAGTGAAAACTTACATAGCACAGAAATAGTCTTTCAGGATGAGTAGTTTCAGGATTGTGGTGCTGGACCAAGGAAAACCACTAGATTGCACTACACTGTATCTGCATTAATAATGCCACATGAAATTGGAGGATAAAGCTTGGTAAGAAATATTTTTTAATCTGAATCTTATATCAAGAACATGGTTCAGAACTTGAAAATTGAGGAGATGAGTGTGTGAACCAGAGATAAAGATACCAGATAATATTAAAGATATATAAAGATCACAACATGTACCACTTCCAGCTCCTTTTCCCTCCCTTCACCTGCCACTGCTTCTTGAATAAATCAGCATGAGGACTGATCAAGGAACATCCTTGATTTTACATAAGTTAGTTGTTTTCAAAGAAAATATTTGCTAATATTCCTGCAAATACAATCTTTCTGTATCAGAACTAAACTATTCCTAACTGGATGAGTAATCAAAGCTGTAAAATGTTTATATTTGGGTGGCTAATCAGAGCTGCCTCATTGCTTAGAGCTAGACACGCTTTCATGTTAAGCTGAATAATTAAAATGGAATATTTTCCTGTGCAAAATGAGATACTCAAGGCCTAATTTGCAAAATATTTTAGTATTAGCAGCTTGACTCCTCTGTGAAGCTAGAGAGGAAGAACTAAAGAGCCCTGTAAGTATCTAGGCTTTGAATTAGGATTTGTTTTCTGCCAGTGGATGTTCAGCTTTTCAAAGTAATCAAAGTTGAGGGAAGTTATCTCTTAAAGAGTGGCTGCCTCAGAGATTCCATCTGTTTCAGCTGGGAAAGATTAAAAATAAATCCACACAATTAGGTGCACCTGCTTCAGTCACAGTAAATATTAGAGTAATGGAGGACTTGGTAATTTTTGTCACCAGAGTCTGCAAGTCTTGTGGGAGTGCTCTTCAACTCCAAGCACTTCAGGCACCAAACAGGGTCAGCAGGCAGGATGGGTGTGCATGGGGAGGGCACCCCCAAAGCAATTTAGTGCATCATCCAAGACCTGTAGGAGAAAGCACACAACATGCAGATATGAAGTGACAGAAAAGAGATACGAGCATGGAAGGACAAAACCCAACAAGCCATCAGCAGGCATCTGGGTCAGGACTTGAAAAGGCAGATGCTAAATTAATTTCAAACCCAGATAATTAGCTAGATTTTTAGCTATGATGATTTGGAGTGTTACTTGCAATGTCTTCCTGTCATCACTGCTGAAAGTGAGCTTGAACAAACCCACTCTCTAAGAAAATAAAGACAATCCATCTAAATGAGCAAAGAGTACTCGGGTGCTGCAGCTCCTCTTCACTACGCTTAGCCAAGTACCAACCAAAGCAGAGGCACTCTTGGTTTCCAGTCCTAATCTCATCTGAAGATCCCCTTGCATTTCAGATGTGCCAGCACAGATTTGGGGGGTTCAGAATTCCATCAGTATGATGGTGGCTCTGCCCATGTAAATGATTCCCCTCTCTGTGCTCAGTGTCACAGAGCACCTGCAGCTCCCAGTCTGGCACATTCGCTCCCAGCCTTGCCAACATGGTTCTGTGCCAACAACAAGCAGTGCATTCCATGCAGGGAGGTCCAACTCCTGGGCAAGACTGGGCCTAGGGATATCTTACCAAGTGCTAAGTTTCTCAAATTTCCACAGACAGCCTGATTGCCAAGGCTGGTTATAGCCACTCTTCACCATCATCCTGTGTCACTCTCCTCCAGGTCCATGCTGTCCAGCAGTCCGGTGTCCTTTCCATCCTCATGCACTTCCATATTGCCTCTGCAATAGACTCCAGACTGGACACAGATTACACCTGTGTGTATTTAAGTGTTTAGTTAATGATATGCACACTCTTTGGAACAAATTGTTCCACATTTATTAAGAAGAGAAAAGTCAATCCTGTTTCATGGAAATTTTTTTTGAGGGACTTCCTGACACTGATGCAAAAGAAAAAGAGCTCTGACTAAAGATGTCAGAGCTTTGCCTCAGCTGTGGCATTACTAGGGTTTCTTTCCTCTTCTCAGTATCTTATTTTGGTCAAATTTATGGAAAACACACTTTAAAGAGTTCTTCATGTCGCTGTTGAACTGGGTGGAAATCAATCAATGTAGAAAACCAAGCAAAAATGAAAATAATTTTTCATTTAGAAATTAAATTTTTCATTTAAGAATGTATGTTTTTAAATTTAGTTGAGAGCACAATCAAGCTGAGAACATTCTTTACATTTTGTGAAAAAATATATATCTTCCAAAAATTCAGTGAGTAACAATTGTAAATGGCTCTGGCATGCCATGGCATATCAAAGGATCAAAGATTTCTCTCATAGAGAGAAAACAAATCAATTTCCTTTTGTGACTAAAAAGTTGAAAAAAAGAGAGAGGATAAAGCAAGCTGCCAAGATCCATCTTTTTTGATACAGTGAAAACAAACCCCTGTCAACTAGAGCCTCTCCAAGTGTCACAGAAAGAAGGGTTATAGGTTTATTCCTGCAGAGGTGATACTTCTAGGACATAAAAGATGTCTCTTTTGTGCTTCTTCTCAGGTTCAGACTGTTTTTTCCCTTCTCCCCTTAAGAATTTTTAGTAGCCTACTGCAGGTACAAACCTCCTCAGGCAGACAAAAAGCAATCTCTCGTGGGCTGGCTTGCTGCCCCTAAAGGCACATGAAAACCACAAAAAATATGTCTCAGTTTTGACTATCTTCAATATTTTGTTCTGTTCTGGCAGCAGAAAAGGAAAATTCTCCCTAGCAGAGAATTATCCCTTGGAATGAATGCACACCTGGGGGTCTCTGAGTGAGGGTCTGAGAGGGCAGGGCAGAGCTGGGAGGAATTTCTCTGGCTCCACAGCAAATAGCAGCAGGGACAGGTCAGAATCCCTGCAGGGAGAACAACAGGCTGAAAAGGAGAGCTTTCCAGAATAACTGCATTTTCAGGTTTCAAACACTAAAAATCCCCAAAGGTTCTAAATGTGCTGTTTAACTCCTCTCACAATAAAACTTTGCTGTGAGCTTCCAGGGCTTTCTAGGAGAATAACACCATCTCTTTTCAGGTGAGGAGCAATCATAAAGACTGAGGAGCAATCATACAGAAACACCTAAACCCCATCAGGAGAACCAGGTGGGACGAAAGTTCTCCACTCATAGCACAAATTTTAGCACAACTTCATTTGTGGTGGAGTTGGGTATTCTCCACGAGAGCAACTGCTTCACTAAGAAATGTTTAATACTGTAAATCAAAGACCTTTTTTTAATGTAATTTATTGAGAAACAGAAAGCTTTCTCTCTCTTGGCTTTTGTCAAACAGCCCTCCCCCTCTCTTTCATGTACGGCTGCAGGGATGAGCTCCAGAGCCCTTCTGTTAGCAGTGCTGACCTATAGCCAGTTCCTCAGTGCTCCTTTTCATCCTAGAAAGGCAAAGTGTGTCTGTGGGTAAGTCTGAATCCTCTCCAGGAAGGAGAAACTCTAGCAGCTGCAAAGTTCTCTAATCTGGGATATGACCCTGTGCTAGGTGTGTCTGAGCCAGCATATGCCAGGGAAAAGGCAACCCATGCATCCACTTCTGCAGCTGTCTCACAAGCTCTTACACACTGCTCATCTCACTCAATGCCAGAGCAGAATGAAAAAATCAAGATTTAACATTTTCCTTTGGGATCACTCTTTAACCCTGCATCAATAGCATTTGAGCCCAAGGGAAAATCCAGCACAAAACAATTTAGCATGAGAGCTGTGGCCTAACAGGTGCCACCTGAGCCACCCCTGCCAGCAGAGAAAACCTGTCATGGTTTCACATACCTGTGTTTAAAACCTTGAAATGAGGATAAACACACAAGCTCTGCCAAGCAAGACACCAATTTCATGTTAATCAGCAAGCACCATAAATAAATGGCCCTACATAAATAGGAATCACTAAATCCTCCAGTTTAGGCAGCCAATTGGAGAGCAGTGTGAAGATAGAATTCATTCTAGGTATTAATCCTCAGTAAGAAAATAATAAACTAAATAATTTGTATTTTTATATAATTGCTAGGTGTACAGAGTACTTTACAAATACATGGATCTTGAATACATGAACTTGCCAATATTTACCTTCTGGCATGCAAATGAAAGACAGCCAAAATCCCTTGCAGCAAAAAGAAGTGAGATCCAAAGAATATGAATTGAACCAAGTATTTGATGATTTATGTCATATCTTTACAAACAAGTGCTTTCTACCCATATTGAATCTTGATCTATGTTTTCATACTCTTAACCTGAAGATTTCTAATGGATTTTGAGTTTTTAGTTTGTTGAGGAAATCACTGGGTTCATAAATTCCTGGGATTCAGTGTCAACAAAGCAGCTCAAAAAATTAATCTGTCTAGTAATATCACAGGCAAAAAAAAAAATCAAAGTTGAAGCAACAAAGAACATATTTCAGTATTTCTACTCCCACTCAAATTTTTACCAACTGACCAAAGGACCTTGAATTTTGAGGGCATCATGGGTTTTTTGGGGTTTTTTTCTCCCCCAAGTTACTGCAGTCCCTGTTTAATGATTTACAATACGTGGCTGCCTGTCAGGTGAAGCCAGACACATTCTTACATTGGAAACACACATTTTACCAAGCAGCTGGAATGGTAAAAAAGTAATTTAAAACAAGTAAACAAACAAACAAGCAAGCAAACTCCAAAAAAACCAAAACAACATAAGAAAAACAGGAGATGGCATCTGAACAGGAAGACTACAGAATATGTCTTTGCAAACAGGACAATTCAGAAGCTGATGTGAAAGAACACAGGTAGAAAGGGAAATCAGAATGAATATGCACAGTTATTTCATCTAAAGATAAATGCATCCCCTCTCCTCTCCCCAAGAGAAACAAAAACATTAAAATGCCAGATGATGTACATAAAAAAATGTTTGTGAAGACAAGTTATTGACAGTCACATCAACAATGGGTTTGAGCAGTGTGTTGAGACTAGAGCACATCCTTCAAGTTCACCACTTAGGCACAAGCCTATCCAGGCCAAATTGGAGCAGGCAGAAATGCTCAGCAAGCCACTCTCCATCATTTTACCAGCAACCCTGATGAGTCCAGGGCATCTCAGTTGACTAGAGGTCAGCAAATGTGACAGCCAGGGACAAAATGGGTGGGAAAGAGGATCCAGGGAACTACAGGCCTGTCAGCCTGAGCTCAGTGCCAGACAAAGTAATTGAGGAGATCATCTTGAGTGGCATCACACAGCACAACAGGACAACCACGGCACAACTAGAACAACAACACACTCAGCCAGTGTGGGTTTGTGAGAGGCAGGTCCTGCTTGGCTAACCTCATCTCCTATCCTGCTTGGTGGATGAGGGAAAAGCTGTGGATTTTGTCTGCCTGGACTCTACAAAAGCCTTTGAGGCCACTTCCAATAGCACTCCCCTGGAAAAGCGGGCTGCTCATGGCTTGGACTTCTTCAGGTTACTGGAGACACTGAAAGCTGCTGGTTGTCAGTTCATTAATATCTGATTATATCTCCTTACATGTTTAGCAATACCACTCTCCATCTCACATGATGTGATTTTTAACCTTCCTTCAGAGTAAATCTACACAAACAGTGTGATGCACTATTGCTGTTTGCCATGCCTATTCTTTTCCAAGGAAAGCACAACATTAAGAAGTCCCACTCGTGTGGGTTAGGGCATATATGCCTTGCAAAGTCTCAGCCTAAGTGCAGAGAAACCACTACTGAGCACCTTTGCTGAGCTGTTTGTGTTCTGCTGTGGAGAATTTACCTTGTGCAGGTTCCAGTGCATGTCTTTCTTGATAAGTGTTTGGTCTTCTGACAAAGACACATAGGAAAGGAAGGAATCTTGTATACAAACTTTTATGGTTTTTTATGACGGTGGCAAGCCTGTATTTTGACTAAAAGTGATTGGTGTCTCTTAATGATTCTTTTAATTACTCTGATTCAGTAATTAAAGAAGTTAATATTGATTTTAACACAATATTTTAAGATTTTAACACAATATTTTTAGAATATTTTTAGAGGCTAAGAAAAAAACTGTAAAGAGTAGGTTTGTACATTAATGAATACATTATAATACAGGTACTGTACATAAATATACAGTAGCTACAGAACAGCACAAAATATAAAAATAAACAAGTTCATTTTAATCTCATGTGTATTTCAGTCTTAGCAAAAGCCTCAATCTTTTTTCCAAGTTCTTTTTAAGGGGATCTCCTCTGAATTTTCAAGCTGGATACTGGCTGAGTGTTTTGTCTTTCAAATGTTTGTTTATTGATTCAGCTGGTTTCTTAAAGCACCAGCATGAGAACATCTGAATCCCAACAGGCTCATATATATCAAAGCTTAGAGTTATTAATTTCCCTAAGCAGTAGAGCCATTTGTAACCCGCTGCCATATGGCTCTCTCCTCATCTTCTGTGCATATTTGCATGCATATGAACACATATGATACTCAATTTATTTAAAGTACACCCTTGTCTTCCTCTGAATAATTTTCGCAGTTGGCAGTAATCATATACTCTGTTTCCACTCAATTTTAATGGGGAAAAAAAATTAAAACTGCTTAAAAGACAATGTACCTTCCTTGGCCTGGCTTTTGAAGAATTTCCCTGAATCTGGGCTCTGTGCTGTCATCATAGGAAGTCTAACCCCACCACAGCTAAAGGCACAAAAGTTTCCACCATTAAAATAGAAAAGGAAGTGAAATCTGGCTCAAGAGGGACATTAAAGCAACACAGCTTAGCCATGGCTCAAAAAAACTGCACAGTCTCTCACAGAAACCCTTTGGACCAGACCTGCTCATACCCATCATGCTACCTTTAAACTCATCTCACAACTCTCCAAACCCATTCCCAACATCTTTCAGCCTTCACTCCCCTGCCCCTGGAGACACGTTTAGAGTTTACCTGTGCACATAGATGGGGAAATCCTCCAGCAATCCCCCAGTGGGCAATTCAGCAGTGCCCTCTGGGCTGCTCAAGCACACACCCATTGCCTGGGATGCACAGACCCATTGCCTGAAGATCAGGAGGGCTCCGTTTTGCCACTGTCCTGGTTTGGGCTGGAATAGAGTTAATTTTCTTCCTAGTTATTTGTACTGTGGTTTGGATTTAGGAAGAGAATAATTTTAATAACACACTGATGTTTTAGTTGCTGACTGACTTCTCAGCTTCTCACCCTACCCTGACATTAAGGAGGCTGGGGGTGCACAAAAAGCTGGGAGGGAACACAGCTGGGACAGCTAACCTCAAATGGCCAAAAGAGTATTTCATATCATATGGTGTCATTATTAGCATATAAATCAGGGGGAAAACTGGCAGGTGACCACTGCTCAGGAACTGGTTGGGCATTGGTCAGTGAGTGGTGAGCAATTGCATTTTGCATCCCTTGTTCTGTACAACAAAAGAACATACTGTTGTTGTTGTAGTTAATATTATTTTCCCTTTGGATTCAGTATTAATAACCCATTTTGATATTAACCCACAAATTTTACTTCTTTTCCCCTAATCTCTCCCCCATCCCACTGGCAGTGGGGAGTGAGGGAGTGGCTGTGTGGTGTTCAGCTCCCTGCTCTGTTAAACCACAACAGCCACAACCACACAAGGCAAACCTGGCTGTGGTGTGTGGTTGTATCTCCCAGCACAAGACAGTTTCCTCTGACTGAATGGCAGAGACACCAAGAGCTGGGCACAACCTGGCAGGTTATAAGGACAGCTGGAGCTGTGCCATTTGGTACCAGCTCCACAGCTGGCTACAATGCCAGCAGCCTAAAGCTGGAGGGCTCAGGGCTGCAGCCAGCACAGCACTGGCTGCCTGTTTGCTCACGGCAAAGCATGAGGAATTGTGCACCCAAAAGCAGCTGCTTATGGGAAATGAGAGATGGACAAATTGAGCTTTGGCCTGACCACTTTATTACATGCTTTAAATCTCACATCCAACTACACACATTTCAGAGGAATGTGCTGTGGGTATGGACACAGCTGGACATCACTGGTAAAAACACATTATTGCTTTAATTCACACACTCAGAATCTCTGTAGAGCTGTAAAGCAGGAGGGGTTGCTTTGGAACAATGAGGGCTGCTAAACTCAGGAAGTGTCCAAAAGTGGTGGGATTTAAGCATCTGCACTCCCTTTGCATTGGTAGGTTGCTCTTAAAGTACCATGAAGTTCTCCCTGGTCCTCTCTGGCCTTGTGGCCTTCAACCATTGCCAGTACTCAGGAGGTAAAGCTCCACTTTCATAATCAGAATCACTTAAGATTTCAAAGTGAACCAGTTCTTATAGGTTTCAAGAAATTTAGTTTGTATAATGAAGGCAGAATAACCAACTGAAGACTAAATGAGAAGTGCTAATTATCTCCAGTTCTGAATTAATGTTCTCATATGTTTGCTTACAAATTTGTGAATAATTCCACCAGAAAATGTGAGTTGTGGGAATTCATTAATTGTAAACATTAATCAACTTGTAGTCAAAACCATGTAACTGATTTGTCATGGTATAAATCACATTAGATACAGAAATATATCTTCAAGAATCTACTGTGTGCTCTTTCCTTCCACAGCAGATACTGCAGTCAGTCAGCAAGGTAACTTAGTTCTGTTATCAAAGAAAACAGACAGTGGAAAATAATTTGAGATGGCAGATGACTGAGTAAGAGCAGCAAACTGTGTGGATACATCAGATGGATTCACATAGTGAAACGTGCTCACAGCTCCCTGTTTGAGCACCTAAACCTTCCAGTGTGTTGAATTATACGGGCCTCAGAGAGGGCAGTCATGCAAGCAGACACAGTGAACCTATTAAAATAACCTGACTTCACTTCTCCCCACTTTCTAAGGGAACAGCTGGCAGTCTAACCGAGTTGCACACTAACTTGTCCCTGAAACACAACTGAGTCAGTGATAGATATCCTGCTGTCCCCATGGCATTAAGAGACATGAGTTTTAACTTTGAGGATATTGCATCTTTCTTTAAAGCACAGGAGAATATTTCTAAGAGCAGAAAGAAAAACACTGTTGGTGTACTTCCTAGAAAAAAAGTGAAACAATAAAACACTCTGAGTTTTAGTATTTTGGAGGTTTTTTGTGTATTTCTTTGTTTGGGTTCATTTGGGTTTGGTTTTTTTTTTTGTTTGTTTGTTTGTTTTTGGTTTTTTTGTTTGTTTGTTTTTTTGTTTGCAGGGTTTTTTGTCTTCTTTTTTGTTCATTTGTTTTATGCGAAAAGGCAGATTTTATCAAATGTCACACTGGATGCAAAAGGGCTCATAACTCTACTGCTAACAGCAGCCAATTCTTATAGCTTATAACAATTAACTATACATTATGTAACTACAATTATATATATAGTTATAATTACATATATAGCTATTTCTATAGTAAATGTAACTATTAACTATCTATTACAGGACCATTAAGTGAATTTTTCAGACAGCAGCAACCACCTGGAGCTACACCAGCTAAGAAACAGGACAAAAGGAGTGACTCCAACCACAGCAGCATCCAGGCAGATCTACTGGTGACCTACCCTGTTCACATGCAAAGAAAATGACAACAGAGGAGGTCTTGGTAACAAACAAGCTCTCCTTCTGCTTGATCTAGCTGCGTTGAGTGGAGTATTGCACATATCCCTAGATTTCAAAAGGGAGCTTTTATGTGTATGTTTTATCTTGCCTAAGCAAGCTTATTCTCCTGTGAAGAGAGTCAGAGAGTGTTCAGTCCAGAGAAGAGAAGGCTCCAGGAAGACTTTTGAGCACCTTCCAGTACCTAAAGGAAGCCTATGAGACTTGGAGAGGCACTTTGGCCAAGGACATGCAGTGGCTAGGACAAGGGGTAAGGATATTAAACTGAAAGAGGCAGGTTTAGATTAGATATTAAGAAGAAATTCTTTACTGTGAGGATGGTGAGGCACTGGAACACATTGCCCAGAGAAGCTGTGGCTGCCTCATCCCTGGAATTGTTCAAAACAAGTTGGATGGAGCTCTGAGCAGCCTGGTCAAGTGAAAGGTGCCCCTGCTCATAGCAGGAGTTCTGTAACTAGATGATCCTTAAAGTCCTTTCTAACCCAAACCATTTTGTGATTCTATAATGATTCTGCACAGATTCCCAGGTTTTTACTCTTTTTAGAATCTGAAATTCCAACTCATGAAAATGTCTTCAAAGCATCCATTTTTATTCCTCCTCAGATGGCCACCAGCCCTTGATCAAATCAAGTGCCTGAGTTCCTGGTCTCTATATGACTGGGTGTATCCATCATGCCTGTATTTTAGATACCACAAATGCAAGCATAATTCAGTTATTCCAAAAATTCCCATAAATTGCTCAACCTTGAATTACCATAAGGTCCTTTACATTTATTAGAGGGGACACAGGCAACAGAGAGAATGAGTAACTTCAAAGAGAAAAATCACTAAAGGCCAAGCAGCTGCAATTTCAGTGCTGAAACTGACTGAATTAGTATTCAGTGGGTCATTTCTTTTCCCTCTAAACATCATTTGTTCTGATAAAAACAAATGCTTATCACTTCTGCACCAATTCTGCCAGCTTGAGGCATCTAGTCAATACTCGGCCTCTGAGCTGTTTAAGTTTGGGTAAAATGAAATACTGAGATATCTCATATTTAATCCTCAGCAGAGGAAACCACCACAGGATTCATGACTGATGTTTTCACATCAAGCAGTTATCATGACATTACAACACTTGTATGGCAGACTCATGAACATGTTAATAAAGAATTCAAGCTTTGCTGTCAGTAAAGTTAAAAGATTCTCCTCTCCAAAAGTCACCCCACCCATCCTCCCCAGTACCTTAAGGCAGTATGAATTCATAGAGGTGTGTGCATGTACACAAGAAAATTCAAAGGTGCATACACAGACAAGTCCTGCACATTTAGAATATAACTAATACATTAAGAAATGTATTATTGGAATACACTACTAGAAAGTGTCTATTCATCACAGCATAATGAAAGTCACATTCTAAAATTTTTTAATATTTGCTTTCCTGTGTTTCTTTTCTTGAGGATTCCTTGCAACTGACATTAGATTGCAAAAATGCACTGGAATGCTTTATAAAGGATATTTTGCATAGAGTATTAGATTGGTAAAGACTATGACAAGTATTTTCCAGGTCTGCATCTGAAACTGTTAATTAGATCTATTTTAATCCATATCCAGTTACCACTTCATGACAAAGATCTTTGTGTAAAAAAAGTTTTTCAGAAGTACCTTACACCTTTTATAAAGGAAAAAGTATTACTCCAGCAAACACTTCTCCAAGAAAAACGGACTTTACCTTGAGTTTGAAATTATTGCAATAGTATTGATGAAAAGGTTTGCTTGATGCTTGGCTCTTCTACATCAAAGACGTCAAGTTATCTTTAGACCTTGCTGAGTTTTACATGTAGCACAAATGAACTTGTATTGCATAGGGAGGAAGAGAAACAAATCCCACCAGATTTCCAGAAATATGTTAAAAATGGCACATTCGACTGACAGCACAAAATTTTAAACCAAAATTTTTATTACATGGCTAATATGTGATTGACTGCAGACTTCAAGTTCATCTAATCTGCATAATGAGAATAGAAAACATAAATTGACAGAAGGCAAGGAAATGAAAAAGTTCTAGTGACTCATAATTGAAACAAAGCACAAAAAATCAGAATAAAATATAAGCTTTAACCTTATTTGTTACTCTCATAGAATCTGTTGTTTCATTAATGAAGAGCCACTTTTTGACAAAGGACAGACTTACAGACCAAATCCTCTTTTCCTTCACTTTCCTGAAAAAAAGCACCCATGTTGAGGTAGGGGGAGAGGAAGGAAGGACAGATGTCTCTTTTGCATCTAGAAAGGCTCATCCAGATCATTTGGGTTTTGTACACAAAGACACAGGATCAGAGCCACTGTGTGCACTTAACACAAGAACACACCTGAATACTTATCTCTGTTAGTTTGTGTTGGCAGAAATGGAACATTAGCAAGGGGATTTCACAGAGATAAACAAGGAGTGCAATAGTGCATGTCTTGGCAACAGCCCTGGCCCTGCAGTGCAGACACCAGCTAAAACTTTATCCTAGTAGAAAACTCCTTAACACAAGTTTTATTTTAAGGAATTTCTTATTTCTATTTTTCTATTTTATTTCAGTAGCATAGGAAGACTACACATTTGAAATTAATATAAATCCTTTGAAATAATCTTAGAATTTTAACGTTTTTCCTATTTAAATTTGTAGAAGAATACATTATGCATTCCAAAAATGCAGTCAAGAAAAGCACTGAAAAAGAATACTAAAATCAAATAATGCAATAACAGCCAAGTAAGCCTGTAATAGTCAAATATTTTCTCAGAAATTCTGTAAACAGATTGTGATTGGGATGTCTCAGGAAGAACTGTCTGAAAAAGTAAGATTTCAAGAAACAAAATCCTTGAAAAACTGAAGCATGGTTGTCTCTTTTAAATATCCATATTTTATACTTTTTATAAGCTTACTGAAGATATGCTGAACAAATGAGCCTTAAGAGTAACTGAACGCAGAAATGGAAATACTGATAGGGAGTGTCTCCTGATGGCTTGCAGCCATTCAATTATTACAGAACATTTGGAAAGGGACTTTAAAGGTCATCTAGTTCCAACCCAACTGCCATGGTCCTGCATACCTTGCACTAAATCAAGTTGCTCAAAGCCCAGTCCAGTCTAGTGCTAAATTTCAATGGATAGGGCATCCACTTCTCTGGGCAGCTTTGTCCTGTGCCTCACCACTCACACAGCAAAGAATTTCCTCCAGTATCTAATCTAAACCTACTCTCTTTCAGTTTAAAGCCATTATCCCTTGTGCTATCACTACATGCCCCTGTCCAAAACCCCTCTCCAATACTCTTGCAGGCCCCGTTTATGTACTAGGAGCCTGCTCTAAGGTCTCCCAAAGACTTCTCTTTCCCAGGCTGAACAACCCCCACCTCTCACAGACAAGGTACTCCAGCCCTCTGATGATGCTCATGCCCCTCCTCTGGACTTGCCCCAACCAGCCCACGTCTCTGTTATGCTGGGGTCCTCAGAGCTGGATGCACTTCTCCAGGTGGGCTCTCACCAGAGCAGAGCAGAGGGGCAAAATCACCTCTCTGGATCTACAGGCCATGTATTTGACATGATGCAGCCCAGCAAATGTTTGGGTTTCTGGGCTGCAAGTGCATATTGCTGGCCCATGTCCATCCTCTCACCCACGAGCACCCCCAAGTCCTTTTCTCCAGGGCTGCTCTCAATCCATTCTCTGCCCAGCCTGCTTTTGTGCCTGGGATTGCCCTGCCTCAGGTGAATAGTAGCTTGCTGTGCAACAGCACTCCAGGTTCCTCAAGGTAAAAAATAATTTAAATAATATCCTTGACTCTCACAGAAGCAAAATAAGAGAGAGACTACTTGATATATTGTTCCTGGGAACCATGATTACAGACAGATGAGTAACACAGAAAAGGGACGAACCTTTTCCTGGGTTCAGTCATTTCAGATAACTGTGTTCAGTTTCAGATGCAAACAAGACCTCTCTTGAAACAGACACACATTTGGAATGTGAGTTCTAGTCACTGCATATTTTAACACCTCTGAAGAGGTAACCATTTTGCTTTGTTCCCTCTGTTGCAGGAGACAGCAGAGCATGTTCCAGACATGTAACTCACAGCAAGAATTTGAAAAAGAACAGCTGAAATTCTCATCTATATTGAAGCTGCCTGCAGTAGACCAGAGGTGACAAAAGCATGTTGACTGTGGCTCCTTTACTCTTTCATTCCTCCATTTCACAAATACCACATTCTTAACTCTGTCTCCCCAAAGATTAAACCCCAGATTACTAAGTAATACTCATATACATCTAAAAGCACTTATAGGACCTCTGCAGGAATTCTACCATCTTGTTTGACATTATTGGGCAACAAATAAAATTTAGATGCACAACAGTCATGCTATGGTAATACATTCACTGAGCATTTCCAAAAGCATTTTCAAGACAGTTTTAAAAGGACAGAATGAAAAGAGGTTTACAAATCCAGTCTATTTTAACTTACCCAAGTAAAAGTAAAGAAAAGCTTTTCAATATTGGATTTACAATATAATCCTGCTGTGAGGAGAAGGAAAATCAAGTCCCTTGAAAAGCTTCTACATTTGGAGGGTTTTTGCAAGCCATAACTGCTTGCCTCCCTCTTGCTATTTAATCAGTTCACTGGTAAAAATCTGGAGAATTTACAGGAGTCAAAACAATCACAACTAAAGAAACACTCTTCTCTGAATTCTTATAGAGTTCTGAAATAATATTGGTAGGGAGATGCAAGCTAAAAGGCTGCCTGTATTTGTATCTCTCAGTACTTTGATGACAGCAGCTTTCCTGCCAGTACACAATGTATTAGGCATCTTGCTATGGATTTGTAAGCCAACTACGAAAAGAGCCCAACCCAGGGTGGAGTTGTCACAACTGACTCTTTGGTATAAATGTATTGACAATGCCAATTTAAAATAAGAAACAAAAGTCTTCAGATACAACTCAATTAACCACATCAGTTTGTTAAACCAAAGCATCCTCATTGGCCTGAGCACTCTTACATTGCACATATACCACGTTTCAACTTAGGCATCACAGACAGAACAGTTAAGTGACAATGCAGCATTTACAGTGGCATCTGAAGCAGAAGCAGCATCTGTGAGTGTCCCATCCCAGGTCACAATACTGGCGCTTCTTCTGTCAGCTGTTTTCTCATTGTAAATGAGTCACTTGAAATGAAGTATGAAGTCAAGTGAAAATGGTGCAACTGAGTATTACAAGACCTTAAGTAACAGCACTCAATGTATAATTGCCAGCTATATACTGACCTTTATTTTCTTCTGGAAAAAGCTACTAAAGTGTATTCTAGAAACATGAACAGATTTTACGGCAAGTATAAATAAGTCCCAAATCAGTAATTTAAAATGTGTAAAATTGCTCCATTTAATTATCTATATAAGAAACGTAATACCCCATTCATTTCACTCATATTTCACTCACATTTCACTCACATTTCACTCACATTTCACTCACATTTCACTCACATTTCACTCACATTTCACTCACATTTCACTCAAAACTACTGAATGTCAAAATATCAAATCAGTTTTTTGGTCAACAGTATTTGAATTGGAGATTTGTTTTCTTTATGATACATTCTACTTTCCACATCGTAACTCTTTATGTGACTACTTTTTTCATAGGTTAACAGTGGAAACAGTAAATACTCAAAACTCAGAAATATAGCAAATAAAGTCATTTGGAAAAAGCAATGCATAAATCTATTCACCTACGCAATAGCAGCGTCTGACAATTACTTTGACAAAGATGTTAACACAGAAGACATTTTCCCATAGCTCTGAAAAAGCTTACTTCCATGGCAGCAAAATTCACTTTCTTAAAGAAAAAAATCTAATGAAGAAATTTGATTCCCCTGTAAAACATCCCGTTTGATTTTCAACCAATTGTACTGAACTTGTCAGATCGTCTACCTATTCACTTCTATAGCAAATTGTTAACACAAACTACAGCAGAGCACACTAAATAATTAATTTCCAGAGTTCACCTTTATTAAAAACAAGGTTTTTGTTGTGAGAACAAATAATCTCTCACTCGTAGCTTGAAAGCCTAAGATAGGATCATTGGCTTCCAGGGTTGCTACCAGCTGCTTAGCAACCTGTCCTACTTGTCTTCCTTCCTTCCTGTTGTACAGAACTGTGGCCAGAGGAGTCGGCTGGCGATAGATGAAAACTCGTCGCAGGCACTCGCAAAGAGCAGCGTAGGAGTAATCTGGAGCACAAGCCATGAACTTCTTGTCTTGCTTTGATGCTTGGACATAACCTGTATAGCCCAAAACCAAATAGAAGGGATAAGTAATATATGGGTTTTAACAGGACTTTAAGTGACAGATAAAAAACCAAGCTTAACTTAAAAAATAATATCCAATTTGTAACCTAACCAAAAAAATCCCAAAACAAAGAGCAAAAACAACCAGCAAAGCAAAAAAACCCAGCATCAACAAAAAGCCCCAAATCATCAAACCACTCTTATTACATAAGCCAGTACTTTCTGAGGGGATGCATTAACCAGTTTAATACCAATACAATTCTCATGTACCTCATCTTAACTAGTGTTTTGGATACACATGTACAACGAGATACTCTTCCCACATCTGGCTTCTTTCTGCCTCACAAGGTCTTTCATTTTCTCACTGGATCATAAGGCCACAGACATGGGCCATATGGGCAACCTTGGCCCAGTAGTAGTGGTCAAAGCAGAATAACTATCTTCTCTCCCCTCATATCCCAGTGTGTTATTACATTTAAAAATTAGGATTTCTGAGCCTACCTAATCTTGAACAGACACTTAAAACTTGTCTTCTGTTTAGAACTGACTAAAAAAAACTGAGTTACTTTTTAACACACTGTGATTTCTTTTGAAATTCACTCAGAAGGAAAAAAAAAAATCTATCTTTTCCACTTTCATTACAGGACTCTAGTATCAAATGGACTCATTTCAGACTGATTTCCTTTCACACTTCTGTAAAGAAAATTGAGAAAAATCATTGCAAAGTAATCTTTCTGCAAGGTTATTTGCTTCACTTCCATTGAAAAATGCATGCCAATGGCTATCACATGGGTCAATGAGACAGGAAAAATCTAATGGTTATTTATTAAAATACCTTACCATAAAATTACACATACATAGACATATAATCAGTTAACTGCAGCTATTGCCCTGATGATGTCTCTGTGAGTGTTAAGGTGGTGATTATGCTTTTGAGTCTCTAACTCAAAGTCACTTATCCAAGCAACTCTCCTTTTTACTATGCAGTTCTGTGCTTACACGCTACACATGGTCTGCAAAAGCTTGTTTTCCTCCAAGGGCATAAACATTTCATTTCTATGTTCTCTCATTTCTAAAATTAAGCTACCATGCTGCTATCAACAGAATTATAATAACTTTCAATTCAGACTTAAGTAAATGAAATATCAACATGAGCCATACCAGAACTATTCAGATAGAAAAGTCTCAGAGATGGGAGACTTCTTACCTAAAGCATTAAAAGTTGCAATGTGTTCCCACATATTCTCTGGTTGGTCAGAGTGAGGCTGCCAGAGAAGAGCATCAACATCATGCCTCAGGCAGAAGCATGGCATTTCTTTGGGATTCACAACAACTGAGAAAAGATACTGGTTGCTTCCAAGATTAATCTGAAAACAAAACAAATACAAAATATTGATTCCAAGCACAAACAGCAGATTCTGTTATACATACTGCCAAAGTTAGATGATCAACTGTTTTATGTTTGTTACTTGACAAAATGTTTGAACACATTAAGCTGCATCTCACTGATCAACAGCTCAATACACTACGAGTGCCTTACATATTTCAAGGAGATGCAATTAAGTTTGTTAGAGAAACATTCAGAGAAACATTATGTCCACTACACAAGCAAATGGGAATGTGTTTTGTGCAGAAATTGTTTTCTAGGATAGATCCTAACCAACAACTTCTTGTGTTAGGAAAAGTAATCTAAGTAATCACATCTGGTTTTCTGCAGGGCTAACAGGGAAGGAAATACTGTCTCTCTAAGGTAAAAGCTGGCAAGCAGTGAAACAAGGATTAGTTGGAACACTAAAATTTTGAAATGTCAACATTTTTTAATTTACTCAAAATCAAGTAGTTACTAAATTTCAGATTAGCAATAAAAATGTTTGTAGGAGTTGTGGGTAAAAAGCCCCATTTCTGAAGGAAAAGGTCCCATAATTGCTAACAAGAAACCCCAAACAACTTGAAAGAACTAAACCAAAATAAAAATATGTTCCTGTATGCTGAAAAATATACTGAAATACTCATATTTTTACATATGTTAACAAGGACCGAAACCATAAGTTCCCATAGAAAAGGCTGAATTTAATATTTCCTACCCACAGTAACTGTCCTTTGACCATAATGCTTTAAACACATTAACCTTTGAATTACTTTTATGCCACCCATTTTAAGAACTCTTTACAAGGACCCTGCAGCTCAAACTTGCTCCACAATGTCTTGCTGCCTGCTAGAAAGCAGCCTTTTGTGATCCCATGAGCTCATGTTCCTCCTGATCTGTGAAATGTCTCTGGGGCATTTCTTACCCTTCAGTGTGAGAAGCAGTAATTTAGGTTATTTAGAACTTTATCCAGTCCAGCCTTGAAAATCTGAAGGACAGAGGCTGCACAATTTACTAGGCAGCCCAAGCCATGCTACAACCACGCTGTACTTTTTGCTTTCATCCAATTTAAAAAAAAACCCCAAAAAAACTCCACAACAACGAGTTAATCTGTAATGTTTTCATATTATTATGTTGTTTCCAGTTCTAGGCAACAGCCCAGATCAAATCTTAGCTTACTGTTAGTTAAGGTTGCCTACAACCCAGATCAAGCCCACTATTGAAGCATTTTGCCCCCAATCTGTTATTTTCAATGTGATTGACAAAGTATTATCTATGCTCCAGCTTCTTAGTAAAAAAGGTCAGGTTTCTACCAGGCTGTCTGAAAAATTACTGAAGAAAAACCAAACTAAGTCATCTAAAGAATTTTATGCCACTGAAAAAGACCCTTTTCTTATAATTACTTTGATATAACTTAGTTTTTTCAAATGGCTCAATTGTGAAAGTATATATATTTTTTAAAATCAGAACAAAAGGAGCTTTGTTTTTACATTAAAATGACACTGAAGGACACATATGGATTTACAATTTCTGTTGCTACTGTGATTTGATATCATGGGAAAAATTTATGCGATTTCAACAGTCTACAGATTTTTGTAATGATAATAGAGGTCAAATTTCAAACAAAAATGTTTTAAAGTATTTTTGTAATAATTTGCAGTACTTACTATATGAGTAACTCTCAAGGTATTGCCATCAAATCTACACAAGCTTGCTCCATCTTCAAGAAAAGCATCACATTCTTCTAACTCTTGAGCGTTACAAGGTGGGTTTTCCTTTTCAGGGTTTGGATTCTGAAAAAAAGAACAAACTACACTGAAAATCAAAACTACTAAAAAAATAAATGAATAAAAAACAAAACAAAACAACAACCAAAGAACAATTGAACATGAAGAATTATTTGCATATCCATACATAATGAAAGATTAAGCTATTATGTTAATAGAAAGATTTCTGCTGTGGAGGACAGCAGATGTGGTAGGTACAATAAAATCAATTTCAGTTTGAGGAAAGGTACATAAGCCACTAAAACATGGACAATAAATTCCCTTCTCTAAGTAGCAAAAGCATACAATCCTGAAAACATATGCAAATTTAGTAAATGTACATCAGTATGATTGTTTCAGCTTGCCATCAGTAACGCTATTAAAAAATTAATTCATTCATTTTATAAGCAGCTCTAAATACATGACACATTTTAGTTTTGCTAATAATAAATTTAATTTATTAAAATCTATTTGAAATTACTGAAAACTTATGTACAAAAAAAGAAATTTGAAGTTCCAAATAAATCTATGGTCAAAAGATACAGTACAATATCTTGCTCACAAATACAGACGGAGAGAGGAGAGAAATCAATCTGGAGTACTAAATAGAATTAATTTTAATTACACTTTTCAACCTTATTAAAAACAAAGTAATAATCCACACTAAATACATCAAAAGTCACAGGGAGGCACACTTCACAAGTTTCAAATGAGATGCCATTTTCTAATTAAATCAAGTATCAAGCAAAAAGCAGCTAAAAATCACGTTTTACTTTAAGTAAACTTCCTTTGTAACAAAAATGCCAGAAAGTTCATGAGACATGTTTTTAGTTTCCTAAGTTTTCCTTTCAAACATGTCATTTACACTCACAGTCTGTAGATCAAGTACAGTATCCTTAGGAAGACAGTATAAAAGTTTTGCTAACCTATTGATAAACAAGAAACAGACATCTTTCAAGATCAATCAATTAACTGCTTTGAAACAAACTGGCACATCCTAAATGGTGGAACAAAGTTTATTTTCACTGTTAAATCAGGCTCTGTTTGTTGCACAGACTCCATCATACAGGTTAAATTCAGTCCCCCTTGAAGATGATTTTACTCTTCAAAGTACATTCACAACCCTACTGCCACTAGTTTGATACAGTTTCAATTAAAAATGAATGAACAGTAAATGAACTGATGAGCTGGGTCAATGCAGCGCAAATTAGGGTATCAAGAAAAGAAAACATGCAAAAGTACAAGAATTATAAGTGCTTGATTCTTGACTCTTTACCATTACTTCAGAGGTAAGATGCATCAGGCTTTCAGCTATTTCAGAGCATTGGGAAGGGTCCATAATGAATTCCCCTCTTGTGTCACCAACAATTAGCTCTGGCCACCGGGATTCCTCATTTTTCTTAATCAGAGAAATCTCCAAACTAAAATGCAAAGAGAAGACAAAGAGTAGCACATGAAAACACCACATCCATTTGTCTGATTCATCAAAAAGCTCTAAATGTAGACAAGAGCACTTCTCTTCAAACTGAATTAATAATGAAAATCACATAACACAAACTATTAGCATTCAAATTATAAAATAAACTATTCTAACAAAAATACTCTGAAGAAAAACAGACCAAGGATGTGATTTCTAATACACAAACCTCAGGGTTTTCAATGCAAGTGTAGTTTACCCTGAAGCAGTCTCATTAAACTATTTTGAATGCTAGGAAATCACTTGTAAAGCAATCTATACAAAGACTCTCAAAATTTTACTACAGAGGTTTATTTGAAACATAAGTAGCAGTTCTTAGGGCTGCTTAAATGTGCCCTACCTCTATATAAAATTTGGGACAAAAATAGTTTTATTTTATAGACCTCAAAAATACTATATCAATTAATGATGTATATTATCTATCTAAAATCATACTCAGAAGAGATAATATTTCCATAACATGCTAAAAAACCCCTCAAAAACAACAAAGAGAACTCAGTATAATCACTAAACTATTAGGAATAACTAAATGAGTAAATGAAAATTAAGACACAGCCCAATGCACCAATATAGTGATTCCATTTAAATACTGTGTTGGACGAACACATAGATATAATGATAAAACTGAAGTCAGTTTTATTATACTCACTTCTTAGATACACTTACAGGTTCTCCAGCAATAAGAGCTGTAGTGCTCCTGACAGAAAACCCTCTAAAGTTACTAATTATTGCACCATAGCTCCAACTATTTAGTGAACTCTGAATCAGTTTCTAAAGCAATTACACTGGTATTAGGAACAGAATACTTTTACAGAAGACATTTGGAGCAAATTTTTGACTTTTAATCAATAGATTTATAGTCGTGCTGCAGTATGAATATTAAGAACCGAGTGCAACTTATTACACTGAAATATGGAATTACTCTTTCTCATTAAAGTAGAAGCCTGAGATTCATGCAATAACACTCACTTGAATGAGTAATAAAAAATCAAGTTATTCAGCTGAGTCATTTTTCAGCATGATACCTAAAAACCAACAACCCCATACATTTTAATCACAAATTTTAATATACAGTAATAGTTTAACCTACATAAAAATATTAGTCCCTCTAATTTTTTTTTTATAATTACAGTCCTTTACAGTTAAGCTTTTGGAAGCTGCAAAAAGCCACCCTTATCACAACTCGAAGGGTAGCCTTTGTTTTAGATAAACAGCTATGAGCTGTTGAGTGGATCACCTGGTGGTGTACACATTTCTTCCTGAGTTCATTAAAGGTGTGAATATCTCTGAGATAACCAGACCAGAGCGGGTAAGCGAATATATGGCTAAGCCCAGGCAGAGTACAGAAATTTGACAATGCAAAAAGAAAAATTTGACTGTGTTTCAGGGAGCTCTGAATTGTTGCTTTGCACCCTCTCCATTCTTTCATATTTTTATTTCAGAATGAGAAAAGCATCTAAAAGTTACTTCTCAAATAAAAGCAGGAACATTTCTCTTTGAGGTCTACAGTACGTTAAGTTCACACAGACTCATTTTCTGTAATGCACATTATACATAATTTTTTAGAAAAATATATTAAGGAATTTGTAAGTCAAGCCTAAAGAATTTCCACTATATTATAACTAAAATGCTTGCTTGTGGAAAGTAAAGAGAAACTAACACAAACAACAAGGTACATTCAGACTAATCAATCCTGAAACATAGTGAAAAAACTAACTGTTGAACTAATTAAGTTTACTCTTCTCACAAATGTAGGTTTAACATCTTGATATTGGGTGGGTTTTTTTCCTGGAAAATAACTGCAAAAGGGATTACTTTCACAATTAGCTAAAGAAATGGTACGGAGACAGCAAAAGCCAGTGAACTGTTTTCAGGAGAGGAGACATTCTTGCATGAAGGGACATGGAGTGTAGCATTAAATGAGACCATCCCAGAAGGGCCAGAAGTCAGATATGGTGTATATTTTGAAATTCTGTCAATAAAAAACCTAAAAAATATATACAATACCTTTTGTCCTCTCTAATTACCCATGTGCAGCTTTCATGGTCCACAGATGAATAGAGCTTTCCTTCCATCAAAGGAGGCTGGTCTTTTAGTGTAACACATATATTATCAGGGGAAAACCGTATTTTTATGTCATCTTTTGTGATGTCTTGAGGCAGGTGAACTGTTACGGTCACATCATCTTCAGTCTGCTGCCAGTAGTACAGAGGGTCTACAATTGGAAATATGCAGCAAAATACAAACTAGGTTATAAGGATTACTGGATTCCACACATTCAGTGCTGAGACATCTGGAGTTTTCCAGAAGTTTTTAAAGAGTTGAAATTAACTTTTATACTGAACAATTTACACAAAATATATTCTGATCATAAAATGGAGAAACACCTTTTTAGTAATCAAATTCATTTGTGTCCCTCATTTGAAAAGTAATTTATATTCATGTCTATACTCAAATACACTGATAGATATTACAACAGGCATTATTACTCTTAAGTTTATTGTACCATTATGAAATTGGAATGCAAAATGTACTTAAATACAATGAAACATTAATGATTAATAATTTGGTTGAGGAGACATCAGGTGCAGTATGCTGAGATGCTTGAGTGTGTCCAGAGGAGGCAACAAGGCTGGTGAGGGGCTTGGAACACAAACCCTGTGAGGAATGGCTGAGGGAGCTGGGGGTGTTTAGCCTGGAGAAAAGGAGACTCAGGGGTGACCTTATCACTCTGTACAACTCCCTGAAAGGTGGCTGCAGTCAGGTGGGGTTGGTCTCTTTCTCTAGGCAGTAACTGACAGAATGAGAGGACCCAGTCTTAAGCTGCACCAAGGGAAATATAGGCTGGATATTAGGAAAAAGCTTTTTACAGAAAGGGTGATAAAGTGCTGAAATGGTCTGCCTGGGGAGGTGTGTTTAAAAAAAGACTGGATGTGGCACTCAGTGCCATGGTTTAGTTGAGATGTTAGGGCATGGATTGGATTTGATGATCTTAAAGATCTCTTCCAACCTAGTGATTCTGTGATAAGCTACTGTATGCTAGAAGTACACACCATTCAGAGATGTGAACACTTTTTTCTTATATATTTTGCCAGAAGCTATGCTGACTACTCAAAGGATATGATTTTATAAGACTAAGTACCTCAGCTAACGGAGATGAAATAAAACTGCTTGCCCAGAGGTAGTGATTGACTTTTTCTACTGTGTCTAGAACCTGTCTGATTATTAAACTGCTAGAAGAAATGGCCTTTTAAGAGAAATGTTTATACAAAAGGAAGGCTATGACAGCATGGGTAATGCAAAGAAAATACAAATACAGATTAATATATTTTCTAAAGAGCAATATTGTACAAGTTACCTTTCTATGTTGAGAAAAGTGTAAAGTATGGGGTCCCCTTGAAAGCTCTCAGGTTGTCACAACCCAACCCAACATTCCAGTGATCAAAGCCTCATACCAGCAACTGTGACTCTGGAAGGACCCTTGCACTACTGCCCTTTGCCACAACTGCCCTGGTTGCCAGGGGTCAGTCACAGGTGCCAGTAATAGTTTCTGGGGAAGTATAATTCTATCTGAGACATGGCAGTCTTCAAAATTCCAAAAATTGACACAAAGTGTATCAGATATTAAGAGTCCATTATGCCTGCAATTTTACATAACTGTGCAAATAAAACTAGAACCTACATTAGGTTTAGCAAAAGGCCAACTGCATTATGGTGCTCAGTGCACTGAAGAACTCCTTTACCTCTAGAATTATATGTACAGACTATTCTTAATAAAATTACATGTACAATATCACATTTCCACAGTGTTCAACATAAAGACATTCTGGAAATTTGATCCTTTTGTATTATTTTCCAAATAGATTTTCACACTATTGACAAAGATTGTGCTACTATCCTTCAGTTAAGAATTTGTTCACTAACCAATGCCTCATATGCAGAAACAGAAATCAAACATGAAATAACCCAACATAATTATAAAAACATAGACATTAGAGAGCTTAGTGATACTTAGAAATAAACAACTCTATTAATAGGTTTTCACATACTGTTTGATTTTGATTTTAATTGCAAAGAAAAAAAAGTATGACTGCATTTTGTTGAAGCTTTTCTGAACTTTCCCACTGTAGAAAAAAGAATATTTTACAGGAGTCTCATTCTTTCAAAACAATAATTTAAATTTTAGAAAGTCAGGAATAAATTACCTATCAAAAAGCTTTGTGATGAATAACAGTTTGGGGAGGTCAATGTCCCCCTCCAATCTAGGAAGACTGGTTTCTTAATTTGAGTATTTCAGACAGATGCCTAAATTTAGGCATTAGCAATCCAACTAATACAAAAACTTATTATAAGTCTGTCTGCAAAATATCCTTTTGCTTAAGACAATAAAATTCTTTAAGTGTATCATATCCAAAAAAGGCACCTAATAGAGGTTTATGCACAATACAACTTCCAACAGTAAAGGCACACAAAAAGTCAATCTGTCCATAAGATAGATAGTAAAACATTTATTGCTAGAGTTTCCAAACAAATGCTAAACTAACAAGGTATGTACCAAGTCAAAGAAGAAAGCAGCCTGTCAGACTAAGTCTTACCTTTCTTTTCATTTGATACTTTTGCATCATCATTTTCTTCCAATTTGTCACTTTCACTTTGCATAAATGTGAATGGCTTGTGGGAAACAATCATTAGACCATCCCCACTCGGCTCTATTGCTGCATAATGGGGCACTGATTTTCCTTGCAAAACTCTCCTTTTAATGATTTCGTATCCATGATCACCTATAAAATAAATTTAAAAAAAAAAATAATGTATTTCTAGAAGACAAATTATTATCTAAGGAACTCATTACATTTAAAAATACTATGCAATCCTACCTGTTAAATCACAGTACCATGGTTTTCCAATGAGTTATACTGGATTAATCTAAGACTACCTTTTATTCTCACAATGTCTTTGCTGATCACAGCTAGCCCAGCACAGCCTCTGTACAAATAGGTTTTTTCCTTGTAGAGAAGGTCAGAAGAAAGCTAAGCATGTCACATTTTGTGAATCTCATAAGGCAGCATGGTGGTTTCTCATTTCAAGTTTTTACAGCAAGTATTCCTAAAAGCTTGGTTAATGAAAGAAAACTAACTCTGAAAGGGCATACCTTTGTTACAGTCCTCTGAAGTAACACGGAAGATATGAAAAGACCTAACCACTGCCCCATTCTCATTTATTTTCATGCTTCCATTTTTTTGTTCTTTGGTAACACAATAGTGGTGAGCGTGACCCCTTTGTCCAGTCTGCCAAACAGGGGAGAGATCTCACATTTTTTGGGGTCAAGAGACATAACCATGTTTTAAGGCTTTGCTTTGATGAAGCACAGATTTTGGTAATTTAAGAAATGGCTTGTTGATAAACTACTTACTTTTACTAAAATTTGATTCGATAAACTGCATTCAGAGACAGAGTTTCAAGGAAACACAAGCAACAGCAATTCACTACTGATGAAAGATTGTACTGTGATTCCTCAAAACAGCTTTTATCTTTAGACTGGTTCATACATTAATCTGATTTGTGAGATGTTTGTTTAAATGAAATCAAAATTTATTTCTCTCTTCATAATTAAAGACTGCCTTGAATTTTGTTATTTGCATCTCTACTGACAGTAATTTCACAAATTTTCTGTTTCCTGAAAATACTGGAGAACCGGCAAGTCTTTTTGAAAGATTTTTAAATATACTTTTAAGGATTCCAAGAATATTTGTCATAAGTTATAAAATACACAATGTAAAAGGAGTTTTTTATGAAAGTGTACAGTATTAAAATATAGAATAAAAGTCTATGTTGGTGCTCTCATGAGTAACAGTCTTCAGCTTTAGACTGGCAGTGTTACTGATTTAGTTTTTCTTATAAGTTAATTTTAGTTTTCTTAGAAGTTGATTTTAGTTTTTCTTAAGTTATAAACATTAATGTTCAGAGGTTTCTTTCTCTTGTTGAGCTGGCCACAAAAGCCTAATGTAGTTGGTCTCAGATGGCTTTCTGAGAAATATTTCCATCATCCAAGGTTTCAACAGCAGAAAACAAAACTAAAGCCACTGAGGGCAACACAGCTGGTGAAAGGGCTGGAAAGAATGTCCTAACAAGACTAAGTGAGGACTGCAGGCTTGTCTAGTTTGGAGAAAATGTGGCTGAGGGGCAACCTCATTGCTGTCTACAGTCTGCCTAGGGAGGGGAAGTGGAGATGGAAATGCTGAGGTCCTCTTGTTGTCCAGTAACAGGACACGTGGGAATGGCTCAAAGCTGCACCAGATGAAGTTCAGACTGGACATTTGGAAGCATTTTTTTTCCTGAGAGGGTGGTTAAACAGTGATATGGGCTTCCTAGAGAACTGTTCTATTCTATGCTATCCTATCTATATTGTATATGGAGGTGATGGAAGAACATTTGGCTTGTAACATCATAGTATGCCTCAACTGCTTTAGTTCAACTAGTTAAAGATCTTGTTTCTATCACTATCAAAATTTTATTTCTTGGAACATAATGAGCAAGACCATACCACAGTCATTCCAAGAAGTTCTATTAATTTAATCCACACACTCTTTAAATCAGACACTGATGCATGGGGTCTTGTATCCTCTATGTAAATCATGATATTTAATGTACAAATACATGGCCATATAAAGTATCATTTGTCAAAATTTATTAGGATAAAATATTAATTAGTAGGTATTAATATACTAACGAATATATTTTCAATGTGTTGGTCTAGAATTAATGGAATAACTTCATACTCTTATTGCAGGAAAACCTAGAATATGCAGTAATTACTTTTTACGTTACAGGTCTAACATTTATCTCATACTACTTCCAATCCCACTACACCATTAATTGGAAGCTAAAAAAAAACAACAAAAAGAACATAACAAAAGACCCATATCCGGCTGTACAATATTTAAAAAAATACAACAGACATTAGTTAGACATAATTCTGTACAACCTCGATTTGACAAGACCAAGCTGAACAGAAATTGCACTTCATAACATTCAAGTAAAGTGCTGTCTTGTTTTCTAATTATCTTAATGATACAAGAGCAAAATTTTAGTTCTTCCTGTTTTCCAAATATCTATCAAAATTTAGGTCTATAACCAAAAACTTGATCTCAAAATATAAGAAAAAACTACCGATGTAAAATCTAGGCTGTGGAAAAGAAATATCAGAACATGTGGAAAAATAACTTCTAAGACAAAGCATAAAAACCATGATTTTTATTTTTCTTAAACATCACTCACCAGTAATATAAACGTAAAACACTTACCCTCTCCTCCTGCAACTGTAACCCATTCCAAAGTAACATGAAATCCACTTCCTTTTGTGTCCAGTTCATCTTTTTCTACCCTAAGCAGCAGCACAGCTAGTGAATGTGCATCAGAAACAAATGAAACACTGTGTGCTACAATAAATGGACTTCCTAGTTCTTCATTAAACACAATCTAGAAGACAAAAATGTAATAAAAAGTTATTTTAAGCTGGAAGCCTTACTCTTTAACAGAAAACAGGGAAGGGTTTCAGTGAATGTCAAATCAGTAAGAGTTTGTCTCCTGCAAATCTCTCTGCCGATATGAACCCACATATGTCATACATTTCTGGTTCCTCCTTCTGTGGCTATCAAGCTACTGTACTGAAATGCACTTAAACATTATTGTTTATATTAAACAATCATTATAAGAGCCATTAAACAAAGCACAAAGATCCCCAAATCTGTCTCCATTGTGGCTGTTTAGCACTGTAATAAATAGATGTACAGCAATTGATGAGAACAACAGGGTCCATAAACACTGCCTGTCCATAAGCACCAGGCAAACAGTCACATTCAAGATGAAAATGTAGGCATTTTGCCAAGATCCTCACTAGTTCTCTAGATGCTTCAACATTCTGAAAATCTTTGTAGACTTTCACTTATGCAAACAAGAAGACGTGAAGGTCCAAAGCATCACTATCAGTTGTTCAATCATCAAACACGCCATTATTTAGCTTTGCAAAGAGATCTCATTTTCCTCCTCCATGAAGTAAGAACCAAAAAGCTATAATGCAATGAAGGAGAATAATATTCATGTTTAGGATAAGCTAGGGTGAGAAATTCTTGAATTTTTATTTATGTACATGGATTGGGAAAGTCCATCCAATATTTGGATGTGACTAGGCAGGCTGAATACATAACTAATACATAACTATTACTGTCATATTGAAAGGCCAATAAGCACCACTGTGAATATAAAATGTCATTAATTATGAACTTAAAGTTATAAAATTCATTAATTAATGAAAATTTATATTATATGGAATTTTTTTCATTAATTTCATAGAGAAGGACTCCATACCTTATAGCATGAGACATTTGCTATCTATAGATAGAAGTTTTAATTCTAAAAACCATGTATTCCAGCTTTTTTCAAAAAGTACTCATTCAGCAAAAAAAAAACAAATATGAAACCAAAATTAATCCGAACAACAGAGAAGAAGAAAAAAACCCCCATTATTTGCTAGGAGATTAACATGTGAAAATGAAAGAACAAATGAAAGAATAAATTACAAAAAATTCAAGCTGCAGTGGTTGAATGAGTATAGACTTAATCCAGCTGTTGTTACTGAAACCTGATAAAGTTTGAGGATTTATAGGGTTGTGATATTAGCACAACTCTAAACCACTGGGTGCTCTACATACTCAACAAGTCAATTTAAATGGTGACAGAACCTGCTATATAAATATTGTATTTTCATGACACTATAATAACAATAAGTAACAATTTCAATGTAACTTATTTATGTGTCAGCATTCTCACACAGAATAGAATAAAAACCAGATGGTATTTTTCACCAAGCATCTAAAAACAGGATGATCGATTTCCTTTCCTGAACTCTCAAAAGATGTAGAGAAAGGAGCTAATACATCATGTTGAAATCTTCCACTACAGTATATACACCTATGTTTTTGCCAATACTAAAACATCTGTGGTTTCTTAGGAAACTACCCTCTAATAAAAAAAAAATAGATGCAAAATGCAGGACTTTTTACCAGATTCATCTTTCATAAACCAAGAGGAACTAAACACAGAACATGAGACTCACAGCTTCAGAAAGACATGTAACAATTATATTTGTTGTGTCCAAGCAGGATAACAAATGCCATTATTAATGCAATTACATCACTTTGATAGGGATATATGTACAACTCCTAAATACATCATTGCAGGACTTACCTCCCACTTTTCAGAGGCACTGTTTCCACGCTTGCCTGATTTAATTAAATACAGTCTTCCTGTACCATCAGAAAGGGTAACCCACGTGGAGGATGAGAAATGCATTGAGGCACAAAGGCGATTATCACATGCAGTCAAGTCTGTAGGTAGCCTGAAAACTTCTCTTGGTTTTTGTAGAGCAGTGTCCTATAAACAAACAGTCATGAACTAAGACTTTATGAAGTATTTATTAATTTCAGTAAACATTATAGGCAAATTAAGAATGATAAACCTCAGTAGCAATGTACCAGTTTTGTGTATCATTGAGCATATCTGGAAAAAGTGAGTAGTAAGCATAATTCCCACATATGTGGAAAAGGTGGTGGAAATTCACCAAACTGGTTTCTATAAGTGTTTTCTAACTCATATTTCAGCACTTTTCTCTGCAATTTTAAGCAGTAATTATATTTTGCACTAGAAAAGACTTTTATTTTCCCCCAGAATTCCGATATAATAATCACTTACCTCAAATAATTCTAGTCCCAGGAAAAATGTGGAGACTTAAAAAGAAATGAAAGCCACAGAATTGTATTCAAACTGGTACATAACACTCACCTGTTAATTTAAAAGAATTTTAGCTTATTCTGTTGCACAACTGGCAAATACAATTTTTCATCTTTCTTAGAGTGCTCACTTTATTCAGTAAGTTAGGAGAAGTAACACCTACAATTAGCTGGCAAAGAAAAGCTGTGCTAATTCATACCACATTTTCAAATAACTTTTCTATCACATTATTATTATACTATGGAATTAAATGCAGCTGGTGGCCAGTCACTAATGGTGTTCCCCAGGTCTCAGTACTGAGTCCAGTCCTGTCTAATATTTTTATCAATCATCCAGATGAGGGATTTGAGGATACCCTCAGCCAGTTTGCAGAAGCTGGGCAGGAGTGCTGATCTGCTGGAGGGTTGGAAGGCTCTGCAGAGCTGTCTGGACAAGCTGGATTGATGTATGAGATCCAATATGGAAAAGTGCTGGGCCCTGCCCTTGGGTCACAACCCCAGGCAGCACCACAGGCTAGGGGCAGAGAGGCTGAAAAGCTGCCCAGTGGAAAAGGACCAGGAGTGCTGGTCAATAGTAGCTGAACATGAGCCCAGGTGGCCAAGAAGGCCAATGGCATCCTGGCCTGTATCAGAAATAGTGTGGCCAGCAGGATTAGAGAAGTTACTGTCTCCATATACTGGGCATGGTGAGGCTGCACGTCAGGTCCTGGGTTCAGGTTTGGATCCCCCACTATAAAAAACACAGAGGGGCTGAAGTGAGAAGGGCAATGGAGCTGGGGAAGGGTCTGGAGCGCAAGTCCTATAAGGAGCAGAGCAGCTGAGGGAGCTGGGGCTGTTTTGCCTGGAGAAAAGGAAGCTTGGCAGGGACCTTATGGTCCTTTACAACTACCTGAAAGGAGGTTATAGCCAGGTGAAGGTTGGTCTCTTCTCACTAAGTAGCTCCAGGAGAGGCTTAGATGATATAAGGGAAAATTTCCTCAGCAGAAGGAAACAACCCTGGAAAAGGCTGCCCAGGGTAGTTGGTTCAGTCACCATCAATGGATAAATGTCAAAGCTATGTGGATACAGCACTTAGGGACACAGATTAGAGATGGACTGAGCACTGCTGGGTGACTGGTGAGACTCAGTGATCCTTAAAGGCTTTTTCAACCTAAACAATTCTAACAATTCTATGAATCTACTATGTAAGTTTACTTAGCATCCTGTTGCAGTGCCACACTTCCATCTTTTTTAAGCTGAACCACAGATACCTTTTGAGCAGGAATAAACAGAGATACTACAGTGAACAAATTCCACAAATAATAAAATTCTTCGGTGAACAATCAAGACTTATGGATTTTTTAAAAATTATGCATACCACTACACTTTACAAAAAAAAAAATCCATTATTTCCTACACTGTTAACTTACAAATCAGCTTGATCCAATAACAGTGCAAAATGGATGTTAGATTAACAATTTCATCTATATTTCTAGTATGTCCCATAAGTCCTGCTTTACTTCTCTGTTGTGTTCATAATTTCCTGCTAATTTTAACAGAAAAAAACTTGCTTTCATGCTAAAAATTTTATTTCCAACTGTTTTCAATAAGTACAGTGGCATGACATCCAGCATATCATTTAGGGATTATTCCTTATCTTCTGCCTTCTCTCTCACACACAGCTCTTTCTTTGCTGAATAAGGCTTTGTGACTGACTTTCTGCTCAGGGAATGTCAGCCATGCTACTGTCTGTTTAGGAGTAAGATTTACCTCAATTTTTTGTGTTGAAGTAATCTCTGAATACCCAAGAGGCTTGTTAGGTTAAAACAAAACTCTAACAAAATCTTGATGATTTGGAAAGAATTTGGCATCACAGTTTAAAAAACAGTCAAGACATGTTTCATCAGCAATACAGCTTGATTAGCTACTTATGAAGTAGATCAGGCTGCAACATTAAGAGCACAAACAAAATATTCTCACAGAAAAACATAAGATACAAACTGGAGATTCAGCAAAATCACAGTCACATCTCTATAACCTTTTAAGTAACTTTAATAGGACTTAATAATTTGAAGTTTTTCAACTGAACTAAGAAGCTGCTAAATAAAATGGGCTGGCAGTCTGTCACAAGTGGGGCCCCTCAGGGATTGATGCCAAACCCCACACACTGAACATCTTCATGAGGTACCTGAGTGATGGGACTGAAAGCACCCTCACCACATTTGCTGACGACACGAAACTAGGTGATGAGACAGACATGTACCTACAAGGGAAAGCCATGTGGCACAGAGAGCCTGGAAGAGTGGGGCAGCAAGAACACTGGGAAAATAAGCAAAGACCAGCACGGTCCTGCACCTGGAATGGAACAACCAGAGAGCTCAGAATAGGCCAGGATCTGTGTGGCAGGGCAGGGAGAAGCCCTGAGGGCAACAGGAGTAACAAGCTGAGTCAGCAGTTCAATGCTGCAGCACCAAAGGTAAATTGGAGCCTGGGCTGTATCTGCAGAAGTATCACTAGCAGAGATAAGAGATGTGACCATCCCCCTCTACCCAGGCCCCATCTGGAGCAATGTGGACAGATTGGAAAAGGTGCAGAGGACAGCCATGAACACCATCAAATGACTGGAGAATCCCCCTGTGTGAGAAGACTGAAGGAGTCAGGCCTTGTCTCCCTGGAGAGGACTCAGGGGAGACCTCATCACAGTGTTCCAGGGCAGCCACAAAGAGACCAGGGGCTCTCTGTTCACAAGTCACACAGAGCAGGCAAGGGATAACAGGTAATAGTTACATTAGGAGAGGTTTCATCTAGACCTAAGAGCAATTTTTACAATGAGAACAATCAATGATTGGAACAACCTCTCCAGGTTCACAGCAGAAACTCCATCACTGGAGGTTTTCAAGACAGAACTGGTCAGAGTGGCAGATAGCCTCATCAAGGCTCCTTTTGCCTTTTGGACTATATATCTTTTGAGATCTCTTCATCTGGGCCGTTCTAGGATTCTAAAATAAACAAAAAATATAATTTAAAAAATCCAAACCCACAGCATATTTACCACCTTGCTCCTCTTACAGATTCATAGATTGCAGAATCTGATTTGCAGTCTTCAAAGAGGTCTTCCCGCAATAACAAAGAAAGGCAGTTCCTGTTCTATCTATCTTCGGGGAAACATTTCTCAGGAAGTTATGGTCATTTCCCCTACTTTCACAGATATATATATATATATAAATATATCTGTGTGTGTGTACCATATATGAAACAAAATTAGACACAATGGGTTTCATAGGTATTTTACAAGCTAATGTACCTGCATGTATTTGAAGAATAAAATTATTTCTGAAAAAAAATGTGACTGACCTTTAGAGATCATCCCTCTTTAAACCCAAACGATCTTCTTAATCCAACAACAAAAAGACCATGTTGAGAACATAAAAAATGGTTATACAGCCAATGAAACTATTTTTGTTTAATTTTACTAGGCTCATTTACACTCAGTTGATCTACAATTATTTCTGAAGATCCTCAAGCCAGAAACTTCTGTTTAACAAGAAGGAAATTCTTCCCTCATTACTAAAAATCAGCATTGCTGTCACTAAGATGAAAATACATTTACAAAGAAATGTATTTGTAAAAATAGATAAACGAAATTTGAAAAATATTACAGGGACAGTTTTGAAGACATTGGCAAGTATGTAAAAGGAAGCACAAAAAGAAGCATATTTTTGTATCAGCAACCTGGTCAGGAAACAAGTAATTATTGAAATGTTTCTTAGTTTCAGGCCCATCCTTAACATAGTAAGGCATGAGACTAAGAAAGAGTGAACACATTCAAGATTAAAACTGTGTCTCATTACAGACCTCGAATATTCAGCCACAAATAATTTAAACATCTTGTCCTTCTATTTTCACTCAAACCATCAGTAGCTTGGGGGGCATAATCTACTTCTAGCAAAAGAAACTTATTCATTCTGCTCTGTGAAATAAGGCAGTCAAAAATATACATACAAAGGACTGTCTCCAAAAGAATCCTTTGCACTTGGGCACGTGAATGCAATACAGAGAGAGCACACTGTGCATGCAAAGCAAGAAGTGGCCTCATTTATTGAGAATCCCACCTTTGAGGGCATTTCAAAACCTTCCTATTTTCCAGATGTTAGTAAAATCAGATGTGCATTTAACAAGTGCAGAAAGAAAGGTAAGTGAGAGAAACTGCATTTGGGTAAGTACCATTTTAATAAGCAACAGCAAAAAAGATCAGATAACAAACAGCCTGCTTGCCTTTTGGGTCTACTTAAATTCATATTAGAGATTACTGTGTGCTACAAGAAGATTATGAAACCTGCAATGGAAAATTCATAAAATTTTAATTATTAGAAACATTCAGGGTCAGTTTCTGGAGTCAGCTGTATCACTACACCCCTTGGACTACTCCGCTAATTTATAACACATTCAGAAGGGGAGAATGAAAGATTTAAAAGGAAAAAAATCCCAAATAAACCAAACCCATAACCCAAACAAATATCACACAATCACTAGATAGAATGAATTTTGGCTTCCTCATATTTTATTTAATTTTTAGATTTCACTGAAAGGCATTTTTTCCCTACAAAGTAGGACAGTTCTTCACTGTAACTAGCAATGATTACTGAGCCTACCAAAAAAAGTCAAAATCCTGTGTATCTTAACATGGCAAGAGGAAGCATCATTCCTCTTAACAGTGACTTGCAGGGACATACTAAATAACATTACAGAAGACCACACTTTTGTGAGCCTTCAAATGTATTTTAACAGTAAGCTTCAAATAGTTTCAGATGCAATTAAAATAAAAAAGTATCAACTACTTAATCTTCTGAAGCTCACATCAGATTTACCAGCATTGAGCAGGAATTTCAGAACTCAATCTCCTGAAAAAAAGAAAAATTATCTTTACTACAAAGCCTTTCTTTCAATAGGCAAGAAAGGAAATTATCTTATTCACAACCTTTCTGTTCACTAATTTAACTTTAGGCATTTACTAGAACAATCTCTCATCTCATTCTGACAATGGAAAGGAGGGACTTCCTTGAAGATGAAACAAAAGCTCCTCTCAATCCCCTTGTGTGAGATTATCTTTTTGACTGACTGTTTCTTTGTTCACCAGGTGGTTAACTGGGGTAATAGTAACTCCCTGCTTTACAAGCAAGAGGGGATGTTGAGAGTCCGTAGTCCTGTATTATACCAGCAAGAACTGGCTGAAACAACTCAGCACTGCTTGGGCATTGGTCAGCACTGGTGAGCAACCGTATTGTCCATCACTTGTTTTTCCTTGTTTTATTTCTCTCTCCTTTCACTATTATTATCATGTTGTTGCCATTGTTATTAAATTTTGCTTTATATAAATTGTTAAACCGTTATTATCTCAACCTGTGAGTTTTACCATTTTCTGGTTCTCCTTCCCATCCTACTGGGGATGGAGGAGCAGCAGTGAGCAAGCAGCTGCATTGTACTTAGTTGTCAGCTGGGGTTTAATGACAATACTGTACAAATATGAGATATTTCATAAAAGACTTAATTTTTTTTTTCAAGGAAATAACAGAGAACGAGAAAGGAATAAAAAAGAAAGGAAAAAATAAAAGTTATATGCCAATTCCCACAAAGTAGACATAACAAATACAAGACTACATTTTTATGAAAAATCAAAATACCTAGGCATTTGACACATCTCTTAAACTGAAAAAAAAGTGTTTACCCTGCATTCTGAATAACAAAGAGACAAGTATTTAAAACCCTGAAACACAACACTGAAAGATTTCTCTTTCTTACTCTAACTTGTTTCAAATAGAATTTCCACATTGTATCTGCCGCCAATATCAGTTGCTCTGAATTCAAGTTAACTTGAAAGTTACATAAACAGTATTCCATAGCTAATTCTTAGGGGAAATTAAAAGATGAAAATACATATACCATTAAGGATTTAAATTGAGTGTGAGAAGAGTTCCTATTGCCACAATTTTTCAATTAATTATTTGAGCATAAAAAGAAACCAAGTTGTCTTTGCAAGAAGGGCTTAAGGTCAAGAAACCAAGTCCAACTGCTAAGGAAGGAAACTTTGAATGTTTTGCTGCTATATTTGAATGCTACAAACACTGAGCAATCAACAAAGTTGAGTCAGATGCAAAAAAAACCGATCAACTTAAAAATCTCAAGTCAGTAAACCTGTCACTACTCTCCCTACCCACTGGGTGTTTAAAGCAAAGTATTGATTGCTGCTGGCATATTGAATGAAAAAAGTCCTACAGCTGTAAAAGGAGAAGGTTAAAGCTATTTTACAGTATTTCCAGACAAGTTTGAGTAACAATTTCATCAATCTGGTATAAAAAGCCCACCTGAAGACTCATCCATCAACACAGAAGTGCTGCTTGTGTTTATCACTTTTCTCTTTTCAATTATGTGTGATTTTGAGCAAGTGGCAAGCTGTTATATGCACTTATTTTCCATCACAGATAACATCTTTTTAAACACCTAAGTTGCAGGGATAACTCATGATATATGCATAACCAACACACTGTCATATTAGAATCAAAGCTGCTACCAAAATAAGAAATAAAAATAGAAATCATGATGCATTAGAAAGCCTACGTGTGTTCTTTCACTCTGATTTCAGGATGAACACATTACCCTGTTCCATCTTCTGTTTTAAAGAAGACTGACATTAATTTTAATTGTAAGCTGTACTTAGACAAAACTAATCTTATTTTTAATATACATTTGACTAATATATGGCTGGGCACATTTGTAATAAGACACCTTGTTGATGTTTCTGAACACACATTACTTTTTATTCATATGCAAACGTGTTTCCTTCGCAAAACAGCACAGTATCACGTATTTGGACACAAGACAGTGCCTACTTATTTCACAGTTTAACCCGTTTTATTCCCCCCAAAACATGTGACCAGATATTAGTCAAATGCCATTATCTTGAAATAGGTCTTAGGGAAGAATATTTCTTATGTCAATTTATAGCCTGTTGTAAAATCCTTTATCTGCTAAGAAATAAATTGACACACATAGTGCCCTCCTAATAAAGGAATATATTGGGTGTCTGTGTTATGCAGGCAGAGGGGACCTGCAGGGGTGGCCTCAGTGAGGAGGGGCCAGGGCTGTCCCCAGCACACACAGTCACTTCCAGCTGGCTCCACTGGACTCACTGGAGAGAGCTGAGCTTGTCAGCCAGGACAGTGGTGTGCTACAGAGGTTTGCCTGCAGCCCTTGGAGCAGACCATGGAAAAGCAGGCTGTCCTGAAACCCACAGAGGACAGATATCCACACTGCTGCCCATGGAAATGGAGCAAGTTCCCATACAAGGTTTGGGGGAGCTTCTCTCTTATCCTACTAGCTCTAATTGGCAATATATTGAATAGTTTTCCCAAAGGCAAGTCTGTTTTGCCCACCATGGTAACTGGTAAGTGATCTCCCTGGTTTTATCCTCACCCACAAGCTTTTCTGTCATTTTTTCTTGCCATCTTGTTAAATAGGGTGAGTGAGAGAATATTTGGGTGAGCATTCAGCAGCAAGCCAGGGTCAACCAACCCCAAGGATAAAACAAAAAATGAGATTGTGACAAGGACTGTTAAGAAGAAGGCTTTCTTTTACATGTTTCCACTAGGAATCCAGATGATCTCAAAGGTTTTGGAAGAAGTCCTAGAAGATTATTTTGTCACAGTAAGAGTTTGCCAAAGTCTCCAACTGCTACATACTGTGAAAAGCAAAGGAACTGTTCTCACCCTATCATCCTCTGGAAACTTGTATTTCCTGAAAATCTAAAACTACAATTTCAGAATTTTTCTTAGTTTAGTCCTGACCCAGTAATTTCTGTCCCCAGAACCTTACATAGGCTATGCAACATGCTCTCAAAAACTCACACATAACCCTGTGTTTTCTTTTGTCTGACAAGGTTACTAGTCAAACTCTCTGGTAGTAAGACAATAGATATTTTCCTTTCCACACAGTCTTTTCTTCCTTAATGCCCAAGCACAACAATTGTATGTGCCAGAAACATGGTGCCCTTCCCTCTCTGAAATGAAGTATAGTTTTTAAAGGAAACTAGAGCATGCATTAAAATGGCTAAAAAGAAATACAAAGTTTGATTACTTAGGACCACCAGTATAAAAGCAGAAATTTCAGACTTGCCCTAGCTTGCTTACACTATTTCAAGTTCCCTCACGGCCACAAGCATCTTTTTGCCTCCAACAAATGATGTCTAGATTAAGCATTTCTAAATCTAACATGTACAATGACTGAGTTTTCAAGTTAGCAAACAAACATCAAGTAATGTCAGGGAGAAAGAGAAAAGCAACTAGAAAAGAAGCATCTTCCCTTTTCTTCAACTTGCTGTCATGTCCATCTTGCCCAGAAAGGAAGCAAATGTTACACTATGTAGAAGCCTAAAGAAAAGAGCTGATGTGTATGTCTCCAACAGTGATAGCCACACGCTGTGGACTCAACCAAGGTTTGTTGGTAAAACACACTGTGAGAAAGAACAGGATGTGGCTGGAGATGGGGGCCACACAGAATTAGGACAAACCTGTTTTCTGGGACAAACGTCCTTGTTCTGGCTCCTAGAGATAAGCACAGCACAGTACAGCACACATATAGGAATAACGTGGAGAAGTGGATATGGACATGGACTGCAGGGGGGAGATCAAGACCACCAGAAATGCCCTAAGCCCTCCAACCCATTTCCAGAAGGGACTGGAAGAACAAACTGCACATGATAACCGACTTTCTATACAAGTGAGTCACTTATTTTACAAGTGGAGAAAGTGACCCATCAGCAGGTACCCCCACCAAGCCCAGCAAGCACCTCCAGGACCCTGAACATCCCATCAGCCCACTGCTGTGCGCTTGTACTTGGAAGTCAGGGCCTAACATTTCAATTTCTATGCCAAATGCGTAACTAAAAAAACTCTGTAAGCTTTTGTGGCTTTTGCTGTTCCTTTTGACCACAAGCATCTTCGACTCCTGAGTGCTCCTGTCTCCTTAAGGGTGGGATGCCACACGCTACTGCAACATGAATGCAATATTATTAACACAAAGAAGTCAGAAACCTCACTTAAAATCCTTTTATTCTTCCTGGTCAAATGCATTTTTTTTTACTGACCTATCTTCCTGGCAATAACTTCACCCAGTTTTTGCATTTGGATCCAACTTCTAATATTTTCTAACTCATCTGCTCTTATCTTTTTCAATTCAGTGGTTTAAAAAAAAGATTTTATTCTTACCAGAGTCACTGACAGATTCATAACCCTTCCAAACTGATCAACATAGTAGACATTATCCTGGTACCAGGAATCAAGGTGAAGATAATTATACATGCCAAAAGCACGCATGTGGTCAAGGGTATATTGATCATCACGAAGCTGCACTTCTGCTACAGCTGGAGGGAAAAGAAAAAGACTATTTTAACAAATATTTATTTACAGTTTAGTAATTTAAAATTCAAACTGATAATTTAAAAATAGTTCTTCCATTTCTTTCCATAGGTATGCTTTATTTAAAGAAAAATACATTATGTATACATAGTTTAAAATTTCACCATAAACTTGGAAAGCAAGTCATCCACCCTAAAAGACACTGCAGTCATTTGCTTTAACTATCTCATCACCATTACCATTTACAGTGGCCTATTGTGGTGGGTTTCCCTTGGATGGAAGCCAGATGCCCACTAAAGCCACTCTATCACTTCCCTCCTCAGCTGGACAGGGGAGAGAAAACATAAGGCTCATGAGGGAGGATGAGCACAAGGAGAGATTGCTCACCTATTACTGCCACAGGCCAAACAGGCTCAACCTGGGGAAATTAGTTTAATTTACTACCAATCAGACTAGGGTAATGAGAAATAAAACCAAATCTTAAAGCACATTTCCCTTCAACCCTCTCTTCCTCCAGGGCTCAACTTCATTCCCACTGGTCACTCCCTCTTCCCCTCTCCAGTGGCACAGGAGACAGGGAATGGAGGTTGAGGTCTGTTCATCACACCTCTCTGCTTCTCCTTCCTCCTCATTCTCTTCCACTGCTCCAGCACAGAGTCCTTCCCACAGGAGACAATCCTTCACAAACTTCTCTAAGGTGAGTTCTTTTCACAGGCTGCAGTTCTTCACAAACTGCTCCAGAGTGGCTCCCCTTCCACAGGCCACCGTCCTTCAGGAAGGACTGCACAAGGGTGGGTGCCCAGTGGGGTCACAAGTCTTGCCAGCAAACCTGCTGTGGTGTGGCCTCCTCTCCCCGTGAGTTCACAGGTCCTACCTGGAGCCTGCTCCAGCATGGGCTCTCCATGCCATCACAGACTCAGCCAGGTGCAGGAACCTGCTCCAGCATGGGCTCCTTCACAGGCTGCAGGTGGATCTCTGCTCCCCTATGGGCCTCCACGGGCTGCAGAGGAACAACCTGCCTCACCATGGTCTTCATCACAGGCTGCAGGGGAAGAACCTGCCTCACCATGGTCTTCATCACAGGCTGCAGGGGAACAACCTGCCTCACCATGGTCTTCATCACAGGCTGCAGGGGACTCTGCTCTGGCACCAGGAGACCTCCTTCCACTTCTTCCTCACTGACCTTGGTGTCTGCAGACTGGTTTCTCTCACACAGTCTCACACTCCTCTCTCTGGCTGCAGTTCTTGTGCAGCAGCTTTTTACACTTTTCCAATCTATTAACCCAGAGGAGCTTCCACCATGACTGATGGGCTCAGCCTTGGCCAGGGTTGTTGGGTCCGTCTTGGAGCTGGCTGGCACTGGCTCTGTCAGACATGGGGGAAGCTTCCAGCAGCTTCTCACAGAAGCCTTCCCTTGGAGCCCCCTGCTACCAAAACCTTGCCAAACAACATCAAACCTACTTTGTATTACAGTAAGGGGAAAAAAGTCTGCTCTATAGTAACTCTAGGAAAACAGCAGGCCAAAGAAATATTCCATAGCTACATGGATTTCATAGTCTTACATTCTGAACTACTCTACCAAGGCAAAAGATTAAAATGGTACAGAGCAGAACTAGTTCACAGCAATTACAAAAAAAAGCAAAAACAAAAACACAAAACAAAATAACAACAAAAATCAAAAGCAAACAAACAACCCCCCACCATGTTCTTAGCACTCTCACTGAGGCTGAAATTTCCAGAAATATCCAAGATACCATCAGAATTTCAGACTAAGTTTTTCTAATTGAAAGAGGCTGCAAAGAATGGCTGTTGACCAGAATACTACCTTCTTCAAGGCAAGAAGCATGCTACCTACTGTCATTCACTTGAGTAAGATTTTTCCAAATAGAAAACATCTATTCGCTACCAGTAATCAGAAGGATGATCTGTCAAAGACTAACCAGGTTTTTATTTAAATTAGGTGCAGCTTTTTTTTCCTATTCTATATCTATACTGAGATGAAGCAACTGTAGTCCAAACATCTCAAAATAGATTAGCAGAGGTCTAGTCCATCCTTCTGTAAATAGTCTCAGATAGACCAGAATTCCATTTAATTCTCCAGTACAGTTAACCCAGGATACTTAGCTTTTCTGCAAGGAACTTATCTTGAACTTCACACAAGAAAAATCCTTTAGAAAGTTACAAGTAAACTCTGTCAGTCCATGATGATTAGCACTCAAGCCCAGAATAAGAGGAAAGCACCTCAAGGCTAATCCTTCTCATAGCAGCAGTTCAGAGTTAGTGTAGTTCCTAATCTTTCAACTTCTACTTTCTTCCCTTTTCTGCTCAGAAACAGAGCAAATCTATTTCCAGTATTTCACTTCCATCCCACCCCACAACAGGGACCATACACAACTCTTTGCAGCAGCACTCAGACCTCTTATTCTTCTTTAGCATCTTCTTAAACCCTACTGCAGCAGAAGTAGTTTACTGTGTCAGAACACAAATTCCTGCAAAGAGCAGCTCATTGGGCAAGGCCATCAGTGCCACTGCACAGCTATCACAAACTCAACAACCAGCCAATCACTGCATGTTTCAGAACAGACCCCATTAGAGACACTGGCTATTAGACAACTATGCAAGATTATATTGTCTGATTAATAAAAAAATCCAGTCATACTACACAAAATGCTTGCAAAATGATAGCATAATTAGCAATTAGTCTCCTAATAACAGTCAATATTTGCAAACCAGCAGTTTTAATTCCACCCAGATCAAATCATTATTCATATTCACCACACAGGAGGGATTTCCATACCTCTGCAATTAATAAATTACTGTTCCAGAAGCTGTAGCCCTTTTAAACAAGCTATCAACAAAGAATATCAACAAAGGAGTGAGAAGAAAATACACCTGTCTTAATAGCAACGACTGCTACCCATTCCAATTCCTACTTTAATTAATTAGAATATTTAACTGTAAAAAAAATAGCATATATTGTGAAAATGCATTTTAAAGCTCTTTGTGTACCCAAGCTTTATCACAGAGATATTTTTTCCAACACAACAAGAGATGACATGAATGTTGTGTAAACAATTAAAGACCAAACCAAATACACTCCAGGATAATTATTTTCAGTGGAACCAAGCACATATCATCTACTTGCTCTATGGCTGATCCTATGGAATTAGAATATACATGTAGAAACATGTAAAGATTTTTTAGCACAAAAAATCTGAAATGGTAAGGCTTCCTTTACTTCTCTCTTCCCACTCTCCTAATTATGTTGCTCTTGTCAGAACTGTAACTAAACAGTCCATACACTCCGGACTAGATGATTCCTAAAGCAAATGTACAACTTTTAATGAAAATTCCTGGAAAAATAAACTATTGATTAGCTGATTGTAAGATGATAAACTTTATAAAATCTGGAAGAACACGAATTCTCTGTCCTTGAGTTTCCTAGACTCTAGTTCTGATAAGCCCTGAATAATAAAAGGGGTCAGGAATAGGAGATCCAAATCCCTTGTATTATTGCAATATGTAATTAATTCCACATAAACAGAAGTCATAAACTATACAATTAATGGGTGATTTTAAAATAGGAAATCTGACAAATGTGTACTGTCTTGTCATGAAACACTTCAAATGAGGTAGCCAACTGCTTTCAGAACTTATCATACATACGTGTAGCTCTGCCAAGATGAAGCAATTAAAGAACCTATTCCATTCTCCATTAATTGAAACCCATACTGTGACCAAGTGAAATTTGTGCACAACTTCCATCTGCTATCACATACCAGGTGCTTAGATAGTTTATAGAAGATCCTACACTAGGGTGAAATTCATTCCTTCTTTTCTACAGCCTTCAAGATTCAAGGTTTCTTGATGGTCCTTTGAAAAAAAGAGAAAACCAATAGAGCTGAGTGCAAAAAAATAAAGGAGAAAAGAGAAAAGAGAAGAGAGAAGAGAGAAGTAAGAAACAGAGCCTATTAATAAAGTAAATTCAGAGAAAGGCAAATTAATATAAATGGAGAAGAAGAAATACTTCAATCAGATCATCACCTTATTCAGTCTCACAGACAGTTTTATGAGTTTTTATTGGTTGTTCAGTCAGGATATTTTTTCTGATTTGTTGTTTGGTTTGTTTTGCATTAGCATTTTTAATATTTTTTTCCTGTTTTTTAAAATTTTTTTTAAAGAATTTTTTCTAAAGAGTTTTAATTCACCAGTCTCAATGGATTCACTAGGCTGTTTGGGTTCAGATAAGAAGCAGCAGCCAATGGCAGCTATTTAACAGAACAATACGAGGCCTCTTTCAAATTTCTGATAAATACACCTGCACCATGATAACCCAGAAACATTGATTTAAACACTGTTATTCATACTAGAAAAGAAAGCAAGTATACAGAATGTATAAACTAAATCTCAGCTTTCAATATTATTTCCCAACAAGCCTAGTTAGATGGGGTATTTTGGATGCTACTTTTCAAGAATTGTATTTATCTCTACTAGTTCCATGCTATAAAATAATAATTTGACTCAAAATAGTTTAAACATAATTAAAGAAAAGATTTGCACTCACAATGCTTTACTTAAAAGCAAAAGCACAAAATACAAAGTAACTCATAAGAATCAACAGAAAAAGTAACACATCCCTAACCTGGATATTAGTATAATTATTAGTCTGCAATGCAAAAAAAAAAATTCTCCTCTCAATAAAGAACACTATCAAGGAACTTATACTTTAAATGAATAGAGTGGTCTTAAATCTGCCACCAGACACTATGAAGCAGAACCGGGGTGAAAAAAAGAGAAAGATAGAGAAAAAAAGGGTGAGGAACAGGCCCCAAACAGCCCCTTCATTTTTTAGATGTGTTCCTGAATACACCAAAGCAAATTTACAAAACTGCAAATTATACCAGCATATTTTCTGGCATCAAATATTAATTGCTGGTACATCATGCCTAGTTCTGCAATGCCACCCAGTGGAAGTAATTTTGTATTGCAGACACACTGGTCTATCAGCGCAAGAGACTATTTATTTTCTAGTATCAGCATTCAAAGATCCTTCTAATCCTACATTAATGCTTTTTCTTTTAATTATATAAACCATGTTTGTATTGTTAAAGGCAGCATCTCGTTGTTGTTGAGCAAACATGTGCCTGAGACCCAAACTTCTACGAATTACAGCTGTAAATGTCTGAAAAAGCCCACAATTTCTTGCTATTTCCCATACATTAAACACTTTTTTTTAAATATTTAATTTTTCAAATACAAATGGAAAATGCAAATGAAAATCTCTGTAAGTGTTTGAAACATAACGGTGCCTTTTGCTCAGTTAAAAAGTCACAAACATAAGTTTTCCTGTAGCACTACTAATGAGCAACTTTTCACTGAAGCAGACCTTCTAAACAGCATGCATTACCACCATTTTTCAAAAAAAGTGACAGAACTGCTAAATGCAGGTGATCAAAGGAATGCATTCTCTGCATATTCTCCTGGCTTGCACCAGCAGCTCCATCTCTGAGCAAACGTTCACTCTGCCTTCCAGCTGTAGCTATATTGAAAAGCATCCACTGCTAAATTATAGGTACAAAGGTCCCACCAAACAGATAAGATAGAGAGGAAAGGGATCAGGGACATCCACATCTAAATAAATTCTAAACCTCTGGAAAGGAAAAGGAATTATGAGACATCTAACTAGTAAACAGTAAAGGTCTGAATCCTTTTGTGCAAATTGGACATGTTCCTTGCTGGAGACAAGGATTCACCCCACAATCTCTGCTTTGGACTCTGCTGATATCAGATTAGGGCAGAAGAGATGACCACAAACAAGATGCTCATTTGCCCCTCCTAAACATTTGGTGATCTAAAAAAAAAAAAGGCATTACAAAATTCAATGCAAAAAAAGCCCCACTTGAAAACAAGTTATGGAAATAAACTAAAAAAAGTAAGGAGAAAGACAAAATCAAAATTTACAATGAAGAGCTAGGAATTAAAAGCATAATAGCTCATTATTAGTTGTAATATATTACCAGGAGGAGAGATGAGAAAACAAATGACTGTGAGAGTTTAGCATTATCTAGGACAGAATGGGTTGGAATAAGGAAGAAATAAAAGAAGAACATGCAAATCATAGTATTTAAAAGAGAAGGGAAGACAGTGTACTTCCCCCATTCTTCAATATGACCATACATTTTAAGAAATTTACTAGAAAATTATTTTCTATCACATATCTAATAAAAAAATTATTTCTTAAAATGTATTTCTTTGTCAGTCACACATCTGACCACAGCAAATTCCTGGCAACCACAGTCAACCAGCTGAAGGCATATTAGAACTGAACACTAAGTTTTACTTGATGGTCAGAAAATGAAGCTCACTGCAGTCCTCAGGAACATGACAACCACCACAAGTTGTCACACAACACCACATGCTGCTATCCACCTGCTCCAGGGGCAAAAGACTGCATCAATTCCACAGGGCAATTTTTTTTGCCATTTTATTTTATAGCTAGTAGTGAAATTCATGAAAATAGATAAATATAAAAACAGAGATAGAAATATGGAGAGAAAATTGATACTCTAAAGTTCACTATGCAAGTTTGTAATAACACTGCATAAACACTCCAACTACAAGTGAGTTAAAACTCAGTTGTACTTAAGAACAAGCACTTATTTATTTTATTGTCATGTATTCCAAGCATTCTAAAACTCACATATTCCTCTTAACTGCCACCAAATTTGGGATGATACATAGGCAGAACTACAAATCTCAGGTCATTTGAGACAAACATTAAATCTTTTTCCGTAAAACAAAAAAATCAACTGCCTTTTTACATTAATCTTCCAGATTCTACTATGCTATCTTTGCAAACAGTTGTGAATAAAATCGGAAATAATTATATTGACAGTGTTCCTAAACATCTGACATTTTTTTCAGCTATTGTACTCAGTCCCACTTTAAGGAAATGAAATCAAATTCTTCACGCAGTGACAAATATTGATTTTATAACCCAAAAACTACCAAGCTCTTCATCATGTTCTAGAGGCTTTGAATCCGCACACAAGTGTGCTGGAAAGCAGAAGTTCTTGGCCTTCCCACACAATACTGGTTTCTTCTCCCACGTAGTAATTTGAAAAAGCCACAGCCTACACACCAACCACAGTCTCTACAACTCAACCCATTACTATTGTATAACACAAAAATCAAGTTTTGGAAGGATACCCTAAATCTAACACATGTGAAAACCACTGACACTGGGAAATACAGAAGTCAGGTACAGAACACTGCAAGTAAACTGCCCTGAAGGACACAAAAGAAAACCAGCAAGGAGAAAGAGGCAGCTGTTTGGCAGAAGAGCAGGCTGTAATCAAAACATCTGGAAGACAGATGTAAGGCCTGATACTTTTCCTGTTATTAATTCCAAAACACAAGAACAACAATAAAAGGTTTCCACTCTCCAGAGGATCAGTATCTATATCTATATATGTGCACACAGAACAGAATAAGTGAGTTAGCATTAGTGACTCCGCAGGAGAGTTGCGTAAGTTAGACTGAAATGAGTCAGGGTCTTTGTGCTGTGGGAAGTGGGGAAAGAAAAGAACACAGTCACACATATCAAACCTCTGTAACTATTATGTAAAATATCTTAATGGACAAGAACTGAGTAGATCCATCTCTCCATTAGCAACTCCACTGCTCACTGTATTTTAATGAAAATCGTAATCCTCACCTTTTTTAGAACAGGTGCACAACTACCTAAGAACCACAAACGTTTCTTGACCATAGGCAGAACAGCAAATAAGAGACAAACTAAGGGAGTGTTCCAATGCTACACTGTTGCTATCTCTGACACAACTGCTGCACACTCATAACAGCACCCACTCACCTGCATTTGGGCTGTCTTTTGAAAAGTGACACCTAAAGCAGTCTTACAGGAAAAATGTTACTCTCATTATATTTTCCAGTCCTACCACAGGCACACTCACAGTCTCATTCACTTAAGCTTCAATACAAAATATATCTAAAAACTTCCTTCCTACTGCTGACAATTCAGCATAGCAAACATACCTCTCTGATCTATTATGAATACAGTATGTTCTACACAAAACTAAAGTAACATGTCATGGGAAACTCTGTAGACAGGTATATCGTTCAGTAGATATACAGAGACAGAGATTAGTCCATACAAACTGTGTTTACTGTCTCAGCTTTAGAAAGAAAACCAAACTAATTCATCCACCTGACAAACAGACCTGAATTTCACGCAGTAAACGTAGAGTGCTGAGATATTGCAGGGCATGGCTAAGATTGTAGGCACATATCCAACAGGACTTTGTGCAAATGCACTCCTCAGTGAATTAGCTTGTTAACGGACCAGCATCTTAAATACTAATGATGCTTGGCAGAGGAAGCAGGGCATAGAATGCACGGCATGAAGATCCACCTCTGGTCTGTGGGCAGAGTAAGAAAGAAAACCAGCTAATTTGGTGAAGTCTGTATAGGATGGTAATTTCACATGTCTTCCTCTAAGCCACATGTGCTCCGTTCACGCTCCGCGTTGAACTGTCTTGCTGGTCATCTGGCCTCACCTTGCCTGCACGAACAAGCCCGAATTTAGGTTTCCTTACTCATTCAGGAACTAAGCGCACCAGGAGCAGGCAGCTGCAAGGCAGAGGTCTGACAAGCCGGAGACCTCGGGCCACCACGAATCCACCTGCCGGGGTGAAGGACGGCCACCCCCGGCCAAGCGCAGCAAATCCAGCGCGAACAGCCCAGACGGAGCGCTCGGTCTCTGAAACCCCCGCCGTGCGAGAGGCTGCGGGCCGGGCTGTCCCCAGCTCGGGGCGCCCTGCACCGAGAGCCCTGCCCGGCCACGGAGCACCGCGTGGGGACGAAGGGAAACGCGGGGGATCCGTCCCACCCGCGCTGCCCGAGGGATGCCCGGCGGGAGCAGCCCCGCGCCCGCCCGCTCCTCACCTGCGTCCAGCCCCAGCTGGTAGCAGGCCAGCGGCTCCAGCGACAGCTTGTAGCCCTCGAACTTGGGGTCCAGCAGCAGGCGCTTGGCCTGCAGGGAGCAGTGCGCGGCGCCCGCCATCCCGTGGCTCCGGGAAAACTTCGGGAAGCGCCGGCAACTCCACGGGCCCGCAGGAACGCGCGGCAGCGGCCGCGGAGTACCACGGGAAGAGGGTGCGCGGAAGCCCGGCTGCCGCAGTGCATGCTGGGAGCTGTAGTCCGGCCCCGCAGGCAGCCGTGCGCCCGGGGCGCGCCGGGAGCTGTAGTCGCCGAGCCCGGACTACGTTTCCCGGCGGCGCCCGCGCCCAGGAGCGGTGGGGCAGGCGGCGCATGGCGCGTCCTGCGGGCGGCTCCGCCTCTGCTGCACGGACCGGCGGGGCTGCGGCGGGCGGTGAGCCGGGAGCCCGCGGGGAGCGAACCGCGCCGGGCCTGCCCCGCACCGCTCCCTCGCTCCGGGGCGCCGCTGGGCAGCCTTTTCTGTATAAACAGGGAAAGACTTAATGTGTGAGAAAGGAGT
>JANRGV010000001.1:132475217-132504057 GCA_024734035.1 Alethe castanea
CGCCCCGAGCTCGGCCCGCCCGGCCCCGGGGCCTTGGCCCGGCGGGGCTGCTCGGCCGGCCCGGGAGCGCCGGGCCCGCGGCCTCTGCCCGGCCGGTCCGGGCCCCTTCGGGGGCGAAGTGGGGGGGACCTCATGGGCTGCGAAGAGAATGAAGTGGCGGTCCAGTGGATAGGCAGCGTTTGGGGGTTGAGGGGCTTGGCACCCTGTGGGGAAGGGGGAAAGGACGATGCCATAATAGCATGGCTTTGAGATTCAGTGATGCTGCCATTTAATGTATCCATTTATTAAACTCGGTTGTCCTGTCAGAGTTTGTAGTGGGAGGGCATTGCTTGGGGTTATCTACTGTTTACGTTGACGGGCAGATTTAATAATATGTAGTGTGAAAATTGCTTAGCACACTTTTAAGTACTTAAGAATCTCTGATAGCTCGCAGAAGAATTAAGTGCTACTTTCTGGCTTCGGTGCTATCTCTAATAATATTCAAGCCTTGGCTGGTCAGTGGAATGGTGGGGCACTGCTTTTTGGTCATGAGTTCACAGTGCCTGAGTTGCATATCTTATGGAAAATGACATAGCTTGCTGCTTTATAGCTCCGTAGAAATACACATGTGCACTGCAGAGATTTCTTTAGGCCGTCTTGTATTGTCATTGTTTATAAATAGCTGGTTGTCGTCAAGACAGGCATTGCAAGATGATTTTGTAGTAGTAACAATGAGTGTGTTAATTTGTTGTGTCTGGCATTCCATGTAGTTACAGAAAACTTAGGTCCAGGATGGCAAATAAGGACTGGAACAGAACTGGGGTCCATATACTCTGGTTCTATGTCTTGAGAACTTTAGTTTTGTGAAGTGGGTACATGAATTAGTGCATTATGTAAAAGACTTGTTGCAAAGGTGAATGAAGTTATAGTGTAGTCTCACAAGATTGCATTACTTCAAGGTGTGTTCTGTATGCTGGTTTTCACAAGGCAGTGATATGCATATAGCTAAGGAATTGTCAAAGGATAACTGATCATTCAGTGGACATAAGCTTTCTATTTTAACTAATATTGCCTTGAAGAGTAGAATTTATTTTAATTCAGAACAGAAAGCTTCAGGAGCTCACATTCATGAGGCTGTAGCTATATTCAGTTTCTTGGAGGGGAAGGGGTCAGATGTGGTGGTATTACTACAGAAGTTTTATTACTCTGGGAGTAACATATTTTAAAAAAGAGTTGGAACTGTGTATGTTGTAGATCAGAGTATTTGATGCCTAGAAATAACTCAGGAATTGGCAGCAGTCACCAATTTTTGCTGCCTTTAGTTAGAGAGAGAGACATTCTGCCTTGACTTCTGGTATCTTCTGCAGCTTTTGATAGTATCTCTTTCTGGATTTGAGTGCCTTTGATCATTTTACTCTGCCTGTGATTAATGTGAGTGAGCTGTCTTCTGTCCCAGCTACTTCAACTGCCTGATTCGGGTATTTGCACTGTAAGTTGGAACTTCAGTGTTGAAAGTATAGTGCCTCTACAAACATCCCACGATCACTTACCTACAATTAGATAGAGGAGATGCCTCCTGATCTTCCCTTTTGATTCTGCTTCTCTCCCTAATGCCATAATAGCATGGCTTTAAGATTCAGTGATGCTGCCACTTAATGTATCTATTTATTAAACTCGGTTGTCAAGACAGGTTTTTTTCCCTCCACACACATGTTCCCAATATTATGTTTCTCTGTTAAGGGATGAAGAAACCAAGAAACCAAACAAATCAGCCAGGAAGAGGGCAGTGGAATCTCTCATTAGGCTACAGAGTCATGGTTGCTGTATATGAAATGCAGGAAGTGCTGATTTTGTCTTTTAGTACCTGACTGAAAGCTGTTCTTGAATCATTACGTTGTCTTTTTTAAAATACCAGGTGTCTTTATACATCTTGTAACATACGTGATTTGGATGAGGGTTTGTGTGCTTGAAATCATGATTTTTATCTCTATCTACTAATCTTAATAAAATTCCATCTCCCTATAAACCTACTTCTGATCTTTGATTGACTGTTCTCTTATGTAGAACTTCATACAAAATCAACTTTTAAGACATTCTGTCCTTACCACTAAAACTTTTCTAGGGTTTTTTCAGCCCTTCTAGTGATAACACAGAAGCACTACTGAACCAGTATGGATTTTTGGTGCTGACAAATGTAAACACTCAAGACCGTGTTAGTCTTTTATACTAGGAAATGAACTTCTTGTTTTGATTTAGGAGAGTGAAGGTTTTTTTCTTTTTTTTTTGTCTCCTTATGTAAATTGGAGGGGAGCCTTTCCGTTTCAGACAAGTTATTTTAGGCATCATTGTCTGGTTAATTATCTAGCTGTGTTTAATATGGGCTAAAATCACTGGTTCTAAGGTGTGTTCGTGTTTACATTCCAGAGTCACAAGTGAGCTGATGTGAAAGGAAGCTGATGTGGCAGTAAAAGATGAGTTCATTAGGAGAAAACAAGTTTCTAAAATAATTTTAGTGCCCCAGAGTGACTTTGTTTTAGAATTGTCTCTGTCTGTAGAAATCCTGTTTAAGTGATATTTGTGTGAACAGTTAGGTTGTGAAAGAGGAAGTGTTTCTCCAGGTGCCAGTGTACTTATTGTACAATGATAAACAGTGAGAGTCTTGCTTATTGCACCACAGTTGAGTAACCAGTCTGACTGCAGGTAGACTGTGCTGGCTGCTGTCTCTGAAGTCAGAGGTGCCAAGAGTTTTAATGAGGCCATTGTTGCAAGCTCTAAACAAAATAAAACTGTTCAGTTGAATTCTGACCTTTACCTCCCTTCATTCTATTTCCTTTATGGGTCCCTAAAATGTTTAAGTTTCCTCATTTTTCTGACTTGGCTCTAAAGTGTTTAATATCTTGTGGCTCTTGTCTGTTAGTCCTTTCTGTGCTCATATTCTGTGTGAGCACCTGTTGTGACTTTTTACCAGTGCAAGGCAGTATGAGATGCACAAGTCAAACTCCAGCTAAATTTGGTGTCTGTTATAGGATTGTTGAGTTGACCATGAGTATTAAATTGATTAGGATTCATGTCTTGATTTATTTGCTTGTTTATATCTGTTGTAATGGAAGTTCATTTGACCCTAAGTCTCATAAATGTAACAAAGCAATTCCAGGAGTGGGAGAAGGAAATCTATCCTGTGTTATAAATGGGAAGCTGAGGCATGAGTTGTAATACACAGAAGGATGTATCAGACTGGCAGACAACTCTTACTAGATTTTCTGAATTTTAGTCCAGTGTTTCACATTTGCCTCGATCTGTTAAGAAATGTTTTAGTATTCTTGATGTGGCATTGAAACTTTGCATTATGTCTGTCGTCCTAGGTTATAATTGACTGCTTGTACAGCTGTAGTTCCTTTTGGGGGTGTTTATCAAGGAAAGGCTTAAGAAAAGAAAGACAGAATGTTGTGGCCTGCCATTTGGCATTACACTATTCAGTATTTTTTCCAGGGAGAGAGAGAAGATACATGTCTGTGCTTCTTTCCAGTGTCCGAGAAAGATGGACAAGAAAAGGATAAGCACCTTATTTCACTTAACAAGTTTGATATAATGGTATCATGGGAATTAAATTTGTAGTGAACTGAGGAAAATTAGGTTTCTGTGTACATCTGTATTCATACACCTACTTCCAAATATAAAATAGTTTACCTTGAGAAATTTAATTAACATAAAAAAGCTCCCAAGCACAAAAGAACCCAACCCCTAAAGACACCAAACAAAACTCAAAAGTTTTAGCAAACTTTTAACTTTCCAGGTAGTGCTGTTCTTAAAACAACAATGCATATGTTTCAAGCGCTGTTTCAAACAAAGGGGAAAATACTTATCCTTACCTTGAGACAATAATTGGTTCAAGATTGTATTTTAAATTAGTTTATTAAAAATAATATTAATTAAATTTATACATATATACTGCTTCATATCATAAATAGCAGTATAAAAAACAGGTATATAGGAGAAAGTTATTTTTAAAGGTAAATAATTGCTAACACTAGTATGGCTGGCTGATAGCATATTATTGACAAAACTCTGGTTGTGCATTTGGCAGTTTATAGTGTATGGAGCTTAATTGGGAAGAGTGCTCAGAAAAGAGGTGGGTGAAACAGTGCTTAGTGTCTCACTAAAGTTGGAAAAGACCTTCAAGATTATCAAGTCCAGCCTTTGAAGGGCCTAGTTGTAGGTTAGCTGAAATGAAATGCAGCTCTATCACAAATATATTAACTGGCCATAGGTCTCATTGTAACTTTGAAGTCTTTGCCTGACACATGGAAAGTGGAGAGGTTCAAGTTATCCAAGTGTCATGGGAAATAATGAACTCTGCCAAATGGACATAATGGTGATACTGGAAGTGTAGTCACTCTTATTATGGGAATGACCTGGGAAATGAATTAACTTTTGGTGATTAGTTCTTGTTAACAGTGAACTTCACTGTTGTTAAGTCAGTCCACTGGCTCTACAAGCCCGAGTTCTTGTGGATTATGATTTTTTCAGTTAACTTTATATTGAGAGCTCAATACAGTATACAATTTGATATATGAAAAAGTAGAGAAGAGTTGAAAACTGGGCTCATTTATATGTACGCATATAAACATATATATTGGTAACTGACACAGTTGAACATTGTTCTGGTTTTAGTTTTGCACTCATTAATCTTCTTAGTTCCTTGACTTTAGGCATAAACAATATTGAGTCTGCAAAGGTTTTTGGTAGCTTCCTGAAACAACCTTCTCAGTCAGTAGTTAGGAGTTTTTAAAATTTAGGGTCTGTCTGTACTGTCCAGTGTAGCAGTTAGATAGCCTAAACAAGGGAAAAGAGCTTTACTCTTGCTAATACTCAGTACTGTTCTACTCCTTCCCTCCTGCCCGCCAAGCTGATAGAAGAGTGGATTCTAGTGGAGTGGAGTGAGCTTCCTTTCAAAAAATATGTACCTTTATAATAATTTCAGCAGGTCACATGCTCTTCATGCCTCAGATCCCAGGCAGATAGTTTCTAGCATTTTCTTTCACCAATTGAGTGTTAGTTTGCAAAATTTCTACCTTTAGGATAATTTTCCATCTTATTACTGTTCACTCTTTTTCACTAACTTCTATTATTTCCTAATAATTCAAATTCTTGACTGATGCATTCTTCTGTCATGTAGATATTGTCAACATATCTCATTCTGAAAGGTAAGGAGGAGCTTGAGCATAATATGAAATGACAATCCAGTCTTTTAAGCTAAAAGCTAAATGTGTGGGACAGTGTCTGTTCTTGCTTCTTTGTCAGAACTGACTGCTTTCTAATTCTGTTAGATGAAAAGCCAATCCAACCTGGTATAAAGTTCTCTACATTTTTAAGTCTCCCATGAAATGAAATAAAATAGCACAAATGTTGAACTAGAGGTGATAGGTGCCCTGTGAAGCCTTTCTCCTGAGCTACAGCTCAGTAGTGCAGTCTGTAATTTTGTGGGTACTACTGACTTTAGCCTTCCATTTTGCAGTAAAAGTTAGCCCTGTTTGTTTAACAGCCCCTGTATAATTTTTCAGTAGCAGAAAGTCCTGTTCTAAACAATATGTAAAGCAATATTTCCAGTACTATATTGCTATTGTTTAATAGTAGTTACATTATCTAGCAAATGAGCACCAATAAAAATACATCTATGCTCCGTGAAGCTCACAAATCCCATTATGTACCTTTTTAATAAAATCCTCAGGACAGTGTTGGAGCAGCCTACCTAGTGATCCACCTTCCTGACTCTTCCTAACTTAAAGCCTGGAATATAAAAAGTGATTTAAATGCCATAGCATATTTGAAATCAGCCTGTCCTTCCATGGAATACTCATGGCCTGAGGAAAATGTCACAGGGCTGCCTTCTCTTCTCACCAGGAGGTATGTTAAACTTGCAATAGAAAATGTTACAAGTGTAGATGTGTATAATGAGAAGCTCTTTGTGATGCCTAACCTCTTATTCTTTACTCTGAAATCTTCACCTATGGAAGAGAAAAGGGGTCCTTGAATTCCAGCAGATTTTTCTGAGTCAACCTGTAGCTATTAAAGGTGATGTGTTGGAATGATGTGATGAGTATAAATTCTCTAGATTATAAAATTGTCACTTAAAAATAGCTACAAACAGGAGTGCCTTCTGCCAAAGACGACTTTTTTGTTTTCTGTGTTTGCTATCATGATTCAGTCAGGCATAGAAGTATCAATAGCTCTGTAGGTTAGCTGTTGCAGTAGTTCACACAGGATGAACGCTCTTTCTTTGATGATTTTTCAGTGAGACTAGTTCTAAAATAAGCAATATTTGTTCTCATCATACATTTCCATCAAAATGGATGGTAAATTTAAACAGCTACTTTTGGCATTTCACTTAATGACTGAATCTATAATTTGTATATGCAAGACATGCTCAAGCAAGCAAGAGATTCTTTCTGATGATTATTCTGTTTTGCACTGCCAGTGTTCAGTGCCACTGGTAGTGTCTGAAACGCATCAGCTGCGTGGGCACTGCAAATGGTTGCCTGTGCTTCTGCTTTAAGAGTGTCTTTAGCTGTGGCTTTCCTGTGCTGTTTCTTTAATGGCCATATATATTAGATACTTGTATTATTTACATCAGTGAAATATTCAATAGTAGGCAGATAGCATCCTTGCTCCAGGTACCTGCTCTCTTTCCTTACATTAATACAGCTTCACGGAATGCTCCTAGCTTAGTAGCAACTAAGATAATTGGCTTTAAGTACTGTATAAAGATGTATAATCCTCTGCATCTAACTTTTTTCTTTTGCAGGAAGGGTTTCTTACCATGGCCATAACACAGTTTCGACTCTTTAAAGTCTGTACTTGCCTGGCAGCAGTGCTTTCTTTCATTAAAAAGTTGATATGCAGGTAAACAATTTAATTTGGTATTTAATTTGGTTACCTTTTCCTTTTCAATTTTTCAATTACATGTTCTTGCACTTCTGCCCTTCCACCAGCACCCAGCCACACTTTTACCAGTTCTGATTTTACTAATTGCAAAACAATCAACACAGATGAAAACTAAATCAAATTAATACTTTAATTTGTGTATTTGTTCAGAGTTATAAATGTCTGTGTAGTGTATTCGTGAGTGTATTTTGTTGTATGATAGCTGAATGAGGTTTTGTAAACAGCTATGACAGGGTTTTAAAATGGCTTTTAAAACTATTCCATGTCAAACTTGAAGAAAAGCTGTGCTGTGCATTTTAAGAAAAGTACTTAGCAAGTGATACTTTGTGTTTTAAGAGATTAAGTTAATGACAACAGTCATTCTGTCATCATTCTGTAGGCTGTCATTATGAATGTAGGCAATTCTCATCCTGTTTGTCAAAAAAGCTGCCTAAGACTTCAGATTCTTCTGCCTGTTGAAGATTCTTTCACAAGTTTGGAGAACGGTGATTGAAGTTCAAGGAAACTGCTTTTTTTTTCTTCTTAATGATGAACAATGGTTTATTTTTTACACTCTTAAGTCATATGTCGTGTTCGAGTTGTAGACTCACGAATACTGCAGCGTAGTACTTAGAAGCAATCTAAAAACTCTCAAGAGTTAATGTGGGGTAGTAGAGTTCAATAATACAATAGTACTGTACAGTAGGGGCAATTCTTGGCACTCTGCTGTCACACGAACTACTGTGCTCCTGACACTTCTGCAGCATATTGTTTACATAAATACCAATCTAGAGAAATGTATTCTCTTTTTGTGTATGATGACAACTGCTTTTCCAGTGAGGATTAAAGCATATGCAGAATATGTGGTAGACACAAAATAACTGTTGATTTCCTCTTCACCTTTACTTATTCTAAGAGGAAGCTCTTCACTTGTTGGTAAATTCACTGCAGATGTAGTGAAACATTAAAAAGATACATTTTATTGCTGTATACAATTATATAGATGTCAACCTGTTCTGTGATTTGAATTCCAATTAAATTAAGAATACTTGTTGTTCAAGTTCTGAAAAAAGTCAAAACACCAAGTTGATCATAACTTCTAGATCCTTCTGGATCCTTCATTTCTCTAAGGAAAAAAAAGAACAAAAAAGAAAAAAGTATAAAGATATTTTTTATAAGCAGATAATTGTTTTCTATGTATAGTAACAGTATTTTAATCCTTTTTTCCAACTTCTGAATGAACTATAATCTTGAATAGTTGAGAAACTGTTTCAGAGTACAAAAAGTTAGAAACCCTGTCTTTGCTGAATAACAATTAGTTGAAGAAATGAAAATTTAACATCTTTCACATAAGCAAGTCACTAGATCACATTAATTCAGACCATGAACTACAGATGTTTCTTCTGTTCACTGTCAGCTGCAAAGTGCAGTTTGATAAATTTTTTCCTGTAATGCACCCTCTCCATACAATTAATTATGCCTAATAACCAGCAAATGTGATTTAATTAAACGTGCATTTTAATTAAATAGATATGAGCTAGTACTTAGATTACGTAGTTCACATTAGGTTTTCATTTGATTCAAGTGCCTGTAGAGACTGTGCAACTTTCTTGGCAGCATAGAGCTTACATACAGTACTAGTCCTTTCTTTAGTTAAACCTTTTCTTGATAAGCAACAGACTGCCTGAATCCAGTTTTCAGGAAATAAAACATGTAAGTATAAAAAGAGATTAAACTTCCTTCCATTTAAAATCTCTGGTTCTCTCCAGCTGAGAAATCTAGATGCTGCTTATTAGTAAGGAGAAACAAATCCAGTAATTTTTGAGGCATTTGGCATTCAGAGCAGTGATTGGTGTCTAATGATGGCTGTGGAGCAGCTGTTCCTATAAGCATCTGCTCTGTGTACCATATTCTTTCCAGTGTTGTGTGACAAAAGCTCTTTCCTCCTACCTTCAGCCTTCTTACTGTAACCATTTTGACTTGATTCATGTTTGTCACAAGCCACTTGCTAGCCTTCTAGATCATACAGAGAAAGTCAGTGCAGAAGTGATGGCTTATAATAGTACTAAATGTAAATAGTATTTAGGATGTATGGTGTAGAGGTCTGAAGGAGGATGTTTCCAAGCTTGGGTTTCTTTAGAGATGTCAAGAAAATCTCGTCAACCAGAAGTTCCTAGTATGTTTGAGGGAACAGTGTTTTCACCTTCTTTTACCCCTAAACTCTGTTGCTTTTCAACTTAAAGGAACAGTTTATAAAGAGAGTAGAGTTAATTAAATAAAACTTGAAAATTTGATTATAGCACCTGACCTTTCCTAAGGAGGAATATTTAGTCTAGAGTAGAAAAAATATATCTAGTCACTTACCAGCATACAGTAGAGGTGATGTTACAAGCAATTCAGCTAGTCAGTTTGTAGTATGGTCTCTAATACTAAAACTTATGGATAGAAACTAGAAATTGAAGTTTCCCAGTTTATTCTCATCAGTAGTAAGAAAAAAAATTACATTTTGCAAGCTGCATAAGGTCAATTGCATGAGTGCTTTGCTGTAGGAGCTTACATTCTTTGGGGAATACATAAGTGTGAGCCTGAATTGCATTCTGTTGTAAGGTGTTAAAATACAGTGAATGTCAGCTAGGAATTTTTTAATTATTATTCTGATCTTTGAAGTTACTATGAAGTAAATATCTAGGTAGTTATTTACAATGCATTAGTGTTGTTTTCAATTAAAATTATTCTATATGTTGCTGAAAATGCATTGAAAGTGTTCTTTAAGTAGAAGCATGAATTGAGTTAAAGCTGTTGACTTGCATAAACTCATACTACCTCTGTTTAGACTTCGAAGAAAAAAGAGCTATAGAAGAGCTTTCAAATCAAGCAGCTCAGAAAGCTACTTGTTAGATTCAGCTTAAAATTTAAAACAAATAGAAAAATTTCTCATTTTACAGTAGAAATGATTTATTGGCAAATGTGGATCACTAGTGCTTGTTTCATAAGCACTGACAGTCTAAAAATGGTGACTGAATTATGCAGATGAATTGGTCCGTTTTCATGTTTCTCAGAAGTATTTATCCTCTTTCATTGCAATTAGAAAAGTAAATTGCACTTTGATATTCTTGTGAACACAACTTTCAATTCATGATGAAATTCTTTTGCTTAGCAGTCTTTTACTGACAGTAGTTAATACAAAGGTAATTAAAGCACTAAATGTTTTAGCCATGACTATTTTCAGTAGTGTTGTTCTCAGACTTCCTGTTTTGTTTTTTTTTAAACTTAGTGCTTATGTTTTCAGAGCTTGGAGGAATCCTACATTTTTTTTTCAGGTCTGGAAGAGGGCGAAAGTTAAGTGGAGACCAAATAACATTGCCAACCACAGTGGATTATTCATCTGTTCCTAAGCAGGTAATTGTTAAAGTGCTAGGTGACTTAGTCCCTTAACAGGGTGATTATACAAGTCCTACAATATTGGATTGGTATATATCCAAGAAAGATATAATACTATTATATATGTGATATTATATTAAGTATATATTTTAGCAAGATATAAAAAGACAACTATTTACTTGCAGATAATATTAGCTTGTAATATATTCTTATATTCAGCCTGAAGTAGAAGACTGGTCTTCATGGGATGAAGATGCACCTACAAGTGTGAAGATTGAAGGTGGCAATGGTAATGTGGCTGCTCAGCAAAATTCTTTGGAACAAGTGGAACCTGATTATTTCAAAGATATGACACCAACTATAAGAAAAACACAAAAAGTAAGTATTACACTTTCAACTATATCTATGGAGAGTTTCCTTGCTTTAAAATAAAAACAAGTAAATAAAAGCAAGTAAATTGGCAACTTAGAGAAGGTGCTGTTGATAAATGAGAGTAGATACTGGTGCACAGTTTATCATGTTCGATGTTAAGATCTGTGAGATCTTAACAAATGTGATGCTGTAACATGTTTCCATCTTTAGTCTTCAAGTTATTGGAAACTTATGAATAGTTTCATACTCTAAAAGTTCTGGGAGTTATAATGTGTGAACCCTTTAGTCATTTGTGCTCATAGTCTTATTTGAACAGGCATGCCATGTCTTGCTCTGCTGAAGTCTGAGGGAGCAGCCCTGCTGTTTCAGAAAACAATGGTTATTTGTTTCACCAAGTTATATTGGGGAGGCTGGAATTAGGGAACTGATATTTCAAAATAGCTTGTTCTCCAAATATCCATTTTTATGATGGAGACAAGATGGGAGGCCATCTCTACAGGAGCATCAAGGTTGTAAATAAACACTGATTAAAATCTGGTGATAGCAGGTTTTGTTTTTATGTGCAAATCTTTCAGCTGGGTACTTACAGGTCTTGGAGTCAACTGGAAAATCCTCACAAGTACTGGAATAAGTTACCAGAGAAGTGGTGCAGCCTCCATCTCTGGAAGTTTTTAAACCCCAAGTGGATAAGCCCTAAGGACTTTCATCAACCTTAGAGTAATACTGGTTTGAGGAAAAAGTTGGATTACAAACCTTCTGAGGTCCCTTGCAACCTGAGTCTTCCTGTAGTCCTATGAACTGAAGGTGATATTGGTGTCAGCTTTCTGTACATTCAGGATCTGCACTATCCTGAATTCTAAATCCTTCTAAGGATTTTGGTCTTCCAAAATCTGAGGAGCAGAAGAGGACTAGGGAGAGGTAGATTTCTCCTTTATATCTACTGACATTTTTTGCCTGATAGAATGAGCATCAGGTTCAGAACAAAACTGGGAAAGAGTCCATGCTGTTTGAGTACTGTACACTGGGTTTAGTTGAAATGTATCTCTAGGGATGACTGCAGGCACTGTACAGAACATCCCTGTTAACTTGGCCAAGTTAACATTCAGTATGAATTTGTATTTATTTCCACTGAATTTGAGGTACTGTCTACTCATGTTGTCACTCATCTATACTCACCTATTCGGAAATAGAACCTCAGTCAAGTAACAGTCTGTCATTGCTCAATAAGATTGTATAGTTCTGTTTCTGTTCTTGGATTGGTACTAGCATACAGACAGTGGAACTGTGGATCTGCCTTGTTGGGAAGCAGCAGAAGCTCAAAGTAGCCTAAAAGTTTGTGGCTTGAGGTCAAGACAAGTGAGGATACATGATCTTGGCACCTGTTTTGGGAAAAGCACCGTTTTTCAGCCAAACCAGTGCAGAGCTTTACTAGTTGATGTTGACAGAAACTGCACAGATATGTTTTTGGAGTAGTTGAGAGAGCTGAGAATACAGTGCAGTATAACTGTGCAGATAGCATTGTCCTCAAAAGTAGTACCCTAAAGTGACCTGTCACAGAAGCAGGATTTCTCCAAGCAATATATCACATAATTGGTAGCTTTTATGAGTACTGTGAGGTCTCGCTGTTTGATCTGTGATTCTTTGTGCCCATTCTCTGTCTTGATACAGTCACAGATTTCTATGTGACTAAAGAAAAAGCTAGTGGGGGGAGGAGGTTTTTTGTTTGGTTTTTTTTTGTTGTTTTTTTTTTTTTTTTCATTTAGCATCTTTCAATTCTAAGTTCATTTGACTGTGCAGCTTTCAGAACCTGACCAGGTTTAAGGGACAGTGAGATGTTAAGTACTGTACACGCAGTACTCAGAGTTACATGATTACCAAGGAGTCTGTGCAGTGCTTTGATTTAACACTTTTTTGTTGTTTTTTTTTAATATTTTCAGATAGTCGTTAAAAAACGAGAGCCTTTAAATTTTGGGATTCCAGAGGGAAACACAGGATTCTCTAGCAGATTAGCAGCTACACAAGATATTCCTTTTATTCACCAATCTGTAAGTATGCTCTAAGCATTGATATTGTATTTGTCAGTTAAATGATGTGCTGTAGGGGAAGGAATAGTCTGCCTAAGGTGTGCATCTAACAGTCTGGCCAGTTAGCAGGAGATGTTCTCCCTCCCTTGCCCTTTGCCTTTTTTAATAGTGCTTCTCCTTTGATTAACATTGTGCACAAAAGGGTGCAGGCAGGAAGCAATACAGAATGGTCATATCACCTCCTTGCACTGTCCTTTATGAAAATAGTTCAGGAAAGGACTTCCAGTGAGTAAAAGTGTCACTCAACTGATACTGGACATTAAAAACATGTGGATGTACGTGTTGGTTTGTCCATGCAACCACCAGAAGTCTGTTACACTATCTACTCCTATAATCTGCTCAATTTATCTTCCTCTTGCTAGAAATGCACTCCACTACTTCCTTCCCTCCTTTGTCCAAAAAACCAACTGAAAAAAACTCAGTATTATAGCAGGGAAAAAAACATGGACAGTAAGATGAGAAGCACTGCCATACTTCAAGTATATTCTGTAAGTCTGGAACATTAAGGTTAAAAATAGATGTTAAGGAAGCTTTGCTGTCATCCAGGAGCCACTCTGGCAGTCACAACACCAGTGTTCTATCTAATTTTTCCATGTGCTTAGAACTTCTCTTTTGTTTCAGCCTGAACTGGGAGACTTGGATACTTGGCAAGAAAATACGAATGCCTGGGAAGAAGAGGAGGATGCTGCTTGGCAGGCAGAAGAAGTTCTTAGGTAATTGAAATTACTTTGACACTATGTAAAGGTTTTACATGTAAAATGATCGCATTTGTTTATTTGACACCTTTCTGGTAACAGCCAAGAATTGTTAAATGCCTCTTAAGACAAATTATTTTTATGCATCTAATTTCTGTGTAACTGGTATTCACCAGAAGACATTTTGGATCGAATTAATTTAGTAGACATAGTAGGGGAAATCTGAAAAATCACTGGAACAACACATTAACACAAGTGTATGCAGGTGCTAAAAAAACCCCACCCCAACAATTCCCCACCAACCCAAACAATTTATTCTGTTCAGATCACATTACTTAAGTAAAATACCACTTGATGTCCTTTTAAAAAGTATCATAACCATCTGCGTAAGGTAAAAATAGTTCAGGATAGAAGGTGAAGTGATAAGAGTATGCTTGGATCCCTGTAGGAGCTAGGCTTTTCTGACTTAACTGAACTAGCTGATAAGGCTGAATGTAAAATCAGTGTCTTGCACAAAGTCAGTGTGAATACTTCAGCCATTCAGTTTGTGTTCTTTATTTTCTTTCCTTTAAGGGGTATGGAGGGTAAAGAGCTGCAAATTGAGTTTAAGTTAATCATAGACAATGATTTGAACAGGTAGTGACTTACAGTTGTATCAAATTTATTGCTTGCTACATCATCAGGTAACTAGCCTCAGATAACTTTAGCTTCCTAGGCTGTTGTAATTCTGCTCACTAAATCACAAGTATGTGGCTTTCATGGTCCACTAGTGATAATATGAAAGAAAGACGCAATATATTTAAAAATCATTCTAAGGAAAATAAGTATTGTGGGGAAAAGAAAAGGATTCTGATCAAGTTATTATAATGTTTTGAAAAATTTACTTTTTCAATCTGTGAAATAAGACAAGAAGGAATTTACCAGCTCATTTTCAATGCACTAATCATAACGAGAATTCTTCCATTTGTTATCTCTGTCAATCTTTATCTGCAGCAGCTTAACATGTGAGAATACGGTTATAATACAAATATTTTTGTAAACTTTGTGTACATTCTGGTCAGTACCTTGGTTGTCTTTTTTTTTTCCTTAAACTTCATTACTGTTTCAGGTCTTGTACCGAAGTACAAGCTTTGTGACATGAATGATGTGCTTTTGTGCTGGTTTTGTTCCATGGATAGTACTTTTTCCTATAAATAATATCAGTAGACTCAGTAGGATCTTTAATAGCTAGAGTGCAGTCTGCTGAGACTTAAATGAAAGACAAAAAGACTCGGTTTTTTCCTTTTTTTTTTTTAACTGAGAAATGAAAACAGCTACTTTTGCTAGCTGCAGAAGCTGTGTTGTATTTACTTAACCATTGCCACATTCCATTGCAGATGGTGTTAGGACTATCAAAAGTAGTACTCAAACTTTCTGAAGCAGGGATTTTTCGTATATGAATTAGCTACTAAAAATTATCTGGTGTATGTATATGCCAGTTTATTCATGGAGTGTAAAATCTGTGCAGTGAATATTTCCAGGATGGTCAAAGTTATATTTTTGCCAACTGTTTCAGGTTCATGCTCTAGAATACTTAGGAAGAGAGATCTCTTACGTGATGATAGCAGTGGGATTTCCCAAAAGCTTTAATTTTTCAAAGTGTCATGGTATTTGGTTGAACCTATCCTAAAGATTTCAGCCTATCATCTTTCCTGTTGAAAAGGTTCAACTCAAAGGGATACTTCTCATAGGAGTTCTTTTTAGCCTCACTAAAAAGTATCAAACTGCAGTTGTTATAGAAGGGATGTGTGTCTAAATATTTCCAGTAGGTAGAACATGATCAGAACTCCAGCTGTCTAGGCTCACAACTTGCCCAGCTATGGCTGACTACCTCAATACAGCTGGTCATTATGTAAGCTGTATCCCAGCTGGGTGAAATAAAATCTTTGTTTTATTCGTGACACAGAAATAACAATATTTATCTGTGAGTAAAATCCTGGCTGATTTTTAGCAAGATTGATAGAAAATCCCTTCTGGGTTTAGTTTCTCCTGCAGTAGACGTTATATCTGACATTTAACATAAAACTTAAGTGTAGTACTAGACAGACCTGGCTCTGTTTTCAACAGAGTGTAGTAAGGAAGTGGTATGGAGTCTCTTTTTAATGGTGGAAGTTGGTCTGCAAAATGATCTGAAGATCCCGTGGCCACTCTGGTGACCTAATGTTTAAGTGTAACACTTGAAAGAAGCTTGTATAATATTTCATACTGCCAAACAGAGGACAGAGTCCCCCTAACGTTCCAGAGTGTTAATGCTGGCTATATTCCAGTGATACTTTTTGAGAATGAAATGAGTGTGCAGAAAAAGTAAGGGTCTCCCTTTTTCCTGCTGTGTCTGGTACCTGTTGGTGCTGAGTAAGACCAGGATAATTTTTGTGTAGTAATGGAGTGCTGATCAGTCATGCAGAAATGGGCTGTGTCCTGCTAGATAGCAGTGAAGACTGTTTCCTGTGTCCTCTCTGGTGATTCATGAATAAGCATAACAGTTGAAATGAGCACATACAGTAAGTCAGATGCTCCCTGGAATTAAGGGATGCAGAAAGACAGTGCTGAAGTGCCTGACAGTGCTGTCAGAGCCTGAGAAATTCTGTAGTCTCTTTTTTTCCCCATTTTCCAGCAGGTTCTGGGCTGTGATGCAGTGAAATTTTCCAGTTAGTGATGAGTTGGTGTAGTGGATGATAAACTGCATTTTCAGTTGAGTTAGTTGGAACTTAGTTTCTTCTGCAAGTTTTAGATACCTGTCTGCAACTTCAAACTTTATATTACCAACAAAGTTTTTATCCCAGTGGAAGCAGTTAAGCTCACACATTTTTAGTTTGTAGCATCTCTTGTTTGTATTTTTGTTGGCCAGTTGCTGTGTCTGAGGTGGGTGGAGGTCTCTCTCTGGGCAGAGCTGAATGCAGGTTCTCAGGCAGCAGAGGGCGTGGAGCTGCTGCTGTGCGCAGGAGCTCTGTGTCCTGCAGGTCATCCCTGGGAAAGAAACAGCAGCTGCCATGATCCCTCCCTTCAGAATTGCACAGGAACAGCAGCATTAACACCATGTGGCTTTTTGCAACTTTGCTGTCTCTATATATGGCTGGTGTGAATAGCACTTCTTCCCTTCTGCATCAGTTCAGATATGTGGACACTATACAAATCTGCCACTGTAATGTGGCAAATATTATTACTCTGCGTATTGCTAGACTGACAGCTCTGTCAGCTATCAGGTAGAATGTACAATAAGGGGTGACAATCTCAAAGAAACCCCCAAACCAGCAAAAATTCAGAACTTTTGAGCTACTGCTGAAAGCATTAGATAGGTTTTTAGTTTTTGCTCTAGGCTGTACAACTGTCCTATACTCTCACTGATTCACTTACTCTGAATCTTTGAGAAGCTAATGGCTTTTAAATTGCAGAATAATTGAACAAATATTACTGCCTAAATCTAGATTGGATTGGGTTGGATATTATGAAAAAGTTCTTCACCTAGAGGGTGATCACTGGTACAGGCTCGCCAAGCCTGCCAGAACTGTTTGAACAACACTCTAAGGCATATGGTGTGATTCATGGGAATGGCCCTGTGCAGGCCAAGAGTTGAACTTTGATGATCCTTGTGGGCTCCAGCTCAGCATATTCTACAATTCTAGATTAACCTGAAAAAAGGACTTCAGTGCAGTAAAAGTGACTGTTCTAAGCCCAATGACAATAGACTTGAAGCTCTGTTTTTATTAGTTATAATAATGTACATATTGACAGGAACTTAAGGTATGACCACGCTGAAAATTGTCTGTTATTTAGCAATTCATGTTTTCTGTAATTACAGACAACAGAAGATAGCAGAAAGGGAAAAAAGAGCAGCAGAACAACAGCGAAAGAAAATGGAGAAAGAGGCACAAAGGCTAATGAAAAAGGAACAGAACAAAATTGGTGTAAAACTGTCCTAACAGAAACCACACAGCAATGGCAGTGCCAGTGAAAAGAGAATTTCAGCTCCACGACATACATATTGGTATTGATTCAACTATTTATAGGACTTCAACACACTGCTTGGTTTCAATGCATTCTTCAGGTCATCTTGGAAGCCAGGATTTTCCCAAAATATCTTGAACTACTAGTACGTAGTTCTTGAAGGAGAAAAGCCCCACAGAAAATCATGCCTTGATGGAATGTTTCCTGCAATAGTTCTTTTCCAGCACCTGTCTTTGCAGCAAAAGTGATTGACAAGGATGTTGATTGAAAAACACTCTTAATCAACAGCTCAAGCCTAAAGAAAAGAATGTAAATATTGAGTGGTGGGAAATCTACCTGTAATGTCTGTGCTTACCTGAAACATGTAATTAAACAGTTTTAAAGAACCCTTTGCTTCCTGCCTGATTAAAAAGTCTGCTTTTGCTCTTTATCAAAGTATTTGTAAACACTTGAAAGTTTTCCATGGGAGATCATAGTGACCTGTGTAGAAGAAAATAGCTTATTATGGATGACCTGCAACTCAAAATGTGCTCCTGGTGGGTTATGCAGCTGAACACTGAAAGTGGATTTCTTGTCACTTTGTCACTTGCAGCTTCCTGTGCTCACATTTACATGTGACACTGCAATGACTACCAGCAGTGGCACAGTGGCATCACTACCCAGGAGTGTGGTGCACCTTTCCTGACTTGAATGTAAGGGAACATTTTAATCACTTACTTGTATTGGTAAATTTGTATTTCTAGCAGAAATTCTTATATTTCCTACAGATAGGAATCCTCACAGCTTACAGTTGTTGCATAGTTAGTGTAATTGAGAAAAAAACTCATGTCTTCCTGCTAATAAAGCTAGTGTGAAAATTCTCAGTTCAGTTACAAGCACTTTTCAAGCTCCATGTTTTGCACACTTACTGTCTGTGTTTACCCTGGTGAAGTGTGAATGGTAAATGTGCAGTAGAAGGCAACAGTGCTTCAATGAAGAAGTTCAATGTCTGCTGGAAAGAGGTGGATGGAGGGGTGCTTCCTCTGTCCAGCCCAGTGCTTCAGTGAGTGCTTTTTCCAGTTTCTGTTGTGTGGGTGCTATTATCCCTGATTCATGGGTTGTATGGATTTCTTACCTTAGGACAGATGAGTGATATCAGCACATTTTGCATATGGGGCTTGTTTCCTGTTCATCCAGGGGACAGCACAGGAAGTGTCAGTTTTAAGAGAATGGGAAGGGGAGGGCAGGGCATGTGACTAGATCTTTCCTGCCTACAAAAATAGAACTTGCAATTAAGTTCTAGTAGGTTCTGGCACAAGTTTTGCTTAGAGTATAAGTAATTAAGAAAACAAGACAGTAAGAATTAATTTTAGTGGCTTTAGTCACATAAGTCTTTAAAAATGGTAAGTATACTTGTCATATAGGTTCAAGTCTTGCACAAGTCAACTGATTTGACAGCAATTTTCAGGTGTTAAATTTTAAAATATATTTTGAAGTCAACGCTGCCATGCATGTTTCCTGCACAACTGTTCTGGCTGGAGTAGGATGGATTACTTCAAGTGCAGACTTCAGTGCAGCAGTATGGCAAGCAAATCTGCTCCTACTACACACCTCCAAGGTATTTGACAAGGGATAGGAGATGAGGAAGTTTATGAATAAGCTTTAATAACAGTCTGTGTTTGTCCTTTTAACAGCACTCAAGAAGCAAGGAGGCACCAGCCGCAATTCTTTCACTATTGCTGACACAGGGCAAGGAAACTGGCTATCTACTGACTGTTTCAAGTGAAATCTGTTGAAAGCTATGTCTCATTTTTTAGACAACTAGTTATTATTGTTTCTATTTTTGTGAATATTTTAATATGAAATAGATGTAAATCAATACTATTTATTAAAAATAACAACAGGTGGGCCAGTTACAAAGTTACAAAGCCCCTGAATACATCATGAAAGCACATTTGATCTTTGAGCCTTCGGCCATTTTAAAAACCCTTGAGTTCTGCCACCTTCCCAGTTCTTGGGAGTCCTCCTGCATTGCTTTTCTCTCCTGCTGTGTACTGCTTTGCTGTTCTTCCTTCCATCTACCTGCCAAACTCGAGCACAGCTGCTCTAGAGATTCCTCTCTGTCCTGTGGTGACATGGTGCCAGCAGGGAGGACACTGCTCTTGGAGGAAGTCTCTTGAGTGGTGATAACCCATGCACTGTTACCAGTTTCGTATTTTCCTCTGCTCTCTCTTCTTTCCTATATCTTGATTTTTATCCTTGATAAATATGAAAACACTTTTGCTAAACTTACTGAGGCTGCTGCTCTGATGCTACCTTTTCCATTGGTTTGAGTTTCTTGAGGATCCTGTACACCCCTGTGTGCACTTCTTGTCTTTCCTTCCTGCTGCCATATGCTCCTCATTTCTTTCATATTTTGGTTGTTGTCTGTGTGCTATTTTTTTTTTCCCCTTCCTTGGCTGAAAGCTGAACTTGATTGCTTTCACTGATATTCTTAACTGTGGAGGATTGACCTGCCAGGATAACTGAAAAATCATCCTTTCCTTGACTGCGTAGTTGTCCATGCTTGCCAGGTCCTGTGTTCATTTGTCTGAAGGGTTTTGGAGCAAAATACTCATTCCTTATTTAGGGCATATGTAAAATGGTGCTATATATGTTTCTGGAGTTTGAGATTAAGAGAGTTAATTTGCAGAGAAAGGAAGGAGAAATGTGTAAGTATAAGTTAGGGACAGCTTTGTGAAAAGGACATAAGGGTGAGAAGAGGCAACAGGCAGAAATTCCACCTCAACGTGAGGAAGAACTCCTTTACTCCTTAACTACTTTTTGCAGTTGAATGGGCACTGGAACAGATGGCCCAGAGAAGTTGTAGTCTCCCTCCCTAAAGATATTAAAGAACTGCCTGGATGCAATCATGTGCCATGTGCTCTGGGATGACCCAGAGCAGGGAGTTTGGACCAGATGACCCACTGTGGTCCCTTCCAACCTGATGCATTCTCTGATTCTGTGGAGGATAGAGATGAATGTCTGGTGGGAAGGGGGTCAAATGCCTGAGCCTCAACATGTTCAGCAGCAGGGCATGTTGGGTACCTCTTAAGCTGAATATGAAAGAAAGGCTTTTTTTGTTCCTGGATGAGAAAGAAAATGTCTGATGGGATTATGAACATGCATCCCTTCAGCCCAGGAAGGAGCTGACTTGGTTCCTATGCCATAAGCCCAAATTCAAGAATCCCCTGTTATACCCATAGTGTATGGAGCTGCATGTCCTCCTCACCTGCATGTTTTGAGAACAAGACTTTCCAGTGGCGTATGGGTGTGGGTGTGAGCATTTTCTAAATTAAAAACAAAAAAGGATGGGAGTTTTTATTGAACTGTTTGGAGGCTGATGGTCCTCCCCTAGCTGTGTACAGCACCAGTGAGATTCAGGTGCGACATGACTAAGAGTGAAGTGTGATATTAGAGGGAAAAAGCTAAGTTGGTATGTTTGGAGCAACAACTGGTATATCCCCTATGGATCGTGGAACAAAGACCAAAGTCTGGGACTGGTAAATTACAGTAATTCAGGTGTGTTCTAACAGAGCTGCCTATGTCCTTGCAGTATGGAAGAGGAAAGGCTGAGGCTTAGAAGCAAACTGAATTTGGACAGAGATCAGAGCAAAGGCTTTTATCAGGAATGTGACTGGAATGCTGTCACCTCTTGCTGAGCATAGTAGTTAATGCCTTATGAGAGTTGAACTGACTGAAGAATCTTAAGGGCAGAAAGAAACTTTGACATTGTTCTGGTTATGAGATCAGCCTATTGGCATCTAAGTGTAAGTTTCTGCTGCTTTGTTGCCTCTTGCTGCAAACCCCCCCCCCCCACATCATGACCTGTGAATGTATCTACAACTGAATATCACTTTTCCCTCTAAATTAGGGTGCATTGCACTGTCACTCAAAGCAAAGATCACTTAAACAATAATGGCTGTGAAAGAAAAATCCAGCATTGTAATGAAGTTGGTAACATCAGTATAAAATACTGCTGTCTTGGCCTTGCACAGGCATATTTTGATGTAGGAGTAAAATTTTCTGTAATGTCTTTCAGTCCCAAGAAGAGATATTCAGGAATTATGAAATTCCATAGTTGTGTAAAATTTACATTAATGATACCTCCAACTGGTAATTTTGGCCCTAGTGTCCCTATAATTTAAAAGCTTTTGAAAGTGACATTTGAGCAATACTCATTGCAGCAGTATCACAAGGCAAGCCAGATGGCCACAGGCACGCAGGAAGGCGGGAGAGCATGGAAGACAAAGTTATGGCAATGCAAGCAAGATGCTCTCATGTCTATCTCTGTTAGATGGGGATTACATTCCTTCAAATAATCTGAGTTATCTTTCTTTACATAATGCTTAATGAAGCCTCTGCAATCTCTACTGCAAACACAAAATAATTCATCATGCAGGCATCACAGGGACATGAAGGTTGTGCGAGTCACCTCTGTAAGCATCAGTATGACCCTCTTGAGTGTTGTAAATGCTCCACACACACGGCCCATTATACTCCTTTGTGTATTGCTTATAACTTCCTTCCCAAAAGCTGCAGAGCAATACATGGCACTGTCAGGCTTCCCTAGATCCCTTCTCTGGGTCACACAAGGAAATACTATACTTGTTTTGCTGAAGGGGAAAACAGGAGGCCATTGAGGTTTAAATGGCCAGAGGTGGGGTTGAAAGCTTGGGTGGAGCCATACAAACCCCACCCTTTTGTGTGTTGGGTAGCATTGCTGTCCTCTGATCTATCCACAGACCTTAGGTTTTGGATACGGAGAATTCATGTTTTGGTCACAGTATGCATGCACACTGAGACCACATGACTGTCATATGGGTTAAATGCCAGAAATACTTGTATTGTTCTGGGATTGCCGTGCTGAGGAATTACAGGTTTCCAGATGAGTGCATTGGGTTAAAGATTAGGTCACTTCCATCTGTGAATGCAGTGTGAGGCAGAAGAGTGGGTTGTGTGTGCAACTGCAGCCCAGCTGCAGCCTTTAATCAGCCTGGTGAGTACTTGGAACTGTTCTCAGGTTTTCTTAGTCTAATTCTGTTCTCCTGGAACACTACCCGATAAGTACCTCCCCTAGCTCAGCCTGTACCTGGCAGCTCAGCTAGAAGGGGGTATGTTTTTATACCTTTCCACAGTAAAACACTCACAACATTTGACATTTCTATCATGCTTTACTGAACTGGTGATTATAAAGGTAATTTACAATAAAGCAATTAAATAAACAATAAGTTAAAACACAATACATTTATACATAGTACTTCAAAGGGCTCAAAAGACTATCAGATTCCAATACATAAAGACTTTAAAACAACATTAAGAGTCGAAGTGTATCCGCGCCTATACTTATCATTGTAACAAGTGTTAGGACTCCCAACAATGTACATTTTTGGTTACAGTCCCTGTATACGCACAAGACCAGTGAAATGCTCAAGCAATTGCACAGTTGAGAAGAGCACTACATGAGACAGGCACAAACGATGTGCTGGAAGCTGCCTGGGGAATACGGGTTTTACACCTCTAAATTGAACTGATGCTTGGGACAACAAATGGAAAGCGCTAGCATGCTTTCTGGAGCACAGGTGTGATACTCTAAGGGAAGGTTAGTGCTGTCTAGAGAAATACCCCACCTTTCTCTGGCCATTTGCTCCCTTCTTGTGCATCTCGCACTACCCTTGAGCCAGTGCAAAGTGCTTGTACATTTGCTCAGTGAACCATCCAGGGAGAGTGACTGAGCTTAATCCTAGCTCAGCAGTGGAACATGAAAGAGCGCTAGGCCCAAATTCCTGATTTCCCTGGTTATGTTCACTGTGCAGATGTGCTGGCACTGGAAAGTCACCAGCACAGGGGAGGAACATGGTGCCTCTGAGCAGGAGGACTATTTCTGTAAGCAGCAGTACTGTTAAAAACATCTTGTGGAATTATGAGGTTCAGCTTATTTGTTTTATTTCTATTTGAAACAAGGAACATGTTTCTGAACTGATTTATAGTGCAAATCAAATAGTCAAAAGCAAACGATGGACTCTGCCAGAATATAAAGTAACCTTTTATGATCTATCTCATCCCTCCTTCTCTCTGCCTCAGCCAGTTGGTGCCCAGGGACAGAGCAGACTTTAGGTTTTGATACTGAAGGGTGTTCGGCGTAAGGAGTGCAGGGCCACCAGGCAGCAACCACGAAGCAATGCTCCAATATTGTAAATAGGATCTGTTCCTCCTCTCTGAGTACTCAAAGCCCACACAATAGTTGGTACCACAGGGGCTGCTACAGCCAGAAGATCCCCGAGGAGACTGCTGCTCCAGTATCTCCTCTTTATTCCTGCATTAACATACTCAAAGGCTTCATCATCATGAGTTTCTGTAAAATCAAGTTCTTTCATGAAACGGTTTTCATTTCTGTGCTCCACCCTCCTGCATGGAGACTCCATAGGAGACAGAAGGATGGCAGAGTTGGGATCACTTGGAGTTAAGTCCACTATGATACCAGAATCACTGAAGCTTCCAAGAGAAAATTCACCCAATTCCTTCAGTGAAGAAGGTGGGCTTAGAGGACAGGTGTCTTGAGCCCTGAAGATGTTTTGAATGAGCTGCTCCACATCTAAGCTATATGGCACCACATCAGTCTGGATGGCCTGTTCCACTGTCATGTTGCTTTCTTCTTCCTGGCAATAAGTTAGTTTTCCATCCAGAAAGATTTCAAGCATCTCTTTATTTACAGCAGCACTGAAGGGAGCTGGATCACTCAACTCAGAGGTTGTGGTGGTCAGACTCTCTCCAGATGAGTCAGTCCCATTAGCTCTGTCCTCACTAAGAAGCAGATCACTGTCTGCCACCTCCTCCAGACCTTGGTCCTCTGTGATGGGGCTGTCTGGCAGGGTGGCACACAAAGCTAACAGCTTCCCCTCTGAGTCGCTCATGTACTCCAGGCACTGCTCATCCCTCACAGAGTGGTTCTGAGCCATCTCCATGCTCTGCAGCAAAGATTCCAGTTTCTTGTTTTGAATGTTTATGTCTATGAAGTATTTCTGAATTTTTTTGTCTTTCTCAGCCAAGCTGTTTTTCATGCTTTCAATAACCTGCTTGAGTTGTTTAATTTCACTTCTTGCTTCCTTTAAGGCCAGCTCTGCCTCCACACGATTGCACTCTTCTTCAATCCAGTCTTCCCTCATCCGTCCCAGCTGAGCTTTAAGCTCTTCTATTTCTGTTTCCCTGTAGCAAAACAAAAATGATTTAACACTTCTGCTAACTGCTCAAAAGCCAACATGAGGCCCACCACCCAGCAATGGCTCTGCTGCTGAGATGCTCCAAGAAGGAAGAAAATTTCTCCATGTGCCATTTGTGGCCACCTCTGAGAGACCCAAGATTTGCCAGCTGGTTGCTAATGAGAGTCACTGACCTCCCCACAAAACCAGCAGCCTTGTGGGCTGTGCCATGGTCCTGGACAATTTGAGGCACAAGTGGTGACCTCTAGGTCAGGTCTAACCAGTGTAGTGCTTAAAATCTCCCCTATTGCCTCGCCCTGGAGGAAATGGGAAACAGCTGCTGGGATGCATCCCCAGTGCCTGCCAGCAGCTTGTCACGTACTGCCACAGCCAAAGCTGGCCTCAGCCAGCCAGGGAGCTCAGGCTGCAGCCACAGGGCTGGATTTCCCCAGCAGGGAGCCAGAGGCTGCTGCAAGCACACCAGGAGCAAGTGGGGGAGAGGGGACTCCTGTGTCAGTTCCAGGCCTTGCAGATGCAGAGGGTCCCTGGAACTCTGTCTCAGGCTCCATTCAAACAGCCCTCTGTGCCCCCTTGGGTTGTCTGTGCTGGAGAGCCAGCTCTCCAAGTGCAGTTTTGGTAAAAGAGACATCTGTGGCTGCGTAATGCACGTTGTCACTTCTTTGCTCAGCATCCATACAAAGGGCTATTGTGAAAAATTCAGTATATAAGTGACAAAACCACAAATGGGCACAGTGATTTGGGTATGAACTTTTCTTTCACTGGGGAGGAGGGAGACATTTGCAATCCTACTTCACTGAGAGTGGTAGAACAGGACATTAAAGTAACACATGCTGCCAGGTAGAAATTGTCCTATGTATAAAAGGTCTCAATCTAAATCAGACTTGTAAAAAGTTGTCCTTTTAAAGTATTCTATTGTGAAATTTCCAAAAAGGAAAAAGAGACAGCTATATTTATAATAAACTCATTGTTTTGCATCCCTTTAGTATAGTCTGAAACCTGAAATACTGAAAACAACCTAATCAGACTAAACATATTTCAAATTTCTTAATGGAAACTTTACTGGTCAAGAAATGAGTAAAAACACTCAGGATTCCCACCCCTAAATGTTCCCAAATAAATCTTCCTAACTTATTTCTGATGTGAGGTTTACCTTTCTTTAAGTTTGCTTTCAGATTCCTTCAGCTTGGTTTTCAAATGCCGTACTGCCACTTCTTTCTGCTGCAGAGGGGTCAAATACTGCTCTGGATTTTGTGGCTTAATGCTGTGATTGTCACCACAAGAATTGTATCTCCCTGATCGCCTGAAAAAACCCAAAACAAACCATCACATAGCATCACTGTTCCAGTTCTTAAGTCCTGGCAGAACGAAAAACATCCCATTGACTGATAAATGCAAACCTTGACTCATCTGGGGTTCCTCAATGTCCACACAAGTTACTTCACCTTGCAAATCAAAGTACTTGAGGGAACAGCTGATTTGTAGCTACAGTGCAAAATTTACTATTTATTGTACTTGGCTTCAGTGTCATTACATCCAATGAAGCTTTTAGCTTTAAAATACCTGGCCATCCCCTCACCCCAAATGGTGTGCCCAAGAGCAGGCAGGGCAAGGGCACCCATCTACAGACAGCCAGGCACTGCAGCCCAAGGGTGAGTTCAGCTCCACACAGGAGTTATAAAGCTGAGCACACTGAAATCTACACTCATCCTGTCCAGCTCTGGGTGTGTATCTTACATGCTTGGCTGCTAAGTTGTCTGGGAGAGAGGGCAGAAGCAGCAGCATGGTGGCCATTTCTTCTCTGCAACATGTGTCACACACTCTGGCAGGTATCTGTGTTCTTTTCTGTACAGGAAACTGCACTCCTTAGGGAGGTGCCTGAGGCTAGCCAAGGTGAATTTTTGCCCAAGTGTATCATGTTTCCTACACTACCCCACCCAACTCTCTTCAAAGTGAAAAGAACGCTACAACAAACGAACTAGCAAATCCTCATGAGAATTAATGGCATGAAAATGCATGAAATAGCCTGCCTTGGAGTGAAAACCAATTGCAGAGGACTTTGACTTAAAGTAAACTTGAATTTTACAGTGCTGAAACAATAAAGCTTTTACATGGTATGGAGAAACTTGCTGACTGTTAAGTCACCTATACAAGGCCTCACAACTATGGTGAGGAGCAAGATGACCTGCACAGCAACCCCCACAGCTGATCCCACACTACAGTGCAGAGACAGTGCCAATGTACCCAACGCCAGGAGGCTGAAACACAGACTTGCCTCATCACTGGACTGCTGTCGCTTCCTTTGTATGAGCCCGAGTTGCTGCTGCTGGCTGAAGAAGCCCTGTAACTCTGATGGATGTTAGCAGGACTCAGATGGTTTTTGCATAGTGTTGATGAAGTGTCCTTTCCATGTGAAGCAGGTGGACTGGCTCCAGACTTGTAGGGTAAGGATCCATTATTCCGACCATAAGGACCACGACTGGAGAAGAACCAAAATGGTGAAAGCATTATCCTCATCACACAACCCATTATGTGTCTTATTGTACACACAAAGTTCTCTAAACAATAAACCAGAGAGGTAACTGTGAGTGGCTGGAAAGAAATAATGTTCTGACATGATCACCTACTCATGTTCTTTCACTGGCAGCGGGCTCTCAGTCTGAATTACGTGTTCTAAGGAAATCTCAGCCATTTTACATCTCTGTGTGGACAGCACAGCTCCCAGTAACTCCATCAGATCATCCCCGTTCCCTGAATCTTTGACTCTGTTAAGTAATGAGAGGCCTGTGGTCTGGACTAATGCCAGAAGAACCACACTCCAGCTTTCCCTGGCCAGGCCAGCAGAGTGGTGCCTGTGCATGGAGGGTTTCTCTCAGACTGCTTTCATGCTCCTCGGCAAGCAGCCCGAGGGATCACAGCGTGCAGAGAAAACAGATTTTGTTTGGGCCACTGTTCTTTTCTGCCTTTGGTATACTGAGTGCTTCATCTGTCATGGTCAGCTATTCATTCACTTCGATACAGTTTGAACCCCATGGAGAGCAGGCTGAAATAGTATTAAAAGAGACAAAGGAAAGCACAGCCTTTTCTTTTATTCTTCCAGTTTTTCTCATACATATTTACCTTTCTTTTCCCACTCATTATTAAAGAATCTGTTAACTCTGTGTGCTCGAAAGCAATTGGTGTCCTCCCTGCCTGACAGCTGCCCAGGGCCTGGAGTGCTGAGGCCAGCTTCCTGGGATGTGTCCCTCTCCTGCTCACTTGGTTTGTCATCCTACACCATTACACTGCTATCTCCATTCTCCCAAAGTTGTTCTTTTACATGGCAATGAAAGGGCAGGTTAAAAATAAAATAAAATTTAAAAACCCAAACAAAAAGTACCAGAAAAAGGCAAGCCCGGCCAGCAAAAGAGAAGGCTTGAACATAAAAAAAATCAAATACCACAGAACTATGAAGCAACATCTTTTCTTTAAATTGTTTCACTTGGTATTTTCCCTTCTCTGCAAATGGAACAGTTTATAAGGAACAGATGGTTGAGTGGCTGCTGTGAACCTTCATCACACTGCTGCGGTTTGGGTGATTTTGTAATTATTTTACAATGAAGTACAGGACTGTGGTTTGTGACAACGCTGAAGTGTTTCATAGCAAGTAAAGTCAAGCAGTTAAAAAAAGAACATATTGCAAAGGAGATATCTCTTTCCACTTCACACAATGTATCATCAGCTCTGGTGTGGGGCAGAACTTGGAGAGACCGTGCTTAACATAGCAGTGCACCTGAAGGAGCCTTGCTACAGAGTACTTCTGTCCAGTGCAGGATGTCACTATGCTCTAGTTTAAAGTTAATTAAAATGCACAGTAATGTATGAAATTGTACAGAATCTTACTGAAATTAAGGTGATTTTAGGACTTCATATTATACTTAGTATCATTTTTTTCCCCATAGCCAGTAACTTTACTAGTTAGATGTAACCTAGAGGGAACTTCAGTGGAGTTTATTTTTCTAACAGTTTCATGATACAGATAGGAAAGCGCTCTCAGAGGCTCACTCTGACAACCTCTGTACACATCGTGACCTTCACACGCCTGTGTGAGTGACTCAGGGTATCCTGCTGCTGCTCCCAGCCTGCCTGCCGGCTCTTCCACAAAAAAAAAAAAAAAAAAAAACAAAAACAAAAAAAACGGCAGGAAACC
>JANRGV010000001.1:132504157-132514807 GCA_024734035.1 Alethe castanea
TCCCAGCCTGCCTGCCGGCTCTTCCACAAAAAAAAAAAAACAAACAAAAAAAACGGCAGGAAACCAGTCCTGTCAATCCGAACTCCTTCCTCCTGCTCCACAAAATGTAACCAGCAGGGATTGCGTGGGCAGAACACAACGTGCACTGCTCCATCCCAATGCCCTTGTATTTCAGGCTGTCTGAATTTGCAATTCACATACGACTGGGAGAAGTCTTACAGAAATCTTTCAGGAGAGGTTCACTTAGACAGATGACTATGATTTTTTTTTTGTTTTTTTTTTTTAAATTGTCTATAGGCTGGGCAAGGGTGTTTCAGAAAAAAAAAATACAACAACATCAAAGGCAATACTGTCTACTTCTTACAACAATAAGATCATGCTCTGGAAAGGTGTAAGCTGAGCTGAAAATTTATGACAGAGATAAAACAAAGCATAAAGACCAAAACCAAAAGGTTTAGGTTAACCAGTTAGAAATACTGCTGTTAACTAACATACCCAGCTCTCTCTTTCCTCCAGGCAATGTCTTTTCTGCCTTACCTGATTCTATTTCCCATACTTGCCATGAATAAACAAAACAAACCCCAACAGCTGGCTGATCTGGCATACTAACAATTTTTGTGCACTGAACACAGCATTTTTTTTTTCTTATATTGCACTTCTCACCAGTGTGCTACCCAAGATCCTTGTGTTAACCTGATTGTTTTAAAATGCAAGACCTTACACAGTAGTCTATCTTTGCACTAGAAATATTCAGGAAAAATTGCTTTGCTTACTTGCGAGAAAAAGAAGATCTCTTGCTTCCAGCAGCCGACATATGGACTTCAGGTGCTGAAATACTGCCCGTGCTGCTTGAAGAGCTAAAATCAGCTTCACTGCCTGGAAAGGAAAAGGAAAGAGTGAAAACATGATGGAAATTATAACTCAAAGATTGTTTTCAAAATAACAGTGAATCACAAGCATCCTTCCTTTGTCTGTTCTGGGTGAATTTCAGGAGTTGCATGGATTTTCAAACATCCCTGAGGACAAGAGCTGGATTTGCTCCAGATTTTCAACATTTCTTCAGAACTGGCACTTCAACAAGAGCAGAAAAAAACATTTGGACACAAAACCCTCTCACTACAGAAGCCATTTCATGTCTCAGACAGGAACACTTGTGACAACCTGTTTGCTCTCTCACAGCCATTGATAGAATGAGGCTGCTCATGTGGCTCCTTCAGGAGCACAGTGATTAGGAACACAGCACTGTAACTAGGTATTTCTCATGCTTTAAACCATACAGAAACACTGCTCACTACTTCTGTTTTGTTTTCTGAGGTAACATAAATGTACATATATATATATATAGGTATAAACTTGTAAAGGCTAATGGTATATCTGTATATTTACAAGCACATGCAGATTTGCATGTGGTACAGAAGCATAGTGAGGCAGTTTTAATAACCTTAAAATAATCCAGTAATCACATGTAGGTCCCAAGTGCTTCTCAAGTATCAAGTCATCTGTCTGATTACTGATTTTTTACAGATCATAGCTTTTATTTCACAAGCTCTGGCACATACAAGGAAAACTGCTGTCATTTTGCTATGGTCAGTAGTAGATAGATATATTAAGAAATTTTATCCTCTAGAAAAAAAACACACCAAAGCTATATTTTTTTTCCAATCTGTCAATCCAATGGCAAACGTGTTGTGCCATACCCAGGTCTCATGCTGTAGAGCCACAATAATGAATGGTGACTTAGCTGAGGGGGTGGAAATAAATCTTCAACATCCTCAGAGCAGCTGACCAAGGGGAGCATTTCCCACCTGGGAATTTACGGGTGCCATCCAATGGACAGACATCCCCAAGCCAGCAGCTGCAGACTTGCCATTTTTGCTATCTTTTCCATACAGGGAGATGCAGCTCCAGTCACCATCATCCCCCTATTGCAGCTAGACCTTCTAGTCCTCAATCTCTCTTAAATTCTTCACAGAGCTGATGGTGAAGGGTGCATCTTTCCCCCTGAATACCTGAGACTGGGAAAAGTCTTTGTCAGAGCCTTAAATAGGCTGATATAGCCAGCAACCTTTCTTACCACGTGGCAACACTTAGCAACTGGCCTTAGGATAAGGTGTGATTTGATTTAACCCAATACTTTCCCTACCTCATGACATCTGAGACGAGCCTCCATTTCTCTGTGCCTCTGCATCAGCCCAGGATACTCCTCATCCCAATTTTAAAGTGGTTACACACAAAGCTTAGCTCTTCAAAAGATGCCAGGGATCCAGCTCAAGCACCTCTAACCAGCTCCATACCCAGTACAACACCTCTGATAATCAGACCCAAGGCACCACAGCCATAACCAGATCAGAGCTGTTTGCAAATTTGCAAGGGGAGGGAAGGAAAGCAGCAAAGCCACTTGGTTTCACAGAGTATTTATATCTTATTTGCAGATGTAAATGTGAGTGAACCTCTCCTTGGGGAAACAAAATTATCATGGGACATGACGTTCAAAGATGCAACAGAGTTTTCCTGATAAACAAAATACCCCCATCTACAAGACTAACGTACACTCCAAATAATCTCTTGGTATCACACTACACCCAAAACTACTTTTCTAAACAAGACCCAAACAGGTAAACACGTCACACAGATGTCATACCTCTGGTGTTTGAGTCCCCAAAACATTCCTGTGCTTGCAAGACAGCAGCAGCTTTGCCAAGGCAGGTCCTGGCTGTGGCGCAGAGAGCAGGAGCCCTAGCCAAGGTTCATCTCTGGGTAAGCAGATCACATCATAATCAGATCTCGCTATCGAAAGCATTGCCGAGCAGCAAGGCTTAACAATCGTCTCTCCCTGACCTGCCTGGCTTGGAGCACCAAGGGCTGCAGGGCTGGGCATGGCTGGTAAGAGCCAGCAGAGCCTGCAAACACAACCACGCCATCAGCAGAGCTTTCTGAAAGACTGAGCTGCATCTGAGACCAGGAACTGTGTCTGCAAAGCATGAACTAACCTTTCTGGCCCCAGTTCTAATAACAGCTATACACAAGCTTAACACTTAGCACAGGAGACTACTTATGTTTAAAATTAGGCATGTGGCTATTTATAGGATCTTTGAGAACATTTTATAAGTTAAAGGGGTCACTGCTAGCAATGGTTCCAAGTGTATAAATGATGTTCAAGCCAGTTTTGTGTGTAGCAGAGCTTGACAGCAATATTATTAAGAGACTCTAAAAAACATCTTCCATTTGGTAGACATCTCTGAGCAAAATAACATGGCATCTATCCATAAAATATCCATTGCAACATATTCTCCTGGGTAGGCGTGACTTCTGCCTTACAAATATCTTACAAAACATGAAACTCCTTGTCTAGTAGCAATGCAGGCAGGAGCTGAACACAGCTTCTCATTCTGTAATGCCATTCTCCAGGCTGACAGCTTCCTAAGGATGCCTGTTGACTATTTTTGTCACTGTGACTATGTAATGACAAAAGCTCACACATGTAAGCCCCAAGACAGCCCATTAATTTAGTGCTAACTATGAAAGAGACTGACATTTCTCAACCTCGCATTCCTTTGTCCTAACTGGCTGCAACACTTGTTTAGCTCCAATCACAGACTTTCCGCTTAAAAGGACTGTCTTACTAACCCCTTCCTGCAAAAGATGCTACACGCTGAGTCACCAGCTTCAGCAGGATGGCATTTGGAGCTCAGACGTGCATATTCCTCCACGCAGCAGCCGTCAGTGTCCCAGCCCGTGGAGCCAGCCCGGTGTCCGTGATGGGGAGCCCGTCCTGTCCCCGGCTCGCCCCGCCTGGCAGCGAGCAGCACGCCCACGCCTCGAGAGTACAGCTCTGCATTGCTCTGCATTGCTCTGCACTGCTCCGCACAGCTCTGCATTGCTCCATACAGCTCTGCATTGCTCTGCCCTGCTCTGCACCAATCTGCTCTGCCCAGCATGGCTCTGCATTGCTCTGCACTGCTGTGCACTGCTCTGCACTGTTCTGCACGGCTCTGCACTGCTCCGCACTGTTCTGCACTGCTCCACACAGCTCTGCATTGCTCTGCACTGCTGTGCACAGCTCTGCACTGTTCTGCACGGCTCTGTGCTGCTCTGCACTGCTCTGTGCTGCTCTGCACAGCTCTGCATTGCTCTGCACAGCTCTGCACTGCTCTGCACTGCTCCGCACTGCTCTGCACCAATCTGCTCTGCTCAGCATGGCTCTGCATTGCTCTGCAATGCTGTGCACAGCTCTGCACTGTTCTGCACTGCTCCGCACAGCTCTGCACTGTTCTGCACTGCTCTGCACAGCTCTGCACAGCTCTGCACCAATCTGCACAGCTCTGCACTGCTCCACACCAATCTGCTCTGCTCAGCATGGCTCAGCATTGCTCTGCACTGTTCTGCACTGCTCTGCTTTGCTCCGCACTGTTCTGCACTGCTGTGCACAGCTCTGCATTGCTCTGCACAGCTCTGCGCTGCTCCGCACTGTTCTGCACCGCTCTGCACCAATCTGCACAGCTCTGCACCGCTCTGCAGCGGGAGGAGCAGCACGAGCACGGCCAAGGAAGTGCTGTCACATTTTCCAGGGCTGCTCTTTGCCAGGAATGGGTATGTGAGGAGCCAGAGTGAAATCCTGCAGAGCCCGGCGCTGTCCCTGCGCTTTACCGCCCCGCAGGCCCGAGCTGGCAGCGCTCTGCGGGCAGCATGGCCCCGACAGCATCGCGACAGCCGCGGGCTCGGCCGACACCGAGGGGCCAGAGGGAGCCCTGCCAGCTGCTGTGCTGCCTGTGCGGGCACAGACACACGGGCTGGCATTGCCACCACGGCCCGGGGAGCTCACACCCCCCTGTCGCTGCACGGGGATCAGCTGGGACACTCAGCAATGTCTCAAGGGCAGGTCTCCCAGTTACAAATTTGGGGGCGGGTTGAGGAGCGGCAGAAGGTGCGAGGGCCGGAACGCCTGCAGCTGGCACTGCTGCGTGTTTATCCCCCCGGGCAGGGCACATCCCGGGTGTGGACCGGCCTCACCTGGAACTCTGCCCTCTGCGCTGCCTCAGGCAAAGGGCAAGGACAACAGCACAGCACACACTGCTGTATCACACACTGCTCTCACACCTCTTACACGCAGAACAGATCAGGTAAATTGGGCTACCTGGTATATAAGCTGTCATTAGGATACTGCTGGGAGCCAAGAAAGCAGCCCTTTCTCAAGCTGGTCAAGGACAAGAAATTATAACAATGATTAAACACCTGCTGGAGACGTGATATTTTGCAGAAAGCATGTTTTCAAAGAGCTGTTGCCTTCTTGGACCAATGAGTCTTTTCTATTTTGTATTGCACGTACTACCCTATATAAGTGTAGTGTTTCTTGAAATAAAGCTCTCTTTCTGCCTCTCCATTACATGAAGAACGATGTTGCATTATCCTTTTCACTGCCCTCCTACAGCCAAAATGCAACAATAAACCACAGAGCTTAGCTATCTTCTGACTCCATAAACATGACCTCTTTATATGTGTATCACTCTTGAAGCAGGTTTTGCATTTAGCCAGTGAAACAGAGCTGTAAATACAACAGTGCTGACAGAAGCAGCTTGTCCTCAAAATGTAAAGCACTTAAATTTGCTGAGCTTTCTTGCCTTCAAAAACACTCTGTTATACAGAAAAGTGACCAAAATATGCATACATATTAACCACTTTGGTGCAGCTACTTGAGGAATAAGTGGTGTGCTGTCTCTCTAGATAGCTTGATTTAGAGACCCCAGGGGTAGAGCTTGAGCCTGACTGTCTGAAAAAATACCCAGCAAAGTTATTAGAAGCTGCTGGAAAAGTAGAGAGAATTCAATTGTAATAATGAAAGGACCTGTATTTTTAAGAGATTTGGTTCAATTTATCTTGAGAGCTTTAACTCACAGCTACACCTCTAGCTCCAATATTTAACAGCATAAGCAGAGTATTTCCAGGAAGCACTAATGCTGTTTTTATTTTTCTATTTAATATGGGGTTGTTCCTGCAAGATAGATTTTGTACACCACAAACAACCTAGGAAAGAAAACCACACTGCTCACATACACTGACAAATGTTAAAAAAAAAAAATAAGCTGCAAAGAAGCAGTGAAATCTTGCTTTAACATTTCAGGCTTTTCTTCAGATATTACCATTAAAATGACCCATTTTGAAGGCAAAGTCTCCTAGTGGGAAATGTGCTGAATTCAAGTTGTCAAGACCATAGATGGCAGTGGGTTTTGGTTGCAGTCCCTGGCCTTTGACTTATTTCTTATTTGACTCAGTATTATTGTATGGGAGACTCTTATTTTGGACTTAACTATTACATTTCACGCTCAACAGTAACTGGGTAAAAGCAGATGTAACCTTGATTGGAAGGAACAGGTCACAGCTCTCCTCCATGTGGACTGCAGTTATCTTTGGGTGCAGAAGCTGCTCCCACATGCTCTGCCTCTGCCTGTGTCCCTCTCCCCACTAAAAAGAGGTCTAGCATCTGGGGAAGAAGCTGAGGACACCCAGTAGGTTGCATAGGTTCAGGAACTCTTAGGAGAAGTGTAGATTTGAGCCCTTTTGGTCTAAAGAGGGCACTGCACTCAGACCTCTTCCTCAAGCTCTGACTATTCAGGTGTGACACAGCACAGACTGGTAGCACTAGCAGTGCCCATATTTCAGAGGAATGAAACCTGCTGGATGCCTGCACTCACAGGGATGGACTGGCTCTGCTATGGAGGTTCACAGTGAATCCAATGCCTGCACGTGGGCACACCCAGGACTACAGGCAGGTGACCAAGTCTGGGAGATGGGCACTTCTCTCTGGCATCTCCTGTGGGCATGTCTGGCATGATTTTAGTGCCTAATCATCCCTCTGCTTTTATATGAGGTTTAGTCATCGAACTCACATTTGTGAGCTGTGCTCCACGAATAATGGCATGAAACTGGGCACAGCAATGTCTGGCATCCTCAGTCCTAAGGGTACCAACAGGCATTTCTCCCCTATCCCACTGCACTGGCCAATGAGTGAAGCTATCACTCCCCACTCTTGGGTGCACATCCACCCAATGCTCGACAGTGCTCCCTCAGCAGACAGGTCTGTGTCACATTTCAGCTGAGTGCTTGGCCCAGCAACACCTGGGAACTTGGGCAGCTGGCAGAGACACAGTCAGAGGCGATGTGGAGCAAAACTTTGGGTGTGGGTCTCCATAAATTGTTCAAACGTTTTGGGCAAGAAGACTTCCAGCTCAAAACCAGACAGACTTTTGGGAAGGACTGCAACACAGATCCTGCTGCCCTGTGTTTGGATCTACATGCAATTTTATGAATGTTTATTTATGTTGATTTTCGCTCATTTTTCTTGCTTACTCTTTTTACTTTGAAAGAAGGATTGTTATCAAATAATTAATCTCATTAAGCAGTTTTCTGATCTAAGTACTATAGTTTTAGTAGTAATCTGAACCACACTAATGCAAATTATAAGCATTACAAATCTCAGCATGAATAGATAATGTGACTTATGTAGTCTGTGAAACCACAATCAATCAAGCTCTTCTCTCAAAACACAGTCACTACAAAATAATTACTGACATTGGCTGAGAGCCATCATGCATATTCTGCATATCACTATGATCTGGGCTTGTGTTTTTCTTAATTGTTTCTAATTCACTGATTTGTAGAGAAGCCAAAAGCGGATGTTGGAATGGACAAAGAGCATTACAAGTTGGATTTTTTTGCTGCTTTATGTATTTTTAAGGATATTTTTCATACAGAAGTCAGCCTGACCCAATTATTTTTCGTGATTCTATATGGAGCTTGAGCCATTCTAATAACACCTTAAAAACTACTCCCATAATTTCACTCTTCTCAGCTTGAAGTGACCTTTGTCAGAGGAACATATGCTCATGGAGCAGAAGGGAACAGTCTGGGGAACTTATCTTCATGTTCAAACAAAAAGGCTCTTTGTTATCAGAGACAGAAGGATGCTGCTTTTCTACACCAACCTCAATACAAACATTGAGACTGGAGGTTCAAAAAATACACTGAGAGTTGTATAACATAATGGTAACTTGCATTTGACAGTTTTATAAATTATATCTTTAATCCACCTATGGACAAGTATTTTTTATAAGCAGCCATGGAGTATCACCTCAGGGGATGTTTTTATGTACCGGGCAGTACTATTTGGTCTGTTTGAAGGGAAATGGACAGGCTGGTCAGAAGTATTTTTAGGAACTGGAAAATGTCATCTTTGGCAGGAATAACAGAGTACACAGAGAGGCAGCAAACTTCATCAGAGACTGGGAAAAGATCCCAGCCCTCCCGTCACGTTGGTGGCAGAAGTTTAACAAAGGGCTTTCACAGGCCCCTTCAACACATCTCCTAAATCTGGTTCCTGTGTGCAAGGAGGAGAGAAGCTGTCTGGAGCACAGCAAGGAGCTGCACAGGCCCACAGGCACAGGGTATCTGCAAGTGCATGAAATTGCATGCTAAACCTGATTCAAGTGAAAGCTTTTGCACAGTCACCCTTAATATAAGACATATGGTTTTCATTATAATGTGCATAAAACATTTTAAATCAGTTTGACATGTTTTCAATAGGCAAGGGAAAAACACTGGAAGGGGAAACATATCTGGGAGGTAACTGGTGAAACAACTCTGCAATCCCAGGATGAAAAGCAAAATTTGTCGTACACTAATCAAATATTTACTGTAACACACATGTTGAAATTATTACAAAAAACATTACACAATAAAGTTCAAGTGCCATCTATTGAAAATAACAGCAAAATCTTAGCCAATTGGTTGCATAAACTGTATTTTTTACAGTAACAAATCCAAGATAGGTCTGAGGCCAGTGCATTTCAACTCATGACTGCCATCATTTGCTGCTTTTTTTCACTCTTACTGTTAAGAAGCAAAAATGACAGACAAGAAGTCTGTGCTTTTTCAGCTTATTAATCCTTGTAGGTTTGTGGTAAGCTGTACTCCACCAGCTCTAGCAAACAGACACAGCCTGCCCAGATTTCAAAAGCCAACAGCTTCCTGTTATTTACAGAATCCAAGGAAGGTGGAACACAGACCTGTAATGAAGTGCCTCAGCATGGAAGCAAGACAATGTAATACTAATAAAATATGAAACAAACCTGGCAGAATTTTAATTTCTTTCAAACACATTTTATGTAATGGTGTATATAAAATGCACTATTATAAAGCAGGCTTGCTATTTTTTTTTTTTTTATGCCACATTAAAGGCAGTACATTTCAGACTCCTTGGGGAAGTGATGTTCACCTTGCAGTGGCTGGAGGCTGAATGTACAAAACGAGTCTCCAGCTCCTGGGGGAGTTATGGGAATTTTGGAACTGGCGCTCTCCCTAGCTGCCATCTCAACTGGGAACCACCTCCCACCAGTTTCATTTAGCAAAGCTTCTCAGCTCTGCCAAACTTGTTCCTGTGCATGCCTAGAAGCAGGTCAGCCTAAAAGGTGATGAACAGTTTGTTGCCTCTTTTGAAAGACCTGGGTGGGTGTTTCACACTATACCACATAAATCAGGATCCACAAGAAACAATCCCACTGAGAGCTCTTTTTTGCTGTCTGCTTTACTGGGGAAAGAAAGGCTCCACCTGGGATTCTTAGGGCCAGGCTTACCTTTGAACTGGGAGGATGCTGCACATGATCTCCCCAGCACACCCCAGCAATACAGCACCCAGCAATAAGAACTTGATGAAGAGATGAAGTCCCATCCTTGCAGCTTGTCATGCCCTTTTCCAGCTCCTCCACAAAAACACCTAGTTTGGAATGCCTAACTTCATTAACCCCTGCTACATGGGTGAAATCCATAGAGGCCTCAATTTCCCACAGCTCCCACCTCCCTTGGGAGATTCCACCCTGTACAACACAGCTGAGAAAATAATTCTCTGCAATCTGAAGTTTTAGCAGAGTTGGGCTACTTCTATCTAGTTGTTCTGGCTGCTGGGTTTTATTTTCTGCGTTGTTATTTATTGTGGTTTCTTTACTGGAACAGGGATTGGACATGCTTTTTTTCCTTTTTTTAACTTCAAGGGAGATCCAAAACAGAGTGAAGACATCTAAAGCCCAGCTTCATTAGGATTTAGATATCTAGGTACATAAAAGCAAGTAAAATACCACTGCTTAAATAGGTCAAATGTTTAAAATGACACCACTATCTGCAAAGATGTGGTAAGTTGTTTATGCTTGACCTTCCACTTCTGAGCCCACTCACCACCCACTCAACAATGTCTTTATACGACAGTGAAATCAAATAAGTGAGATTTGCAAGACTAAAATAAAGACATTCCCTTAGATTTCCATTCCTATGCATAAATACAGATATATAAACACAAGGAATATATAGACTTATCCACTTAATAATGCTCAGAAGTATTTGAAGTAATGACTCTGAGGGAAACAAATCTTTTAGGTAGTAATTTGGTTACAAAAAAAACCCTAAAAACAAAACAACAGATCAGAGAACACTGAAAATATTTATGATTTGAAGTCAAACATGGCCAGAAAAATGGAAAATCAGATTTTTCTACTTTCTGTTTGAAATTATGCTTTAATTATGAAAACTAACAAATGCCTTTCTGCTTTTAAAAATGGGGTAAGACATAAAAATAAAACCCCAAAAATTAAAACCTATGAACACAAA
>JANRGV010000001.1:132514907-132539111 GCA_024734035.1 Alethe castanea
TGAATATGGCCTTTGTTCAATTTGAAACAAAGATTTTCTTTAATGTTTTGATTTGGCAGCAACTCCCAAATCAATTGTTTGCATAGCTCTGCTTTGAACATAGTAAGATGTCAGACAAAAAAGCAATAGGGGATGAAAAGAAAAATAGAAAAGGAAATAATCTATCAACTCCTGAGTAAACACTGCTCAGAAAACACTTTAAATCCCATGATTCTCATTAAAAAGGCATTAATAACCTGGAGAAATTCCAAAAAAGGTCAACAATAATGATAACAGCATTACAGGGCACTATTTATGAAGGGAGATTAAGGGAATGCAATTTGTTTATTCTAAGATAAAAATGCATACTGACAACACAGTTTATCATGGGAGGAGGAATACAGCTGGAAAACTGTAAAGAAAACTATGTACCAGCACCACAGGGTTCTGCCTGTGATGCATGTTATTTCATGAAAAATTGCTTGAAGTAAAAACTCACAATGAGTGGGAGTTGTGCATAGTAAAATGTATCTGGAATAGGTTCAGAATACTTTAACCAGGGAAAGTTAGGAAGCTATTTTAAACATTGGCATAAATAACACAGATAGTAATTTAAAAGCAGAGGACAAAAAAAATTCCTAAGGGAAGATCCATAATGGACTCTTTCTTATGCATAGTATTTCATCCTGTGAAGTGGGCTGAAACCCACAGAAAGCAATCACAAGGCACAGAAAACTCACTGCAGTAAATATACAAATTTCAAATGTTCTATGTTGACCCCACACACATTTTGAAACAAATACTTAAGAGTGTGCAGTGTGTATAGCATTGGTTTCTCCTTTCTGGCTCAAATTCCACTCTGGATTAGCAGAGGAGAAAAAAACCCAAACAAACCTGCTTGAATATACAAAAAGGATTTTATTGTTTTTACTGAAGATCACAGCTATTGCCATCTTCAATACCTACCTCTAAACCCAGAGCCCTTCTTATGCCAGCCCCCAGCTGTCCTTTCCTGATGCAGGAGCACGTCCCCCCAGCCCCAGGAGACCTTCATTTCTATCAAAAGGCATTTGAGTCTAAATGATGTATTGTGTGGCAGGGATCTCATCCTGTGCAGCATCCCAGGCAGAAGCCCCATATCCCACATGTCCCATATCCCCTGATTTGCAGTCAGAGCAGTCTCTCTCATGGACCAAGTGCAAGGTGAAGCTGGAAGCTGCAGGCATCCTTGGCCACCATCTCCCTGTGACTGTGGCTGTCCCACTTTCTGTGGGTCTGGAGCAGCACCAGTGCAATTAATGGGCCAGGGAGAGAGACAAAAGTTACCATGTGCCTGCTGGGAACTCAGCTCCCAGCCCCCAGTACAAGAGTAACTAAATTAAAGTGGAGCAGCTGCCCTGGGAGCAGACACCCTGCATCCCCTCAGCCTGCCCAGCAGCTCTGTATTAGGGCACTCCTCTCCTTCGTGCAAAAGACACACACAGAGGTCTAAATCTTCTTTTCCATTTACTGAACTGAGCAACAAGGACATCCTTTTATTTATTTCTTTTATTTTCTGTAAGGAAGGAGGTATGTAACTGCAGATTTTTGCCCAAGGCCCTGAATTGCAGGTGGCCTGTGCCACCAGCCCAGAGCTGGGCAGGTCACCATGTAGAACAGGTGGGGCTCTCAGCTTTTACTTGCCAATTTCTCCTTTACAACTTTTTGGCTTCTTTCTTGGATCCTCTATTTTTGCTGTGACATCTGGGTACTGCTAAGATGTTAAGCCTAAGAGTCTTCTGAACAAAGAAATATATCCTGAGAGGCCACAGCCTATCCACTAATTGCTTATGTCTCTACTAAGCAACATCTAAAATAATTTTTTAGAAAGGGCTGGACTATAAAATTTGTGACACAAAATTAAAAGATGTTTTTTCTATACCACTTTAATAGGAATTTGTAGATTTGTGTTAAATACTATGAAACACTGAAGTTGAAGCACTACTTGTAGCTTCTATTTTGCTTATTCACGTTGATAAGAAATGTTTGGGTATTTGAACATGTTCTTCCACATAAATTCAAGAAAATTTGTTTAAATTAAAAGTTTAAATCTAAAATACATATAAATCTAAACTTAAAACCTACTGCTATGCTAATAATTTTTACCTAACTTTCTAAGCATCTTTTGCTTAAAATATTTATATTCTGGTTATATTCCAGTATTATTTTTCCGACATTATAGAGCACTTATTTCACTTCAGTGTGATTTAGTTAGCTTTAGGACTTTAGTTAGTCCTAAAAATATTTAATTTCTGTGAATCCATAGTGCAAAATGGGATTCAGAATCTCCCTTTGCAATGGTAGTCAGCTTGGGCAGCAGTCCTCACAAAGTGGACAAATGGAGAGTGCCTAAGCTTATCAGGGATGAACAGAAGACGAGAAGACATCTAATTAGAGCTACTTAAAGGTGTGTGTGGTCTTTAAGCACAAACTTTCTTCCCGTACTGAATGTCTAAGAACTTCCCTTTCCATCAAAAAAAGAAAGAAGCCAAAAAAGAGAAAGAAAAGCCACAGAGACTGTGGTTGACTTCAATAAGAGCCAACAGCAGAAGTGTCAGAGGCCTGATGAGGACACAGGAAATGTGGGTAGGATTTATCTGACTAAACATGGAAGTCCCTCATGTCTGAGTCAACTTTTGTCCCATTCTCAGACAACATAACCAGTGAATCCTAAAAAGTAAATGCTTTAATATTTGGTCAGAATGATCACACACCAGATACAGAGGATTCATTCATTCTACCTCCATTAAAACAAAATAGGACCTTAGTGCACTCATGCAGGCAAAGATAATTAGTCCCTACACTACAAACTGGAAATTGAGGTCAGATAAATTAGGGGCCATCCCTGCTCTGTTCATCTTGGATGAAGAGCATGAATTCACATGTCCCTCACCTCCAAAACAGCTCCTGTAACCCCAAGAAAGGAAATGGCAGGTTCACCTGTTATAGCTGTTCCATGTCCCTTGAGCAATGGAACCAGTCACTTGGACCAGGCAGCCAGACCCCATCTGCTGCTGAAGGTTGTCTAAGGAGACAATTAGATTCAAACTTCACCTCTGAATCACAAAAGGTGGGGATTTATGCCAGACAGAGGAGCTCCAACCAACGGGATCTACTGGCTGTGCTGGGTCCAGAACTAGAAGGAAATATTCAAAGGCCCCCTAAGAATCTGGATGTCCTGGAGTATGAGGGGGAGGCTGGGCTTTGCAAATGCCAGACCCTCAGCAGCCTCACCCCCACCACCATCCCCCAAACCTCACAGGCTGGCCACTTCCAGACCTCACTGACTGCTACAACCACCAAACCTCTGCAGGGTGGTGTCCCTCTGGGCTCAGCTCTGGAACACAAGCTCTGAGGATGGCATGAGCTGGAACCCAGACACTGTCCCCACTCCTGGAGGATGAGATGTGCATGTGCATCCCTACCAGAGCACACCCTGATCCTCTGGGACCTGCCTTAATAACTCCCTGTGCTGGCAGGTGAGACAAGCAAATCTGCACAGCTCCATAGCAACAGACATGACATTAAAGCAGTAAAATATGCAGGAGGACTCAGTGCATACAGAATTATTATCCAGAAACATTTTTTTATTTAGAAAATCAGCAGTAGCTACTTCGTGTGGGTGCAAAATGAAACGTGAAGAGAAAGAAGAAAAGCAAAAGTAAATGAGGAAAAAAAAATCGGGTAAAAAACTGCCACAACTGTATTTGTTAGATTCTGTATTAGAAAAGGTCTCAGAAACTTTAGTGTCACAAATTGAATCATGAAATACACATATTAGAAAGGGAGAAGAGTGTGACTGAAACTGTACAGGGAACAAATGTTGCATATGGTTGGATTTGAATGTCAGGATGGTTGCTATCAGGTGAGGGATGGAAGTATTCAAAGCATATGCTTACATCTGAAAAAGGTGCTTCCTTCCTTTTTACTGCCAAGGTGATGTTTCAAAAAACAGATCAAAAGCCTTTCAGAAGCACAAGTAATTGACCACTGTATCTGCTCTTTGCCAAGTATCAAGTGGCTTAAAGGTATAATGCTCAAGTTAAAGCCCTCCTCATCTGGTTTAAGTTACTCAGGGAACCTGGGTTTTTGCTCTTCCTCTTTTCACTTGCAACCTCCTCTGTACCTGTTGGAGAAGCTACGCTCTACACTTACCAATGAACATCATCAGATCAAGAGATTCCTTGTTATTAATTCCAGTAATTTTCAAGTAATCTTCAAGGGAAGAACTAATGGTCAGTCATCAGTGTTCCATCATTTGGTATCAACTCAATTCACTTGGTCAATCTTCAGAATCCTTTTTTACTCTATGACTAATTATTTAAAGTACACTGAACCTGGTGTAGCTCATTTCCTAATTTCAGCATTCTTATGCCTGTGACACGAGCCACATACCTAAGTAATTGAATATTCCTAGGAATGGAAGGATGAATTCCCCAATTTTACCACTCAGGTATGGTTATCATTGGTTGCAGGATAGGAACATGGTGTTCACTGATTAAATACTGCATTTGTAAATGTTCTTCGACACATCCTTGTTCTAAATTATCCCATCCCCAAGAAAAGAGGCGGTCTTGGAATGTGGGTTATGAGGTGCTGTTAAATAAGTTGCAGCAAAAAGACAGATACCAATCTCATTGCTCTTACCTTTGTGGGATGGAATGAAGAATGCCAATTTGTTTTAAGGACCAGTCAAGGCATTTTGCTGTCTCTAAATACAGGTTTTCCATTGGCTTTGGTTTGTTGTTTTTTTTGTTTTTTTTTTTTTAACAACCAAACAAAGTGTGACTTTGTGTTAGAATACACAGTACACCATCAGCATTTTAAGTGTTTCAACATAATAGGTAGATATCCTAGCCAGTATTTAAAAAGATTCATGAAATTCTTTGTGTGCCATAGGCATTGTCCAAGTTAGCACATTCTGTAACTTGGTTTTTGTATTCTATACTGCTGCTCCTGAACAACAGGGACAACAGATCTATTATTTTCCAACTGCTTGCAGAAATTTGGTAGAGAATAAAGAAAAGTCATGCAAATACCAGATACAATGTTCTTGGACAAATGTGCCAGTAAAACTTTTCTTTCTAATGTTTTATCAAACTTTCTAAGATAAAACAAAGTCCTATCATTGCAAACTGATGCAATCAGAAGGAAGTTCTTGACAGTGAAATCAATTTCCAGAATTACCTGTAAGACAATCCTCTCACAGAACTTACACACCAACTCATGTTTTCCAAGTGAAGCACAAACACACACATACATCAGAGTCAGACACTGCTATTCCCACACTGTCAGACTGAAATGAGGGAATGAGTTGACAAAAGACCTGTAAAATAATACAGCCAGACATCAGGAATATAATCTAAATCAAAACCTTTATGTTTTGTTTTTAAAATAACCAAAGTGACTGCCTTTAGAATATAGACAGATATGGAAGTAAAGTAGCAATATTAATTAAACTGGTAATTTTATACTAATGGATTAACTAGTCACTACTCCTTGCTTTCACAGGGGACTCCTAGAAATAAGTTCCTGGACATTCAGTGTCCTGGGAATATAATCCTCACATACCAGACAATTAAAAAAGAATAAAAACCCCCAAACTTCAGGAAAAGCATTATGCTTTAACAGGTAGACATTGTTAACACATAAAACATATTTTGCAGATAACACTTGCATTTCTTCCCTGTTCTGTCTGGCTTATTTAAGTTCTAGTCTTAATATTTCCAGTTGCCTAGGGTAATTCTCCTTGCCTCCTTTTTGATCACTATCAGCTCCAACACTGACTAAAAAAGCACCTGCATCTATTGAATATTCACAACCAAGTCAGGGCAATACACTCTGCTCCACCTGCCTCTCCTAAACTCCTAATAGTCCCAAAGCCTTCAAAGATCAATCTGTTCAGACTGGGACACCCTATCCCAAGACTCATTTATGGTGACTTAATAAACTCACTGGGAAAAAGTAGGAAACACATGTTGAGTATAAGATTACTCACTTTGCCTTGTACTTACTATTTGTTAGAGAACATTTTTAGTTGAATGGCGATTGTTAAAAGATTTTTTTTTTCAATATACCTTCATTTTTATGAACTTAAGAGGCCAAGACAGGGCAGGAAAAACACAAATTGTGCCTTGCAACTACTTAACTGCAGATCTGGCTGCACCATTTAAAGGACAAAAAAAGTCCAGCAGCACAAGACTACAGAATCGCTGGCAGGTAAAAGGGACCTTTTGAAGCCACCCAGCTCAATTCCCCACTCAAGCAAGTCTAGCTGGAACAGGCTGTCCAGGACCATATCCAGTTGAGTTTTGACTATATCCATGGATGGAGATTCCATAGCTTCTCCAGGCAATGTGTGCCAGTGTCTGACCACAGACAAAAAAAAGCGTTTTCTTGTGTCCAAATGGAATTTCATATTTTTCAATTTGTGCTCATTCCCTATTGTCCAACAAACGTAGGTGCTCTATGTGGTGGAAGCCTCTGAGATTTTCCCATTAGTCTGAACAGAAAAAAGTTTTAATGTCCAAACTCCCAGGGATGATGCTTCTTGGAACATAATCCATAGCAGTTCAATGACACTGAAATCCAAAATATTGCTATTTTAGCCAGATTCAATAATAAATGGCCAGATATTTTATTAGCAATGAAAAAAACCAAGCCCTTTTTGCATAGCCCTCTGTTACCCGAAATGTTTATTATTGTAGCAAGATGTCAATGACAGACAGCCAGTCCTTACAAGCCTTGGGAGCTGACCCTAACTGGGGCTCACCTAGGGCTCCTTTTGTGCAATGGTGTTTACACCTCTATTCTGCAGGATCCTGAAGATGCTAAAAGCTTTGGGACAGGCTTAATGTTTTTTTGTTTAGATCTTAATTTCATGTGAAACTTCAGCAATTCCATGGGCTCTAGGAAACTGGTCCGACAGCAAATGTTCAGTGAACTATCCCAAGTGTGCCTGCAACACCAAAAGCAAGAAGACCAGAACTTTACAGAAATGCTGAACACAGCTGATCAGATGCTCTTCTCAAATTCTGATGTTTACAGAGATTTAAACACGTCTGTGTTAGTTTAAACATGCAAGACTTTTCAAAGTTGACACAACTTCTGCTAAAGATTCTATTCTTTATCCATGTCTTTGAAAGAGGCAGATTTTGAACCCTTTCTCTAAGTGTTCTAATGGAAGTCAAAAAGAAGATGAGAAAGACTGCTAAAGGAAGCAAAACAATTCCCACAGTTCTCAACAGGATGTGGACATGAACTACAGGAATTCAGGAGGGATCTTTCTAGGAGGACTACACAAGAATGTGAGCACGTAGAAGTGCTTATGGTCCTGTTTATTCAATTACAAAATTGATGCTGTAGGATTCAGCACAGCATCTTGATACAAAACTAAGACCAATGTTAATTAAGTCTTTTTGTGCCTTTTTGTGAGGGCATTTTCTGCAGCACATTTTGTATTGCTTTTAATATTATATAAATGAATCACATCTAAAAGAAGAACCAACGTCTAAAATCCAGAAATTAGAAGGCATGAAACTATCTCTGAGAGTGGATGTTCTATTATCTTCCTTAATGTTCCTGTTCTCTCCATCCTTCCCTGGGAAAGCAGGCACAGGTTTTAAGCCAAATTCACTTCTACACTGCTGTGATTCAGATTTAATGCACAATAAAAACCATTTTCATGTCTCTCAAATGAATAATTTCTCCATGATTATAAATATTTTATAGGTTTAGCAAGAACATTCCAGGATTATGCATGGTTCTCTATGCAAACTACATAAAATATGAATGATAGCCAAATCTATTTTGTTAATACTTCAAGAGGTGAAGATGGCTTAGATTCACATAACAAGGCCTTAGGCTGTTTGAGAGAAAAAAAAAGCTATGTGTATTTTGTATTTTGAAGTTCAAAAGAGAAAGATGAAGTGATGTTACTAGAGAAGCAGAAAAGTATCAGAGCTTGGGAACAGCCCAAAAACATCCCAGGGGTCATTCTCAGTGCTGTCCCTTTCTGACATTTCCTGAATTATCTAAATATTTGTGTGTTTCTTCTGAGATTCAGCATGTTCCAAGGAAACAATACTGGAAACAGACAGATTTCAGTAAAATGACAGGAATTTTGAAGGCACACAGAGATTGATGTATTTGTGTAAAAAATGTAGTGCAGGATCTGGTAAAAAATTGTGGTAGACTGGATTTTTGTCTTTCATATCTGACTCCTGCTATGTGGTCATTGTCACAATCCATTTCAGATTAAAATGAAATAAATATAATCTCTATAAATCAAGAAGGGCTTTTGGTAAAGAGAAAATTTCACACAATTTCTTTTATATATGACAAGAACATGTTGCTGATATTGTCCTCTGTATCCTACTTCCCTTCTACTGATCCCTGGTTACTCTCTGTGTGTTTTGCTACATGATGATGCCTCCTCTTTGCACAATGGCTACATCTCCTCAACTGAGTCAAAAATTCATGTGCAAGTAGGTCATGGGGAAGAGACCTGAAGCCATGGAATGAGATAGCAATGGAAGAAAATCACATTAACCCCTGTGGCCAACACTGAGGAAAATGAACCCCAGCTGTCCCCTGGTGTCCATGCCTGACATGTCCCCCCCTTGTGTCAGCTCTCACACTATGACATAATTTGGGATAGCTTTCCACTAAAAAAGTGTGAGACATTTGGCAGGAAGAACTCAGAAGTACTCTGTAAAACAGACCTGGTTGGTGAATATTGCCAAAGGCTAATAACTTCATATTATAAGGCAATTTAAGAATAAAACCTAAAACAGTCAGTTAGTTTATTGAAAAAGGTACATAACTCTTCTCCATGAGTACAGGACTCCTCATTAGAAAAAAAACCTTCTGCATTCATGATTCACATTTTGCTAAGCGACATTCATATTCACAAACAAAATGGTTGTGGTAGCCACAGCTGTGGATTTGACTGTCATACACCACATTCACTGCAAACCTTGTAAAAAATATTACCTATCACCCATTATGCACAGCAGTGGGAGACTGGGAACACTCAAGTAACGTGGTGCTATGAAATGAGCCAAAGAACTTGCAGGGATAGTGGTAAATCAGATTTAATCAACCCTTCCAATGACCAAGCCAGCGAAGAGATTTTGCAAGAGATTTTCCACTGTTTCTGGATTAAACATGGTGCTGGCAGATCTGAGCTGGCTTTTCCTGGAAGTATCTAAATTGCTTCCAGAGGTTAAATGCTTCTGGAAACAATATAGCCAGGAGGTACCTGAGCTCATAAACCATGTCAGTTCTGACGCTGTACAACGTGAACTCTGTCTCCATGATTAATTAAACAGCAACACAAATATCCTGACCAATTGTAATCAAGAGCTGCCTGTACGTGAATCAAATGATATAAAAAATTTTATATCTACTCACTAAAATTACAGGAACCAAAGGCACATCTGGGTATTTAGATTTGGATGTGTGACGAGCAGGTGCTGATTTAGCTGGTGATCTGAGGTGCCCCATTATCCCAAGGCACTGGGACATAACTCTTGATTCACCCATTGCAGTACAGGTCCAAATCTGCCCAGCTCCCACACACAGGCTGCCTGTCCTCTTGCCTTGGTCTGACATCTTGTATCCCCAGAGCTATCAGAGCCTGGCAGCACAAAGTTTAGGCAGGATCCAACAATAAATTTAAGGACATCACAAGACTTTTTTCTTATATTAAGAGTAGTTTATCTTTGGGCACTGAAATATGTGTGCAATTACTCTGAAACAGAATAAAATCCATTTCAGCTATTTGACATCACCATCGAGCCTCATAAAAGAAAGTGAAGATGTCAGTTGATTTTATTTCCATGAAAAAGACAGTAACAATAGTGTTCTCATATCTTTCAGGTGGCTCTACAGAAAGAAGCCAACTATTTAATTTATTATCAGCATTAGTGGTATCACAGTATGTATGTAGACACCTGTAAATATACCAGTCAATTAGAAAATGCAGTTAAGGAAATGAAAGGAATTATACTCACCAGGCTTTACAAGGCTTGTCTTTGTTTCCTTCTTATATCGAGCCAGCTGCGTGTTCCCTTCACTCATTGACCCTGGACTGAATTTCTTCCTGGAGAAGTCTCCATCACTTCCAGTGCAAAAACTGATTGGACTGTTTCCAGCATCAGAAGGAGTCTTAACTGGAGATACTGACTGGCTACTAGGACAGCCAGTGTCATCTGGAGAGAAAAGGAAAAACATCAACATTTTTAACTAGTAAGTACATGAAAGTTAGCAGAATAAAAGAAACAGTGTTTGAACTACAACTCTTTACACTAAGTAACATGTACAGCCTTGGCTCTGAAACCGGGTGAGAAGCTATTTGTTTCACCCATTTTGTGAAGAAATCTTGAATACTTTATGGCAAGCTCAAAGGGCAAGTACTTGTTTTATTCAGTCTGACAAAATACAAAATCAGGGGCTACATAAAGAAAATCCCTATCTAAGATGAATTCCTTTAGGAAGGTTAGGGAATATTCAGCATGAAGATACACACGAGACACAAATCTTGTGTAATGCACACTGGCTGCAGAGCAAGCAAGGGCCACATGCTCTCCTTCAAGAAATGTTCCCATATCTGAACAAGACAACAACCTACAGCCCACACGCACAAAGTCAGGAATTTCATGTTACTGGAATTAATACAGGTTCCTCAAAATTCTCTTTCCTTTAAAAGCAACCACGATCATAGAACTCTTCCATTCTAGACAAGTGGCTGTGAGGTACCTGGTTTTGAAGACAGTAGGTTATACCCAGACTGCTTTTGTTTAAACCTGAATTCCTCTGAGGGCACACCAGCACTCCAGGGCATCAGCAGCCACCCTGGGAACAGACCCAGGTTCCTGACCTCCAGGGACACAAACACTCCAGCTCTAAACAACTGAATGCAAAGCAGTCTGATTTTGAATGAAATTCACATATCAAACCCCAGCTTCATCCAATCATGTTCCATGTAATCCAGAGAAATTGCAGTTCCCCTAAAAGTCTTGATGGTTTAATTGATACATAACAAAACCAAACACACCACTCTGACTCTCCAGGAGAAATCTAATTGTTCTTTCCCATGACAAAACAAAAGCTGCCATCTGAATTATGCCATTGCACTCTTCTGATGCATTATCTTCAGCTAACACGAAACCCAAAGAAGTACCTGCAACTGAGCCATATAATTTGCATGGCTGTTTTGCACTTACCTCTTCCACCCAGTTCACAATGTAGGTCAAGGCTCATTCTGCACTGAGCTTTGCATGGACATATGATTCAAAAGTCAGTGTGTGACTGCACGTTTATGAGGCAGAAGGGACACCCCAAATCTATCTGACACCTTTCTGCTCACCTCCTCTCCACAGGAAGGAACAGCTTTTGCTTTTCTTAGCTATTGCTCCCACAATACAGTAGAAAAACCTCATCCTTTCATGTGATCCCGTTTTCCTTCATGCCTGGGCAGTTTTTCTACCCTCACTCATCTGTTCCAGTGTTCTCCATCTCATTTCTCCATGTCCTGCCTTCAGCCCTGAGCAAGGCACCCACAGGTGCTGACTGTCCAGAGCAAGCTGCATGCCTTAGGTGCCTGAGCAGCCTGAGGTGCTGCTCCCAGACCTCTGCCAAGTGCCAGGCATGATGCCAAGCCAAGGGGCAGCCCAGCCTACTGCCAGCAACACCTGGGGCACAAACAGCAGTAACAGTGCAAAGCACCCAATCCAGCCTAATCATATTTAATTCTTTCAAATCATCCCAATTAAGCCAAAAAGCATTTATTTTTGCCATCTTGCTGCTGCCTTCTGCAACTCAGAATTAGTTCCTAGCAAAATAACAGAAAAGAGAAAACTGATAATAAGCTTTTCAGCCTGTCCCTATATTCATCCTGAGGTGCCCAAATGACTTTGGTTTACCTTTTATCCTTTCCATTGTCATCATCACCACAATATAACTCAACACAAAGAAGAGAAAATATGGCAATTGCCTCCCATATCAGCATCTGTTTCCCTTTCTCCAGCATTTGGAGTCTCTTCTGCAGGCAGAGTGAACATTACCTGCAGGACAGTGGATCAGCATCACTGAGTGAGCTCCTGAATTGCATTTAAGCAGCTGCTTTAGCTATGTCCAAAACATCCTCTCTTTAGAAGCACACAAATATTTATAATTAAATATATTCAGAAATGACAGCTTGCGCAGTTTGTTTTTAATTATGACTTTTCCACTTAGATGTTTCTGTATGTGGCATTAGTTTCCAAACTTTATGTTAGAACAAAACCAAAAAAATCCTCAAATGAAAACCCCCTCAAAACAAAAAGAGCACAACAAAACCCAAAAAACAAAAAAAACCCCAAAACAAACAAACAACAACAAAAAAAAAACAAACAACAAAACAAAACAAAACAAAAAACCCAAGCAACAAAACCCAAGGAAATTCCCCTCCCAAAACCTCCCACCCAAACCCACAAGAAACTATTTACCTCATCTCTCCACCAATGCAGTTACAGCAATACCTGCAAAGCTGCTGCAGACTTCACAGATCTGTTTTATGTGGGAGAATTTATGTAGAAGTAACTCCCAAAGCTATAGAGATGCAGCCTGGAAGAACCGTAGGAGCTGATAAAATTTTACACAATGAAGGAACTAAAGTAAAGTGTTAAAAATTAGGGCATTAAAAACCCCAAATGTGCAAAATTCCTACAATTAGGAAAAAGGTAGCTAAAGAATACATGCTAAAATAGCATAAAAAATGTTTTATTTACCACCTCCCAACATTGCCTGTGATATCACACTGGTGACACTGTACCATCAGATTATGTCATATCTACATATCCTTGTTTTACTGTTAAGAACTTCAGCTTTCTGTGCAACAGGGCATTTTTAAAAAGAACTAATGAGCCTGGCACAAAGAATAGCTTTTCTCTACTCATATCCCTGGTAACCTTTAGATACACCAATAACTAGTGAGCACTCCCACTCCAGCTACAGTAAATTAATTATTTTATTGTATCCCCTCTCCTCTGATAGTTTATTTTTTAATGTAATGTAGAACTTATCATCCTTCTACTACTATTATCCAGAAACATGAACAAAATTATAAATTTTCCAGAACTAGGGCAAGCTGTAGAGAAAGATTTTTCTGCATCAGCCTTTTGAATAATCAAAATATTTGCTACCACAGAATGGAAGAGCTGCCTATGAAACACTGGTGTTCACCATCAAAGCAAGCACAGCTCTGCTGTACATTGAGGGGATCCACCCAAGCCACAACTCACCCTCCTGGCACAAGGAAAAGTCTTGGTGAAGACTGAGATGCTCTCTATCTGCTTAGTGCCAGCCAAACTGCCTGCACTCACCTTCATCTTTCCTGCTATTAACCTTAACAGGCTATTTATTTGTTCTTAGTATGTAGGTGAAGTCCCCAGAGGAGAGCAGCAGAGGACCCTGAGCTGGAGCTGATTCCCCTCCATGTGCAGGCAGCCTGACCACCCTCCCTGCTCACTGCTGCAGCCACCCCTCTGCTCCCCACCTGCCAGCAGGATGTGACAGTGGCACAATGTGTTCAGCATCTCCCCAGACATGCAGGCTCCTCCTAAACCCCACTGGAAACTCTAAAGGAAGGAAGCGAAGACCTCCATCTGCCCAGAAATGGGCCAAAATAAGGAATTTCTCTCAAAAAAACAAGTAACAGGAGCAGATGAGCCCACAATGGGATTCACTTTCCGATACGATGTGCATGTAGTTTCCAGCAAGGTCACCTAAGGATTCAACTCTGTAACTCAACAAGAGTTTTGCCCCAGTAAGAACTTCAGACCTAGACTCCTCAGAAACAGAGGCAGACCTGATTTACCCTCTCAGGCACCGCAGCATCAGGAAGCCAAAAAAGGGAAAGCTGTTAAATAGTGCTGATCTTGCCTGAATTTACTCGTACAAGAGGTAAAATCACATGCATTTATAACACACAACTTCCATTGATTTCTTTCATAGTGTCTTTTTATTTCACAGGGGCCTCCTAGGAACATTCTGGGAGTAGACTTTTCCTTTGAACATCAGCTGGATTTCATCACTTGAAATTCTATGTCCAAGCCCTCTCCCAGATCAGACACGCCTGCCAAGTTCCAAAGCCAAGCATGGGATAGCGTCTCCTCAAACAAACCACCAGGAAAGTTGCTCAGAGCACTCTCACATTTGTATGCCCTGACTAACCTTTAAACAGCAAAGTCAAAATATAAACAACAGTATTAAAGATAATAATAATCTGAACAATTGACAAAAATACTGTTCTTGTGGACTTTTAGGCTATATGTTAAGATATGATCATTTTCTCAGCACAGATATCTTAGAAGGTTCACTAGAATATGCCTTAAGAACCTTCTTTAAAAAAAATACTGATTTTTCCTAAAGGCTTCAAGAAACTTTGAATTTAAAACCTCCTTATATAACACATCTAAATAATTAATGATGCTCTCACTGAGGAAGCACTGACTTTTTACTTTCACTCCCAGCTGCCAGATCGAGTTAGGCACTCCTGTGGCACTGAATGGTCCAGTTCCTGCCTGATCCCTATTTCACCATCCAACATCTGTCTCCTCCTAAGGGTCTCTTGACCAGGCTGTACACAGTCTGAATTTCCACCAGAAAATGTGGATTCCAGAATTAAACATGTGGCTCTAACAAAATTCTAAATGTTCAGTGCACCAAGATAAAAAACAATTTTCTGGCTTTCACCTGATGGTTACATTTCCATTCATCCCAGGATCTGTCAGTCTGGGTGGCCACAGCTCTGCCGGGAAGGTGCACTGCAAGCTGGCTATTGGCAGCGAGGGTACCACAAAGGGTAATTTTTCAGGGTAATCTCCCAGTCTGCTTCTCTGCCTCACCTTTTTGGACCCTCAGTTTTTGAACTGTTTTGGTCTGCTCTTGGCTAGCCTTGTAGCACAGGGGTGTTTATGGAGTTATGAAAGCTGCTGACAGACACCAAAGGGAATACAACACTCACTTTCCACCTGCAAGTCTCTTTCAGTATGAAACTGAGAGAAAGAGGCTCCTCTGGAGGCTCCATTGAGGCTCAGTGACCCCAGCACTCTGAGTCCCTGCCTGCAGGGTCTCAGCTCTCTCCAAGGACTAACACAACCACTGCTCTGACTGGGCAGCTGAACCAGTGAGTGCAAGGGCTCAGTGCCCAGGCAGAGAAAACTGCTAATGGGACATTCCCAGTGCCATTCTGGAACAACCAGGAAACACAGCAAAAGCAGCAGATGAAACATAACAGTACAAAATTAGTAGTGCACATAGAAAAGCAGGGGTAGCATATTCACATTCACACCATGAGGGTCTCAACAAGCATAAATCCTCCTCATACCTCTGGAGGCTCCTTCACCTTTCCAGCAACCACTGAGGGAGCACAGCCTAAGGTAAGAAGTGGGAATACTCTCCTCAGCTCCTGATTGTACTAAAACCTTTCATTTTTACTGAGGCCATTCCAGTATGTGATTGTATGTACTCTGTAAGTTTAATAATTTGCTAGTAACAATTTGTCTCTTACAAATCACACAGACTGTAGAAAAAAATATTTATTAACTTTGACAAAGGTAGAATCCTAAAAATGCTGCTAGTTTTGGTCCTTTTGATCAACCTAAAAGTATTTTCTTAACTATTTTGAAGACCTGTTTGGCTTGCTATTTAAGATTTCTCAGAATATGACGTACTTGTGATTAGGGAAAGTCAAACATAGTAAAGCAGAGCTGAAGCACAAGGACACTACAGCAGTGTCAGGAAAACAAAGGAGGCCTACTTATGCAAAATCCTGCCATGCAAATAATTTCCACATTTAATCTCAGTGTCTCTGCAGGCAAAACTTGAATTAACTATGCTCCATTTTGCTGGTGAACAAAGGCTGGCTAGCAGCTCCACCACTCCCTGAGGTCACCTCCAGAGGCTGTGCAAGCTCTTGCCCTTGAAGGGTTTCTAGACTCTGACACACAAATACATGGCTGCTGGGATGTGCTGGGAACAGTCCAGCTTCAAAAAGGAGGCTGGATGAAATGATCTCCACAGGTCCCTACAACATACATGCTTTTCTTTTTGTCAGATATTCCACATCTGGAAAACACCTGCTATTCACTGTTCTTTCAAGCTAGAACTATTGACTGCAATGTTTATGTAATGGACATAAAACCTAACCCAGTAAAATCATGACTAAACATCTTCAGCTGGTTGCTGAGGATCACCAATGCACAGACAACTTGTACACCTGTTGCTCACCAGCCCCTTTGAGCTGTCTTCTGCCACACCCACAGCCTGACCACCAACAGCTGAAAATTTAATATGAGAGCTGCTCACTGACTTTGGTGAGAGGCCCTCTCTGCTCAGCCACAGCATGGCAGGAATGCTGATAGGCTGAGATTATATAGAAGAGGACAGAGGAAGGTGAAAAAAGATGGACTGACCTGCTCCTAAGCTTGGGCATCCTTTGCAATGCAGGATTTCACATAAACATGTCTTTAAAGGTATGTGCTCTTGATGTGTAACTACAATTGCTAAGTCATACTGAAGTAGCTCATTTTAACTGATTTTTGCAGCAAATCTACTAAATTCCTTCTACTTGAACATTACAGTAACAGAAAGGACTGACATGAGCTCTGTCAAAACATATGAAAAAAAAGAGGACTATATAACTGTGGCTTACTGGCTTTGTCATTGCATTTATAGCCCCACTGATGATGTATTACAGAAGAGAAGCACAAGGGATTACTAGTAAAAATACCAGTAAAAACAGTACTGTTACTAGGAGAGCTGTGGTCAGGAATAGCACAGCTCCCCGAGTTTCATTATCACATCACAGAAAACATCTGGACAAGGGGTTTAAGGTGATAAAGGACTGAAAAATCGATTTGAATATTTATTAGAAAAATTTTTTACTAAATGTAATGACAGGAAAGAATCTAAACCCAAAGACAAATAAGAGTCTTTTGTGTTTGGTATGGGTTTAATCAGTTTAGTAGATCTCATTAATCTTTTCTGAGGACAACAGCTGGAGGTGGAACCACTGCTGCTACCTCTCGTGGGAAAGCATTGACTACATCCAGTATAAGAAATACTGTGGATTTAATATTAACATTAGATGAAATATATGTGTATATATACACATATGTATATAGATGGGTTTCTGTGGTGTTTTATATAGTTTCTGTATGTTTTATGTAGTTTATTCCATTATGCAGCAAAGAAAGAAATCAGAAATATTCTTTCCAGTTTTGAAGGTACCATTTTTGGAAATAAAATCTTCAATGGACCTAAATTTTCACCTATTCCTCAAACGGTGCAACATGTTATACTCATTTGGCCTCATACAGCTTTGCCTCCATGGCTTACAGCATGTAACTGTGACCCTCACAGCTTCTACTTCACCTCATAAGGTTGCCCTGCTCACCTTCTCATGGAAAGAAATAACATATATTCTATCTATTATTGTTTTAAGCATATATTTCTGTTCTCTTTTCCTTTAACTATCCTCAATCACAGAGAGGGACTTAGCAGCACCATAGAATCTAGTCACATACACTTCAAAACACTGAAAAATTTATGGATATATACTAATCCTAAAAATGTAGGGCTAAAATATGTAATGTTGAATTTATCCTAAAACATCAAGATTCTCTTTTAAGGCAAAGTAAATCAAAGACTTCTCATTAAAGTTTCATTTCTGCTACAAGTTGTGATTTTCTTCAGAGTGCATGACAGTATTCAACTCAGTAGAAAGTTGGATGAAAACCACTAAAAAAAATAGTATTGGATTATGCACTTGTGGTGGAGAAAGTACCGGATATTGTTTAGAATTCAGCCCATAGTACACAACAAGCTGCAACTAAAAGAGCAGTAGAAAGGCTGAGGTGTAATAGAAAGGGTGATGCTCTCAGGACACCATGCAAAATGTTCCAGAGAGAATGGGAACTGTCCTACTGACCCCAGCAGGTCTGGGTTGGGTTTAAAAGGTTCACAGTACTGACAGACACATGAAATGGTGATAAAAAACATCCAAAAGGTCAAATATTTTGGCTTCCAGATGTTGTTGTGTGGCAAGAGGAACAAAAGGATTGTTACTTAGTCAGGGGAATAAATCCTGAAGTTGAAAGGGGAGGCCAAAAACTGGAGAATGAGCAGACTTTGCTCTTTAGTACCTAGGGACTTTTCTTATTTCCAGGTTTGGAACACATCTCTGTGCCACAGAAAAAAAAAACCAAAACTGGTGGCCCATAATATGAAGCAATAATAAATTATTGCATGTAAGCTGATCCAGCAGGAAATTCTCTAGGGAAGCAGCAGTGAGAAAAGGAAGCATGTCACCAGTGTCACCCTCATGAAAAAAGGCCATATGTGTATTTTTAAAAGCAGATTTTGTTTCAATGTTTTTGTAAATTAGTATCACAGTCATTACTGAGCTGCCTTACAAAGTGCTGCAAACAAAAGTGCTAGAAAAGACCTCCAGAAATCTGAAAAAAGGGCAAAATTACTGTGGAAAAGCATAGCATAAAAGACTGCAGGAAACAGAATCTAACTTCCAGTATCACATATTTGAGAACTTTTAAGCATATTTCTTTGAATCATGAACTCAGAGTAAAAATCAAACACATAAACTAGTAAGGAACATTTAAACAAAATATTTTTCTTATAACAAGGAACAAGAAGAATGAGAGAGCTCACTGTTTCCATAGTTATACATACATATATACAAACAAAACAATAAGAGCAATTACTTTCAGTAATTTAAACTAACTGACTGGCCTCAATCTGTTGACTTGTTAAAATACAAAAAAAATTCATTTTCTGTATTTATTTCTACTCAGGAATATACATTTCAGTACACATACTTATTTAATGTAGTCTCCAAGGCTAGCTGCTTTATAAAGCAATCTGCTTCAATGCTCTAACAGAGAAATTATTTACTGGAGTACAAGAAGGTACAGCTTTTTTCTTCAGTAATGGTTGTACAACCTCTCCTTCTTGTCTGTGGCAAGCAAAATAGGATGTGCATTCACATGGACTTAATAAGCCTGCCTAAAGCCTACACGCTTTTTTGGGCACACACTGTGAACTCAGCTCCAGCATCCACCAATAGCTGGGCCAATTGGCAAATAATCTCTGTGACCAAGGGGAGTGTGCACAGGAGCAAGTGAGGAAGGAATGGCAACACTGAGATTGCTGCTGCAGCACCCACACCCCAGGCTTACAGGGCAGTCCCTGTACATGTGCACATTTATTGTGCCACACGTGCAAAGGACAAGATTTAAATAAAATCTTTAACCCAGAAAAGAACAAGTTATGAAACAAGGATTGAACTCGAATAAGCATTGAACTGGATCTTGAAATTTTAAAGAAAAAGCAGAAATGAAGCTTCAACTCCTATTTTTGAAGACTGCGTTGGAGTGAGTCCCAGTCATTGATGTACAAAGATGCTACTGGTTTTCAATAGCTTGTAGGACTATTCAGTCTAATTAAAAGGGTGATTTACAGGTAAGCCCAAGAAGAGAGGAACTGTTTGATATGGCTATTAACCAAGTCCTATGGCTCAAAAATTCCTTTGCTGAACTAATTATTAAATGTACAAGTGCTTCCTGCAAAGCTGCATCTTGGTTATCAAAGCTTCACTGCATTCCCTGCTGAATTTCTGGCAGCTGGCATCCTATAAAAGGCTGAAAGAGAATGTGATCATTGTTGTAAAGGTACCATGTAACAAGTCATTTCATACAGAGAAATTTAAAAGTTGAGCTATTCAAAAACCAAAAATAGAAAAGGAAGTATATCCCACACTAAATTCCTTTTAAAAAGAAAAACTGAATGCACTTGGTGAGCTGAGCACAGGCTGACTCCAAACCAAGGACATGTACACCAAAACCAAGGATAATCATATTTCTTACAAAGCAATCACCAGCTGCAATGACCAAAGGCCCAGCAGCTGCTCCTCCATGGATCCATCAGCAAGAGGCTTGGTTGAGATGCTCTGGATCACAGTCTCACAAGGTAAGTGCATGCAGCCACTTGGAAGCCGAGTGCAACTTAGGAGAGAAACACACATGACACAGGCAAATGCTCAGTAGCAGCTGATTCCCACAAAGCTGCTGGGAGAGTTTTTCCATCATTTGACATCATATGAGTTCTGTGGCCAACATCCAAGCTGAAGAAGAGAGGTGCTCCCACAACAAATGACACCCAGGACCCCAGATGCTCTAAGGTTTTAAGAAAGGGCTGTGCATGGTGAATGCAGATACAAAAGCTCAGCTTGCCTATGCAACATCCAGACAACATCCACATTCACTTGGCAGATACAAAGACAACATCCACATTCACTTGGCAGATACAAAGAATATTAAAACCACATTTTGTCAGGAATATCACAGATATGACAAACACTCTCACTGTGTTTCATACGGACTTACAAAGCAAAACTGACATAAAATCAACTGCAAATAATTGACCAACATGATCAAGTGAGGCTCTGATTCACTCAAACAAGACAAAGAGGGAGCTGATCATGCAAATTTAAACCTCTCACAGCCAGAACTAACAACTTCTTCAAAAGAAACTAAGCTGTCTTTACTAAAGCTGTCTCTTTTCTGTTGCCAAGAGATATTTTTTTCTGTTACCACCATGCTTGCAGTACTGCCATGGTTCCCAAAACCAACATTAATAATACCTACAAAATTTACCCTCCTTTAGAGGCAAGGAACTCCAAGCCTTCACTAAGGCACTGAGACCAGTGTAAGCACACAGGAAAAATGGATATCAGAAGCTCTAGGGAATCAAGCAAAAAATATATATTTAATGGATGAGGGAAAAATAATTTCTATTGGGGTAAAAAGAAATGTACAGATCATAAGTACTTGGTGTCAATAATAATGGAAGAAAGGTAAAGAACAACTTGACAAGAGAAGGGTAAAGAGGAAAAGAATTATTCCAGGGATCAATTCATACTATCTGAATTATCAAAAACATTTTGGGGTTTAATGCTCAAAAGAAATTACAAAAGAGACATTTATCCAAATGCTCACAAAGTTTCTCATACTGCTACATTAGTGTTCCCATCTGCTCTCATCTTCCAAATGTACTACTTGCTAATTTTACATACCCTTTTTGCACATGCTACTTCTCAATCTAGAATAAGCACCAGGAGAGGCAGCTTAGGGGCTGAGGACCCTCCACTCACCTCTCCACACATCTGTTCACCATCCCCTCCCCAGAAACAGGAATCAGCAACCACCTGCTGCCTCTGGGGCATTTCACTCTAAATCAGACAAATGAGGATAAAGAAGGATCATAAGTGGAAGACAGGAAAGAGATGTCACAGAATGAGGAAATCAAGTCAGTGACTGTTGCCATACCTACATCCCAGTGAAAAATCCTTCAAACCTAGCAATAACTGGACCAGGGTCTGGGAGGGAGGACAGTGCCTTGGCTGATCCGTGGCTGTGTAAGGTCTGAAGACTCAGAGCAGCAAACCACAGTGTGCACCTGTATGGGTGCTGCAGGCAGCTTTAGAAACACAAAAATCTCACATAGAGGAAAAAAAAATCAAACTAAATCAATGCAGCATGCATGAAATAATAAAAGATGAATACAATAAATAAAAGAAATGAGCAGTTGTGCTTACGATGCAGGGTAAGAGACCAGCATTGCACGCTGCAATACCTCTGTGAAAGCTGCCTTAAAACTGCCAAGCCATGAGATCAGACACACCCAGAACAAAAACAATGTGCTGCTGGGACTCAAGATAGCCGATGCAGTGCAGTGGGACAGCAAGAGTATATGACAGTGGCAGCTACTTGTTGAGTAGATCTGAAGAGCAGGGTACAAACCCAAAAGATTAAAAAAAAGTCAGTGATCAAGATGAAAGGCCTGTCAAGACAGAAGGAAAAAAATCAGGATGAAAAGCAGCCATTTGGGAGAGATCATAAAAATAACGTATTTCTAGAAAGCTTCAAAAGATTTTATTTCTTTGGAACAGGCAAACTCAAGCAGGTAAGGTGGAGGGACTAAAAAGGCATGGGAAAAAGACTCCAGCATTCTTACAATCTTATGATGTTTGTTTAATGCTCTGCATTGTTCATTAAACAATAACCAAATAGATCATTCTACTGAGCCTGAATTGCAAAATCTGGCAAAGCTAGACTCCAACATGGATATTGTGTTTCTCATCTAAGAAAACTTGTACACTGTGTTCAATACACCATTTTTCCTGAGAGGAGTTAAAAAAGTAACAATAATCTAATCCACTGTAGTGAAGACCAAGATAAATATATTCCCAGGAACACCTCTGGTAATTGAAAATATTTATGAACTAAAAGAAAGGAAGCTGCTCTGATACTAACTATTGCAAAAAAGTTTCTTATAATTCAGATTTTTAAATAGAGAATCACAGAATCATAGAAACATTTAGGTTGTAAAGACTTCTAAAGTAACTGAGTCCAACCACTAACCTAGCACTTCCAATTCCACCTCTGAAAATGTTATGCTTTCCAAAAAACTGACCATTGAAAACAAATTTCTCAACAGCAAAAATGCATTTTAAATTACCAAAGGCATATAGAGTCCAAGGTGTTCATAATGTGACCCTCGATTTTGTTATGCAAGTGCATTAATGTCATTTACAGTGAAGAGTTTCACTGAATTAAAAAATTATTCACCACTAGTAGGCATCTGAGTCTTTCATTGCCAGTTGAGGCATTTAAATTCTGCTAAACTCTACACAGGGCAAATATTTAACACAAAATAATCTGTTTTCAAGGTCCCTCATGTAATATTTTGAAGAGCAAATGACATTTTTTGGTCTACAGTTGGAGAGTAATAATTTACTTCTGATAAATCACCCATCTACTGCCCTCTCTGTAGAGAAGCCATCGTGCCCAACTCACGTCTGGCGACACACTTATCAGTAGAAGACAGAATTCTGAAATAAACAAAGCTTATTTCAATATGACAGTGAAGATTTCACCTACACATTCTGTTCCAATTAATGGAGATCACTGTCAAAAGACCAAAAGGAATTGCAGTCTGATACCCTTAATAGCAACTCCTCTGTTTTACTGACTTTTGATTTAAGGGCTTTTCAAAATGCCTTAATAGCACACTGCGGATGTTAAGGCAAATCTTTCTCTTTAAAGAAACGCTTCTGCCGCAATAAAACCGCCAACTCTTTTAGCAGCGGATAGCAGAACTCGAAATGGAAACATCTGGTGTCACTTACGGACACACATTAAAAGAACAGATACTAGATTTCCCTGGAAAAATCAATGGTTGCCCTTCTCCATGGGTGAAGCGCGTAGCTCCTGCGGGCTCGATGGGAGCCCGACGCGCGGATGCTGCGGCTGGCGCGGAGCGAAGCCCCGGCGGCGGCCGTGCGGGCACACCGCGCTCCCCCGAGGCCGGGCCATCTCTGCGGTACCTGAGCAGAAGCTGTTGCTGCTGATAGTCCTGCCGGAGCCCGCGGAGGAACTGGGCGGGTTGAATTCCCGGCTTTCCTCTTCCGAAAAGGGCGATTCGGAAGCGGGAGATACCTTCTGCTGCGGCCGAAGGACCAAGCGGGGGATGCGGCTGCGGGACACCTCCTTTTCCAGCTGCGTCCTCTGCTCCTGCTCGGGAAGGGACACCCCGTCAGGAACCTCTCGGATGTGCCCTCCTCTTTCCATCATCGAGGCAGGGCAGGCAAATCCCGGCCCCTCCGCCTCCCCAGGGCGGGGGCAGGACGCGATTTGCCTGCCCTGCTTCTGCTCGCTCCCCAACGCGCCGTCCATCCTCGGCTGCTCACCTTGCTGCTCTCCCGCAGGGGCCCCATCGCTCCTCAGTCACGGCGCAGCCGGGAGCGGGCACCTGGCATGGGCGGCAGGGATGCGCTGAGCGGGGCTGCGCTGAGCGGGGCTGCGCTGCCGCTGCGGCTGCGGCTCTGGCTGTGCCAGTGGCTCTGGCTCTGGCTGCCGCTGTGGCTCTAGCTCTGCCTGTGCCTGTGCCTGTGGCTGTCACTGCGGCGCTGGGGGTGGCGTTGCCCAGCCCGGCCCCGCCGCCGCTCCCCGCCCCGACACGTGGTGCCGCCGCAGCGCCCGCGCCGCCCGCCCGTGGCTCCGGGCTCGGGGCTCGGGGTTTGGGGTTTGGGCAGGTGCGGGGCCGGAGCTGGGGCTCGGGGCT
>JANRGV010000001.1:132539211-132563329 GCA_024734035.1 Alethe castanea
TGGGGCTGGGGCTGGGGCTGGGGCTGGGGCTGGGGCTCGGGGCTCGGGCAGGTGCGGGGCTCGGGCTGGGGCTGAGGCTGGGGCAGGTGCGCGGCCCCTCGGCACCGCTGCCGGCAGCAGCCCCGTCCGAGCGGGCTGGCCGCGACAGGCGGAGAGGAACGCGGGCATGAGGAAACAGGGGCGGAGAGCAGGTGGTGCCGGGACGAATACGGTAGATGTATAGCCATACGCTTTGCAAAATGCACCGTCAGATTTCTCTGCTGCTTAGTAATAGAATCATAGACTGTTAGGCGTTTGGGAGGGACCTTAAACATTATCTAGTCCTAACCTCCCCGGCCATGAGCAGGGACACTTGCCACTAGACCAGGTTGCTCAAGCCCTTATCCAGGCTGGTCTTGAGCACTGTCACGGCTGGAGCATCCACAACGTCCCTAGCAGCCTGTTCAAGTGTCTCACCACCCTCACAGTAAAGAATTGCTTCCTCATGTAAAGAACTCCACCCTATTATTTTTCAGTAACATGCATTTATGGAACATGGAGAGAGACAAAACTTGTTTCTGACAAAAAACCATACTCGATTCTCAGATGATACATTGCATAGTATATTTAGTAGCAGTATTTTCTCTCTTACCATTCATTGTGGTAATTGTCGTTGACCCTCCTCCTGATTAATGCACATGTGGTAACCTTGTTCATCTGCTCCCCAGAGAGGGTCTACTTGAAAAAACAACCATTAGCAGGACTACAATCTGGGCTTTAAGCATATGTGCACTGTGGGTGAAAAGGACTGCTATTCCACAAAAAGTATGATGAAATTCTCAATATGAAACTCATTTGAGGTTCCGCATATATGTCTGCTTATAGGACTTCATGAGCTTACAGAAGTTGTACTTTCAGCAATCATATTTTTGGGCAAAGATTCCCTTTACATTTATGTATGCTGTCCTGGTTTCAGCTGGGATATATTTAATTTTCCCATGACACCTATAAAGGGCCCCAGTTTCTGTTGGGAACTTGTGTTTGCTATTAGACCGTGAATATTAAAAACTGTCCAAAAATAATGAAGAGCAAATGTACCTTTAATGTGTAGTGCAGAGAGCATAGCATCAGTAACAGGAAAGGTGATGCATTCATCCAGACCTCAAAGAGGAAAGAGGACACTGGTGAGTGCTGACACACTGATTGTTGTGTATCCAGAGTCATAATTACTAATTTATTAACCTGGCATCAGAATTAGATCCATTACTTATGTAGAGCTCCAAGCTATGCTCTGCCAAAAAGACGATACCATCCTTCCTTGGCAGAGACAAGACATCTATAATTCAGTGATGGGAGGTAGTTACAGCTGAAAAAAAACCCCTAAAATTCCTGTAATAAAAATTCTGTGCTTTTAAAATATCTTCTAAGCACTGGCATCTGCATTCCTGCCAGAAAAGATCAGGAAGAATTCTCGACCTTTCCCTACTGCTCTAAGATGGTTTCCATGGAAAATTGCAAATCACAGATGTTAATCACACAAATTTGCTCTTCTGTTCAGTAGAGATCGGGGCACCTGAGACCGTGGGCTTCTCCTGCAAGCACGTGTGGGGTGGAAATTTCCCACGTACATTGCAAAGCTGTTGCACCACTAGTAAGAGTAAGGAGAAGCTGTGCAGCAGCACTGCCATTGCCATAGTAACTCAGCTCCAGAGCTGAGCTGATTCAATTGTCGGAGCCTGTTTTATCTTTTTCCATTCCAAGCTCAAATTTTTGCCTTGCTAAGGAACAAGATACGAGAAGTGAAGTCTTCAGGCTGCCTCAGGATTCATAGTGGGATGTGATTGCCTTTGATCTTCTCTCCTCTTGGCATAGAGATTCATAGCCTTATCATAAATCATAAAACAATCATTAACTTTCAAGCAAACATTTTTTTCCCCTTACAGTCATGTATATCTTATAAATATTGAGGAATTAAGTCACTTTTCAGTAATTGATGAATTAATTCACTTTTAAGTCACTTATTAAAATATTTTTACTTTTCACTAGTTAATCATCAGTACTGGGAGGAACACATATTTGATATGAACATGTGATACCACTCTTATTCCTCTCTTATCTCTTTCACAAACCAGCAGGATCTCTGCACTACCTATAAAACTAATTTTATAACCAGAGTGTAACTGAAGAAATATGTGTTTGCTGGAAAGAAAAAATGTTATGCATTCGTAAGGACCTCAGAAAACCTACAGAACACACTGTCTTCTTAGCCTTTCCTTGCTTTACTCCCTCCTGAAAAATAGCAGCTCTCTGGGAAGCTGCAGAGGGCTGCAGATTCAGCAGAATCTCCTGGACTGCAGGAGCTGCCAGGGCAAGCTGGGCGCTGCGCCAGGCCCTGGGGTTAGACCTTGTGCTTTCCTGAGTGGGGAACAAGGTGTATGAAGCAGTTTTTATTCCAGGCTTTGCTACCAAGTTCTTCATTCTGGTAGAGTGTTCTGCCAGAAGAAAGTTGTGGGGGAGAGATGTGGTGAAATAGAGAGGATCACAGAGTACATTTTGCTGCTGCCTCTGAATTTTCTGAGTGGGAGAGGGCATGGGATTCCAATTCAGCAGAGTTTTGCTGGCCAGCAGTTAGCTGTGTCCATCAGCACAGTCACAAGGAACTCTTTGCATTGACACTTCCACATCTGAACTGCTGAGAGAAAAGCTTCTCCTGATGTTTTTGCTAAGCTTTCTGTGAAATTTGTTTTTCTAGGTTTATTTGTTCCGTCTGATGGTACCTTGTTTTGAGGCATCCTCAAATGCTGCTTTCCAGTTTGCTTTCTTGCAGTGCAGTAGTTTTGCTCATGAGCTGCCAGAATAACAGTGGGAAGCAGCACAGTAAAAGTCCCAATATCCTAATTAAGTACCCAGATACCTCAGTTCAGAATTGGGCACTTCAGAAGAATAAGCAAAAACCATACTTGGGAGAGAATCTCCTAGAGCTCAGCAGTATGTACAAGAGCACCTTTACACCATTCCACACAAGTGGTTTATTCATGCTGCCAGCAGAGACCAAGTCTCAACTGCTACCTTCCCTGTGGTATAGCCTTTAATGGTTCTTTCTGTTTCCATGAATTTTCCTTTTCTGTGTAGTAGCTCAGCTTCAGCAAGAAGGCTTCAACTTCTCACTTTTGTTTTGACCAGTTCTTCAGGATGGAAACAAGCAGGACTTGTAGGAAGTCAGAGAGAGTAGTCAGCCCAGGTGTCAAAAGGACTGGGTTTTTGTGCCTCTGTGTGTGTGTGTGTGTGTGTAATAATTAAAATAATTAAAAGGCTGAACAAGGATTCCTGCCTTATGTGAATTTTTGCTCAACAGTCACCTCACACACCTTTGCTATTTTTATGCTGTCATCATTTGGTAGTTGCATATACTTGCAAAATTTGACTTTGTGGAGAAGTGAATGCTTCCACATTCAGGTTATCATCTGAAGAATGCTGGTCCAAAAACCAGGCTGGGCCATTGCTCAGACCAGGACTGTTTCAAATTTTTATAACACTGAAAGTATTTGTGGACATTTGGGATGGAAGCCAAAGACATATTTTGTGATCTTATGTTCATTAGGTGGCTTTCCCACGAAGTTATTTTGGATTGGAGAGTTTTGGTGCCTAAATCTCTCTAGATTCAATTCCATGGGTCTGAGTTTTTCTTTTATGTTTTGGCACTGGGCTTTCACAGGTTGACAAAGTGCAGGCAATACCTGTATTGGCCATAGGCCATGTTTTGTTTTGAATTACATCACCCTGTGAGGTCAGTGATGAATGAGGCAGAGGGCAGAGCTGGGCCCTGTAATCCCAAGACTATATGATTTCATTAATGCAGGCACATAGCTGATAATGCTTCTATTGATGACTTAGAAAGCATCTGTACTTTGCCAGCTGAGACAAGTTTGCTTATCAAATGTGTCAATCCTGTTTTTCTATTCAGATGGGTTGTATAATATCAGCAGATCTCACTCAAACCCTTCACAAATGCTAAAAAAGAAGACCAGCTGGAGCTAACCATTTTCATAGCAATACTTTACATTAGAAGGCAGCAGAGAATTACCTGGAAAAATTCTCTCATCTCCTTTCAGAAATACAAGAAAATGAGAGAAAGATGAGAAGACTATGAATATCATTATAAGACAGAGAAAACAGAAAAAGGGAAGGATTGCTTCATGTTGGTCTTGGGCAAAATAACAGAATAATTAATTGTGACTCTGACAACACAAATTATAGGTTAAAAATATAAGTAATAGAAATCTATCAAAAATATATTTATTAATATATAATAATCTTTATAGGAAGCATATACTGTAAGAAAGGTTCATTGAAGTGAATAGTAACATTTTAAAACTTACAGCCAAATTCAAAGAAAATGCATCTGGGGCAAATAATAAAGTTCTGCCAACAGGAGGGGAAACTGTTTTGCAAAGCAAATTTGAGAAAAATACTTTTAGCCCTTAGTAGCCAATATCTCAATATGAGTTCTTAGGCTCAGACTGTGGTTAAGAGAACTAATTCAGAAGAAGTGGAATATTTAGCTGAAATAGAGGGGGGACCTTGCCTGTGTACATAGTGTAAGATGTCTGCTGGAACAGTGTGTTCAGTGCTATTGGGAAAGAGTTCAAGGGAAATACTACTTTCTGCAAGACATTTATTTAATCTGACTTCTGATAAGAGTCGTGTGATCTGTTTGTACTAGACAGATCTCTGTCAGTACTACTCAGTGAAATGCAAGCCAGAGAGCAACCTAAAGCACTGTGCACTCTCAGATGTTTCTGAAGCAGCCTATATTTGTAGAAAGGGCTTGGGCTGACTTCAGGCATCTGAAGTTACTGTGTGAAATTATGAGATATAGAGAGGCAGAGTCATGGCAAGCAGGCACATCTGTGCCTGTGCCCACACTGGAGGTAGAGGTGCAAGGAAGGATCTGTGGCCAGCAACTGCCTGGATTTAAACTTCTCTCCCCAGGGGTCCCAGAGCTCTGCCAAAACTCATGACTCAGCTCTGCCTCCAAACAGTTTGGTAAATACATGAAATTTGGGTTAAAGTGTAAACCCATTTAAAAAAATCTATCTAGAAATTATTTCCATTACTTATTGTAACAGGCACTCCCATCAAAGTCTGTTAGTTTGTAGATGTGTGGTCTAAGTGGCACAGAAATATTCTATGTTTTAGACTTCCGCTGTGCCTGGGCTGTAACAATAAAATCTGGTGTTGCTATATGGGTCCAATTATTCAGAAAATGGTTGTACATAGCAGGACACATATTTTGATAATCTCTGAGAAGATTACTGCATGGTCCAGTGTAAAAGATTAGGAGTGGACTTGTTATGATTCCTAAAATCCAACCATCTAAGCTCAATAATGGTATCCTACTGCAACAAATGGCTTTTTTGTATAATGTAAATTCTATACAGATTTGCAGTAGAGCTTGGGATGCAGCTGTGGTGAGGTCCTGAAAAAGATGATGGTGTGAAGCTATTTCTGATAAATGAATCCTGGTGTAATCTTCAACTTTAATTGGTTTAGGTTTCGGTATGCTAAACCTGAATAGTCAGGGGAGACAAGTTGGTCAGAGACAGACACACACAATGTCTCTTACTTTGTTTTGAAAGCTTTTCTGCTTTGGGGCGAGTGTTCACTTTTATCTTGGCTCAGTGGTATCAGCCAAGCATTATTTAAACTGGAGGATACAGACATGGTGGATCTGAGAGACATTTTTTATATTACCAGAATAAGTGAAAAAGTAAGTAGTGGTGGTATTCAGCAGTTAATTATTTCTGAGTGCTGCATCTCCTAGGGTTATCAAGGAAATTATTTTAGTATCTTGATTTACTTTTCTCAGTACCTTATGTGTGAAATTATGAGATATAGAGAGGCTTATAGTATGTAGCACTTGCATCACAGAGTGAACAGAAAAAACATTTGATTGGGAATCTGAAGTGCAACTTCAGATATTTTTAGATATTGGATATTTTTAGTTCTATCTGGAAACAAGGGTCATTTGTGATAGGATTTTTATGACCCCAAAACAGGTGTCTGAGAAGTGTCTGCTCATTTAACTTGCTGACCTAACTGGATTTCTATGTTCTGAAGAATAAAAAAATTATTTCTGATCTACTTTTATTCTGTTCTTAGCCTGCAGGTAGAGTCTGACTTTGAATCCTCTTCACTGTGGAAAAGAATGTATATATCAGAAAATCTCCCAGGAATTGAAGCACACTCTTGCAGAGCTCTTAAGGTGAGCTCAAAATCAGTTGAAGACATTTAATATGTTTAAGAGTATGAACTCTCACTGACCTGGTGTCTAACATGGTTCTTAAGAGCTCTCTCCTTTGAATCAAAGTAAGGCCTTGCCAATTGCCACATGCTCCTGCCAAAATGTAATGATTGGAACCAGTGCAATTTTCGTCAGTTTATAAGAACACTCACCCAGGAGCAAAAGGCAAAATGAGATACCATGATGGTGTAGGAGATGGCATCTAGAAGGTCCCCATAGGCTCCTCTGTGTGAACCAGAAAGCACTGCCTGAGCTGCAGCCAAGTGAGATGTGGTACAGGAGGAGACAATCAGTTCTAGGTCCCTGGGAGCCAAACACAAGGCAATGGGGAAAGGATGTCAAGGGTGCACATGTGATCTGAGGCACTGCTCATCAAATAATAATATGATTTCCCATACTCCATAAATGAAGCAGAAATCCATTTCGACAGCAACTGAAGTAAGAAAACCAGCATAAACTTGTACATAATTGTCAATGTCAGTAGCTGTCCAGCTTCAGGGAAGAGCAGAAACTGTATTAGCAGAGCATTTGAGCTCAGGATAACTAAATTTAATTTTACCATATTTCAAGGGTAACAGCAGAAGAATGGTCAAAGCAGAAGCTTTTTACCTTAATCTTTTTAAATGGCAAAAATATGAACAGTACTTCCCCCCTCCATCACCACCAAACAGACTTTAAAAACTAAGACTCTTGCAAAGTCTTTTATCCTAATTTCCTTATTATGCACTCTATTAGTCCTTCTGGGGTTACTTTAATATTAAGGTTTGGGATATGCATTAATTTTTCAGTACTGAGGTTCAGTATTGAACAAATAGGAATTTATATATGTGTATTCATATGTAAACTAGTTGATGAAAACTTGAATAGCTCAGAAGAGGAACCAGAAATATGTTTTTTTAATTTATTCAACTGTTGTTACAGAGTTGATATTTTGATCTTATTCTTAGAGCTTCTTGCTTCTATCAACTTCATAGTATTGAAGTATATAAGCCAAGGAGCATAACACAGTTACTCTCCTTCTCCTGCCCTTGTTCCTTTCTGTCTTTACTGACATCCTTGGCTAGACACTTGCCCAGCAGTGATGAGTAACTCTCTAAGAGGTTATACACAGCAAGGATAGGCACTAAGAAGATTTGGAGGTTGAATTGTGAACAGGGATAAGGCCTTTTAATCTATTTTTTCAGTGTCTATTTCAATGTGATCTTGAACAGGGCCCTGAAATGCTACTTCATATAAACAATAGATGGGAATATTAATAGCAGGAAATGGTTAAGCTTAATGACTTCAACATCAGAAAGATTATCAGTTGGGCTACAAATTCTTAAATAGTCAAATGGAATGATTACTAAATGGATTCAAAATCACGGCTGTGTAAGGGTTTTGGAGCAGTGTGTTTGTAGTTCACAAACTACACTAACCTGTGTATGGGTCCTGACAGGTGATTTCTGCGTGATAACAGCGGCCCACATAACATGGGAATAAAGAATGTTGTTACCATCCTGTCAGTCCCTTTCAACAAGATAATTGTGCCATCTCAGGCAATTAAAAGGCAAATGCCAAACTTTTTTTTTTTTTTTTTTAATCTAGGCATCTACTTTAGACAATGGCAGTATCACATTTTCTGCACTTGTCAATAAATAACAGTGAGACTGCTTTGATTCAAAGCCTTGTAAAGTTTCTGAGAACATTGAATACATGAAGGGCATAAATAAGAGTGCCTCACTTTAAAAAAAAAAAGTGTATTTGTAGGGCTGCTGAAGATTTTTAATGTTTATAAATGTCAAGAAGAAGAAATGAGAATTTTAATCGTTATTTTGTATCTGTTTTGATAATTTTATTTACACTCTGAGTTTGTGATTTTATTTCATTTTTCTCTGAAAGAAGACAAGATAAACATGAAAATATTTCCTTGTGATAATGAATTGTTGACTGTGTCAAGTATATTGTTGATTTATAGTGTGGTTATTAAGGTGGAAGCGCTGAATGCAGTTTGAGACATGAGTTATGGGTAGCAGTGCAAGACTGCATCAGCCCCCCTTATCTGTTTCTTGAGACTCAGCTGTGTTTTGCAGGCAGTGCCCTTCTCTTGGACGAGCCCTTTGGCTGCAGCCAGCGTGGAGGCAGAGCTCCTGCTGGGAGATGTGCTGGCTCTCTCTGTGCTGCTCCAAACCGGCTGGAGGCACCCAGCCAGTGATCCCCAGCTGCACATGTCTGACACCCATCCCTCGGCTCAATTTAATTGCTAATTGCAACAAATCCTGCTGGAATTCGAGTGCAGGGGCATCTGTGTGAGTGTAGGGACAGGAGGGAATCCTGTTGGAGCTGCTTCCACATCCCATTCCCCCTGGGAGCTGCCCTGGGTACAGTGCCACCTGGCACCAAGGATTTCAGCACTCCCTGCTGCAGTACAAAATGGTGTTGGGCAAGCTTCAGTTCAGGAAAGATAAGGGATTGGACTCATGTATTTCTGAAATATGATTCAAACCCACGGTCCCTGAATACTCATAATTACCAGCACAGCTGAAAGGTTGTGTTCTGCCCTGTAGCTCCTACCAAAAGTAAGGCCTAAACTTTGGAATCATCTACTGAGGAATTGCTATAGATACGAAGAGGGACTTGAATTAATACAGTTGCTGCACACTCACTGGTGATAGGAAGATTCAAAATCCTTGTTAATAAAAACATATGTTATTAAAAATTACCTATTTTACACATTATTTTTCCTGTTTTCCTTGTACTTTTCTCTCTTAATCTAGATGCGCAGTGGTCAGTGGGCCTTTCAAATTTTTTGAGGGGTAACCAATGCAGATTCAGACATTCAAAAGCATTAATTTTTCCTTTGAAAAGTGTGTAGAATGTACGTAAGTATTGGAAATGGTAGATTTCATTTATTATTCCATACACGTCTTATTTTTTCTTGTCATGTTCATTTTAATGTAGATATTTTGTAAGACATTAGGAGACACTATGATGACTGTTTACTGGGGGTTTGGATTGAGTTTATGCAGTCAAGAGCATCCACTCAACCCACTCAAAACATTAGTCTTGAGTTTTCATGGAAGGCAGATTTAACCCACATCAATGCACAATGCCACAATTGCAGGACTTTGATGCAAGGAGGACTGCCATTCTGCTCATGGCAAGTCTGCAGGATCTGCCCTCAGATCAGTATTAAAAATGCTATAAAATAACTTAAAATCTTCATAAACAATATTTAAATAACACCTAGTGTTACTTTTTATAGTGTCGGTAGAGTTAAAAGAAACATACTTTGAGCCTGGATTCAAGAGGGAACTTGTGACAAAATGAAATATAGCCTGCTGAAACCTACTGTAAGCAAATACCACAAGCTGTGCCAAGCAATTATGTTAGATTCACATTAAAAGTAATACCAAATAGGAAGAGTGGGGGCTTGCATATTCATGTCACCACTGTTTTTAAGTGGAATAAGGCTAGCAGTCATCTGGGAAAAAGGCCATTAAACCATAAACTGTTTATACAAATATCCAGTACAGAGATGAATTTTAAATACTTGTTTTTTAATAAGGAAGAAATGGATTCGAGTATCAGAACTGCTTTCTAATACTATTTAGGAATATTAGAAACACTGTTATTTAATAATTTAAATTTCATTACAGTGTAATTACAGATTGGCTCCTCTGATCCTATATACATGCAGACTATTTGTTTTTCTTTTAATTGTGAGAAGCTATGGTGTAACATCTGCTCTTTGCAACAAAGCAGCAGTAGGGGATTAGTGTTCAGTTCATGCCTGGTACATGGCAACTTTTGAGTTTATAAATGGATTCAGGTGGACACCACTGAAGAGGTGAGGTTATATCTACTTAAAACATCAGGTGAGGGACTCATGCTGAACCCAACAACTTGTGGTGTACTCTTGCCCAAAGACACCAAGTTTTGTATGCTGTTGCTTGGTGTGGGATCTCATGCTCCTGCCTCAGCAACATGATGCAATTTCTGATCAGATACTCCAGTGCTTTTGCAAGCAGTGACCTGACCTTGACCTCCAGAGAAACTCCCTTCTCCACTGCAACAGGGCTTCATAATGAGGGGGCATTTTATCTTTAGAGATTGCCAGAACACACTGACAACAATTTTGATTTCAGAGCTGAGTTCAACTTTTTTTTTAAAGAATCCCTTGTTTTTGCCAACTGGGAATCTTCACAAATAGGTTTAGCAATGCTTCAACAGAAATACAGGCTCTTCTTGGTTTTATATCTTTGTTTTTCAAAAGTTTGTATATTGGTTTATTTGTTGCCCCAATATGAATTGGAAGGCACCTTTCCCTTGGACCTCACAAAACTTCCTTTTCACTGTCTATCACAAATCAAAATTATCTACCTATCACTAATCCTACACAGTCCAATCTCACCAAAATTACTGTATTTGACTATATTTTTGTATCATTCAGCAAATCATTCAACACATTTTCAGGGTTCTCTAATTCATCTTCTCCAAAGTACTGTACAATCTCTCCTTCCATCTTCTGTCTATTTCAATAGTTAAGAATTATTAGGTCAGAAGTCTGAAGCTTGTTTTAATCTAAGATAGGAACATTTCGGGATTTCAGAAGTTAGTAGATTTTTTTGCTTTGTAAGGTGGAAACATTCACTGGCAGGCCCTCTTTCAATGACAGGTAACTAATAACATCAGCAGAGGTGGTGTTACTTTTTTCTTCTTCAATTAGAATCTTGTGTTCTGTAGAAATAGGGAGAGAATTACATCTCTTACTGGTTTTGCATAGTAATGTGTCAACAATGCTGTTCATACTCCTGACTTTTTCACAGTTCTTAGATGATGGGATGCCTTTTCTAATTTTTCTTAGTGATCACTTACATCTGCTTTTATTGAAGACATTGTGAGTTTTCTCCAGCTTCTTATTAGAAGCCACTATTCAGTTCCAAATAGGACTAGAAAATAACATGAACAGTGTGAAGTCATACTTGGAATTGTTCCCACTCAGAAAATGCTTTTAGATCAAAAGTGCAACCTCATTCAATATTTAAAATTATGGCAACCCTAAATAAACCTGAATTCTCCCCTATGGAGTGAAGAAGTTAAATGGTAATCAGTAAGTTTGAGTAATTAGGAAGTTTGCATGGAAGCTGGTTTAGTGCTTCAAATAAGAGATTTTTTTTTTTTGTCATCATCCTGCAGGTTCCAGATCTCGGTGAATATAATTGTCCTTGTAATAATTATAAATGCATTTGAAATGTTCTAAGTGGTAAAATGACATGTTATTCTGTTGCTTCTTATGGGAGTGTCGGAGCAGCATGAGAAAAGCCTTGATTCTGCAGAGGCAATGGTGTGCATGTGCATCCCCCAGGCTGTGTGGAAGCTCAGGCATGTGCTTATCAGAATTTTTGTTGCTGAATGTAACAAATCATATTCCTTCCTATCATCAGGCTTTATGTGGTTTGGTTTCCTCCTCTGTTGAAGATATCAAATAATAAATACGTTCTCTAGATGGCGATAAAAATTATTCTAGAAGTAAGAATTTCACCTGTACCTGTATTGATTCTGGTAGATACATGTCTAACTTGCTCTTAGAAGTCTCCAGCAATGGTTTCCAAGATCTCCCAACTACATTACTCTTCCACTCCTAGTTATCTTTACTTGATGTTTGAACTTCCTGTGCTAAAGTCATTACTTCTTGTCCTGTACTCCACAGCCATGAAGACAGACTGCACTGTTTTTAGCAACTTTTTATGCACATGAATATTTCCCCCTGCTTATCTCAGTTCTTCGTTATTCTGTTCGGCACATGATTCTTTAATTTATTTTCATTTATTCTGTTTAAAACAATCATCTTATTATACTCAGATGATATAACTTGTTAGGATAACTATAAATTCTAACCATTCTTCAAAGCTCTGACAGTCCCATTCAGCTTGGAGTTGTCGGCACATTAACAATATAGTCCTTATTTCATTGTGCAGGCCACTAATGGAACTGTTTGCCAGACCCAGGATGGATCCCTGAGGACCCTTCTGAAATACATGTTGCCATTTTTACAAGGAATCATTGATAACTGTCCTCCTGGTATTATGTTGCAACTGGTTTCACATCTAGTAAAAGATAGTTCCACCTCTATCCCATGTCCCTAGCTTGCTTTGAGAATGCACTGTTAGTACAGTGTCACAAGTACTAAAATCAAAATATATGACTTCAGCTCTTTTTCTCTTACCCACATGCCTGTGACCCTGTCACAAAGTAATTTATATGGGCTTGACATAATTTATTCTTAACTAATCCACACTGACCCTTAGTCGTCTCCTTCTCTGCTGTATGCTTACAACTAGTTTGTAGAAAAATGCTCATTTTGGTTCAGACTGGGAGGGGGGAGGAACTGAGATGAGGCGGTCACCATGGGTGGCTGTCAGCTGAATGTCAGTGGATAATAGCAGAATAAAACCTACCTCTTCAGACTCTTCACCCTCGATGCCCTCCAGACTGCAGCAGGGATCCTTGCTGCCTGGGAGTCAGTGACAGGTTGTGTCTGTGCCAGCCAGCCCCTGTGCCAGGGACTGGTTCCTGGCGCATTCGTTTGACTCCTTGGGATGCAGCTTCATTCTTCTTAACCTCTTGCATCCCTTTTCAAAACTGAAATCTAGCACAGTTCTCACCAGTGGTAAGCACTTGATTGGCAAGTGATCTCTTTAGTGAAATGAAACTTGGCAGCATGGTTTGTGCATACTCGCTGAATGGAAGACTAACAGTTCAACTTTTTCCCTTATGATTGAAGTCCTCCAAATGTCCATTGCATCACTTTTTTTTCCCCTTGTGTGAGAGAAATTTTGTCTTGAAGTTAAAATCTGTTATCTGATCGCCCTTCTAGAGTGAATTTTATTGAAGTGTTGGCTCCACTGCTTATTTTCACTAAAATGTGGCAGCTTAATAGCTATATCCATCTCACTACATTTTAAAATGACGTCTGGTGGTTTTTTTTCCAGAAAGTGAACATGTCAAAGATGAGAACAAATAACATAAACCTTTATCTATTTGCATGCATTATGTATAATATATTAAATGTATTTATCTAGAAATAAACTTTATATAAGCACTTTTAAAAAATAAAATAATCAAAATCAATTTTATGAAGTTATTTAATTAGCCCATACCTCTAGCACAGAAAAAAATGAGACAGTCCCTGGATGTTGCTGGCACATTCCCTGGATGTTTCTGCAAGCAAGTTGCAGCACTGCCAGGCAGGGCATTCTGGGGGAAGGATGGGTAGAAAAGGTGCCTTAGGTAGGTGTAGTTGTTGTTCCATTCCCAGAGCTGTAGACTAAAGTGGTGGCCTTGCTGTCTCTTTTCTTCCCTTTTGTGACTGAACCAATAATTTATAGTCATTGCCTCCAGTTAGGAGTTTGTTCTGCCAACTTGATGCAGACCAGGTGACCTAAATTCCTCCATTTGAAAACTCACACGCATTTTAAAATAAGCAAGGATAATTTCAAAAGCAAAACCAAACCAAAACAAAAAAAAAAGTCAGGGGGACTTCAGAAAACAGTTTTCCTTAAGTGATAGAGTAAGTTATTAATTCCAGAAAAAAGTCATTATGCAGTCAGCATTAACAATATGGCAAAGAATTCTCTTATTTGCTTTCATGGGTATCACACAGAGGTGTTTTTGCTATTAAGGCTGGAGGACACACATGACTGTAAATGTGGAAGCTTCTGCAAATAATTAAAGCTTGGGAGAAGGGACCTTATAGACTATCTATGCTTGTCTCAATGCTATAAATAGCTGTTAACCTGGATCTTTTGTCTGCCTGAATGTAATGCCATCTTGTTTTTATTCTTTAATTATTACTGCTGTTTGTCAATTTATGAGGTTAGGGGATCATAGTAACATTTATAAGAGTAGGAACACCATTTACTAGTGTGCATGCATCTAAAAATATCAGAAACATTCTGATTTGAAAGGTGAGATAGTGCACTATTTTATCTAGATAATACCCATTCCAGGAGACTTCTGTTTCCTAATTCTAGGCTGCAGGCTAAGAATATTAATAAGTTTGTTTTTTTCAATTTAGACAAACTATTTGATGGATAAGGAGCTTGCTGAATGGCCACAGTTTTAAACTAAAGGAGAGTAGGTTTAGACTGGACTAAAGGAGCAAGTTCTTTACTGTGGGAATGGCGAGGCACTGAACAGGTTGCACAGAGAAGCTGTGGATGCCCCATCCATGGATGTGTTCAGGACCAGGCTGGATGGGGCATCCACAATCCACAGAACAATCTGGTCTGGTGGACTGATCTTTAAAGGTCATCTATCATGACAGATTTTTCAAACCAAATGATTCTATCATTCTGTGGTTCTATGACTTTATACATAACCTTTAAACTGATACATAGGTGAGACATAAATTCGGATACAACATTAGAGGATATTGATTAAATATTTTTCAAATAACAGGCAAATTAGTCTAAACAAAATTCCAGACCTGAAGAGAACTGGATATAATTTGTCTGCACTTGTAATATGCCATTTGAAGGGAATAGAGTGGATACCAAGAAGCTTTAATTAGCAAGGGAACAAATTAAAGAAATGAGATAACAGAAATCATAATAACTGTAACGGACTTTGGTTTGTGTTTTGAGAAGGAAGCTACCCAGGGAGCTGTTTGCAGACTCTGTTCTCCTGCACCCTCTCCTGGCTGGTTCAAGAGTGGCAAAATGGCCTTGGAAAGTGCCAGGTCTTTTGGGGATGCAGATGACAGACTGCACCTACATCTTCAATGGAAAGTTAAAGTGGAAATGAGGTGGGTGAGAGAAAAAAAATAATTTCTGTTTCTTGTAGGTACTATGAGCCTATTTGCGGGATTGAAGAGGGGCTGTGTTTATCATTTGGGAAATGAAATCATGCATTTGCATTCTCACGTGCTCGGGCACAGACCCAGACCAGCCACCTGCAATACGTGGTGAAGCCACAGTGCTGGTGCTGCAGCAAAGTCACTCCAGTGGGTAAAAGCACGTCCACCTCCCCTGTGCCTTCCCAAACTGCATCCATGGCTTCCAGTCAGTAAGCACAACCTGTCCCAGGGAACACAGTACAGGGCTTTTAGCTGCTGTTCTGGAAGGAGGGAGGCAGTAAAACAAAATCCATGTACTGTCAAAATTGATTTCGTGCCTAACATGAATGATTTCTTTCAAGTGTGCAAAACGAGGAGAGAAAGAATACTTTCTAACCAGGTAACCACCTACTTCAGATGTAGTCCTAAAGTGCACTAATTGCATTAGTCTTAAATTTCACTTGATGCAGATGAATGGGTAAGATGTTATGAAATTAGAGGCAGGGCTCTTAGTATCAGGCTGTTTTGTGAAAACATTGACATTCTATATTTTAAGAATGTCTCAGATAAATGAAATGAAAGTTTTTCATGCCTTTAAGGGATTTTGGTAAGGATGTTTATACTTAGAGACATATGCAATACATGAGAACAAATGAATATTTTATAACATATATATATATATAAATAAAAATAAATACATAAAGAAAATATTTCATCTAGAAGAAAATACATTTCTAAATTACTATGAAGATGTGAGTGATTTTCAAGGCTTTTGATAGCCATTTTCTCATAACAATCAGAAGAAGCCAAATGCAAGGCAGTAGTTTGTCAGAGATTTGCTATCTTTGATCAGCAGGTATGTCATGAAGGTACACAAAAAAAACTCCACTTTGATAACAAACTCAGCCACACTTCAATACACAGCCAGAGCTGAAGGCCAAAACTCACACATGAGCTAACACACATCGGGGTGAGCACAGTGACACCCACAGTGACAATTTACAGATTACAGGATTGCTGCCAGATACCAGTCAGGGATATTAGAACCAAATAATGGAATCTCCAAGGCTGATAAAAGACATCTTAGATCACCAAGTCCTATCACCAACCCAGCACCATTTTTCCCATTAAACCATGTCCTCAAGTGCCATATCCACATGTTTTTGTGGCTATGTTTTCATGTTTCACATGTTTTTTGAACATTTTCAGGGATGGTGACTCCACCACTCCCCTAGGCAGCCTATTGTAATTCTTGGTAACCCTTTTCATAAAGAAACTTTTCCTTGTATTTGATCTAAATCTCCCCTGGTGCAACTTGAGGCCATTTCCTCTTGTCCTGCCACTTGTTACTGGGGAGAAGAGACTGACAACCAACTCATTTCAGCAACTTTTTTCAGAATCATGAAATCAGTCTTCCACTCAAAGTAACAATAGTCATGTACCAGTGTCTCCATAGACATGAATTTGACATAAAATCACACCCCTTATGCTGTATGAACAATGGGAAAGAAGAATTTTTTCCCTAATGCATCTATTTCTACTGTTAGAGAAATTATTACTATCTGAATAAGAATAAAAATGGGTTGGAACTCATTTATCAGTACTCTTTTCATTTGCCGGCTGTTTTTAGGGTTTTAGAGAGATGAATTTTTGGGCAATTGTGCAGGGAAGAGAAAGTCCCTAAAAGATTTACTTACTCCAATGTTAGGCAGACAAATACAACTGTCCAACCTGTGAATCACAGAGGGGTCTCAAGGGACAAAGCCAGTGGCAGCAAACCTCTGCATAAGAACTTTGGCACCCAACATATCTGCCTTCATGGGCTTCATCAGAGATCCAGCCTGTTTGAACTGATGGCTTTTAGTGGGTACAAGCACTTTTCATTCTTTTAGTAGACTCTGAAATATCCTATGAATTGTGCTAGAAATTTTTGCTGATTAAAATGAATGTAATAATTACTTTTACATGAAGAACAAAGTATAGATAATGGCAATCATCTTGATAATCTAGACTGCTGCAAAAAATCCTACAATATTTACCATTCATATGCCAAAACATTCAGTTTTGAGATAGAGAATCTACTTTCAACCCAAATTAAATTTAAATAAAAATTGTAATGATATAATTGAATTAATATAAACATAACGGTCAGATTCTATTTCGAGATTTTTAAAACATAAGAATCAGATCTTTTCTACTTCCCTTCTAAATTCCACATCTGCATTCAAACCAAATGCACTAACACTTTCCAGAAATACTGCAGAAAAGTAGGTCAGGAAAAAAATGCAGTGCTACATTCAATTTTACAGAATGTAATGGTATTACAGAAGTTTCCAGACCCAATTTTTATACCAAGTCACTGAAGTGGCACTATTTGAGTGACCCAGTCAGCATAGCATCACTGTAGCTGATATAATTTGAATTAACTATTATTATTTAGGCTCTGAAGCAATCTCTTGAATAATATATTCAATTCTGGTTTTTTATTGAGATTTAATGATAAGTTATCTTCCAAATCTTAGTATTCTACAGATCTGTAGTACAATCTCATTTTATATTTATCATATCAGAATGCTGAATTCTTTTATTGTATAAAGTATTTTAATGAATTTAAAACTAGTTTACATTCTGCTGCTCTTCTTTTATGCAACATGAGACATACAACCTTTGAAATGCACATAAAAGGAATTATTTCTTCTTGAGGAAAGCACAGAATCAAGGTTTTGCTGAATATATGCTAGGAGTGGGTGCTCTGCTAACAATTAGATAGTGGTTATAAATGAACATAATTTGCAATTGCTAATCAATTATTAGTAGTATCTATATAAAAATCCAAGGGAGATTGAGATCCAAAATGTTTTAAATTATTTCGTTTAGAAAGAGAGAATCTGATGAGAGAAGTAGTGTTTAGTATCCATGTGTCTGATTGAATGCTTCTTCAGTATCTAGTGAAAGAGACTGGTTGGCCTTTAGGTTTGCCTGTATGAATGCGGGAAGGGGCAGTGGAAGTATTGAAAATGAACCATGAATATATAAATATGATGTCTCCTGCTTCTTTGTCTATGCTCCAGATTTAGATTCTCTCACACAAGTGTGTTACTGACACCACCATGGGGAGCCTCTTGGGTAATTGCCTATTTGGAGATTGAGAACATTATCTTGGATGTGGTAGTACCTCCTTTACCTCAGCTGAGCCACAGCCAAGGAAAGGACAACACCTGATAATTCTCAGGTGGAGGACTCCCAGCCTATTTCCTACAGCCATTCAAACAGTAGCAAAATATTATTTATAGCCAGAAAAAGAGTTGCCTGTATGAACAACTCAGCATTATTTTCCAAAATTATTTTCCAAGCTGTTTATTGTCTTGAAGAAGATTAAAAATTAAGGGTCAGATTCTTTCCATGAGTAGAGAATGGAACAAATTTGTCCCGTTATCTGACAACTTTTCACGGGGGCACTCAGAGTCTCCTAATGGGTTGTTAGTGGAATTTGAGTCAATTTACTTCTTCCATGCTAATGTTTATTGATGCAATTTTTTTGCATATTTTTCTGAATACTTAAAATCTTCATACACACCAATGAAAGGAAAAAGTTTCTTTTGCCATTTTCTGAATCCATGGCATACACAAATGACACATGATATTTATTAATTGCTCAGCTTTACATGTATTCAGCACATCTTAGAGAAAAGCAATTATAATTAACTTTTTCACAAAAGTGATAATTTTAATATGGTAATTCCATGAGAAATAGCAAGCTCTAAAGCAAATAACCAACATTTGTAATCTCGAAGCCCATTATCATCGGGTGAATTATCTCTTTAACCACCTTTGGTCCAAGAGGATATATTATGTTGCCAGTGATCTTCTTTGTCATTATACAAAGCAATTTAATTAAGTTGCTTTGTATGATGACAAAGAAGATCATAATAAATTCCATCTCTGTTCCCTTACACAATTTGTGTGAAAAATTACTTTATTCTTGCAATACAGAACCTTTAATAAAGACAAATGTGTGAAGTAAAATATGTCTTTCTCAGTTGTTTTGCAACCCTTATAACAAGTTTTTATTACAGGCTAATGTATTTGCTATGGAGAGGTCAAAAACTAGTGAATTTCTCAACAACTCCATAAGCTTCAAACCTAACGCTGTATTTACTCGTAAAATCAAAAATAGACTAACTCCAATGAAATCACCATGGCTCAATTCTGAGCATGTTTTCTAAAGTTGCTCCAGGTGCAACGGAAAGTTATAATTTCACAGCCTGACATGCTATTCTATTCTACAGTCAGCACAAGCTGAAAATCAGAGAATAGAATCTTTTTCCTGTCAAACCTGTTTGTGTGTGCACAGCTGTACAAAATGACTGTCATGTTCCTTCTTCACAGGTGATGAAGCAAATAATCCATATACTAAAATTGGTCCTTGAATGCTCCTAAAGAAAGAAAGGAGTCAGGCACAAATCTTCTATAATGTAGCAGGCTAAATTACATTAATTGAGCCATAGTGATGAGCTCTATGCTTATTTTCATTATAGATGCAAAGTCAAAATAATTTGAATTACATCACCCTTCTGCCAGAGTAGAAAAGTTCAGCCTGTAATTCAGTTGATAAATTCGAACACTTGTTTCTGTTGCCTTCTTGTATGGAATATTTTTCCTTGAATAAATTAAGATACTTTAGAATCTCTGTATTAAATTTAACCTTTCTGAAGAGTGAGGATAATTTATGCTTATACACTTATGTACGCTTCTTTATTTACTTCATGTCTGTAGAGATTTAAAATTTAATAATGATCTTGAGTGTATAAAAATATTCTGATATTTATAAAATTTCATAAATATAACTAGTGATTCAGTGTATCCCAGATTATTCAATTTATCATAAGTCCTTCCATGCAGAAGATGTTGTAAGGTGAACTAACACATCAACCAGCTGCTGTACATCCATAGCTTTCCAGCAATTGGCTTTGGAATTGGTCGCTTCTCTCAAATGAATGGAGAAGAGCCTTTCAATCTACAAAGGGTAAGCTTTCTTAAATTATTTCACACTTTTTAGGAGATAAGAGGGCACATGGAAAATTATTGTGGAAAAAAAGCTGTATGGTTTCTTATTCTGTGCACTCAAAATCCAAGTGTGGAATTGATGGTAGAGCTAAACAGTATCACAGCCTTCCCTGTGGACTATTGACTGTGAAAGAGAAAATTACTGTGAATTATTAGGGGAATTTAAAGCAAATAAGCATGGCAGATCAGATGGAGCACCTTTCCCTTCTTGATCCCTAGCCTAGTTATTGCTAGAAGCAATTTTTTTCTGATCTGATTCTGAGAATCACAAGTTCTATCTATAAAATACAGATGGAATAAACTTATTTCATACAATTTCAACGTAACCTTTCCTTATATCTTCTGAACAGCAAAATTTATATTTTGATAGAATATTTTATTTCACAGATGTTAGCTATATCGATGTATCCATTCCTTATAGCATCCAGAACCAAAAACTTGTTTGTACAGAAGGTCCATATGAACTCTTTATACGAGTCAGATAATTCCAGTAAATTTCAGATGAGAGAGTGTGTCTCATTTAGTATATTGGAGTAAAAGCTGACTTCAATATGCTTTATTTATGCTGACTTCAATAGGGCTAACTGGAGTGCAGCAGAAAGTGAGTGTGGCTCTGTGAAGCACATGGCTGTGGCCATCCTTGGCATAGGGAACTTAAAATATAAATGGGAATTTCAGTTTTCATTTTCCTATGAAGATAGCACAGAAAAGGAAACCTGGCTATTCATGTGTGCAAGCTTATGATAGCAAAAACTAGGGCAGCTGTCTGTGGTGGCATTGCCTACATCTTATTCAAGATCGTAGACTCGTCCCATAAAAATTCGTCACTATTCCTTTCCACCCTGCAGCATATTTACTACTTTACATCAAGGAATAAAGTAACAGTAATGAGCTTCAGATTATACTCTCAGCAGATCAAGTCAGAGAGAACAGCACATACCTCGTGCTGCTCTTTTGAAGTGCATGCTGAGCAGCATGAAGAGCTCAGAATCAAACACAAAGTGATGAGCTTCTGCTTGTGAGCCCACACCTCCAGAGGAGAGCCTGCTGCCTTGGCAGTTGGGCAAAGTTGGATGTCATGAGTTGAGCACAGTTAACGTTCCCACTTAAACATTTTGACCTCCTGAGATACTTTGAATTTAATAGCTTGATTATATGTCATGATTTTGTAAAAAGAAAAGGACAAAAAAATTTACATCATATAGACCAGACTAGACCAGAATAAACTTGTTCAGTTAAAGGGGACCTACAAGAATCATTTATCCAATTGCCTGATCTATCCAGAGCTGACCAAATGCTTAAGGATATTAAAGACATTGTCCAAATGCCTCTTGAACAGTGACAGTTACCACAACCTCTCCAAGAAGCCTGTTCCAGTTTCTGAGTACCCTCTTGGTAAAGAAATATTTTCTTTATACACTTCAAAACTCAGCAAAATTTACACCCATTTTTTTAATGTCATACCTTTTCCAATAAAATTTTCACTTCCTGAAAAATTATAAAGCTAAATAGTAGTAATCCTTGATATATCTATGTAAGTGATCTGCAACCAAATTAATAACTATTGTTTGTCTGTCAGACACTGTATATTTATGTTGGATTGTACAACATATCTGTGCTGGTTTTTTACTCATCTCAAAATGCTGCCTAGGTTGATAAAGACAATTACTATGAAATTATCTCTAAAGGCTAAAAAGTATAAAAAATGATATTTTAAGGATTATTGTAAATCAGAGATTAAGATTTATGTATTACTTTTGCGATGAAACGTGCTGATTTCTTGATTGCTGTATTATTTTGAGCTATGAACATGAAGAATTTCCAAAATTAGTTCCCTCCCACAAGCATTATTTTCTTAATTGTTTTAATTGTCTGGAACAAGTCCTGTTGATTTGATTCAGGAAAGCAAGCAGAGTTTGGACTAGCAGTGTCAGTACAACAGGAACGATAAATCTCCTTCACAATTTAAACAAGAAAAGACTTGCCTTTTAAGAAGAGATGAGATAGCACAGCAACAGCTGTGTTCTTAGAGAACCCTGTCTTGGACACACTGGTAAAATATATTTTCCTTTTTGATCGGGATCCAAAAAATAAAGCTGTTTAAATACACTTAGCATGTGGCTGTTGCGCCCTTTTCAAACAGAAAACAAAGAGACATGTACCTTATTTGCTGAACTGCACCTTTGTTCTAGGCAGAATGCTAATGGAAAAGCTGCTACTTACACTGCTCCTGCTACTTTGCCGAGCAATGATTTGATCTGACAAAGAGCTTCTAGCAAAAAATATCCTGTTAATAAAATCAGACCCACAGTGCTGCACCCTTTCAGGGTGAATGTGGGCAGAAACCAGCAGCAGTTCAGGGCATGAATAAATGAAGCTGAAGGATTTAAAAGCCTTGGCCGTGGTAATGCATGGTAGTGTTTGTTGCCTTTCCAAGAAATTCTTGTGCAAGCATATTCAAGCAATGAAAATAAGATTTGATTGTTGATTAATTCTATCCATTTCTTATCATGCTTCTATCAACTCCATTGAGGCTGTCTCAAAGACAGTGTGAATCAGACATGTCAGTCCTTTTCTGGAGTGCTATATCCCTTTTCTGAAAAAACATAGATTGTTTAAAATGAAAAATGTAAAAAAAAAGTTGTAAGGAGATGATCTCAATCAAGGAAAATACAATGTAAAATTAGGAACACTTCTTTTTATTTTTTTTCTTTTTTCTTTTTTTTTCATCGAGTCCATGGTAGTGAATAATTTAATTCTATGAGGTATAAATCAATGGATTCTGGTTTGGACAGTGCCATCTGTCCCATGGCAAGTGTCACAGCTGGGATTGGAGAAAAATATCCATACTTTTAATGAATCTACTCCCATGCTTTGAATATTCTAAGTAGAAAGTAAGTTTATTACATTGACATTCAGCTTTTTTCAGCCTTTAGTAAATATTCACAAACTCCTAAGTAATTGAAGGTAAAAAGGTATGAAAAGTAAAAGTTATATCATAGGATAGCAGTGGAGTTAATTGCTATCTGACCCTCTAGAGACACTTTTATCTACTCCAGTTCCCTGGGAATTTCCATGTCCACAGTCTAGGTAGCCCTTTTTTTTGGGGGGGAATTTCCATCTTGTTTTCTTTGTCTCAGGAGTGCTTTTCTGCTTATGCACTGTGTATATGTGTGACTGCTTTATTACCTTTTCTTATGTGAATCTCATTCATGTCCTTCTTTTCTGGCCACTTGCCAGTCAGAGAATAGCTTCGCATATCCCATTTATCTTCCTAATAAGTCTCTCCTTGAAACTCCTAGGGTCCCTATATAAATGACTCACAATCCCCCTGTGGAAGTAGCTGCTGTCTTAAGTGCTTCCTTGACTCAGGTGTTTGATCTTGTCTTTCTCTGATGTGTTTGAAGTACTTTATTAATTCCAGAGGGAAAAGAATATCACCTGAAATCCAGGTTTCATCTGCAGTTCAGCCTTAATGTTGTCCTGTTTTAAAGAAAGAGCATGGAATCTCTTCAAGTGCACTGTTAAACCCAGCTAATTACTGACACTTGATCACAAGAACCCTTCCACTATGTAAATATGATTGTTTAGTTTAAACCTACAGCAGATTTTGAAAAATCACTGGGAAAAATCATGGGAGTAGGTGTCTTCACTTATGTTGGAGAAATCTGGTATATTTTAGTGATATTGATATCAGAAAAGGGTCTGTTTTACAGAGGGATTAGCACTACTTTAATCTGCTTTAATATTCATAGAATATTTTGGTTTGTAAAGAACCTTGAGAGATCATCTAGTCCACCTCATGTGAGGCAATATCATACAAAGATGTTTATATGAGAATTTATGTTCTGCCAAAGGATTTCTTTTCTTATTTTTTCCCTTTCCTTTCCTTTCCTTTCCTTTCCTTTCCTTTCCTTTCCTTTCCTTTCCTTTCCTTTCCTTTCCTTTCC
>JANRGV010000001.1:132563429-132589446 GCA_024734035.1 Alethe castanea
TTTCTTTTCTTTTCTTTTCTTTTCTTTTCTTTTCTTTTCTTTTCTTTTCTTTTCTTTCTTCTCAGTGCAGGAGAGACTGCTCCAGCACCGCGGACAGCGCCCGGCGGAGCGCCCCGGCCCCGCGCCCGCCCTGCCGCCGCTACCGCCCCTTCCCGGGCCGGGCACGGCCGGGCCAGACCGCTCCGAAGGGCGCATGAGGTATGCATGCCATGGCCATTAGTCTTAATGGATGCAAACCAGGCTCCAGTCTTACGGGAACCGCGCTTATGCAAGGAGCATGATTGATGATAACGGGAAATTGACTCACCCTTGGACATCCTGAATAGAAAATTTTCTATGTGCACTTCTCTGAATGCAACGTCGAGAGGACTTTGAGACAGCAGGAGACACATAACATAGCAAAGTGTATTATGTATACACTGAGGTCCACTCAGTGTTACATTAGATAAATTTTATCTGGGGCATTACCTGAGTATTTCAATTATATGAGTCAGAGTGTGCTTCATAAAACTTATGCTCCAGGGTAGATGGTGTGAATTGCAGAAATGAAAAGGTATAAACAAAATATTATTTACATCTTATGTTGTTTAAAGAGTTGAGTCTATATAGAAAATGGCAGCAGTTGTGATGGCAAATACACAATTCATCAGAGCCAACAAAATAACATGCAAGCTGATCAGATTGTTTTTCTGAAGCTTCTTGGATGATTCCAGTCCTGCTCTGTTGCTTAGTAGACGGGTAGAAGGAATGATGTTTTCTTAAAAAGCTCTGCCTTTATTGCACATGCACCTCTGGCTGTGGAGAACATCAATGAGAAAATCTCCTGATTTTCCTGCTTGCTATGTTTTGGCTCTTGATGAAAGATCAGAGCTCATTGCTGTCATATAGTGCATGCACAGTAGTTTGAGCCCTTTCATCTGAACTCAAGTATTATTCAGGCAAAACTTAAAACAAAAGGGCAATTCTTCAAAATTGATGCAGACAAGATAGTTCAGTGGAAAGAAAAAGTAATTTCTTTTTCAGTGTAACAAACTGAATATATAGTAATCCTGATTAAGAATAAATGGTCTTGATTATGTGTGTTTAAAGGGGTACTTGATATTATTATTGAAGTTTTCACATGCACATTAAATTGGCTTTTTATACATAGGTTGTAGCTGCTTCTCCAATCTTGAAATACAAAATGGCTTCCAAAAAAAAGCAGACGTACCTCTGAGCAAGTGCAGCCTGACAAGTTCTGTGCATAAAAAGAAATAATCCTATGACCTGCTTTTCAGTTCAATGTGTTAGTTAAAATGTTTTTGGCACAACAAGAGAGAAGTCTCCTTGGCTCCTTGCCATATGTGTCTTTTTCATACCTGGAGCCATCATCTGCTTGACTCCCCTCCCTTTCTTCCTCACTATAGCCCTAGAATATAAAATACTCAATAAATGTACATTCGCTTGTACTTTAATTATAATGTTTTCACACTCCAATGTTAAATTGAATGTATATATGAAGTTTTCAAAAATGGGAGGATAAGATATCCTGTCTGTAGGCTTTTGGGCAGAGATGAGATAATTCACAGTATTATTTTTAGAGCTGCATGTGTTTAAAGAATGTGATTTTTTTCCCTTGAGCTTCACACAGTCCTAGGATGCACTGACACAGATATTTTTAAACACAGCAGTAATATGGTACTTTAAGAAGCGTGATCTAAGCCCAAACTGAACAATAATCCGTTTTCCCTGCAGTGTTTGTGAAGGACAGAGAAGGCATGAGGAGCAATGCCCCTGCACCCACCAAAGCTCCTGTTGCAGCTGTGGAGCCAGCAGAGTAAGCTGTGGAGCAGCCATGCCATCTCCATAGTAACAACGGCAGGGATGGCGGTTCAGGATTGAGCCTGCACTGTTCCTATTGCTATGCAACCTCTTGCCTCAGGAATTTTTCTGTGCTGACTCCAAACAGAACCTTGCTTTTTTTCCCTAAACCATCTGGAAATACAGAGATTGCAGAGCAATCCTGTACTGCTAGACAAGACTGAATAAACAAAGGCAAATTTTGTGTCAGAATGCTAAGCTACCACAAATGTAAAAGCAATAAATCTACTTGTTGAAGAGAATGTGGAATAAATACTGAACTTATTGAATAAAGAATTAGGTGACATTACATGCTTTTAGATTCCTTCTGTTCACTCCCCATTCAGGAATCTCAGCTGTAAATTTTCCAGTTGCTCAGTGAAAGGACGTGGATTAGACAGTATGTTATCCACAACCACCTCTGTGAATCACTTGAAAAAATCTGTTTTTTTTCACCAAAGAAGAAAGCAGAAATGGGTTCAAATTAAATTACCTGAAAATATCAACGGGGAAAAGGTATTTTTTAAACAATATTTTGAAAGCCTCCAGCGGTTTGGAACCTGGTTATTGGTGGGTATATCTGTGTGGCTCCTTGCCAGCAGACTGAGCCTGCTCTATGCACACACCAGATTTCTCCACTTTTCTCCAAGTGGTACCCAGGTAACTGGCAGTGTGAATGTATACTATGGTGCACTTCTCATCAATATTTCATAGCCCTGACTTACTGTCATGCTCACCACAACTTCTGGGGTGCAGAAAATGTGAGCTCAATGTTACCACGGACAGTTGAGCTGTTATACCACAAAGAATTTCATACATTCTGTTCCATGGTTAGTGCAGTAAATTTGTATGCAGGCACCACATTTCACATAACACATGCCTGAGATTCAAGTTTGCACACACCAAGGGCTGAAGATGATGCCAAACCCCACAGCTGGAACCATGACCTTTCTCTTTGCTTATAATTCTGAATATAATGCTTGTATTTAGAATATATGGAAGTGTCACTAGTTCATCTCCATATTTTTTTCCAGATTTTGTCCTTTTATTGGCACCTTTCTCATTTCTTTCCCCAGCAAATTAATCTATTTTCTCTTTCTGTGTACTGTAAGGTTTTCATTATTTTACTATTTTTATTGCTTCTTTTTATGGGATTTCCTACTATGTCTGTATAGACAATGTTGGCATGACCAATGGGCAGAAGGATTGGAATCCCTAAGGCAGGAAAATGTAATCTGATTTGCATAGTATCTTTCCGTAATGGTGAATCTTCCACTGAAGCATCAAAAAGAGGATTTATATATGGTCAAAGATTTAACCCATAGTTCCTACATATAATGGTGATAAATATGTCAGAAATTCACCCTAAAAGACATTATTGCTAATATGCACAGGAAATTAAATATGTAGAGCTGCCTATAGTTGTTCCTTCTAATGACTAGATTCTGAATCCTCTCCTGGCTTTAAATGAAATGTTGTAATTATGTTTCTTTTTTAATCAGTGTGTATTTTTTTTGCTGAAAATAGGAAGTGGTGACACATGAAACTGCATGTCTTAAGAAGTGAGAAGAATAAAGAAAAGGTTTCTGAGATGCTGTTTTTGATACTAACATTTACTGACAAGTTTGCTACAGTACCCAGCAGTGCTGACCTTATTATGCCAGTCTCATCTTCAGGCAGCCTCCATGCAGCAATAGGAAAAGAGGGTAGGCTATTTTTATAAAACACAAAATGTGCACAGATGACAGTGCTCACTGAAGCAAACACATCTTATGATGGCTTTAAAGGAATAATAATAATAATGATAATAATAATAATAAATAATAAGACGGTAGCTTTTTCTTGTAAGAGAAAATCTGCTACTATTCAAAGCAGTTAGCTGGATTATAACCAGGACAGATAGACAGCAATTTTGCCTGAGAATTCAGTGAATAAGGCACTTGAGAATAAATCTCTAAGCTAGATGTTATTAGCAGTGGTATGTATGCTTATGTATCAAGGTTTTGGGAGCAGGGGGGCTGAAGGGGTGGCTTCTGTGAGAAGATAATAGAAGCTTCCCCCATGTTAGACAGAGCCAGTTCCAGAAAGCTCCAAAACAGCCACTGGCCAGGGCTGAGTCCTCTAAGCTTTGCTGGTAGTGCCTCTGTGGTAATGTGTTTAAGAAATGTTAAAAAGTGCTGCACAGCTGTTGTGATAGACAAGTGAGAAAATGTGAGAAAATCAGTGCTGCAGACACCAAGGTCAGTGCAGGAGGGGAGGAGCCCCAGGCACTGGAGCACAGATTCCCTTGCAGCCCGTGGAAAAGACTGTGGTGCTGCTCGTTGTCCCCCTGCAGCTCGTGGAGGACCCCACACCAGAGGAGGGGGATGTGCCCTGAGGGCAGCTGTGGCCCATGCAAACCCTACAGAGGAGCAGATTCCTGGCAGGAACTGTGGCCTGTGGGAGAGCATCCATGCAGGAGAAGGTTTTTCTGGCAGGACATGGAGGGTCCACACTGGAGCAGTTTGTTCCCAAAGGACTGCTTTCTGGAAGGATCAACACTGGAGGAGTTTCTGAAGGACTGTATCCTGTAGGCTGTACCCCATGCTGGAACAGTGGAAAAGCATGAAGAGGAAGGAGCAGCAGAGACAAAGTTTTGAATTATGAACTGACTCCAACCTGCATGGCCCATCTCCCTGATATACTTGGGGCAGAGAAAGTAAAAGAGTCAGGAGCGAAGCCAAGCCTGAGAAGAAGGGATGGTGGAGGGAAAGGTGTTTTTAATTTTGTTTTTATTTCTCACTTTCCTACAGTTATTAACTGACAATAAATAAAATTGATTTTGCTGAGGTCATGTCTCTTTTGCCCATGGTGATTATTGGTGAATGGTCTCCCTATCCTTAGCTCAATTTATGAGCCTTTCATTGTTTCTTCTCCCTGCATCCTGCTGAGGAGATAAAGTGATGGAATGACTCGCTGGGTATCTGGTGACTAACCAAGGTCAAGACATCACAGTGAGCTTCAGTTTGAGGAAACACATTCCACACTGGAAAGTTCCTTTTATCTCTTTTTGTGGGGTAACATTTTTAGTGAACTTTAAAAAAGTAGCAGGTATTGACAGGTAGCAGATGCTTTCTGTTCTTCAGAACACCTTTGGTCTAGCTCTCACCATCTGCAGGTCTTTTCATGCCCCACTGGAAAGGGGTTCACATTCTCAAGCTATGTACCACAAGTTTTAGCCCTGTCTGAGAAACTCATAAGAGATGGCAGTAGAGCTGGAAATAGTTGATCTTCAAGGTTCCTTCCAACCATTCTATGATCCTACAACACAATTAGCTGCTGCCCAAGGCCCCTCCTTGGAATTCAAACTTCATCAGTGGTGCAAAGAGAGGATCATTTTATTTCAAAGGGCAGAGGAAAGACATCCATTCTCTTTCTCCTTAACTTCTCTATATCATGTGATATTTTAGTAGATATTCAGAATATTTTGGCAATTTTCTATGAGTACTCCCAGGAGGTGACAATAAACTAGACAGTGATTGAAAGTTTGATTTACAGAATAGTACAAGAATTATCTGTTTCTTTTTAAACCAGTTTAGCACCCACTTGCAGATAGACTAGGATGATATGTTGCAACAGGCAATATAGAGTTATCTGAGCTTTACCACATATGGCAACAGGACTGCCAGAGAAATTGTAATTATTAGCATACATCCTGCCAGTGAATGAATAACATGCAGAAACAGCAATTCTGGACAGTCTTGGTGAATTTTTTTTTGTTAGAAGCCCTCTATCTGTGACTGCCTAATTCAGTCCCCGAGTGAAGATCACTGCTGGATTCTTCACTGACATTATCTCAACCATTTCCTGCTGACTTCTATTTTTTGTGTTTTTCTGCTGTCTCTGCAGCTCTGATGTAGTTCCATGATCCATTCAATGGACTTGAAGCCCCCATATCTTGGGAAGCTTCAGCTGGTACATACCACCATGGAATTAGTGGCAATGGGTGTTACAAACCCATCAAAGAAGTTTTGACGCAGTGCTGACTTCCCACAGAAGATTACATCAAGTTTAAAACATTTGTCTCTTGTTTTCAAATTAAAAGACTTGGGTTCAAAGTGTCTTAAAAGTAATTTAACTTTCTAGGTTGAACACAACGAAGATGAAGGAACAAACAAGTGAAACAAGTTAATCACCTATGTATAATACAGTACCAGAAGAGCTTGTATTATGGCAGAGAGAAAAAGGGTAAAACGCTGATAATCTCAGTGGAGGTGACATAAACAACTGCCTTTTGTCACTAAAGCAGATCCCTTGTTTGAATAAGTGAATCATGTTTGTGAAAAGTTTCCCCAGTAATGGCTTACATTATATTTCAGTGGAAGGGCAAGATTTTCAGTTTCCACAACTGTCAGTCTGATACGTGTTTCGATGTCTCATATCCATTGAGCTGAATCTCCTTGACAGCAGTAGCCCTGCAAAGCTTTCATGTTTCAGTTTGACTCAGATCCCAGCTGATGTTACTGACATGGAGTGAGATCTTTAGAAAATGATCTTCTGCTCTGTGAGCTCATTCCATTTCAAAGGGACTCATGGAACTGTTGAGATTGTAAAAGACCTGTAAGATCATCAAGTCCAGCCAGTAACCCAGCACTCCCAAGTCCCCCACTAAACCATGTCTCTAGGTGTTAATTATCTCCAGGGATGGTGACTCAACTGCTTCCTTGGGCAGTCTGTTCCAATGCTTTAAAATGTTTCCAGGGAAGAAATGTTTCCTAATATCAAACCTAAACTTGCCTGGACACAATTCCTGGACACAATTCTTGGACACAAGAGGTGATTTCCTCTTGTCCTATCATTTGTTACTTCACAGAAAAGATCAAATCACACCTCACTGTAACCTCCTTTCAGTGAGTTGTACAGAGTGATAAGGTCCCCCTGAGCCTCCTTTTCTCCAGACTAAACACCCCCAGCTCCCTCAGCTGTTCCTATCAGCTTCCAGCTGTCAGCCTCAGCATTAGAGTGGATTTATACTGTTTATACACAAAAGAAAAGAAGAAAACCTGATTTTCTGGAGACTTCAATCACTTGCTGTTAAGAAAGCTGGGAATCTTCTTGTTATCAGATTTAGAAGCTGTGCACTTCTATGAATCAGTCAAAGTGAATTTTGGTGCTACTGTAACCAAACATTTAAAATAAGATAAATGAGAAATAAAACGTTGTAAATTCCCATAAAGCACAAACTGTACATGTGAAAATAATGTGAGTTTAATGAAAGTGCATGCATACAAATAAGGCAGGTATTTACTGTAAAGATATGAATCAAAGTAATAAGAAAAAAAGTCCTCCTTTCTTCAATGAAATGTTAAGTTTACTTAACCTTCTATTTTCCCAGTCCCTTTAGAATTAAAGGAAATGTGGTATATGATTTCTTCTGATGTCAAATACTGCTGTGAAGTCCTGGTGAGACTTTGCGAGTATTGTCCAGAAATAAATTTCCCTTCCTATTTTATGAGTAGGTTAGAAAAATACCAAGCTGAATAAATGTACCTTTTTGCCAGGCAGGTGGATGGATACACTTTACCCCAAGCTGCAGTCAGTTTGAAAGAAAATATTGCTTAGCTTATCAATAATTCATCATGACTAGTCTGGATTCCTGTGCTTTTTATATGAAGTGATGGTGATGGCATGCTAGGAGTATTTTACTGAACTTCAAAGAAACCAGACAAACAGAGAAAAGAGAGTGAGAAAAGTTGAACACTGATCAGACTCTATACCTGTCAGCAGTTGCATTTTAGATCAAAGATGTTATTTATGTGCAAAAAACTGTAGTCCATCTCAGTAATCAAAACCATTTCTAACACCACAGTGAAAACAAACCCATAGAATTGCCTGCTGGCTTTTTCCAATGTTTCCATAAGATTTCATCATGTCTTCTCCACTGACAGGAAACAGGAACCATTCAAGTGTTTTCTTTTTGTCTTCTCATCATCCTACAAAATGTCTGTGTTCTGTGAATAAAATCTCTAGATCCACCCTCATGAAACCTCCATTGAATTCATTACAGAAAAATAAAAAAATCTTAGCCATGTGGATGGTATCTCTATTTCTTCTCATTAAACCCTTTTGTTCAGGTGCTATGTAACAGAGAGACCTCTGAACCTGATAAGTCTAGATGTGGGTTCTGCTATGTGAGTTGATCTGAAGATACCTTCACACAGAGAATATTCTTGCTGATTCTTCTGAGCTGGTTTTGTCTATAGCCAGTTTGTTTCAGCAGCACTTCTATTTCTACTCAAGCTTAGCAGTTCTATATGTTGTCTACAATTTATTAATTGCAGAATGATATGTCCCAGGTATTTCGCATTTAGACTAAAGTGTATTTCAAAATATGTGACAGCATTTCTTTTAAATTACAATGTGGTGGCCATCCTTGATTTAGGGTTATTCTGAATTAAATTATGAGTACTTCTGCTCTTATATTCACAGTTAATATGAGAAAAATAGGGTAGCAGTTATCAGACCATAAATATAACTATGAAGTCTCACCCCACCCCTCACCCTGTAATCTAAAAAGTCTTAATAGAAGACAGAAGTAGCTGACAGTAAGCAAAGGTCACAATCACTAAATCAGATACCATTTTTTCAGGCTGTCTGGCTTTCCTCAAGCTTGTCATGGGGGCTGTTTTTTAGTAGAGACTGTTTTCACGCATTGTGATGCGTGGAGGAACATCAGAACTCAGCAACTCACTTTAATTTTCTCACTGAAAGCATTTGTGATCCTTTGCTACTGAAGAAAATGATAATAAATTCATGACTACAGGGAGATCCTGAGAGCTGTTCAAAGCAACCTTGACTTTCCAGTCTATTATCTCTTTGGTTTGACTGTGAGGTTATTATGGACTACTTATGCCTTGCTAAAGCCTCTTAAACAGGTTTCCAGCTATTCTGTGACCCATCCATCTCATAACAGAGCCATCAGGCTTGTCAGGTGCGAGGTACCCTTAATATATCTGTGCTGGTTGGTCCCAGTCAAATTTTTGTGCATTAGAAATATCCTCCAGGAAAGTTTGCCTCCTAATTTTCCTGTGGACAGATATTAAGTGAACAGGCTTCTTCTTTTCTTGCCCTTTGAAAATGGGTGCTACATTTGCCTTTATTACAGTCACTGGGGATTTCACCTAAGTTTTGTGACTTTACAATGATGAATTAGAGTGGCTTTACAATAGCAAATGGCAGCTCTTGTATCACAAATATCTCATCTAGTTCTATAGGCTTGTTTACATCCACTTTTCTTGAGTGAACCCTAATTTTGTTCAAAAAGTCAGAGACAGCTGCATAGTGGAAAAGTATCTTCACACTTGATCTTAATATGGGAACAATTACGCCATTTTCATTACACTTGGGAGTTATAAAAGCATCTGAAAACCCAAACCAGCTTAATGAAGGATTGAAAGGGGGGAAAATTTGGCTACAATAATACTGCTCCACAATCTTTAATTTAAATCAGACTACATTTAGTCTACATTTAAATCAGACTACATACATTTAGTATGGATTTCCTGTTACGTTAATTTCAGGCTTTTGGTGTTTTGGAGGGTGTTTTGTTTGTTGCTTATTTTCTTGGTTTTTTCTTTGTTTTGTTTTCTTTTGTTTGAATCTTTCTTCTGGCAGATTTATGTAGGCAAAACAACTACACCTGACTGAATTATTCAGTAAATGTCATGCATTAAATGTGATCTGAAAACAAGTGTCTTTCAACACACAAGTTAACTGGGGTTTTTGAATGTTCGCTCTTTCTAAGGCATTTATAGTGCTAGTGCACATCTGAATGCAATGAATAAAAATTGAAGAAAATTTCATCAATTCCTGCATAAAACTGTTTGCCGTGCTTCAGGGGACAGCATTCTAACAGTATGCTGTGTTTGTCAGATTGAATTTGTTAATTTATGGTAGTATGAATATAAATCCACATGGGATAGAACTATTCTGCATGCATGCATGAATTATCACTTATTTCTATTTTGTCAGGAAATTCAATCTTAACTAAATAACTTCCTTACAGAGATTTTGTGGTGAGGTATTTTTGTTCCCTTGTTTGCTTGTTTGTTTTTTACATTGGAGATTATTGGATTATACATTGTACCGTTGGACTCAAGCACAGCATTGCTATCTGGTCACAAGAGGTGATTGTTCCTCTGGTGTCCCCGCCTTGAGAACTGTGTCCAGTTTGGTGCTCCACAGTACAAAATTTTAGAGAGTATCCAGAGAAGGGCCACCAAGGAGGTGGAAGTCCCCACGGGCAAGACTTACAAGAGATGGCTGAGGTCACTTAGCTGGCACATCTTGAAGAAAAGAAGGCTGAGGGGTGACCTTATCTCAGTCTGCAAATTCCACAGGGAGGGCAGTGGAGGGGAGGTGCTGATCTCTCTCTGGTGACCAGCAGCAGGACACAAGGAAATGGAATGAAGCTGTGCCCAGCAGGTTCAGATTGGACATTAGGAAAAGTTTCAACACACACAAGGAAGTGGCTAATCACTGGAACAGCCTACCCAGGGAAGTGGTCATGGCACCAAGCCAGCCAGAGCTCCAGGATTGTCTGGAGGGTGCTCTTAGTCATACTTCTAAATTTTACCTAGTCCTGCAAGGAGAAGGGAGTTGGACTTGGTGATCCTTATGGATACCTTCCAACCTGAAATATTTTATTATTCTATGTGTCTAAATGTGTCAAAATAACAAGCAGAATCTTCTAGGCAGACAGATTTCCACAGGATATGCTTATGCCCAGTTCCTGGGATCTGGAAAAATTTTGACAATGCCTCTGAGCTCACATACCAAGAGCTACAGGAAAGCAGAGAACTGGTCCCATGAGCTGTGGAGTTCCTTCAGGTATTTTGGGTATCTCTGAGAGTTATCAAGAACCCTCTATGACTGAGCCTATAGAAGCCATGCTGTGGCCCCACAGGGTTTGAGAGCCTGCTGTGTGCCCCAGGAGAGAGACTGAAGGTTTGCTGCATTAGATAGGCATTATGGCCCTTCATTTAAATAGTCACCATTCTCTTTTTTCTTTGCTCTCTTCCTCCCCATGATGGCCTTGACTCTAACTACAATGGTGAAGAGCAAAATGATCTTTCTATAGCTTTTGGCTCCACCACCTGGCTGTAATGGCAGCTGGAATAACGCAGCCTCCTACAGATCTTGTCTCCAGAGGTAAGCTTTAGCTTAAAATGAAAAGCTATGTATAACTTTTGCTTATCTGATAGATGATACACTGAGTGGTAGCCTAGCAGCTGCTCAAACCTGTTCTATTTCTTCTCATTTCTTTTTTCTTGTTCAAGGCTTGCAGTCTGAATGTTAGGGAAAAAATGTGAATTTAGAATTGAATGTCCCTTCCCCTTATATCTTAGAAGTGAAATCTTGAAAAAAAAAATTTCTTCTCCATTACACAGAAAATATAATTTTCTGGTTTAGCTTGATTACTCCAGCTTTCTTGAAAATTCTCATAAGCCAGACCAAATTCAGAATAAGAACTGGAATCTGTTTGGCTTCATGGTTCCTTAGAGACAACCGATTTTAAGGACAATTTGTAAATGTCTCCAAATGAAGACAAATGCTGACACCCAGAGGCAGGAAAATGTAACACTTTGCAGTGGCTCATGCAAATGTGAACACTGACTGCACATCAAAAGGAGATTCAAGAATGGCTTCTGAGGAACCTTTTCACATATTTACAGCTGTAATTTAGGTTAATATTTGTATAAACCAACTTTGAGCAGGAGGTCAGATTAGAGACTTCATGAGGTACCTTCCAGCCTGAATTGCTCTGTGATTGTGTGGCTGAATTCACACAACAATATTATGTGTGAAGAAGAGTGGGGAACTAGGGACTACCTGCAGAAAACGTCATTAATTTCATTTAATCCATTACCTCAGCACCACTTTGAGGACAGAGATAAAGTAAGATCCAGCTGCTTACATAATCACATTATTTTATCTCATTCTGTAGTATGAGGTAAGAATAATCTACAAAACTACCCTTTAGCCTGAAATTCAATCAGCCTGGATGGCTGTAAAATATGCAAAAATATTAGATCATAATCCATAAAGATATTTTATTAGAAAAAATACATCTGTCTACAGGAACAAAGCTAAAAATAAAATAACTAATGACCATTTATTTTTTTTATAAATGAAAGCTGCTGTGGGTTTGTTTGTGTGCAGAAACAAATTTCTAAATATTGAACAGTCCCTGCCTTACAGAAAAAGCAAGAGAAAACTGATCTAAGGAGCAGCTTCCTATTGTCATAAGGGGCCTGAATGATGTTTGCCTTGGACATTGTTAAGAAGTAAATATGTCATCATATAACTCATAACTCTGTTATCATGCTTCAGTGCTGGCCTTTTCTAATTTCCAGGTGCCTTATTTTATAATATTAGCAATATTTTCTTCTGATAGACATGCTAACATGTAGGATGAGTGTAAATATTTGAGTTAGAAAATTCACTGCAAAGACTTTAGGGATTTTCTTTTCCCCACCTTTTTCTCACCAGAATGTTCATCTTAAAAGCATTCAATTTACATATTTCTGGTCTCAGTGCACTGTGTACATGAATCCAACCCCTAAAGACATGAGCTGTGCTCAGTCTTTGCCTGCCCTGTAACAGAAAAGGATTTCTTCAATAACTTTGCTGACACTGGCCTGTGTGGATGGTGCAAGCTCCCACTGCTAACAAGTAAGCAAGAGGTGTGGATCTGATGCCAAAAGCTCTCCAGGGGTCTCAAATGTCTCTAGCTGGGATAAAGCAGACTGTTATGTGGGTTTGCATGATGCTGGATGCAATAAACTGTTTGCAGAGACATATCTTCTGCTGATGTTCAGTACTTCTTGTGGCTGAGCTGAAGCCAGCACGTGGTGTTGTACTGTGGTGTGTTTGAGGAGAGGCAGCCTCTGTGCATGGCTGAGCACATTATTGCACAGTCCCAGCCATTACTGTGATGTCTGGTGTACTTTAAAGACTCTCCTCTGGAAGTGGGACAGAGCTCTTTGTTGCTGCTCCAGCCCCTTTCATCTGCCTTTTTGTTCTCCATGACAGCTGTGTCCTGTCCTCATATTGGAAATAGGAAATTCAAGTATTTTTTCCTACTTGCTGTGACATCTTGGGCAGACTCTGCTCCTGTCTTGCACCAGAGCTATTTTCTACCACTGCTGATCCTTAGGGTTTCCAAGTCTGCCTGTTGCTGCTCCTGGTTTCTCCTCACTAAATATTATCCTTTCCATCTCTACATCACTTTATCATTCCCTTTAGAAAAAAAAAATCAGAAAGAAAAAAAAATCAGTTATTCTAGACAAGATTTAATTTCTGGTTTGGTACATTGCCCATAAAACATATCTAATCCAATCTAGTCTCCTGTTGTCAGTCTGAACATCTTCCAACCTGTTGACAGGAACATTTTATTTCAGATTTGTCACCAAATTCTGGAAATGGATGGAGCACCTGTTACCGTGTGTGTTCTTATCACATTATCATAAAGTCATTTAGGTTACAAAAAAGACTTTTAAGATCCTCTAGTTCGTTCAACCATTAACTTAACACTGCTAAGTTCACCACTAAGCCATGTCTTTAAGTACCACATCTATATGTCTTTTAAACACCTTTACAGATGGTAATTCCACACTTCCCAGGGCAGTGACACAAGGTGACTCCAAACATCAAGAGGGACAAAGCTCATAAATATGGGCTATGGAATGACTTCCTGCTTCCTGTATGTCAGACTGGGACAATGACTTTAACTAGACTAGAATTAAACTTTTAGGGCCACAAGATGGCAGACAGGAACAAGGCAAGACTTCAGGAAGGGGATTTACACAGCCTTAGGCTTAACTCATATTTGAGCCAAATAATAGTTATGAACAGGGATTCATTTACCCTCTGGGCTACAATGGGATCTCCATAGCAAACAAAGGAAATTTCTTTGTTGATGCTGAAGGGAAGCAGGTGACACTCAGGACACAGCTGACACTGAAAAACCAGCATAATAATGACTCTGAGACTAAAGATGTCAAGAGTCAAGTAGCATCTGGCTTTTATAAGGCTGGTCTTTAGAAGAAGTATATTTCATAGGTATGAATTTTAGACTTTCAAGTAAGAGTATGATCATAATAAACAACCTTTTTTTTCTGATTTTGTGCTTTTCATTTTTTTTCATTATTATCCCAACTAAATGTACCCATCAGGATGCAATCCCTGTCCTGATGCAGTATGTGATTATCACAGACCATTCCCTTTACCTTAATTTAATGCAAATAACTATGTCTCCTTAGGTGGTCAAAAGCCTGAGCAATCTTCTCCTGCTCCTGGGCTCTGTTTGGGGCAGAGAATGTTCCCACCTAAGCTGAGACTGTGCTGCTCTGAGCAGCTCTGGGCACCCTGAGCATGGCTGCTGAGGTCCCTGCCATACACACTGCCACACACAGTGCTCACCAGGAGCTGCAAGCTGCCAGCTCCACTGCTCTTGCTTACAGTCCTGGAAACAATTAGCAGGTCAGTTTTCCAGCCAATGGATCTGGCCTCATAACTCACCAGGGCTTCTTTGAGTGTTTATTTGAGAGGGGATAGTGGCTCTGTGGAGATTTGTCACCTTGTAGTACAAGCCATGAACAAAAGATACAAATACACTGTGTCTTAGCAAGGAGCTAAGCAGGACCAGCCTGGCAGCTCTCCAGGGCACAGGCCCACTGAATTACAGGTGAAAATCAAATAGAGCAGCTTTTAGCCATTGCCCACAACCTGTCCAAGGGCCCCTGTCTTTGTGTCCTCCCCTCCCTAGGCATGAGCAGTATGCAGAAGTGGGGGAATTGGGTGCAGTGGTGTCATGCTTTAACATAGCTTTGTTTATAGTTAAAGAGAAAATCCATCCGTTATGGAAGTGATTCTCTGTGAGGACTGCTAACATCTTCCTCCAGACCAATAGAACCAATCAGCTGGCTAGTTTTCAGTATTGAAACCACTCAAGAAAGCTGAACACACCTCTGTGAAATCATAATTAAAAACGAACAAAGCCTGGGAAAAGCTGCTTCCAGCCTTTGAACAGATAACTGGGCACTGGCTGGCCAGGCTGGCTCAGCCCGTGGAGTGGCTGGGCTGAGATTCTGCTGCCACCGAGTTCCAGCCATGCCAGTGGGCCAGGCCGGCTCTGCTCAGCTTTGGGTGGAGCCGAGTCAGACCCCGCTTTGGCTGTGAGCTGCTGGACCATCCTGCTGGCACCACAGAGAAATCACGTGGCTGAGAACAGAGGCAGCCCTGCAGTCCTGAGCAAAAAACAGCCCCATGGCAGGAACTGACTGCGACAGCCCCAAAAACAGCCATGGAGCCAGAGCCACTGCCCTGCAGAGACCACAGGGCCGTCCACAGACCCGGGCAAGATATTGGCTCCTTCAGTGCACAGATGAGACTTGCACACAGCAATTCTTTCTTGAGGGAGAGAAAAAGGAAAATGTGAGGACATGTAGAGAAGACAGCATGAAGACAGCAAGGTCAATGAAGAAGGAGTCAGATCCTAGATGGGAGGAGAATGAGGAAATGCCTTAGTCTTGGGCCAAAATTCTCTTGTAAGGCAATGGTGAAGACATAATTGATACATCAAACTCTTTTTTCCCCCTGTAACTCATGGAATGTGCTTGGGGGGATGGAGCATTCTAACCACAGCCATGAGGAGAGGCACCTGTGTTGAAGCAAGCAGATATTGAAGTAGCTGTGATCCATTGAGAAGCTTGATAGAGAGAGATGAGAAGGATAAGAAACTTTGCCCCAGGGATAGAAGAAGAAAAGCTCTGTTCCCAGAGATAAAGGAAGCAAACTTTTGTTTCTATACTAGAACAGCTCATCCTTAAAATTGCACCCCAATTAGCTAAGATGACCCATGGCAGTAGTTGTGGGAAGACTACCAAATTGTGGGAGGGATTTCACAATTGGAGATTTCCAGGCAGCTGCTATTCGTGAAAATTAAAACCATGAGAGAACTGTTTCTTGTGGAAAACTCTTCATGGAATGGCAGGAGAGGCTCCTCTCCCTAAGCAAACAAAAGAAAGGTTATTTTGGAAGTAGTAAACTGACTGAAAATACAAATTTTGTCTCTTCACATTGTCAGTGGGAAAAGAAAGAAGAGTTGGGGGGGAGGAGAAATGTTCTGAAGGTTTATTCTGATTTTTTATTATTTTTATTTTACTTCTGTTAATAAGAATAAATTTTTAAAAATTTTGAGCCTGCTTTGCTCTCCTCCTAATCCTTATCTTGCAGCAAAAAATGAGTAAATAATTCTAGTGATTGCACTGGCATTTGGCCAACATTAGACCCACCACAAGTGGTCCCTCACTTGACACCTGCAGACACTCAGCTCTGGATATCTAGTGAAAACCAGGAGCCATGTCCCGAGGAGCAAGAGGAAGATGACACTATAAATTTAATCCAGCAAGAAGATAGCAGTATAATGAGCTGCTACCAAAGCCAAAGTAACATTCTTCTTGAACTTCGCGGTGACCTTCAATATTTGACACAGTGAAATACCCACCATGCTACAATCACCCCTTAGTCACATAAACCCCTTCTCCACAGACCATGCATTATAAAATGGAGCTGAAGGAATGTATAACCTGTTGCTATATCTTTAGAATGTTTCCCATGTGGGAAACTGTTTTCACTGTTTGAAGTGTACAAAAACAAGTAGTTAATATTGTGAGAATGTGTGCAGGCATAATAGACATCTCTACTCCATGTCTGAATTTGAACTTTTTGAACACCAGGCAGAACCATATTTGGGAAACTGAGGCATATTTGGGATGGGCTGAAGCCAGGCCATGGGCTCACAGGTGGGCCCTGTAGCTCAGCCATTAGAGCCCCAGCTGAAACAAAACCAGATATTCCTATTGCTATTTTAGTCCTATTGCTTCCTGACTGGGATTGTTGCCTCCTGGCTTTCAGGTAGCACTTTAAGCTTTTGATCTTACCTAGTAAGTCCTAAATAGTCAGTTGGTGACAGTTTGAGGGATGACCAATGTTGGCATGTAGTCTGGCTGGGAAAATGGATCCCACCTTCACATATAGAGGCTTGACACTTGTTTCCATCCAGGCAGAGTGGAAGTTAGAGTAGTCTTATATGTCCCAGCAGAGTGACCAAAAGTCTAGGCTGGAGAGGTCCCTTTGGTTTGTCTAATTGGGCTGATTCACTGTCTGTAAATAATTACATATTCATTATACCCTTGGCTCTGAACTTTCCTGCTCTCTATTCTGTATCTTCACTGAGATACAGAGGGTGAGATACTGGGCTGTCACTGATTAATTGCTCAAACAATTGACCACTTAACTGCCCATCACCAGAGGCTACAGCTGGATATTGAGCAAGATGAGTGAACAGGCTGATAAGATGCAAATCCTATATGGTTGGATAGTGCATTTTATCATGCCAAGGTCCTTGTACAAGGCTCAAGCATGAAAACTCACCTCTGGAAAAGTATTTGTACATTCACAGGCAGCCTGATGGTATTCATCTCTGCTGATGGGTCCTAATGGTTCAGAATCCACTGTGCTGATACGTCATAGCTGTCAAAGACTCCCAAACTGTCCCATGATCCAAAATATTGCATCATCCAGTGTAAGGCTTCCTGCCCTAGAAGTACCTGGGCATTCCCACCTGGATCTGAGCAAATATAAATCCAGTGGACCCTGTGTTTCACGGGCCTTTGCCACTCCTGACGGATCAAGGCCAGGACCCTCACCACCAAGAAGAGCAGAAGAAGAGGAGCAATGGGATGCTGTCAGGATCCATGGGGTGGTGATATTTTTTCTATTTAATCTGTCTCTCTGTCACTCTTATTCTCTACTCCCACTCTCTTTTCCTATTTTTTCTATCTCTCCTGCTCTATGTCACATTTATGGTTAAATAAAAATCCACACTATTGACTTCAGCATATGGTCTCATTTGAACCTTAATTTGGACAGAGGTGTCTCTCTGGTAATTTTAATAACCAGTGCACACTGCACTGGTTCTCTTGGCTTGGCATCTCATCTGAAATCTGAACATATTTATGGAGCCCATGCAGAGATGCTCCTCAGGAAGTTGGATGCATTCTGAAAGAACATTAAAATCTTGATGGCAGTAATGAAAGACTGTCCACCTTGCTGTAAACGAATTAAAAATATTTTAAGGATGTTTTGACAGAATGCCCTTCAGATTAAGAGTTTGAGAATGATGGCAGAATTATCCCTCTTGTCTATTAGGCCGCCTTGGAACTGTTTTAATGTTTAGCTTCTAATTTCTTGGTCCTCAATACAGGCTTTACTGCCTTATCTTCCTGTGCTGTAGTGAAAGGGCAAGAATATGGAAGGATAGACGGTTTTATGGTGAGAATTAAACTGTTAATGTTTTATTTGGAAATAAAACCGTTTGTTAAAGATAGATATAGCCTCACTGAATATGGGAGTAGAAAAAAGTGTTGCTTTCTTCCATCTATAGATGTCCATAAAGAGCATGCTTTTCTGACTGTTCTCTTCCATGTTTCCTATTTCCCTGAATATTTCATGTGGGATTTCTCCACAAGAGCAATGACTCAGTCCATGCAAACCACCAACTCTCCCACTTACCCTCTTGTGAAGGAAAATTTATTTTAGCTAAATTGGGTGATTACAGTCACGGAGGAGAAATGTTTGCCTTTTCAAGTGGAGGAGAAGTTAGAGAACCCTCAGTTTTTAAATGAGATAGATGACATCTCCTAGTTGATCCCCTTTTATCCCCAAAAAAAGAACAAACTTCAGGCCATACTGGACTTTAAACTAGGATATGATCACCTACCAGTGCCAGGATTGGTGCCTTTGCTCCTATTTACAACCATGCTCATAAAAAGCAGGGGAAATATGACTCAAAAAACTCTCTGGTAGTTTCAAGAAACTGAAACAGATTAGGCACCAGTCTGCAATGGCTTGGCCATTGTATATTTCTTCTTTGATGTCTGAATCTATGTACTCCAAGCATGATGCACTTAACAGTCATCTGAAAGCACATTTGCATACAAATATAGGTACATACACACACACACATGAATACAGATATGCACACAAATCTCATATGCACACATATGATGGGAGCCACATGTAATATCTGTTCTGATATATGCATGTTATACCTATACATATTGTACCTATATGCACCTATCTGCCCATATATATGCACAAACATTTTACACATGTGTGTATATTCATATATATACGTACATCTATGTATTGTGAGTATAGATGCACTGTATGCATACAGTATTTATGTGATTCCTAAAATTTAAGCCTTTTATGATAATATGTTATTCAGTAGCCATAATTCAGCTCTTTGTTGCCTAGAAACTGATGTCAAGAATGAAAGCACTTCTCTTAGTCTCTTTCAGGCCATGTATGAGAGAGACACAGTACTGAGGCAGAAATCCTGAGGTTTGAGACCCCACATAACTTTCATACCAGGTATTGAATATTGAAATGTTAATGCTAATAATCATCCCAAACACTACTGTAAACAGGATTTTTGAAGCCATTTGTATAGACTCTTGCTGATAGTAGTTAAATTCTACTGAAATTTAAACAAATATGATGTGCAATGAGGCATTTCTTCTGTGAAAAGTTGTGCAATTGTATCAATACTGAAAAAGCCAGGCAATGCCATTTCATGTTGTCATGTCCACTTGACTTAGTGCCAAAACATATCCTCCTGATGACTTTTTAAATACCAGGACTATAGTTAAAATGTTCCAGCAGAAGAGCTGATTGAGAATCAATTTCATGGCTTTTCAACAGCAATGTGTTCCGGCACACCAGATTTCCTGCCAAGAAAAGAAAATGGAATTTATTCCTCCTGGGCATGCAGGAAAAAGAATATTCTAGGTTGTTTTCCAAAAGAAAGATTATTATGGGACTTCTCTGTCTGTTACTTCCCGTCATTGCAGTAGATTTTAAATCTAAGGTTTAATTTCAATCATATTTAATGAGTTATTCTAGTCCCAAAACTTTGATGAAAAATGATACAGGGAGATGAGAGAGATAAAATTAGTGTCTCTGATGAGAAAAAGGCTTAAGTCTGAACTCAACTGATATTTCTTTTGTGGTTTTCAGGTTAGTCATTCAGTATTTTCATGTGGCAAGTCAGTCACCATGGGCACAGCTGGAATCATCTGGGAGTTAGGAGGAAGAGGAGAATTGTGAGTGCTCAGATGTGGGGAGAATGTACAGAATATTTCAGTTTTTAAATTAAAAACATCATCTGTGGGAAGACAGGCTTTGGTAATATTCAGGACATTTTTTTCCATATGTGGTTAACTCAAAGATTTGTTTCCTCACTTACCAGCCCCATGAGTGCCCTTTGCAGCATAAGCTGGACAGAGAGGCAGCTTTAGCATTAGAGAGCACTCAGGGAGGCTGTTTAGCCAAACATGAGACATGCTGTCGTGCCACTTACTATAGTTAGCCACTGTAAGTGAAGGTATCTTTTGTGCTATTTTCACATTCTTTTGCAGGTTCAGTTTATTAGCTGCTTCTGGCAAATCATACAGCAGTGGCTTTAAAAAACTCCTAACTTCTGTCACCTTTTCACAGCATTTAGCATAATTTAAACTCCCTTGATTGATGTTCCTTAATCAATTATGCTGGGATACTGGTTAATAATCTACAATGGAAGTGTCCTTGCATTTTTTTTTTTTTTTAATCACACTGTCTCCCAAGAACTATTTTTTTTGAATATAAAAAGGCAGGAGTCAGACACAGGTAAAAATTATGGGGTTAAAAAGCTTGCAACTGACAAATACCATTCTAAGTGGGAAAGAGTGTTAGCAGAAACTCCATAAAATATTACTAAAAATCTACAGTATTGGAAACTGTTCACAGTCAGTGGAGATCTAGTTAGCTGCCTGCGAAGAGGCTCTTGCAGTAGTGCCACAACTGTCCCAGCTCTCATTTAGAGTAAGATTAAGATTTATAGTATTTATCAGGGCAATTGCTTCTATTAAAAGCTGTAGTATCCACTTAGGAACATAAGAAAGACAATTCTTTCAAGTTAATCTGATTTATATGATAGCAGCTCATTCCCATTTGATTGTTTGTTTATCACAGGCTTCTTCTGTACAAGTAGATCATACAGGCCAAACTTTATTCTTTGCTTGTGAAGGCAAGCAGCATTGCATAGCCCTTATCTCTTCATCAAAATGATATCCCCTCATAAGAGAATGGTTTATACAGCTTACTGGGGAGGGTTTGTGTTTCAAGCTGTCCCCTGAAACATGCTCAGATGTTCCTTTCTGGTAGTGTTGCTAGCTGGCATAAATCAAAATCATGCTGGGCACGTGTTAATGGTTAAAGAATACAGTCACATTTGACTGTTTTGATGAGACTTTGACATTATTAAGTCTAGTAGTAAATACAGAGAAGCTGTTTTTCAGCTAGGCACCCAACATGTATCAATCACCTGAATGAATCAGCCTGAAACATATAGCAATATAATCTATAGTCCAATAGCCATGATCTTTCCAGGGGACATTTAAACGTGGCATCTTTGTTGCATGACCGGTGTATAACTGGTCATTTGATGAGCATATTTGTACAGCTGATGGATCACAGAATGAAGAGGGCTTTTCTGACATGCAAAGTGCATGAACTTCTGTTGTGTGGTCCTAAGAAAGACCTAGACCAGCTATCTGCAAGAGGAGTGCAAATTATGTAGAATTATGTCCTAATAATGTCAAAAAGCTGAAATGCATTCAGTCATCTCATAGACTGGCATTAGGTTGGATATGATAAATATGTGGCAAGCACAATGCTGTTAAATATAGGCTTTAAGTGTGTCCATAAATGTCTGCAGAGTTTACTGAAGAGAAGGATTTCTAGCACTATTTTGTCTTGGCAATTTGTACAGAACAGAAAGTGCCTATGGCTTCAAGATGCTGCCACAAAAAATAGGGGCTAATCTAAGAAAAAGGTTTTATGTATTTCAGTTATTACAAATAAACAGGTAATGAAACAAGATAGACTTTCATATTTTGATGTTTAGGAGCAAAATCCCCATTGTTTAGGTTTCACACAAAGAACAAAAGGGAAGTTTATTTAAAGATTGCGAAATGTTTGATGTGACCATGGAGTCAGGAAAAAATCACCTCTGCAAGAGATGAGGCAGCTGTTTTCTGAGGGGGAAACAAATGTTATGGGAAAGGTAGTTTGTGGGGCCTGCTTAATTCATAGTATTAATTGAATGAGTTATGATCACAAGAAGATAAAAATAAAACATTTTCTCAGCTCTGAAGCAGATGTGAATCTTCTTGCAGCAAGAACACTTTCACTGGTAACAAACAAATACAGAGGTGACAGCAAGTGCTTGCAGCCTTATTTAATTGAGCAAGAAGAAAGCACCTCTGGTATATTTGCAGGGTACTGCAAGGTCAAGTCTACTTTCTCTAAGTGGGGTGTATTCACTGCCAGCAGATGTTTTTCAAGCATGAAGGAATCCAGAGGGTACAGTTCCAAATATTAGTGTCATTCTTAGCACATGTTTCAGTTTAGCCCAAAGAGACTCATTAATAAGATGTACAGCAGTTTTTTAGTAACCAGCCTGGCAGGAACTCAAAGATAAAGCCGTATCCTGGAAATAAGAACCACTCAAAGGCTATCTCTAATTACATATGTCAGAACTCCAGAACATTTCTACTGAAAATGTGTAATTAATTTACTTACTAAAAATATTTCAGGTCCTAAAAATATCTTAAAGGTTAATTATTGAAAGACCATTTCAAAAATGTGAGATTCAGGAAACAGACAAAGCTGGATCAGAAAGGTATTATCGTGAAAAATTTTAGTAAGATTTATGTTGAAATAATTAAACACCTGGGAGAAAAACAAACAAAGCCTCTTTAGTGAGATTATGCATTCCCACATGTTTATTGTTCTTATACACATCAAGGGTTGCAAGGGTTTATCAGGACTTTTCTACTGAAAACTGATAAGAATATCTGAATATTTCTAGCTCTAAATATTTGAAAGATAGCTGGGGTCTGTGGTTCTTTTCAGGATATTCTTTCCACACTTAACAGTCACACCAATGGCAAATTCATACTAAACCAGAGACAGATTATTTTGTTTGATGAATAATATTATTTCCCCCTTTGAATTACCTCTCATTTGTGATTTTCTCCAGCTAAGACAGAGAGATAGAATGTTGTTTCTCTTATTTCCAGAAGAAACATTCTGTTGGCTTTACTTGGATGATGTCTGAAGGGATATATACACGAGAAGGAACGAGCAGGAAACTAAGCTCAGGAAACCTCTGAACCTAGAACCAATGGAAGAGAGAATTTAACTTCCTTTCTTGTAATTTTCTGTGTTTCTACACATTAACATTGCTTCTGGTGGCACTTAGAAAATATTTCCCCTCTGTACTGGGTAGTGTGAAATGAAGGCTTCCTAGAATATGAAAGTGATGAAAGTTACTATAAAGATTTGTGGGGCAAAACTCATATACTTTTGACCCCATTTTACCTGCGGTCTTTTCACTATTTCTCATGGTGCAATGAAGATTTGTGAAGTCTTAGACTGGGCATTTCAAGCATATTTCTTCACATGATTCCCATTATTATCTAATGATATTATTGCTTGTATTGCTTTGATGTTGAGACCTTAATGGATTTTATGAATAAGGCAATTTCTCCCGAGGTCAAGGTCAAGAAACATCTTTGCATTAGAATTTAAGAATAAACTTATGGCTGCTTAAACTGAACTTCTGAAGAAAGCAAGTGGGGTTTAGCATGCACTTAGGAGATAATTAACCTTAATGTTCTGCAGAGAGTGCCATGATGTTATGCCTCAGTGCAGCCTCATCAGCACTTTCTGGGACTCTTTCCAAAAACCTTAGCTTGAAGTTCAGTGGTTAATTTTTGTCCAGATCTGCGGGGTAATGTTGCTGAGGTCTGTTCCGTAGGAAGCAGAATGCCAGCTCAACTTCTTCTGGGACAACCAGATGCTGAACATCCCCTCTGAATAGAAAACTGCAGCATGCAGCAGCTGCTCTCTGAAGGAGCAGATACAGGCTATCCTGCCAGAATTGGGAAGCTGAAATGAAAGAAGAATCTTGAAGTTTAGCTAAATTCATCCTACACTCATTTTTCACATCTGGACTATAACTCATCATGTGAGCAAACTTGTTGCAGACCAACCTTAAAATACATAAGTTGATAACTAAAAACAGAAGATGCGTAGGCATGCAATACTGCTGATCAGATAGTAAAGATTACTGTTTGTTACTTGACTGACTTCAGAAATAGGCTACTGAGAACTGTCTATTTCTAAGGAACTAAAAGCTGGTTTCTAAGGAGCACAAAAAAATCTCTATGAAAGGAGGTGAGATACCTTTCTATTAGTCCTCAGTGCTGTTAACCTTCGATGGGACACATAGTATCTCCTCATACTTCTCAAAAAAATCAACTAGTCCTTTTTAATTCAGCTATGCAGTGAATCAGAAAGTCAAAAACCCAGGAAAAACTTTAAGTTATTACACTGAGAAGTTGCTTGTTATCTTCCCAGTCAGCAAACTCTAGTTTCATGTCTTTCCTTCAACATACTCAGTTGCAACTGTCTGAACACTGCCTTTTGAAATCTGCAAGTCTTTGGTAAGAGCAGATGTCCTATTAAGCATATTCCTCCGGTCTTCTAGGCACAAAGAAGAGCATAATTCTATGGGTATATGTGTACATTAAATTTTTTTTTCACATTAGCTGTTTTTAATTTCTCCTTGATAAAAATAAAAAAAAATCAGAGAGCTCTGAATTGAACAGATTTTGTTAAACAAAAACCTCCTTTTTCCTTATTTAGATGAGAAGCTTGGCTTTGTTTAAATTATATGTCATTAAGAAACAAAAGTGATACAGTTTTATTATAATTTTGTTTATTTCCAATTTTATACTAGGAAAAAGTAAGCTATGATAAATTCAAAAAGACCTTAAGGTAGCTTGACCTTTTTTTTCCTGAAATGGCTTTAGTACCCCTGCCAAAGACATAATCAGCCAATAATAGTAGGAAGTATACTAATGGTCAAAGCACTTTAAGTGGCTTATTGTCACAGCTCTGAAATTACTGGATTTTAATTTCCTTAAAAGGAAAAGGGAAAATCGCAAGAAAATCATGCAGAATGAAACTCTTATAATGGTGAAGGGGTTAAAATCACATATGTTCAGTTTGTTTCTGATGCTTTGTCAGATGATGACCTTTTCAACATCTCTAGGGGTAGAGTGTTTCTCCTATGCTTTTATTTCATGGTTGTCAACTAGAGGAATATTTTTCATGTAACTGCTGCATCTGCTGCCTCTATAGATTTGGGATATTCCCCATTGATAAAGAATTTTTGTCTAATTAGCCATTTAATTGGAAGCTGAAATCAACTGTCTCATTTCATATTTTGATATGCTGAAACCAATATGAGGGGAATACTTCTTGTCCTTTCTTTAAGATCAAAGGCTCGACCAGGCAACTGTAAATTACACTGGAAGTTTGGAACAACAGAACAAACTTTGTTAGAGGAAACTGTCACAGCCATCTCAAATAGTGTCATGCACTCAACGACTGCTAATGCATCAAACACAGTATGACCAGCGGGGTAAAAGAGGGGATTATCCCGATGTGTTCAGCATTGGTGGGACCCCATCTGGAGCATTGTGCACAGTTCTGGGCTCTTCCATTTAAGAAGAATGTGAAGGTCCTGGAATGTGTCCAGACGAGGGCAGCACAGCTGGTCAAAGGGCTTGAAGGCATATCCTGTGTGGAGTGGCTGAGGACTCGCTCTCTACAGCTTCCTACGGAATGGAAATGGAGAGAGTGGTGACAAAACATGTGAAAATTGGTCAAATCCATGTCAGGGGAGGTTCAGATGCGATGTTAGGAAGCATTTCTTTACCAAAATGAGCAAATGTTGGAACAGGTATCCTAGAGAAGTGGCCAATGGTCCAAGCCTGTAAGTGTTTATGAGGCATGTGGACATGCTTCAAACTTTGATCAGCTGTGAAGAAGTGGTCAGGCAGTTGAATTAGATGATTGTTGTACATTTCTTCCAAGGGAACTGTTCTCCTCTCCTCTCCTCTCCTCTCCTCTCCTCTCCTCTCCTCTCCTCTCCTCTCCTCTCCTCTCCTCTCCTCTC
>JANRGV010000001.1:132589932-132604809 GCA_024734035.1 Alethe castanea
GTCTCCTTGAGTCTCCTTGAGTCTCCTTGAGTCTCCTTGAGTCTCCTTGAGTCTCCTCTCCTTGAGTCTCCTCTCCTCTCCTCTCCTCTCCTCTCCTCTCCTTGAGTCTCCTCTCCTTGAGTCTCCTCTCCTTGAGTCTCCTCTCCTTGAGTCTCCTCTCCTCTCCTCTCCTTGAGTCTCCTCTCCTCTCCTCTCCTTGAGTCTCCTCTCCTCTCCTTGAGTCTCCTCTCCTCTCCTTGAGTCTCCTCTCCTCTTTTCTCTCTTGGCTGATAGTTCTGGATAAAGGAACACGAGTATATACAGCTCTTGATCCAAGGTGAGTGCTACCACCTTGCTTGTTCCAAAGACAAGAACTGCAGATGACTCTGGGAGTTAAATGTCTGAGGTTGCAGATGTGTGCCTCTGTCATACAGTTTGGGTTCATGTGTTGGGTGCTTATGGTCTGCTTACAGCAAATGAGGAGAAATAATTATCTCCCAGTGGGTCTAAAAAGACAGATATGTTGATCAGGGAGCTGCCTGAAGTCATCCAGTCTATAGATAATATTCAGTATATCCTGTCTGAAGTCTCTTCATTTCAGTAACAAGAAATAAGACAATAGGAAATGGCCTTAAGTTGTGTGAGGGGAGATTTAGATTGGATATTAGGGAAAATTTCTTCATGGAAAGATTGTTAAGCATTGGAACAGGCTGCCCAAGGTAGTGGTGGCATCCCCATCCCTGGAGGTTGATAAAACCTGTGTGGATGAAGCACTTAGGGACACTATCTAGTGTGGGCTAGACAGTGCTGGACTTTCTTACTGGTCTTTCTTACTGGACTTTATGATCAGACTTTCTGATCTTAGAGGTGTTTTCTAACCCAAACAATTCCATGATTGTCTTCTGTGGCTCTATCCTATGAGTCTAAGTCCTGTTTGCCCCTGATGCATGTGTACCTCATTGAGTGGAAGAGATGTGATCCTTTCTTCAGTTTCAGCTGGACATCTCTGCTGAAGTAGATTGCTGCAGCTTGAAAAGCAGGAAGCAGACATCTGATTTGGAAACTGTAATCTAGGCTGCTGATTAAGGCTTACATTTAGGAAATGGGAAGATGATTTCCTACTGATTTCCTAATAAGAATTTTATATTAATTGAGCCTCTTTTTCCCTTCTCCAGAGGTAGCCAGAACAGAAGCAGAAATACCAGATCCATTGCATTCAGAGGAATTATGTGGAAGGGATGACAATTACGAAGACCAGTTTTATGCCCTTTATGAGTACTATGTAGATTTAGACCCATATATTTGATTTTTAATGGAAAATAGTATTGAGAACCCCCCCCCCATCACAAATGTGTCATCCAATGAGGGAGCAACAACCAGGTTTTTGCAATTCTTGTGACCCAGTGATTCATCCACATTTCTGCATGGTGGCATACATTTGGCAAATATGGTATCTAGGATTTTAACAAGATAGTTGTATTTAAAATTAGACTTTTGGTCACTCAAGACCAACCCTTCCCACTTCACCACATATCTGTACCTCTGACTGGACTACACAGAACTTGGAGTATAAATTAAAAATTCCACACTCCCTGTATTGTGAACACCTTCATATGACTTGGAACTTTGCATCCCAAAACCCTGTTGCACATGACCTAAAACAAGAAAAAAAAAGGCAATATGCTTACATTTAGTCCAACTTGTAAAAAAAAAAAAAATAAAAGCTGTCTATACATAGCAGTGCAAAGTACCTTCACTGGAATACAAAATGAGAGTGAAAACTGCTGTTTTTCTGATTACGAGAAATTTCTTATAAGAAACTCTTAAAAGGAAATAAATTTAAATCACTATGAAGAATGATTGAAAAGACTAGATTTTAGAAATTCACACTTGTTATATTTTGTTAATACTATTTTATTATCTTTCATTGAGAGGGAAAATAAATACTGTGATGTAAGTTAGGAGGTCCTGCAGGTTATTGTCCTATTCTGTTTTCCTATAGCAATGGTACTTTGATATGGGTCTTTGATTTGTTTCCAAATCTGATTTCTGAATAGTTACATGAAACAGGAGTGTTTATTTTGTGTGTCTGAGCTCTGCTGGTGTCTTTGGGTTCAGGGATTTGTAGGGTGTTTTTTAATGTACTCTCTGAAGTCTTCAGTAACTAAAAAAAGAATTGTATTTCTTTCTTATTGACTTCATGTTGAAAAAAAAGAGCTGCAACCAGGTAAAGTCTTATTATCAATGCAAATGGAAAATAAATTAAGCTACTGAGGAGTGGTATAAGATGATGGTTTGTGGACAGGGTATAAACTGAATTATTTTGTCTTATTTTCTAATGAAGAGTTCTAAGATATAGTTCTTATTTGAAGTGTTGGCCACAGTTTCACTGATGTCAAGCCAACATTTGCAGCCAAAGAATTATCCCCTATTCTACAGGGTGGTGGCCATGAGTCATAGACATAGACATGCTTGAACTTTGAAGAGGTGCTGGGAGTAAGGTAATCCTCAGCTATCCTACTGACTGACTTTGTTGGCTAATTGTGCTCACTGCTCCAAATATGGTGTAAGATCATACCTAAACTGACACCTTACCTAATTAAAGTTGCTGAGTAACCATGTACTGGGACCTTTCACAGATCTTTCCTAAATTTTTAAGTAAATTAGGATCTGACTATATGATAGAAGAAATAAAAATAAACAAGAAAATGAGCAAAAATATTTTTGTTCGCAGTACAGACACAGATACTTATGAGTCCAGGTCCCCATAAAAAGCCTCCACTTGATATAACTGTGCTAGGTTTGAGACTGAAAGAGTTTATACAGTCCACTTTCAGGGGAATGTGAAAGAAGAAAAGTTTTCATGCAGAAAAAGAAAAGGCTCATCTTTCAGAGAGTTGCTGTTTTGTACTTGGTAGGGTACAGAAATAACTAAGCAAATGACAGCTTATTCTAAAAAGCAGATGAATGATGGTCAGAACTGACTATGTGAAGATGATAAACTAGAAAAGCAAAGAAAGCCTGATTGAGCAGTTCACTTACACTTGTAAGCACGCATGTAATTGTGGAGTAGGATATTTAAATTACCATGGCACAATGTACATCATGAATAGCCATTTTCTACCTCACTGTACATCAACAAAATACTGTCTTATAATTCATTAGAGTGGTTTTGATGCATTATATGTATCTGTGTTGGCTTTACTGAACTGCTCAGATTAATCAAGGAGAAGACTATAAGCAAGATATCAGATTAGGATTCTACTTGTAGGAACTGTATCAGAATTTGTGATTTAGCAATTTGTAATAACAGTGGCAAGCCGATTGCATAGTGATATATCACAGGCATTGTTATCAGCAGTATTGTCTTTTCTCTAACTCAGATAGAATGAAATACCAATATTCATCCTACTCATACTATCAATTGTTTAAAATTTTCTATAAAAGAAAAGAATATCAAGATTGAATTTGGCCAGTGCAATTAAAGAAAACCCCTCATTAATTTTAAAAGAAAATGTAAAGGCTAAGCAAGAGTGAAAAGTGTACTTCTTACAAAAAATCCTGATAATACAGATAAAATATTATTTGAATGAATTGCATTTAGCATGATATTGAAACAGGTTACAGTGGTAGTTGAAAACTGCTTGCCCAAATGAATACTGGAGAAAATAATAGATAGCTGAAGAACTCAAGGCTGAGTTTAACTAAACTGAAAGTAAAGCAAAACTGGAGCAATACTCTTATTCATTAAAAGTAACACTGCAAGCATGCTAAGATTCACCTATAGGCATTTAGAGTGAAGATAAATTGTCTTTCATGGCTACTAATGGCATTTATCTTTTCTTATAGAGCTTCACTCATTAATTCAATGATGAGTGACTTGGATGACAGTGTTTATATTGTTTAATGTGCTTTAGGGCCTGTATGTCCATGTATATGTCTAATAGATTTTAGCAGAAGTTCTTCTGATACAAGAGACAATAGCAAAATGAAAAAGAAACATGCATTAACTAACTAGAGTTAACTAGAAGGCTTCAGAGATAAAAGTCAAGTGTAAAGAAACTGCACAACCTCAAATCCAGTAAGGCAATGAGGAAGGATGCTGACCTTTGGGCAATGTGTATACTGATGAAACCAGAGGGGTCAGTCTCATTCGCTGCTTCTCATGGCAAGTAGGACCACACAGTCTGTATCCATACAGTCAAATTCTTTCTTATTCTAGAACAGAATGGTTAGTCCTTTGTGGCTCCTTTAAATGGTTTCTGACTTTTACAAACCCTAAGCTACCCCAGCTTTGCCTGTGACAGTGCAAACGGGACAGACCAAAAATATGGCAAGGGATGGTGCTGTTAGTGTGAATAAAGCCTGTGTTTATTGGAGAACTTGGGCCTTGGTTCTTCTGGTAGAGCAGTAAAAATATAAAGTAAATGTCCAAAAAAATCCAAATATCCATACAGACCACATGCAAAGAAAGGAGATAACTGCTGAGAAGAGCACAGTCAAACAAGGAAGCAAAGAGATATATAATCCAGCAATAGTAATATTTGGGGGATTTCTTCTGTATACAGGTGAAAAAGAGGTCTTATTAGACCTATACCTTAGAGAAAATAAAGCTAAAAGTATGAATTAACTTATAAAATAATGAATTCAAATAAATAACAGTGACACAAAAAAAGGAAGAAAATCCCAATGTGTGAGTATGTATTAGCAGTGTAAAGCTCATTCAGATTTCCAACGTGGACACCATTCTAGTTCCTGCATGCTGAAAAAATATTTCCTTAATTTATGTTTTCTCCTTAGATGTGATTTAATAACCAAGTAACAGGTCTGCACTGAATGTTTCAGGTTAAGGGACATTTTCCAAAATCTGTACTGAATGATTCGTGTAAGGATAGACTGTATTACACTGGGTCTTTCTCCTTACAAGACAGGAGGTTTTGCTTTGTCTCAGCCTAGAGCACAAGCCCTTCTGGAATAAGGAATCCCAGTGTTTTTTCACAGAAAGTGTGGGCTCCAAGAAAACAGAATATTATTAAATGGACATTAGTCCTTTTTTGAGAAGTACAGATGCACAGTATTATGCAGGAGCAAAATATTATTCCATTTTTTACACACAAATCTACTTTACATTTGCTAAGGTTAGATGAGTAATGTTTTCAACCTAATTAACCAATTAGCCCACATAGTAAGTTACCTCCTTCTGAGACTTACAGGAAAAATAGTAGGCTGTTGCCTATTGCATGAAAAAAAGGCTATCTCTTTTAGGCTTTTTTTCTCAACTTTGCCTGTGTTCAGAGTAATACATGGATAATTACATTATTATTTATGAAGGTTATATTCCCTAGTATTGATTGCAAGACATCCTTTTCTTAGTTTTTTTTTTTCTGGCAAAATTTCTGCCAAGTGATCGCTGTGACAGAACCAAGGCAAAAAGACCAAAAGAGAAAGTTCATCTGATGGTCAGCTGGCAACAAATATTGTTCTCTTTCTGTGAAGCTTTATTACAAGTCTCCTAGTTTGACATCATTTGACCACCCCAGTGCATTTCAGGCAGCTTTCTCAAGGCAAAAGTGATATGTAAGGTTAGAAAATCTGTTTCCCAAACCAACTGCCACACATGAGCTAAACACATTAAGTATTTGACATCAGACAAAAGTGGCCTGCCTTCTGCAGTTCAGCTCAGAGGGTGATGTGTCCTTTGAATCTCACACGTGAGTAAGCACAGTATCAACAGCCTGGATCCACATTTGCTGTGATTGCACTGCTATGGAACATCTGCACCCAGACTCATGGCACAACCCGCTCTTGCTCCTCATGGACCACAGACCATGGCAGATTTCAGAGGTGGAAGTGGGCTTAGCTCAGTCTGAGCTGTTCACATTACTGGGAAGTCATGTGCTGTCACCAGTGAACATTAACGTGCTTCAGAAAATATTTGGGTTCATGAGTGCCTTGGTTTAGGAACGGTGTTCCTTAATTTAGTGCTTCCATTAAGATGAAAACCCATGAGCTGCTGCATCAGGAGCTCACAGCTGGTGTATCTGGAGCCGTCCATGCTCACTGTCCATGGTAGTTATGGCATACAGTAGCATTGCCATTCAGCAACCAATATTAAATATACAATTCAACATTGCAGACTCAGTACTCACCCAAAAATCAAATCCCCTTGAGGTACATTGTACTTCCCTGTTCCTCTGTTTTATCCACCAAGTGCATGAGGTCCTTGAGCAAAAACAGTCCCATGGACGGGTTTGGCTTGGCTTGAGGCAAGACTAATCCAAACTTCCTTGAAGCATTCCTCATATGCACTGTGGGGACTTTACCCCCTTCTGCCATATGTGGAGGTTTTGATGGGGCAGGGTCAGCTCGATTGGTAGAACCTCTAGTGTTAGCTAACCAGGTGGGCTTTGCTAAGTGTAGATCCAATGATTGAAGGTCCCACCACCTGCAGTTTTCAATGTAGTTTTTAAGAGTCCATTGCACTGCTCAATTTTTCCAGAGGCTGGTGCATGGGAGGCAATAGGATACACCTTCTCAGATCCATGCTGTCTGCTCCAGGTGTCTATGATACTGTTTTTGAAATGAGTCCCATTGTCCAGCTCAGTTCTTAATGGTGTGCCATGTTGTCACAGGACTTGCTTTTCAAGGCCCAAGATGGTGTTCTGGGCAGTGGCTTGAGGCACAGGCTGCATCTTCAGCCATGCAATGCTTGTTTCCACCACTGTAAGCACATAGTGCTTGTCTTGGCAGGCTTGTGAGAGTGTGATGAAATCAATATGCCAGACCGCTCCATATTTATATTTCAACCATCACACTGCCTAGAAGAGGGGCATTACCTCCTTGGCTTGCCTCATTGCAGCACATTTCATGGATGACCTGGGGTATAGTGTCCATGGTTAAGTACACCCCTCAATCATAAACCCATTTGTATGTTACATTTCTTCCCTCATGACCTGAGGTGTCATGGGCCCATTGATCCAGAAACAATTCATCCTTATATTGCCAACCCAAATTAACCTGAGACACTTCAGTCTTGGCATCTTGATCTACCTGTCCATTGTTGTGATGCTCTTCAGTAGCCCAAATCTATATATGCATCTGCAGAACATACTCTCACAGTCAGCTTCTCAAACCAGGCAGCCACATCTTGCCACAATTTAGCAGCATAGATGGATTTTCTTCTGCACTGCCAATTAGTTTTTTTGATTGGTCCAGCCATGGACCAACCTCATGGAGCATTTGCTACCATCCAGGAGTCAGTGTGGAGGGAGAATGCCAGCCAGTTCTCTTGTTCAGTGATATCTAAAGCCAGCTGGACTTTTTTCAGCTCTGCAATCCAACCTGATCCACCTTGTCCTTCAATAACTCCTGTGACTTGCTGCATGGGACTCCATAGGGCACCTTTCCATTTTCAATGTATGTTTATGATATGGCAGGACCCATCAGTGAAGAGAGTATTGCTTTTCATTTTCTGGTAGCTGATTATATGGTGGAGCCTTGTCCTCTTCTAATGATAACCCAAAATTTTTGCCTTCAGGCCAGTGGTGACTTCCAAGACCCTTGAGCAATTGGGATTTCCTATTTGAGCTCACTGGGTGACCAGAGAGATTAAATTGCTCCATGTGGCATCAGTGGCATGACATGCAGAGGGGATTTTCCCTTTAAGCAACCAGCTCAGAACTGGCAGTCAGGGTGCCAGAACAAGCTGTGCTTCAGTGCCAATCACCTCTGAGCCTCACCCTTTTCCAGTGGAACTTGATTCAGTCCATGGTAAATAGTGGTGTTGTGTTTCCATCCCTTGGGCAGCTGGGCACACCTGTCTGTGTAAACATATACCGTAGCCTGTACTCTGGTGCCAAAGAAATGGAGAAAAATGCATTGGCAATGTCAATAGAAGCACCATTTTACTGTCTTGGACTCCAGTTTGTACTGAAGCTCCAGCATGTCTGGCACAGCAGGACTTAGAGGTGGTGTGAGTTCATTCAGGCCACTGTCAGTCTCCATTCTCCCTTGGACTTCTGGACTGGCCATAGAGGACTCCTAAAGAGTGAATGAGTCTTGATGACCTCTCCCTGGCTCTCTAGTCCTCAAATCATATCATAAATGGGGTGGTGGAATCCCAGTTGGTGCAGCATTGTTGAAGGTGCTCTGTTGTAGAAGCAATCAGCATCTCTTGCTCTTCAAACCTCAGCAGTCCCACAGTGAAGGTTATTCTGTGAGACCAGGCAAGGTATTTAGCTTTCTAATTTCCTGTGTCTTCCCAGCAGCTATCCCAAAAATCCAACAATGTGCTTTTGGGCATTTGAAATACCCTCTCCCAAGCTAATTTATGCCAAGGATACCTGGTGCCTCTAAGCCATTCACAATGAGATTTTTTGCCATTCATTTCCAGTCAGGCTCACTTCAGCTTTCAATACAATCAACTATTCTGCCACCCCAGAAATAGGATGGATTCTGTCCCCACATATATTGATGGCATGATTTTTGTTTTTGTTAAAATGTTTTAGTAAGATAATGTCACTGTGGCTAAATTGGTGCTTGTTATTGTGATACAGCTCCACACTAGTGCATGATAATGCCCTCTAAAAGCTTTGATAAGTGTCAGATGCTGTCTAAAAATAACTGCTATCAATCAGGTAGTAAGTGACTTGTCCCATCACACTCATGTTTCTCCACAGGTCTTCTGTGATATTGAGCTGAACAATTCCTCTATCAAAGATGCCTGAAGAGCAGATACTGCATCTGGCAGCTGATTATCTGTTTTCAGAATTTGTTCTTTTTAATTTACATTCCAAAATGGGATTAAGGTGGGAATTTGGAATGCGAAAATATTTTTCCTTTGTTTTCAAAGTAAGTAGTTATTTCTGTTTCAGATCAGATCTAGAGATAAAAAATTTAAAAAAACTATTTTCATGGAACAAAATTTCCTCACTTAAGCATCTTCAGGTAGAACATTTATGCTTTTTTTAAAAAATCAAGTTAATAGTAAAGAATGTTAGTATTTCAGCTCTTCTCAAGTATGAAGAAAATACACTATGAGTCTAAGGCTTCTAATCAGTATAAAAGCTATTGTTTATTTTTGAATTTGTTACTTCAATCTTAGTCTCGTGATCCAGAATGAAGAGCAAAGTCACACTTGTACAGAAAATCCTGTCTGTTTGTTTATAATTTCTTTAGACAGGTAACTGTAATTAAAGTTTGAGGCTTTAAGTATTCATTCTGAACTCAGGAGTTTAAACTATGACAAGAGTTGTGCAAGACTCATTTTTAACATGTGATTATTTTAAAAATACCTACTGAAGTTAATAGAGCTGTCCATCAATCTTCTTCACCTTGGTCTTCAATGTAATTTTTAGGCAAGTACTTCTCAGACTGCAGAGGACTCTTCATCCTAGCCTAAGATTTTCTCTCTTTTCTTTGATTATTGAAAGAATGTAAGCAATTAACTCAGACTGTTTTTAACTCTCAAATAACTGAAAGCAGATGAATTCCATCCATTGCACCTGAAGATTCTGACAGCTCAAGACACACACTATGGGTTTCAAAAGGGCAAATTAAGTTTGTTTTCTCAAGTATGATCCTTAATATTTACAGGGCTGGTAGGTGTGTATTTACTGACAAGCAAGTAGCATCACACTCTGCCCTGTTTTCTGCAACACTATTTTTTTGTATTTTAAACATATCAGAGGTAATGAAAATAATTGTATATAGAGAGAAATCAATAGCAATTACATTATAAATAACACTCCATAGAAAAGATTGTCAACATGGTTCAGAAAGCAAATCTCACAGGGACAACTTGGAACATCTGGTCAACTGACTTTAATAGTTTTTTCCTGTGTTTTTCATGCTGAGACTTTTTCTAAGGCTACATGCAAGGAGGTTAGGCTGCTAGCAGTGCTTTTAAAAATTTTGTCATTAGTATTCCTGTAGAGTTCCTTTTGACTCACTGGAATGGATATAATGATTTATCAGCAATATGGAATAGAGTCTCTGAAAAATTGAATCTCTTCCCATTTACTTTTGGCATAGGGAAAGCACTATCCATTCACACAGCTGAATTTCCCATGTGAGCACTGGGACCTGAGCCTGGTGGAGATGTGCTCTGCATTGCCCACACATGCTTGCCTAGTGTAGAGCAATTGCTTCTGACTAGCAAAAGCTACTATAGATAAATATATCTGACCTCAATGATGCTTACAAAAGGGGCAGAAATGTAAGTTCAGAGGAAGTAGTGGGCACAGTCTGTTTTTTCCTGTAAGGGTGGAGAGAAAAAAAATTAGGATTTAAGAAAATCTTCCCTAAGGAAGATTCTACCATTTGTCAACCACATCCCCTTCTCTGCTCTTTCTCTCCTTACATTACTCCTTGTCCTTTCCCTGCTCACTTTGTCTTCACCCATACATGGCTGCCTCCCCGTGCCACTTATTGGTGACTGGATAGAATGCAAAGCTGGAATTTTTTCCTTTGGTCCCAAGTTCTAAATGCATATTTTGTATCTTTCAAACCTTTTAGGTCACTGAATGTATATTTTATGACTGCTGTTGAGAGTCTGCATTTCCAAGGGTACCATCCAAAGGTTTCTAATCAAACATTCATGCCACCAAATGTTCTCTTTGACATAGCACTTTGAGACAGCAACCTTGTGTTCTGAAAATAAAACTGATAAAATCCTTTAAGAAATTTAAAGTTTCTTGCTTTTTCAGGAGAAAAATACTCATAAATGTTGAAAATTAACAAATGTGAGTTTCTTGCAATTCAGTGGATGGCAACACTGTACAAACAGTGTAGATGTGATTCTTGGACTATTTGTACTCTTTTAAGTACATGTTCACAGTAACCTTTTGATTTTTTTTTCTTGGAACTACACTAACTAACCTCTATCAGACTTGATCTGAAAATAAGAATTTCATTTCTACAACATGATTATTTTTCACATTTTCCCCCAGATTTCTCACAATGCCAAATAAAATGCATCACTTAGTAAAAAGCAGAATATCTTGTTCCTTCCTGTCACTCCAATATGTTTTCAAAACACAGATTAAATTATTTTAGACTTTTTTTAGTGTGCATCCTACTTGTTTTATTGATTTAAATCACTTCATTGTCTTCCTGGCAAAAAAAAAAAAAGATAAGATATAATGTCTAGAAATAAAAAGAGGTTGGTGAATTATTCTTAGCAATTAGAATAGTTTCAAATTTGTTCTGTCACACCAGCAATTACGGGTGGACAGTCAATATTAATACGCAAGACTTCAGATTGCACCAGCCATAGGGGATGCAAAGATTTACTGCCTAAGTAAAGCAGAGTAACAAACCAGCACATGTGATACATGGGGTGAGTATGAGCTTTACTCGAGGGGTCCATTATTGCACCTAAATTTGTTTTTATGTATCTACCTTACCGATCTAGGGTACTACAATAGCAACTTTTGGAATAATGCAAAAGCCATACATGTTACCATTACATGTCGCTGACTGCATTATACATTTTCTAGACATCAGTACTGATATTACAATTAGCTTGGTCAAAAATCCAATATGGTGAGTTTTTTTTTCCCCTTTTGCACTCCTGCTTTGGAAGAGAGGAGAGCACCTGGAAAGCTCTACTTGCATTAAATGTAGCTGTTGCTCTTTCAGGAAAAAAGCCTGAAAATATGAATGGACAGATCCTAAAGATCTTATTGGGCCATAAGAACTACTAAAGTTGCAGTTTTAAACCCATTCTGTTTCTGTGTTTTGCACTGATTGCTCTGTACGTGATCATTTGGTGTTGTCCACAATATTTCTACCATAACCCAGGTACCCAAGCCCTGTGATTGCTCTCTCTTGCATGCCCTTTTGTCTGGCACAACACTTGCACACATGCTGTGGAGAAGTTTGGTGCTTAGTTAAATTGGAAGTCTCTGGGTTCAGCTTACGGCATTTCACTATAAATTTTTTAATATTTCCTTTGGCTATTTTAAACTTCTCCAGGTTAAATTTAGTCATTTTCATATGAATTTTGATGAAATCCAAGGAAGTATTTCTGTGCCCAAAGCTAGACGTGTGCCAAAGTATCTAGGTGATTCAGTTTTGTAACTGAGCATATTCCTTCTCATTATATAGATTAGTATGAATTCAAGAATGAATTAAAACGTAAACTTTAAAAATTTCTGGAAATCTGTGATTTTAAAAATCAAGTCTGCAAGTCAATTTTGCAAGGCATAGAGTAGCTATTATGTGTACCACCGAATAGCAGGATTTGTTCATTAGATATATGCAATTAATCATCTACACAGTCATCAATGGAAAGAGATTACGCACTTTTAACCTTAAATTTGTCATTTCCTCAGGTGATTGAGTAGGAAAGACGGGGTGAGTTAGCTTTTTACAGATTCCTATCTTGTGTTTTTTAACTACAGTGGGGCCCTATGTAAATAGATCAGTGTTAGTCAAGCACTAATATCAGCTGAAATTTAAGTCGATCACAAGGATTTATTAGAATTGCTACACTGAAAGTACCAGGGATGCTCTCTGGCACTGAGTTGAGCTGCTGTAATGTGGCTGGTATTTTTAGTATTGAATATATTTTTATTCTAAAATGCTTGGAAAGGGATAAAAACCTGATGATTAATCCCTAGACACATGATGGAACTTTATGGAGAGGTCTGGCACTAACCTGATAAATGCTACTCCTGGGGGTAATTAAATTATAGATTCTCCTGTAACAGAATTATTGAAAAAGGTAGGAGATTTACTGGTGATATGAAAACCATTCGATAACGAGTAACTAGTAAAGGAGAAGGGTAAAAATGGAAAAAAAGTAGAAATAAGAACAATAGGCAAGAGAATGGGAGACAATGGTACTGTAAAATGAGGGCTGATGCCAAGGACATCATCTATTGTACTCCCACAAGCAAGTCTGTTGTGCTCTGCTGCTCAAACTCACTTTCTTTTTTCTTCCTAGCCTAGAGGAACTTTCAAGACAGTCTTTATACAATCATGTTTTATTGAGTCAGCTGCATCAAATGTATTTTAGAAAGCTGCATGAATTCCTGCCCTATTTAAATTATTTAAGCCACAGTATATTATTTAGAGGTCTTTGTGTTCATTTGTTTTAGTGCAATCAATATATGTGTATCAAAGAAATATCATTTTCACTTGAGTGCTTTTGAATAAATAGTATTACTTATTACTCTCAAAAAGAATGTTTAGAGCTTGTAACGCTAGGTATATTTCAAAAATCTATAAATGGCTCTTTCCTCTTTAATGTGATAGCTTAATTTCAAAGCTCTCAGGCAAATTTATCCTGTGCAATATAGCTGCATGATCTAACCTCTGGGCTGTGTAAATTTAACCTAAGTGTCATTTCTCTATCTTTTTCAAGCAGTGACATGCATCCTCCTGAATACAGGGTTTCTGTCCTTTTTGCTGGGTCTTGCATGCTCTCTGAGCAGCTATCTGAGCCTGGATACCGAAATGAGAAGGGACATTGCCATGGAGGTCTTTGCATGCTCAGGAGGGAACTTTCCCTTCCTCTCAGTCTGATGGGGATTCTTTTCCTATCTTTTGATGCCTGTTTTTATTCATGTGCCAGAAGTGGTAGTAATGGAGATCAAGTGGACCAAAAGCAATGATAAGGATTTCCAGGCTTAAACCCTTTAGGGAAATTTTCATCCCAGTGTAGCTGTGGAAAATGGGGGACCTTTGGTGAGTAGGAGAGGAAATGGGACTTCCTGGGCTAGTCAAACACACCAAAAGATCTGAAACTAGGAGGAAAAATGTCATGCTGGGAGGAGAGAAAGCAAAATCTCATTGGATAACTGATAGGATATAGGGATACTTGTGGTCGCCTTGACAACAAAGGCGCATTTACTTAGAGCAACATCAAACACTGCCCTCTGTTCTTTCTTATTAAGATCTACACCTAAGGCAAGCTCTTCTACTGTTACATCCTCTTACAGGCATTGTTAGTTCTGCCCTGAATAGCAATAAGACATTTTAGAGGCAGCTACCCTGGCAATTTCCATTCCATAATGTCTGCTGGAAGATTTTGTTGTCATGTGGAGAGGCATGGAATCAGCACCTTCCTGTTGCAAATTCCTGCCTTCTGTGCTTACCTCAAGCCTGCTGTGGTGGCTTATCTTATGGCAAGTTCCCTCTGTGACCTTGACAGGGTTTGAGACAAGCAATTGCGCTCCTTAAGTCCTTAGAGATGGTGACAGTCAACATGGTTTCACTGAGAGCAAATCATGCCTGACAAATTTGGTTGACTTCTATGATGTGTTTACAGTCTTGGTGGATGAGGGAAGATAGACTGACATCATCTACTTGAACTTGTGCAAAGCACTTGGCACTGTCCCCTTGACATCTCTGTCTCTAAATGAGGAGACATGGATTTGATGGATGGACCACTCAGTGAATAAGGAATTGGCTGGTTGGTCAAATGCAGAGTTGCAGTCAATGGCTCGATGCTCAAGTGGAGACCAGTGACAAGAGGTGCTTCTCAGGGGTCAGTACTGGGACTAGCACTGTTTAACATCTGTTTTGGTGACATGGACAATGGGATTTGTCATCAGAGGATTTGCTGATGACACTAAACTGTGTGCTGCAGTTGACAGGCTGGAGGGAAGGGATGCCATACAAAGGGATCTGGACAGGCTTGAGAGATGGGACCATGTGAACCTCACAAAGTTCAACAGGGCCCAGTGCAAAATCCTGCAACTGGATTGGCGCAATCCCAAGCAAAAATACTGGCTGAGGAGAAAACATCAACAACAGGTCTGAGAAGGACATGAGTGTGTTCGTGGACAAAAATCCTGACATGAGCTGTCAGTGTGTGACAGGAGCCCTGAAAGCCAAACGTATTCTGGGCTTCATCAAGAGCAGCATGGCCAGCAGGGTGAGGGAGGGGAT
>JANRGV010000001.1:132614987-132625287 GCA_024734035.1 Alethe castanea
GCGGAGAGGCGAGGAGAGGAGAGGAGAGGAGAGGAGAGCCTTGCTACCCGATTTTCTTCAGTTAAAATTACAAGCAAAATGGAAGGAAGCCAAATAGGGTACAGAAAAAAAACCTGCATTCTGTCTTCACAGTCTACATCTTTTAATTGCTTTACTATCATCATGAAGAGTCATTATTACTGGGTTACAACTGCCATGTCTTGAAACCATCTCTAGTCCAGCAATGTATTATTTTTGGAAAAAAAACCCAACCCAAACCAAACCAAAACAAAAAGCACACCTGTTGTTTTACATGCTCCTCAGGATGAGAGATGCAAATCTGAGTCTTGGAAAGATTTTTCCTGCATGAGTGCTTGTAAATAACAGGGTATCTTTTCATGTAAAGCCAGGACAACCTTCTTGTAGAATTTTCAAGGGAATGGAAACCCCAGACTTTAGATCCTCTTTAGAGGAATCAATCTCACCCCAAACTTCAGTCTTCTCTCACTTTTAAAGACGGAGCTTGCCTAATTTGGTAAGCTGGCTTGGGAATGGTGATTCAGAAATCCAGTTTAGGCACTTTGATTCAGTGAATGCAGAGGACTGGACAGCTAAAATGAAGTGCATGGCCCCCAGAGTCTGGGAGGGAGAAGACTTGGGCATCTTCTGCAGATCTCACTGCTGTGGAAGAAAACAAAGGAGCTATGGCCCAAGGCTGGTCCCTAGACTGAGGGGTGTGGGGGAAGGGAAAGCAAAGTCACCATTTGTGAATAGGCATGTGACTGTGTCTTCTCTGTGCTGTGTTGCACACTGTCTGCTTAACCTGGAATGACAACCCCTGAAGAGGAACAGACATTAGCAAGTGTCTGGAGAGCACCTGGGCCCATGGCACATCCTTCCCTGCTCTGTCTCTGCTCTAGGACATCTCCCTTCCAGCCCCTGGGCTCTTTCTCAGCCTTTCAAAACACAACACTGACAAACACTTCTGCAAACTCTAAATCAATTCTTGTTTTCATAGCCATTAGCAACAACAACAACAACAACACAACAACAAAAGACAAATCCTGTTGTGATGCTGTCCATCTTTTCTCACAAAGGAGCAGTGTCCTTACAAAGTTCGACGTTTGGCTCCTCTCGGCTTCAAAGGGATCTTCCTGTCCAAGGCAACAGCTTCATCACCCAGACAAAGAAGAAACTGGGGGATGTGGAGCAGAGTATTGTGCACATTTAGCCTTTTGGAAGTTGTTGGGAAGAAGCCTAATTCTGGAGCTGGTGCTACATATTTTCCCTTTGGAAGAGGAATGGGCCTCTGTAGGATTCCACCCTCTGTTATGCTTTTTTCTTTCATTTTCTGACTGTTTCATGCAATAGCACTAGCAGTCTCTGGGGGCAAGGCCATGAAAAAAGGGTACTCTTCTGACACTGATTTTTAAGAAGAAATTTGTTTTGTTCATCTTAATTCCTTCAAGGTGTCTTTACAGGGCAGAGCCAAGGTCTTTTGGTAACTCCAATAAAATATCCTTGTACTTGCCTAAAGCCCATCTTTCTGTTCTTTTAAAATGTACAAGGAAATCCTAGATCTAATACAAGAATCAAATCATTGTCTACATGGATAGTCAATACATGCATCTCTGCTTTTTATAAAATCCTTGTTCCTATACTGGCTGATGATTTATTAACTATATCAGAGTTATTAAAAATTGAAAGGTTTTGATATTGCTTTTAGCTGGTAGAAATGATACATCAGCTATTTCCGATCCTCAGCCATGTTATAAAATTGGTCCACCACAAGGCCCAGAATTAAATTAAAATGAGGTGTAAATAGTAGCTTGGTGAAGGTTGCCAGGTGACCTTCTGAAATATTTAATACAGTTTGACTTAAAGTTTATTGCTTTAAACCTGGAACTTGTGTAATTTCACCCAGGCAGCATAGTCTTGAGATAAAAACCTGATGACTTAGAAAAAGTGGATTGATTTGGCACATAAATTTTGAGTGTGTCAGTTGCTTTTCCCACAAGGGGCTGTGTGAAGCTTATTGTTTCCTCTTGGTCAGCCCAAGTTAGATGCCTGAGGGATACTTTTGATCTGAGTCTTTCTAATAACCCTAGTGTAAGGACTGTCTGGAAACACTACATTTCTCCTTTAAATATATCAGATTTTCATGAATTTTAAGGAAAGATTTCTCTGATTCCCCATCTTAGCTTAGTTTTTCTTACTGATTTTTTGTCCCCTGCCTTCCAGTGAACCCAAAACTCTTTTGCAGCTTCAGGCTGCCCTCTAGGTACTTCTCTGGAAGGAGAGCTGTAGTGAAACCTTCTCCAGCAACCTTTTGCATTCTTTTTATTACAGTAATGTGCATGAAATTCTTTCATAAACAAAGCCCTTTTACTGAAAACAAAAATACCATGAAAATTATTTGTACCTTCTTTGCAACACTTTTATGTGGCTAGAGTGGTGTAGGAATTCTATCAGGTAACTGAAGTTTAGGTATCTATAAAATATGGATATCTGTACAAAAGTGTAGATTCACATACACAAAATTTTCTGGGGTTTCAAGAGGTTTTTGTTAGCCCTCACTCTAACATCTCCTTCCCTTTTCCCATGCTGCTGCCTGATTTCTGTCAGCACAGCTGCCAGGGCTGGCAGAGGGATCTGGCTGAAAAAGAGGGATTTTGCTTCCCTGGTTGGGATTTGACTGCCTGGGGACAGAAAAGCCCTGTGTGATGAGCAGAGAGCAGCTGGTTGGAAATGCTGACTGGGGGGGAGCATCTGAAACCAGAAGTCAAGCCCTAATCAGTGTTTCAGGATGATGTTTCTTTCCTGTGATTTATAGCCTGGAAAGTCTCTGCTGATCTTAAAAAAAAGACTGGCATATATTTAGTGTTTTTTTATCTCAGTTTTGCTATTGGAATCTATTTTACGTACCTGAATCCTCTTTTTTGTTTGTTCCATTTAATCTTTAAGAAAGTGTTTAAAGATGTCAGCACAGAGAAGAACAAATAACAAAGAAAGAATGGTTAAAGGCTTTTAGCCACTAAATATTTTAACCAAAAATATGATTTCACTAAAAAAAGAGTCATGTTTCCATTTTGGTAGAAAATGCCTGAAAGTAAAAGGCATGTGGCATGTTGAGAAAGATATTAGCACTGAATTTTACTTCTTTCATTATATTCTTCTTTACTTCTTTCATTTATATTCTTTCATCAAATATATCTATAGGTAAGCCAAGTATGAATAATTGCTATTTTAATGAGAAAGTGAAGTTATTTATGTAGAAAGACACATGAATCACAGACTGGATCCATCTGGTGGACTCACTGTCATTCCCTCAAGTATGATAAAGATGTTAAATATATAAGCCCTATTGAATTAATATGAATAACCAGTTTGATCCTAGTACACAGATAAAATATATTAATATTCTATTAGATTTGCTAAGAAGATCAGAAACAGGGTTTGCCTATTGGACTGAAGCATCTTTCATATTCAACTATAATTTGAAATAAAACAAAAATTAATAAAGCTGAAGTTTTCAGCAATTTTTAAAATGAGAGTCATAATTTCATAAAAATGCCTCATCTCTGATTTCATACTCGCTGCCATGTTCAATCCATCATTAAAAGGACTAGTTGCTTGTAATGATTAATATGAGAATCCACAATGTCCCTTGTTCCCTTGGGATTGATCTGAACACTCTCCTCTTTTACACATTCACACTGGTTTGAAAGCAGTTTCAGCCAGACTGGAAAACTACTGAGGTCAATGGACTTTCTTCATTGCCCAAATTTCCCCTCTCTGTTATTAATAATAATAGTAGTAGCATAAGTTTTCATGAATGTAGGGGACTCTCTGTCAAAGCAGCTTTCAGAGCACGCAGATGCAGCTGCAATGAGCCCCTGCTGGGGCCAGGCCATCCTTATATAAGCACAGGGAAGGGCTGCTTGCAGCAAAAATTCATTATTCAAAGACCCCCAGGAGCCTGCAGACAGCCCAGCTCTGTCCCCTGCTGCTGAGACAGTCTTTATCTTGAGCCATGCACTTGACCACTGCATCCTCCATGCAGCCATGCCTGGCTCCACTGCATTATCCCTGGTGTTCCCTGCACTGGGCTCTGAACCTTATGCCTGGCCATGCTCTGCCTTGTTCTCACAGGCCCCATCAGACTGTTCTGTGCTCCCTGTTTCTAATGGCCCTAAACCCTTCTCATGCTCCTGGTGTACAGCACAAAGGATGGTTACCAGTGTCCTAACCATAACATTCAGTAAAATGCATTTTATCCAACACTGGCCTGGTGCCTAAGTGAAGCTACTAAAGCTAAAGGCAAGCTAAAGTTTAGGAGAATGGAAAAGGGCACCAGGCAGTCAGAGCACTCTGTTACTGACTCATTCCTTGCTCAGACCACCCTAAGACAGAGATGCAGCAGTTACAGCAGAGAGTTCCCACATGCAGAAGCTGGGTGTTCTTTGCCAACCTATAAGGATCTTAATACAAATCTTTATATCTCCCTTGAGTCTGTCTTGTAGAGCAAGCACTGCTGACTACTTTGTACCCACATGGGACCATCTCCAACAGATAGAAATCTTTTATCAATATCCTCACTGGAATGTTTTCACATGCATACTGCAATGTGAAATACCATTGCCTCTGTGATTGTGCACTAAGGAGAAGCTGCAGTTCATCTATCCTTTCCTGAAGCCAGCAGGAGAGTAATGCTCATTCCAGTGGAATTATGTCAGCTGACCCTGCTGAAAACCTGGTGGTGTGATTATTTTATGTGGGCAGAGTAAGCTGAATGTATAAATGTGGTATTAGAAAGATGTGAAGATGCATACTAATAGTTAAAGGCTGGAGAAGATGTTTAAAGGTTGGAGAAGATGATCCCTGAGGATCCTTCAAAACTGGTATTCTATGGTATTTTAAAATAGTGGTAAAATTATCACTGTTCATATCCTCATATTAACTATAAGGAAATTAATAACTTTTGTGTTTTGTATGTGAATGGCCTTCTGTGTTAAGTATGATTTATTTTTTTTCTTTATAATGCTCCTGGGGTTCCTGAACAGCTGTCAGCTGTACCTGAACAGAAGAACATGTCTATTAACACATTGCCAAGCAGAAATTACATTATACACTGCTGCATCTGTTAATTGCAGTAGTCAGTATTTACAATTCAAATAATATAAGCATTCAAAATGGTGTTGTTAATATGTGGTAAAATTTCATTTCTTCATTTATCATTTCCAAATATGCATTTGGTCTTGGTTTGGTTAAATGACTGTAATGTTACCTAAATGGAAAGCACCTACAATTCCAATTTAGTTTTATGATTTACTTGCAAAAATAATACCAGTCAAATATAATACTAAGATTACCCTTAAGAAGTCCTTGCAGAACATATGGAATGCAGTAATGGATTAGAGTACTGTTTAAATAAACAGCTGATTATGGCCCAGGTTTACCCTTGTGATCTGTCATTTCAGAGTTTCAATGAGGCTGGCTATCACAAATGGACTGAAAGTTGGTGAAGCTGTAATATATACAACAACATCATTTATGTTGTTATTTAATCAGTACAGATGCCTGTGTATCTATGACAGAGACAGTGATGCCACATGAATACATTATACTTTTTCTTCTCAAACCACATGAAGAAAGGAATATTTCTCTGACCTTGTCCTTAACCTTCATCATTGATGAAGGAAGAGAAGAAACATTGTCCTTCAGTGGACTAGTTGGTGCTTGAAGCTTCAAATGTTGGCTAAGTTTGAAGAATGCAATCTTGAAAGTGGCCATGTTTCTAAAAGATGATGGACAATACATAGAGACATCCTGCTTGCATCCTTCAGCTCCACATGTTTCCTCTAGTGACTGAATTGTCTGGATTATCAGAAATCAAAAGTCTGTCTTGGGAGATGACCAGACTCTCTCTGGCTAGTTTTTGTGCTGTGAAACTGAGTTGTTTTATTTTTAATAAAACAAGTTACACTATATGAGGAGAAAAGGATCAATTAAATATTTTTAATTAAACTCTTGAGTTCAAAGATTCTATGCTACTATTAAGCTAAGTTGAAGCTTCATACAATCATAGAACAGTCCAGGTTAGAAGGGAAATTCAAAGATTATCTGGTGCAACATTTTGTGGGAAAGGAAGCCTCGATGAGATTGCCTAGCATTGTGTCCGACTGCAATTTGAAATTGCATCCAAACAACATTTCCATCCAGTTCAGTTCTTAAAACCATGGAAGAAGGTTAGTTCTCACTGTTCTCACAACCTTCTATTAATTTAAATGGAGTCAGGATTACCTCCTGAGAACCAGCACTCCACCACCGGGTGTTTAGCAAATGGTAATAACTTCTTTGGGAGGTGGTGGAATCACTGTCTCTGGAAGTGTTCAAGAGGCATCTGGATGTAGCACTTGGGGCTGGTTAAGGGGTGGTTATGGTGTGCTGAGTTGATGGTGGGACCAGATGATTTTAAAGCTCTCTTCCAACCTTGATGATTTTGTTCAACTTTTAATTCAACTTCGCCATTAGAGGTTCTAATTAATCATGTTTTCATTGACGAATATATCCCAGCTGTCAGTCTTCTGAATATCATTGCACATGAACATCATTGTGATTTGAGAACAGCTAAAACTATAGAAATGACTTAGACTTACTGTTGAAAACTCCCTGTGGACAGCAAACTAACAATTTATCACTTTGGTAGTTATCTTCCTGTGCACTTGAATAAGAAATTTTTGCTGCCAATTAGTCAGTTTAATAATGTTTGTCAAGATCTACTTATGAGCAATTGTGCAATAAAACCTCTTAATTATGTTTTATAAAGATTCAGAGAGAGAATTGGATGAAAATCCTTTTGTTGTAATTCAGACTTGGGAGAGAGTGCAGCAGGATCACAGCCTAACCGGTGTAAATTGCAGCTAAAGCTGTGCCACCAAGGAAGTACTAAAGGATTGTAAGTAACAAAAGAGAAGATAGGCTTAGCCCAGAGAGGGGTTAAGAAATGAGTCACTCCCTACTAAAAAAAGAGGAGAAACAATGTTAGGAAGCCAGACCTCTCTGACTCTGACCCTCATTAGTGGTTGTAGACATCAAAGACACTCCACACCTAACTAAATCTGCACAGCTACACGTGATGGGAGTTTTAACCAGTGCACCAATGGGAATTAGACCACTTGCTGTGTGATGTTTAATTAAACTTAATATTTCATTTTGTGGTGTAAAATGCTATGTCAGGTTTCTTCAGGTTTTTTTTTTATTTTTTTTTAATGTAACACTGAACATGTTAAGCTGTGTGAAAATATCTGTAAAAATGTATCCAGAGATGCTGTAGATTAAGGGTGCTTTCCTCACCTATTGTTGAACAGGAGAAATAGCACTTTTACCCAGGCTTCATCTGGTGGCTGTTGAGAGTCATTTTAGAACATCAGAAATTGGTGAGGCAGAGTGGAAAGATCTTGCTGTTTCTTTCTCCACTGTGTATGAACTGGAGGCAGATACTAAAAACTATTTTAGAAGCTTTAGAGATCTGAAGGAGGATTGACTGCCTTCCTATAATAGTTTTGCTACTCTCTGCTTCCAATGGTTGAAGTCACTACAGATAAATTAGGGAACTTAACTTATTGCATGACTACACAAAGCTTTCTAAGCATTGGAGATTTATTTGGTTTCAGAAACGGCATCATTTTTAGATTATGCTCTCCCTTTACACAGCCTGTAAATGTAATTTGGAAGATTCTGGAAAGAGGAGAATTAGAATTTAAAAAGTTATTTGAAAAACTACTGTTTAAGTTCCTAAACTGAATCACCTGTCTGAGTACTATTGCTTTGGCTCCCCAATTTGAACTTGACATTTCTTTCTCTCCAAATAAGTTTAATGAGAAGACGTATAATTTTACAGCCTACATTCTATCCAAGTGCTTTCAGAAAGGATTAATGAAGGAGAAGCAGTGGTATATGGACATAAGTGGAATTTAATTCATTTTAACATGTCTCTCAGCTTATACAATGGACAAAATATTTCCAGCAATCCAAAATTCTCATTCTAAATTTCCAGTAACAGTGGAAGAAACATAGTGACCACAAAAATTTTCAGTGGTAAAGAGAAGGGGAAGTGGATGCTCACTTCCAGGTGGTCCTGAACTGAATACTTGGATCCCTTTTCACCTCTAGAAACATCTGGCAGAAACTGAACCTTACTCTTATAGTTTGGGAAATTAAATTCTCCATAGATAGTCCAGGTGAGGGAAGAGTCTCACTGTGCTGAGAAAGTCTAATGTAAATATTATACAGACAGTTGAGAAAGTATACTTAAATGTTTTCTGAAAGCCACTTCACCTGCAGTATTTACTTGATTGTTTTCATTTAATAAAAATATCTAAATGGACATTTGAGAGCGTAAGACCAATGTTACTAATGCTGTTTCTGTGTTCCAGTTTCAGGTAGGAAAAGCTGCTCTGTGAGCTGCAGAGTGAATGTTTAGATCTCCTGACCACCTCATGTGTGGTTTACTCTCCACAGTACATAATCTTCAGGACCTACCAGAACAACCATTAGGGTAACCAGTACACTTTCTATACACTTAGGTAGAACCCCATTCTTTCCCTAAAATGACTGGTACCTGTAAGAGAGATGTAGCCTAATCTGTAAGTCACAAGGTGGAAAGAATAGTTTCTTGTCACCATCATCAAAGTGTTTCAGAGAGGTAAACACACTCACCTGCTCCTTGGAGTGCCAGGTAAGAAACAGACTCCATCCTGCCCAGGTGACAGGGGCTTCCACCACCAGGGAGAGGAGAGACCCCAGCCCTGTGCAGGCTGTGGCTGGTGCCCAGCAAATCCCCCAGGATGAAAGAAACTCTCAGCAAACCATCTTGTGAGAACACAGACCGTCAGAAAAATGCAGTTTGTCTTTGCTTGCCTCTTCTTGGCAAGGGTTCTCTTCTTGATGGGTTTTGATTAAAAATTGAGTGAAACTCTGGTTTTGGTACTCCCCACATGTATTTTAAATCTAGTTAATCTATTTTTGTGGCAACTGGAAACAACTCATTTTTAGAGCTATGGGATATAAAAGTATGTGAGTCATATTTCTACAGAAATTGCATAGTCCTGTGCAGTTGAATAACTATTACCAAGTCTATTATAAACTGTGTGATAAACTATTACAAAACCTAGATGGAATAACTGTCTCCTGAGAATGAAATTTAATTAAGTACTTGGAGACAATTTGAACTGGTGGAGCTTAAAATGAAATTAAAACTAATTATGAAATACTCACATAGAGTTTTGGATAAATTGAAAAGAGAAAATATAATTGACAAAAAGTAAATCAAGGGTATGTCCTGGGAACACATATTGTTAAATAAAAACAAAAGACAATTAGAATCTTCCGAGGTAGAAGAGAATTAACATAACATCGACAATGTCATAATTACTGTAAAAACCCTAAGTGCCTGTAAAGTGTTTCAGTAATTGAAATATCCAAGTTTTTTGAAGCTGAAGATATGCTGGGATGGCTTCAGACAGGTACTTTAAAGAAATATTGACCTAATGCTGTTTTTGCACAGCATTTTTTGAATTCCAACTTGCAATGCCTTAAAGAAAGGGATTTTCAGAATGTTTCAGAGAGCACCATTTCAAAGTGGTGCACCTCAGAAGTGTGTCAAAGCAGTTGTCACTCCTCACAGCGTTCATCTTCTATAAGAATTTTGTGTTCATCTGTCTCCTCAATGTGGACATATTTTAAAATTTATTCTGGGAACAACAGTGCTTCTCTCTTCAGCCATGCCAAAGCTAAGTGGGTCTGGGCTGAAGTCCCAGATAGCCAAGACATTGCACTGTAAAATGTACTGCAGAGCAATGTGTCTCTGAGGGCTGGCTCAAGAGGAAGAATAGATTTCTTAGGATTTAGATGAAATTTCACACCTAAAGTAGTACAAGCAAGGGAGGTCTAGTCAGAAAAATCAAACCCACCATTATTCAGACTGTTTTGTCATAAACACCAAATGCTTGACTGTCCAAAAGTTTTTTAGATTAAATCACACTAATAACTTGTGATTTGATTGTCTAAATATGGTGACCCATTATTAAGGTGTCCCCACAGTATCCTGTCTAACCTCCTGCAGTATTTGTTGAAAAGCTCTTGAGTCTCATGTAGCTGCTTCTGTCATATCTGGCAGTCCTGAACAGATATCCTAGAGACACCTTGTGTCCTGGTTTAAAGGACAGGTGTCTGCCAATAATAGACAGAAGCTCCCTTTTGAAAGAGAGAATTCAATTTCACCCCCCTCCGAGTATTGGTGGGATCAAGGACTCTAAAG
>JANRGV010000001.1:132633468-132653997 GCA_024734035.1 Alethe castanea
GAATCCATCTTGCTAGGAGAAGCTCAAATTGTATTGGCCAGTGACAGACCACGTAGATGAGAAATTAGATTATATTAAGCTCTGTGGCTCCTTCCAGTGTGTGGCTGGACTGATTTACCCTCCATTTTTCCAGGACTGCTCAGTCCAGCTGCATTTTTTTTAACCAGGTCACAGCTGCATCCATGGTCAGTATGCTGGCACAGATTCAATCAATATAGAATGAATATAGAAATTGGTACAGGAGCACCAAACAGAAGTGTTATCTGGATACAGACTATCTTGTTGTATGAGCCTTGATGCCTTTGTTTTTCGTTTCTGTTCTGGTACTCTGTTACCCTTACCTCACCTGGGCTCAGGTTGTGGTGAGGATGAACAGTACAAGGACAACGTGGATTATGACACTGCAACCCACACTGCTTTTCTCCCATGCCAAGTGGTGAAGCACAGCAGTGGTACAGTTCAGTGCAGTATGAATATATCAGAATGACTGACCCTTTCTGGCTCACAACATGCCCCCACATCCACTTCTGCAAATAATTTCCCACCTACTTCTTAGTCCCAATACTTCCAGGCTCTGACAATAGTAGTTGAGCAAGGATTGCATACAGAGGGTGGGAGGTCTTGTGCCTCACTTCTCAGGGGCAGACAGCAGGCAGTGGCTCACTGAGAGCTGGCCCTGATAGCTGTGGTAAGGTGTTGCCCTGAATGTGTTCTGAAATGTTTTTCTGTCCTGTTTTGAGTCACCACTGTGTGGAAACTGCTGGCCTGCAGCCACAACTCCATGAGGGTCCCCAGACTGCTCTGGGAATGAGGTGGGACTGTGCTCTGGACAGTGCCAAGGCTCTGTGAACAGGGACAACGTCATAAACATTTTGGTATTCTGAACTCAAAACTGAATATTCACAATATTCAGTATTGTTGATTTAAACTTGTATGCAACTTCAATCTCCCATGGACTTCAACAAATTTCCTTCTTGCTTATACAAAGAATAATAGCAGTCCATTGTCATTGGATACTACTGGGAGCCAGGGAAAAAGCAGCCTTGAGGCCTTGCCTTTCTCAGGCCTTTACAAGGTCAAGGAATTATAACAATGATTATGCACCTGCAGGGTGCGTGAGAGATGTGATGTTTTGCAAAAGTATGTTTTTGAGGAGGTGTTGCCTTCTTGGACTAATGAGTCTTTTCTATTTTGTTTTGCACTAACTACCCTCTATATACATGTAGTGTTTCTTTAAATTAAGCTCTTTCTCTCTTGCTTCTCCATTACATGAGGAACTACGTTGCATTATTCTTATCACAGCTCTTATAGCCTTAAAGTGCAACAGTCCATGACTATAAGGACCATTCAGTCAGAAGGCAGCTCATACTCACTGTTTTTATAAATACCCCCTGCTTCCCTTTGTAAAGAATTCTCTCATAGTTCTGTTTGAAGAAGATATCTGTGGATTTGGAGAAGATTCCCACTGTTGATACCCAGCAGCAGGAAAACACAGATGCCAGAAAGATCTCTTTTTTTTTGGACTGTGAAGATTTAATTAAGTGATATGCTAACAAAAGAAACCTGAAACCCAACAGGAAGTTTATAGTGCTTTAGAGCCCCAAAATCCTTCATGTATTGAGTATGTACAATATTGCATAAAGCATGACAACTTCATATGTTAAGTTTTAAATGACATTTTTATAACTCTGTCACAATTTCTAATTTATGAGAATAGCTCCTCATCATGCTGAATCACTGCTAGTAATTTATGCCATTTCCCACTGCTTTCCACTCACAAAAAGTGGAATAGCAAGATTCTTCCATAGCATCTAAGTATACATGTTCTCTGATCTTCACTGCCATGGATTGTAGTTGTCTGCTTGTGATGTGAGAATGAAAGCTGCATTCTCAGTTAAAGAAAACAATGTAAGGGTTCAGCAGTGTAGGCAAGTAAAAAAGAATTTTTCTTTTCCCATAAAACTGTTCTCATTTTAAGAATGTCTTGCTGAGAAACATGTTAATTAGCTAAATCTTCTTCCCCATTTTAAATCATTTTCAACATAATTTGAAGCCATTGCCAAGAAATTCCAACTCACTTTACATGCATGTTTAAAATAACATTATATAGTAAAGCAGAAAGAGAAATCCATCTACTCATCATGTCAGTTGTATGAGTTATTTAATGCCATCTCTAACATGCTATTCATCATGAAATGATGTTGCAACCTTATAAATTGCCATACCCTGGCTCGTTATTCAGTGTGGTGTGGTTTAGTGTCCCTGCGAGGCAAATGGTTCCCTTCATGCAGCATGCATCAGTGTTCTGTAACATCTCTGGTTTTTTTTACTAATGTATTTAGTTCTGGAAGAATTTTTTACTCTTCATAATTACCATTTTCTGGGATCCTATCTGATCACAACATAAACACATTCGTCCCTGAGATACCTTTCTGTGTGTTAAAAAACCCAGAGAAAGGGCACTACATTTATATTTTTCAATGTATATTGAGAACATTTTTCTTCACAGTGAAATTTATTTTTTCAAATTAGTGTTTAAGAAGTAATTACTTTGGTATGATTACTAAAAACAAGCAAACGAACCCTAGAAAAAGCAAAATTGGGGTATACTTATGTTGTTAATTATCCACTTGGCAACCATCAGAACACATCATTTTTATTTCTGTAAAAAATGAATGGTATTTTAGGAGGCATCTGAGCATCCTAGTGATGAAATGGATGAACAGATATTAAAGCACAAATGTGCTTTCTGAAGTGTAACAAAATGCAAAGTTGCAGAGAAACAGAATAATCGGTTGGTTAGTTACAATGCACAGCCCTTCAATTTCCATTATCAAACTAGACAAATATATTATTTCCTTTATATGTTGTATATATATCTCAGGTCTATTTGAAATTAAATATTCCAGAAATTTCAACAAGAGTTTGAGGGAAATATCTCTACTGTTCTTTCTATCTACTCTGTATAGTCCTGTTTTTAAAATAAATGTCAAATACTTCATCACCTGCATAGTCAGATTTACTACCTGAATTCAGCTTCATAAAGGAACAAGTAGTACTCAAATCAATACCTGAATCAGGAACAGAATTCCAGGTACAGACATGTGCACATAAGAATATTCAGTGTGTAAGCAATTGCTATATCATAGCCATGTTCTTAAGATTACTTATAACATTTAATTCAGTCCAAGTCAACTGAGAAAATCTATTAAAGGAAGAAGAAATAAATCCTTAATAGTATGGCATAAACTATGTGAGATATGTACATTTGCAGTACAATCAACTCACTTTCAGTGGTCTTTTTTTGATTTTAATAAAGAGAGAATTAATATCTCATTAATATAAAGAGTATTAATATATCATTAAGGTTGCTTTGAGTTTTAGAGTGAAAATTTCCGGTATACTCGTACAGTCATAAAAGTGAACATGGGGACTGTGCTTTTGTGCTTTCCTTCTTTCAACTTATTTTAGAGGTGAACAAGGATTCTCACTGATTTGACAGTCAATCTCCTTGTGTAAGCTTCAATACAGTGAAAACAATATGTTTTAATCCTTCAATATTCTGGTCGTTATGGCCAGCTTAATTTCTGAGTAAAAATCTGTATGCTTAAGAAATATTGCAAATTTTAAAAAGTGATGAAAAAATGCAAATTAACAAAATAAACCCAAATATAATTGTGTCATAATTACCTCTTAATTGTTACTGAGCAGATCCAGAGCATGAAAGCCCAGTCTTCTACTCTCAACTTTTCTGGTTTTTACACATACCATGACTGCAAATTCCAGTACTTATTGAACCATTTATTAATCTCTTAGTATCAACATTCACCTCGTATCAGAACAAATGTTATCTTAAAGAAAATTAGTTTTATTTTGCTTTTAGTTTACATAGATATGCCAATCAATATCATTGGTCTTCTATCAAACAATAGCAGGTTGAAATGAAAGAGGTAAATTAGTTTTCTTGAAGACTCTTCAGGTTACCTTACAGTGGAGTAAGGAATTATGTCTCTCTAATGTGCCATTCAAAAACACAGCAGATCCTCATGCAGACCACAGCTCTTCTTATCTGTATCAAAGAAGTCTTTTGAAGGCAATTCTAAAGCACATGTTGCACAACTGGATTATAACACAAATAAGAATCCTCAATACAGCAAAGCAGGATAGAGAATACAGAAGGGATTTTGAAACAACAACCATTGGTTTTGAGTGGTGAGGTGCAGCTAACTGGAAGGAATGAAATTTGTTCTCATTTCTTTGTCTCTCAACACATATACATGATATTTGCCAGGTTCTTGGCTCTTACCATGAAGTAGATAGTCCAGAGACTTTATCAAATATTTTCCATTGTGTGATGCTTCATTAAGCTCCTGATGCCAGAAAAACCATATTCTGTATTGAAAGCAATTTTCCTAAGAGTGCCATCATTTAGAACAGGGAACAGAGGAAGGTTTGAGAGAAGACTCCTGACCAGTGGGGCCTCAGAAAGCAGAACAGTGAGGGACAGGGATGCTGAGGGATAGATCTGGGACTGTGCAACTGTGGACAGATAGTGCAGCATGCTGGGGCTTGTGCAGTGAAATCAGTATCCCACCTAAATTTAAAACACCAAGGTTTCACAACTTTTATTTTTGTTTTGCATTGAAACTTGAGTGAACTGGCTGAAAAGGAATGAAGGACTCTAATCTAATCATGCTAATAGCCTCATGTTTTCCCTAGGACTTTGATATTCAGGGATGAAATTAACACTACCAGACCAGCATCCTTGTAAAGCTACAGAGATCCTAGCATCCAACGAAATTGAGGAGCATCACAGAGGGAAGGAGCAGTAATCCATAAGCTTTCTTGCTCTGAGAAGTGTGAAGACACTGGAATCCCTATACAGGAAAAAAATCCTTTGAAGGTGGAACATCAATGAAAGAGTTAAAGGAGGGAAAAGGCTGTGGAAAGAGAAAGAGTTTGTTTCCTAAACTGGCTTTAAGAGAAGATCCTACATGGAATAGACTGATCAATTTATCAGCTTCTAAGAAGAAATGCCCCTGAAGAGGAATCATTCCCATAATATAGCATTTTGTGAAGAGTAATGATACACAGTATCTTATATAGATATTTCATACTGAGCATACAAAACAAAATAGCTGTTGTCTGAAATGGTTAAAATATTCTGTGGAAAAAAACATTGAAAATAAATCTGATCCATTGGAGCCTATTATAACACCCATATCCTCACAGAACAGAACAGATTTGCACTCTCACTGCCATCTGGAATGGAATTATGTTAGCAGTCTCTACAAAATACAAATTAACTATTTCCTGCATTTCTATGATGTGATGCTTTCTTTTTCTGTTCATGTCTCCTGTTTGGTTAATCATAGTAGTCGTTGTGTGAATGTCACATTATCTTACTGTTTAGACAAAAAAGAATAGTAATGTCTGTGGAAGAGATCCATGAAATGTGAAATATAATTTAATATTAGTCTCTCTCTCATTAAGTTGATGGCCTTTACTAAGACATAACTGTAACAGATGCTGCTTAACCTAGCTAGATTATATAGTCTTACAACTAAAATGAACATCAGGTATGCCTGATGATCAGTCTTTTACAGGTGTTTAAAATAACATACTTAACATATAAATTAAGAAAAACCCAGTTAAAATTTAAGAATAAATTTTTTATTGAAGGAAGAGAGCCCTCAGTAGATCATGTACTTGCTCAAATTTATTATTACAATTACTGTTCTCTTTTAAAGCAAACCTGTATTTGATGTGCAATTAAAAAATCTAATTTTTTCTCCTTCTTGACTATTTGTTATTTACAAGAAGTTGTGGAGTAGTTTTGCATAAATAAACTTCAGACTGAAGGCTGTTTGTGAAATGCTCACTTCAATGATTCAGTAATTGTGATTCATGTTTTGTAGCTAATCACTCAAAGCACCTGGTGTTATTCCCCATCTATAGAGCAAGACACAAAACGAGGAATGTATAATTTTCTTTCTGAACTGATGGAAGAAATAGAAGTAAAATTTATGAAAACATAAAGTTTTGTAAACTTTTTAAGATTATCTGATGTCTGATATAAGAAATCAGTGAGGCTGGAGAAATAAGATCATAAATACTTAACCATTTGCCCCCAAAAAATCCAGAGACATGTTTTGCTCTGGATAGTCTTAAAATCAGCATTAATGAATTCTCCTCATTCCTTAAACCTTGCAGATTTTCATCTGGTTTATCCCATTAATGTCTCCATCTGGAGGATACCAGCTACATGTAACTGGGGTTAAAAAGACATTCTGTAAGACATCCAAAGTAATTATGCTCAGATTAATTCCACCAAAAATTATGCATTTAATTCTTAGAATTGCTTGTGCTGAGGAAGGACTCAGAGAGCTGAAGAAGAATTTTTAATTCAGTGAGCAAAAAAAGAAAACAAATTAAATATTATTTCCAATTCAATAAATCTTCCCAGAAAGGACCATCATCGTCTTCCCAGAAAGAAGCATAGCTCTGCAGCTGCAGCCTGAATAGATTGATTCAAAGCAGTTCTAACTGGCTTCAGAGTGAAGAGTTTCTCTTAAATCTGTGTGTTGAATCGTTAGACAATAAACTTGTTGGTGCCAAAAATGGCTGCAAAGGAATGTTTCTTCTCTCCATGACTTTGAGTTCTAAGATGTAAGTGTCTAAATCAACTCAATTTTAGACATCCTATTTTAGATGAGATCGCTGCAAATAGTCATTAAGGTGAGCTGTGACAGTGTAAGGTTTTCTACACTGTGCTTATCTAGGGCTAGGGCTAGGTTAGACTCTCACTCCTGGCTATAATACTGCTCACCCATACTGAGAGCTCTGATGTGTGTTTTGAGGCAGTAGATTAGACCCTCACCTTTTCCAGGTTTTTTCATCAGTACTATATAGCTGCCTCAGGTATATCAATGCCCTGCAGGAGTTAATGACAAAATAACCCTTTGTTCTAAGTTATTAAGAACAGATAGGGATATTATTCCCAAGTAAGATGTAGTCATCTTACTCTACAAAGATCATATTTCAGATTTATATAGTTTTCAGGTTGCAGATGAATGAAATATTTCTGAAGGGCATTATATGCTATGGGTTTTGCAGAATTATCTAGATGTCTTTAATGAGGAATTCAAAAGACTGATCCCACTCTGTAGATACCATAATTAAATGTTAGTTTTCATGTTAGTCTTATTTCAGAAGGAATAGGGCCCATGTGTGTTAATAAATGTATTGTCATTATGGTGGCAGGTATGCACTGCTAATGCAGGAGTAACATTAATTTGTAACCAGATGACCTGGTGGAGCACTGCAGTTTAACCTCTTCTCTGGCATCTCTGCAACCCACCCATAGCTGCCCAGGTGGGAGCTGGAGTCGTCTCTCCACTGCCAGGCCCCAGAGCAGCCCTGAGATGCTGCATTTGAGGGCTCTCTGCAAGTCAGACCTGTAGCCTCTTCTTGAGCCATGGCTTGGTGTGACTCTAAAAACATCAAGAAGTGTCAACACACTGAATCAGAAACAGAGGTCCAGCAGCAATAGTACCTTCCCCAGTATCCTATCACTTTCTCAGATCTGGGTGATAGCTCTGAAATCTCTCTGCAGCATCTAGAAGGGATATAAGCCTTGCTGCTAGGCATCCTGCTAGGCAGTGGAATCCATGGATTGAGACCCCTTGCAGCAGTTATGTACTGCTGGTCCTCCAAAGACATTTTGAACACCAATGCTGGCCATTGCTACTGGCTATTGCTAGCCTTCTCCTTGGAAAGTCAGGATTATCCCTGTCATTTTTATATACTTGAATAAGCATGGGAGATGCATTTTGCATGCTACAATCCCTGGCCTTAGATTGGTTTCTGGAGCTGGGGAATGGAACCGATAAATAAAGCTAATTGCCACTCTTTTGGTGTCCTTGTCCTTTGTGTTTGGACTACACTGCATTAAACTCATGTCAGAAACAACCAGCTTTCAGAGCTCTCAGCTCTCTCACGACCAGTGAACCAGTGTTTCACTAACTACTTTGTTTTCTTTTACTCTCATTCCCTTATCATAATACTGGGACTGCATAGAAGATACCAGCACTTCTCAAGTTTCTAAAGCAAACCTATCACTTAAATTTTGCCCTGGTGTAAAATTTGTCCCAAAGCAAAAAAATATTATTTCTACAATGTTTTTCAGGGGCCTTTCAGTGCCTGTTCTATGTGCACTGAAGTAGGAATGGAGGAGGTGAACCTAGCAGAGGTTTAACATGTTTCTGCAGTGCTGAGTGTTCAGCTGCTTTGTGTTTTAACTAAATGCTTCAGATCTTCTTATTCAAGAAAGGGAGAAAAAAGCCTTTTTAAAGTGTGAAGGATTATTAACCATTCAGTTTTCAAAAGGTAACCATACACTCAGCTACAGCGCTATTTCTCTCACTCAAAGACAGATCTTGTCCAGATGTATCAAAATTTTCAAGTGTTTGAGTTTACACACCTAATGTGGCAAACCAGAATCTGACATCATTAAATGTATAAGACTTGCCCAGAATACAGGATGAAGTGAACTCAAAACTTTAGTAGCTTGCAATGGGAGTTCTATGCTGGATAATTGCAAACATTTAGTACCTGAACCTGGATGTCATTTTCTGGACTTGTCTCACCTGTTCTAGAGTTTCTGACTCTTGTCTCCCTTAGCCTAGTCTCTAACTACACTTCAGTCTTTTAGGATTTTATTTATTTTTTCAATTATTTTTACCATTATCCAATTCTAATATATTTTTATCTTGCCTGCCTTATTGAGATTCTTAAATGTCTTTGATAAAATCTTCCCTTTAATTAGCAGATTATATTTTATCTTGCTAATTGGGCACCTTTGCATGGGAAGGTGAGGAAATGAAGCTGTCTGGAAAAAGAAAGCACATTGCACTGTCTAGAATTGAATTTACAAATAATGCTTTATCACTTAACACATTCAAATTCTAGCATGTTTGTTCCCAGGTGTAGTTCAATGGCATTGAATAGGTCCTCCCAGCTACAGGTAGCCTAGTGGGGTCTCTTGCACAGTTTTGGGGGGCTGACTGGAAAAAATGAGGAATAGGCAAGCTGGAGACGAAGCTCTGATGTGCAAAGCAGCTCCTTCTGCCTGCACGACCTGTGGGGCTGCATTTCACTGGTCTTATTTAATGACCACTTGGTTTCATTTCACAGACTGGATTTGGATTGCAGGATGCCATGTCAAAAGCTGAGGCTCTCTGCTCTCCACAGAGCATCTTCTGAAACAGCCACTTGTGTGACTTTCCTGTTATTACACCTGCACTGCATTCTCCTGCTTATTACTCATATTGCTGCAGCACAGACACCATTCTAGTGTGATTCTCTGAAGGAACATGTCTCCCTGGAAATGATCTCCCTAGCTCTGATCTGAGATGTGAAAATGCAGGTGAGAAAAGCACATTGGATCTTCAGAAAGAGAAAAGATAATATCAGTGGAAGCCTACCATGAATAAGTAAAACTGTCTCTACCCACCAGCTGGAAACAGGCCTGCAGTTTGTGATGATGTTTGTGATAGGAAATGTAAGCAATGGTTACTGAGGAAATGTAAGCAATGGTTACTGAAATTCAGAAGTGTCATTGGAAAGTGACATTCTTAATACAGAAAGATACTGTATAAATAACACTCATCAATTTTTCATTGAATATTTTGCTTACTCTAGTTTTGAATTCTAAGTATATTAAATAATTGATAGTGAAATGCACTAGCTCTGAACCAGACTGAAATCCTGGTTATAGGGGAGCACAAGAGTTTTTCCTTTCCCTTTTCAAAAATGTTGGCTTGTGTATTGTCACATCTGCTGGACAGCTGATGGGAGCATTTGCAGCATAATGCAGCCTCTATGTTGTAGTGCTGGCCAGTGGCATTTTGTTAGCTCAGCCTGCCAGTAATTCCATTGTGATGCTTGGCAGAAGCAAACTGGATTAATCTCCATATTGAAAGAGAGAGTCTGCATAACAGAGGCCATAATTTGGATGTTGGTTTTGGTCCCTTTTGTGGCTGAACCACATATGCAACTTTCACACAACAAAGCCTCTTATAAGAGAGTGTTGCCTGGGAAGTGGGCCAAATTCATCTTCTTGTAATTCCATGATATCAGGAACTTGCCAAGGGGAACATGTCAGATTGTTCCTACAATTAATCCCTATGAAGGCTTTTTGGACAAGCACTTCTCCTTTACACTCTCAGTTTGAATACAGGGTTTGGTTTTGTGCAATACATTTGGGTAGAAGGGTCTTTAGGAAAAGGCTGTGTTTTGACTTAGTGCAACGCTTGCACAATGAGATCAGGCCTCTTGGGTGGGTTTGTGGTACCAATTCTATGAACTGTCTAAATTCAGGTATTTTCTCAGAATGTATTCCTTCTTTATTTGCTACTCTGCTACTGAAGTCCAGTTTCCTAGTGATATAAATAGCTGTGTTAATGATGGGTCAGTTTTGACCAGCTATAAGCACACAGCTTCCAGTAATTTGGAAAACTGTGGTTCTCTTGGTTCCTAATCAAGGCCATCCTTTTCCCTGAGGAAGAAATGTCATACTTACTTCTTTTGACTTGGATTTTGTTTCTAGTTTAGGAAAACAGATCACAGGTCTGTGGGGTAGGTTTGTCTGCATTTTGACAGTGAAAGGCTGTGATTGGAAATTCTTCCACCTGTTTTTTGGCAATTCCTGCCAGAAAGAGAAGATGGGAAAGTTAAATGAGAACTTATGGCAGAAATAAAAAATGGTAGCAACTGTAAATACATTAAATCTGATTTTATTCTAACTTGATGCTTACTTCTTACAAAAAGATGGGGTTGTTTTATGTTGATCTACAAAAGAACAATGTGTGTATGAAGGCCTGTGCTTACAGGGCAGAGGTGTGTATGATACACATGGCTGAACGGTAGGATCAGGTAGGAATTATTAGTATGTGATCTAATTTGTGGTATGGATCTATGATGTATGTCAGTTAATGAACTGAAAAGAATTTCTTCCTCTGCAGTAAACCATATGTTCTTCATTTTTTATGAGAAGATATGAGGACTAAAACACACAAGGTCAGTCACAAAAAGACACTGGTAAATCTCAGCTGAAGAATGTCAATTTCTCATTTTAAATTAAAATTAATTTAAATTTAAATTAATTTTCTCTTTCCTGTTCTGCCTTTAATATTTTTCTTCTTCTGTATTCAGCATTAACTGAATGCTTAATCTGTCTGTTCAGAGTTTCAGTAGTAATAACTTTTATCACTGCAGCATCTAACACATATCTGAAAACCTATGGAGTGATTGCATGGAGCCTGTAACTGGCAGTTTCCAAAGGCTGTAATGATGTTGCTGGTTTAGGACAAACAAGCCAAGAGATTGTGGATGTTGCTTCACTGGACAGCAGTTCTTAAACTAAGACATGTTCAGCTTGGAATGTGCTTCCATAATTTGACATCTGAATTTCATAATATATTTCACACCTCAGGCTGAGAGTTACAATTCAGAAATCTGTAACACAGGGCCAGCTAAAAAGAGTGAATTCATTGGTTATCTTTTAACTATGTCCAAGGCAGTTGCCATTTTTTATTGTGTTGAAAAATGTGTTTAGGACAAGTCAATTCACTGTGTTTGTTTTTATGGCAATTGCAAGAGGCTGTTCTGAAGCTTTTCAAGTTCTACTTAGAAACTTGTTCATGCATTAGGTAGTGAAGTCATACACGCTTCAGCCATTTCCCAGGATCTATCTCTGCTGCAAATAGTTGCAAATAGAACTGCCTTTGTGATTAAGCCATAGGAAATTAAATGTCTGTCACAGCTTGCAGGACCACACAGAAATACTATGTGACTTACAAGCACTTTTTGTTTTATTGAAAGCTGTACAGAACTGAGGATGGTTAGAGAAAATCTTACATCTGCATGGTCTTTCTTGACAAGAAAGAGGATTTAATTTGCAGAAGCTGTTACAAAGGCCTAGTTTTTTTCACATGATAATAGGCATTTCACATAATCTTAGTTAGATGAACACAACTGTAGACTTCTTATAAGACCCAACGTAACTTCAGGCTGTTCCAGGTTCTTTTGTATGTTGTAAATCCATCTCACCACCTGTTTCTTGGGGGTCTGAGAAAGACTGGCAACAACTGAGGTTTACACTGACTGGTGTTGGACCTCTTTTTATGACATTAGGTGAGATTCCTTCCTTATCCTCACCCCAGCTAAAGGGGCTCCTGGTGTCTGCAAAGCAGAAATGTAACATACCCCAATTACCTTCAAATAGGCTTTGTTCTAAGTTTAGATTATTTATTTATTTATTTATTTATTTATTTAGTTTGTTCATGTAGAAATCCTGTAATAGGGCAGCAGGAAAAAACCCACCTGCACAAAATTTCCCTCCCGTATTTCTGTGGGAAGGGATGTCTCTGCTCAGGCTTTTCAACATGCAAGTGAGAGGCAAAATGGACTGTGTTCCTCCTGCTGACAGTGCCATTCTCTAGCATAAGTACCAGCCCTATACACTGGAGTAATGTTTTTCAGAAAATACTCTATTTCATATATAACAAACAACAACAAAGTAATTATAACTAAATTGTGCAGCTTAGTATATTTAATTAAAATCCATTTTATGAATGGAATTCATAAAATTCATAAAATTCATTTTATGAAGGAATTACTTCAGTTACTGACTGATCATTAGGTCAAGCTCACTATACACCAAATTTAAATGCATCCAAACTGCTATAAACAGAGTTTGCAGCAGCTGTGCTTTTGTTCGGAGATGTATGTGTCTTCTAGTATTTGTGTTTATATAAAAGGAAAAACTCTAATATGACTCATTAAAATCCTCTCTAAATAATAAAAAAAAAAAACAAACCACAAACAACCCTAATTGACAAGAGGTTGTAATTGAATAAGGCATCTCAGTCTTAGAGACAAAATTAACTCCAGCCCTACTCTTTGTGAATGACCTTTTCAAGCACCCAGAGCCCTGAAAACCCCTGTGTACAATCAGAGGTGTGACTACAGCCTGCACTGCTCTACCCTTTCTGCAGTGAGGCAGGGTGGGGAGAGCACAGCTTGCACTGGAGACATCAGCAACAGCTGCTCCAGCCCCGTTTGCAGCTTCTCAACAGTGTGTCCTGCTAAAGCTGCGTTTATGCCTGGATACTTCAATGGAGCTTTGAGAGGACAATGCTGTTGCAAATGAGAAAAACGTGTCACTAATCAATCATAACAAGATGAAAATGCTTCACTATGTCAGAAAACATAAATTACTTTACAAAAGACCTCTTAACTTTCTCCTTTCCTCTTGCTCCTTTTTGTTCTCAACCATATTTGCTATGTGCAATACCACAAGCTGAGATTTGACCAGCAAAATTGACCAGCAAATCATTGAAGTAGGCATTCAAGATCAAAATCACTGCAAGAAGTAATGTAAAATACTAGCAAACATTAATTTCTACATACATACCTCTCTAAAACACCCCAGAACTGATAAATCCTTCCCCCCAGGTGCCAGCACACCTGCCCCTCCTGGTCACAAGGGTTTCCCAATGTGCTGGTTTCTGCAACCTGGCCCTCCACTGTTTTGCTGGTGTATCCCCAGTAACCTGTCCCTGTTTTCTTGCACTGGGAACGCCCAGCATTGGACACATCACCCAGATCTGTCTCATCAGGTTGAGGAGCAGTACTATCTCCCTTGACCTTCTGGCAATGCTCTGCCTAATGTGACCCAGGAGACTCCCGCCCTTCTTCAAAGTAAAAATGACAAATTTTTAGTGATGTTTAAAAATTTTGGTGGGTTTGGACTACAATGGCCCAAAGGAAAAGCTGTCCCTAAGCATCTATAAACAAATTTGAATGATTTTTCAGACTGTTTGTCTACATTGTAGTTTGTGCCCATACAAACAGGATGAAGAGGAACTTTTTGCAAGAGAATGCTGTGAGAGGACTAGGGGGAATGGCTTCAAACTGAAAGAGGTTGGCTTAAATTAAATTTTAGGAAGAAATTCTTCACTATGAGGGTAGTAAGGTTGCCCAGTGTTGGAAGGTATGGATTAAACTGTCAAGGAGGTCTGTAAACCAATCAAGTGACCTTGCAGCATGAGTGAACAGCAGGCCAGTGATTCTCTGGTATGGACCAAGTTTAAAGGTGCCTGCACCTTCTTTATGTACTTTTGCCCCAGTGCTGCTTTCAGGGTCCCCCCCAAGAGCAAGGGAACAGGAATAAACCAACTCTTTCATTCCAGCAGTGACTTTGTTGTTGTCCCACCTGCCTGCTTGTGTCGATACATACACACCTAGAGAAGCTGTGGATGTCCCATCCCTGGAAGTGCTCAAGGCCAGGCTGGATGGGACTTTGAGCAACCTGGTCAAATGGAATGTGTCCCTGCTACAACAAGCAGGTTGGAGCTAGATGATCTTTAAGATCCTTTTCTACTCAAACTGTTCTATATGTTTCTATAATTTTCACTATTACTGATTCTTGTACTAAGGAATCAAGATAATTGCAGGGTTTCTTTCTTTGTGCTGCAGCACAAAGTTTGTGAAAATACTTGGTGTTTAGAGCTAAAATATTCAATTTTTCAGCCAATGCTACCAATCATGTCTGCCAAGTCTGCTGCAGGATCACAGAACAGAAGTGAGGACAAAAGGTAGCTTCTTGTCTTTAGTGTGACATTCTAAAGATAGCAAAGTTAGATTCTTAATTTAGTGCCTTAGTGGTGGCTGAGCTATTTCCCAAATCTATGGTAGCACGTACATGGTGTAGCTTAATATTTTTTAGAGTTGTGATGTCCTGTACTGTGTGTTTCTCAGTATGAATGCTCTGGTCCTTCTGTCTGTAAGATCTGAAAGCAGAACTGGCCTTCCTTTGTAAAATGATTTGCTAGTCTCAGCCCATAACACATAGATAACCGTTCAGTATAAACAACATGACTGACAATCACTGCTTGGGAGACAAGAGATTTGAAAACAGAGGTTAAAGCAACTACTTGATAAAGCCTGAGCCATGTTTTCCCCACAGGCATTTCTTGGGAAGTATCTCCAAAGATGGCAGAAGGAGTGAATTAACTAATACATCCCAGAATATTTCCCCCATTCTTTCGAGTCATAAAAAGCACAGGATACAATAAAGCAGCCTTTCCCTAAAGAGAATCAATCAGCTATCTAACTGCATTTCCTTTCTCAAACACAGATCAGATGCTGTACAAGACAGCACAAAAGACATTACAAAACAGCCTTCCCACAATGAAAGCTTCTTCTTAATTCTCTATAATTAGAATGACTTTTGAATGAGAAACAGCCTGTACAATTAGTGCAGCCTGAGAGACTTCCTGCTCCAAAGAGCTATGAAATAATAACCTAGAGTGGGCTGCACCAGACCTTCCCCTGCAGAATTAATTTGGTCTCTTGGACATCACTGGAAGTTTTGTGGTGGATTCACAGAGTATCTGGAGAGAGGGGAACACTGTGATAACACAGTTCCTCTCTGTTTACCACAGACCATGATGATAACCTACAAATTTTCACACCTAGACAATTTCTGGTGGTGTCCAGTGTTTATCTTCCTTGTGACCCTGGTGACAGCTGTGTGTGCTGCATTGGTTCCAAATCAAAATGCTGATGCCAGCTGACAAATCAGAAGTATCATGCAAAATGGTGCTCAGTTTGCATCAAGGTGCCTTGAAAATCTTGGTTGCTGTATGATGTTCACACAATTATTTACAAACAGAAAAACACACTCTCGTTTCAAAACAAGTATTATTCAATGTTTATTCTAAGCCGGTTATTTCACCCATTCATATATGCTCAAATGCAGTTAAAGCCTTCTATGTACATAAATACATAAAGCTTAATAATCCACAGTTAATAGATGTATCTCTTTAGTGTTTATATTGCCCAAAAGAAATGTGAAATGTGAGATGTTTGTGAATTTTTAAATTTAGCCTACTAGCTGTGTTATATGCGTTCTATGGCAATGTCATAGATTAATGAAATTATATTGAAGCTTTATTTGCTAAGAATGGCATTGATCCACTGGGCAGGTGGGTGGCGGAAAATTGGACTGAAAATACTTTTGATTATTTTAGGTTTTTACTTTGATGACTACATAAAGTAAGCATTCAGTCCAACAAGTATTCATTTTTCCTTTGAAACAAAATATTTAATGACGTGTTTTTCTAATAATGAATCAGTGAAAATAATTTTAAAAGTCTGGTTCACTAGGAATGCCTACAATTTCAATGGGAGACAGAGGAATCAACAACTTGATTGAATTTCTGTTTCTCCTGCTATCCAATGGTGACTTTACTTGAGCATAAAAACTGCTTAACTACACAAGTAAGTCACGGAAATCAAAACACATCAAGAAGGCATAGTTCAAACTAAGTTTGTAAATTACTTCTGTATTGCAAAAGCTGTATTAATTCCTGCAACTTCTAAAGCAACTACAGAGGACATTCTATATCATGGCACTTATTTCACAACTGTTTTGTACTTTGCTATAGATCTTGCACCTTGATACTTCTACCTATCTCCTAATACCATAAGATATCTGGTAGCCCTTTGCTTCCCTGAAAATTAGAAAATTCCAAACCCACTTCCTCCTCCCTCCCCCCACGCCTTACACTATGCCAGAATAGCTTTTTTTCATGCAAATAGAGTAGGAGATAGGGATAAGAAAGGGGATCAAGATTATGCTTGTTATAGGAATGTCATTCTAAATTTATTCAATATTTCACTTTCTTAGACTTCCCTTCTCAGTTTTCCTTAAAGCCTTCGACTTTTGTTCTTCAACTGCAAATACAAAAACTAGGTATCTAAATTCAAAACACTGTGACAATTTTCACCAAGACTTTATTATGACACATTAGTAGGGATTTAGATTAGACAAATGCTTGCATCATTGTTTTACTTTCATGGATTCACTATTTCCCATCTCACCTACCACAATCCAGTTCTGAAAGCAGGTTTTACAGTTCCTTGAGAGATTCCATGTTATGAATTCTGCCTTTTGTATACAATAGATATTTCAGTCTGTCCAAGTAAGTAAAACTCCACCTAGAAAAGCAAACACACAGTGTGGCAAATAATAAAAAAGAGATACTTAATACTAAAATTCTGACGTAGTCTATGTGCTACACAAGGTTAATAACTTCGAAGCCAAAAGTCATCGCATCCAAAGTCAAAACCAAAAATCATCTGCACCACTGCTCCTTGTACTTGCTCTCTCTCTGCTTTTTAACCGCAACATGTCCATGACACTGCGTGCGTACACGTCTCGCAAATTAACATTGATATTTGAATCGCTGGATGAGTTCTTCATGAGTTTCTTTAAAGCTTCACGCTGCTGAAGAGCGGCTTCTTTTATCTTCAGTGTAAAATAACAGGCAGAAAAACGGTCATTTATTATAGCTATTGGCAAAGCCAAAACCAGTATTCCTGATAGTATACATATAAAGGCTACTACCTTACCAATGGTAGTGTCTGGTCTAATGTCACCATAACCAACTGTTGTCATGGAAGTTGTTGCCCACCACCAAGCACCAGGTACACTTGTAAAAGTTGTGCCTGGCACACCTTGTTCAACAAAGTACTCCACAGTGGAAAATATAGAGATTCCTACAGAGAGGAAAAGAAGCAGAAGGCCAACCTCCTCGTAGCACTGAGCAAGAGTCATCCCAAGAGACCGCAAGCCTGAAAGACAAAAAATGCTGTCAGTAGGTTGATTCACATAGCTGTCATCATATCTTTGCAAAACATCTCTTATTTTAAGGCTGACTGCTTTACGTTTTCTTTCAATGCTAGTGAACATGTCTTGAGAATCACAGACTCAGTTACGTTGGAAAAGACCTCCAAGATCATTGAGTCCAACCTTTAACTGAACACCAGCCTGTCAACTGAACCATAGCACTAAGTGAGACATCCAGTTGTTTCACGGACATTTTCAGGATTGTGACTCTACCACCTCCCTGGGCAGCCCATTTCAATGCTTAACCACCCTTTCCATGCAGAAATTCTTCTCGATGTCCAACCTGAACCTCCCGGTCATGTCCTGAGGCTGTTTGCTCTTTTACTTGTTGCTTGATGCCTGGGAGGAAAGGCTTACCCTACCTGGCTACACCCTCCTTTCAGGTAGTTGTAGAGAGAAATGAGCCTCCTTTTCTTCAGGCTGAACAACCCCAGCTCCCTCAGCCGCTCCTCATATGATTTACTCTCGGTCCTTCACCAGTTTTGTTGCCCTTCTCTGGACATGCTCCAGCACTTCAATGTTATTCTTGTAGTGAGGGGTCCAAAACTGGACACAAGATTTGAGGTGCAGCCTCCCAGTGCTGAGTACAGGGTGATAAATAGTTTCCCTAGTCCATCTGACCACACTATCCAGGCCATGATGTCATTGGCCTTCATGGACACTTGGACACAAATGGCTCATCACATCCAGATCCTTTTCCACTGGGCAGCTTTCCAGCCACTCTTCCCTCAGCCTGTTGCACTGCAACAGGGGTTGTTGTGACACAGGTGCAGAACCCAGCACTTGGCTTTAATGAACCTCATACTGTTGGCCTCAGCCCATCTATCCAGCCTGTCCAGATCCTTTTGCAGAACCCTCCTATAACATCCAGCAGATCAACTCCTCCACCCAACTCAGTGTCATCTAAAATTGACTGAAGGTACAATCTTATTCCCTCATTCAGATCATCAATAAAGACATTAAACAGGACTGGCCACAATACTGAGCCTTGGGGACCCCACTAGTCACTAGCTAGATGTGGCACCATTCACTAACACTCCTCAGGGCCAGTCCTCAAGCCCGTTTCTATCCCAGCAAAGAGTACATCTGTTCAGGCCACGAGCCTCCAGTTTCTCCAGGAGAATGCTTTGGGAGACAGTGTCAATGACCTTACTGCATTCCAGGTAGACAACATTCATAACATTTCCCTCATCCACTAAGCAGGCGATGTAGTCAGAAAAGATTAGGATTGTCAAGCCTTGGCTGAACTGTCCTTTCCTAAACCCACAGTGGCTGGGTCTGATCCCCTGGTTGTCCTGTACCTGCCATGTGATCACACTCAAGATAATCTGTTCTATAATCTTCCCCAGCACCAACATGAGGGCTGTAGCTCCCTGGATTCTCCTTCTGACCCTTCTACAGATGGGCATTACTTCCAGTTACCTGGGACGTCCCTGGTTAACGAAGGCTGATCATAAATGATGACAAGTAGCTTGACAAGCTTTTCTGCCAGCTCCCTCATCACCCTAGGATGAATCCCATGTGGCACCATAGACCTGTGAGTGTCTAAGTGGCACAGCAGGTGTCTAACTACATGCTCCTGGATTGCAGAGGATCTATTCTGCTTCCCATCCCTGTCTACCAGCTCAGGGGGCTGGTTGCCACGAGGGTATCTACTCTCTGTTAAACAGTGAGGCAAGGTAGATACTAAGTACCCCAGCCTTCTCATTCTTGGTGATAATGTTCCCCCACCCCATCCAGTAAAGGACAGATTTTCCTTGGCCCTCCTTTCTTTGGTAATGTATTTATAAACTCATTTTTTATTACCTTTCACAGTGGTGGCCAGATTGAGTTCTAGCTGAGCTTTTGCTTTTCTGATTTTCTCTCTACGCTACCTAATGAAATCCTCATACTCTTCCCCAGCTCCTCTCATTCATCCAAAGGTCATAAACTCTCTTTTCTTCCCTGAATTCTGGCAGAAGGTCCCTGTTCATCAGGCTGCTCTTCTTCCTCCCTAGCTTGTGTTTAGGCACATAGGTACAGCCTGCTCCTGAGCCTTTAAGATTTCTTTCTAAAACTATGTCTAGCCATTCTGGAGCCCTCTGTTTTAAGGCCTGTTTCCCAAGGGACTCTCTGAACCAGTGTCCTGAACAGGCCAAATCCTGCCCTCTGGAAATCCATGTGAGAGGTTTGCTAACCTCTTTCCTCACTTCATGAATTGAAAACTCTCTCATTTCATGGTGACCATGCTCATGATGGCCTCTGAGCACCACATCTCTCATCAGCACTTCTGTTGGTCTAATGAGGCACTGACCCTGGTAGGATAAAAGAGGTGCTGCTCTAAACAGAAGCCGGGAAAACATGATTTACAGGAATAGATCACAGTGTCAGACTGAACATCTGACATCATCTCTATTTTCTTAATAGGAAATAGGAGCATAGGAATTCTCCTCATTACTTATCATCTGAACTATGTACACATATAATTTAGACAAACTAAATAATCTTGATTTATTAATTGGCTGTAAGAGAAGATCTAGCACCACTCTAAACTACATAAAAACCCACTAAAAGCACCTGCTTTATACTTGGAGACTGAATGTGCCAAGTCTCTGTTTTCCAGCCACTGTCCTATTTTTCCCTTGGACCAAGGAGCCCTTAGTTACCAAATTTGTGTTGCTATGTGAGTGCTGAGACCCCAGCTCAGTTCATTCAGTAACTTTTCCTTTAAGGACTGTTTTCAAACCTTTTATATTTGTCATATACTCTCTCTGACCCTTCTTTCCCAGGCC
>JANRGV010000001.1:132663101-132675319 GCA_024734035.1 Alethe castanea
AGTGGTTGGCAGGTGGATTTAGGACAAAAACTCTAAAAAGACTTGAGAGTATAAACTAGTCCATATGTATCCAGCAACCCCGGCCCGCCCCGGAGCGCCGGCAGCCGCAGGTACGGCGGGGCCGTCGTGTGTCCCCACCGGGGCTGCCTGCGGGACACACCGGCGCTGCAAACTTCCCCGAGCCGGTTCGCAGGGCGGTTCGGGAGCCGGCCCTCCGTAGTGAATGCTACCCTAAACGTGTCGCTAAGCAAGATAACGTGTCCTCACTTTGGCTGCTCCCACGGCTCAAGTCTGAAGACACTCGCGTGAAGAAGTCAGTAAAGGCCAATCGATGGGCGTGAGCGAGCCTGTTTTCAAAAATACTCTGGAGTACCTTTGTTAATCGTCCTGTGCTGACTTGTAGGTCCTCGGTTCAGCAGTGCAAACATTTAGTTCACCCTTACTGTATTTCCTTTTCTCCTATGAAACAGTTATTTCTAACAAATACTTGCTTTGGAAATTCGTGTTTTCTGCTGCCTCTGACTCCTCGTGAGGGTGGACAGCTGTCGATATGGCTGTGTAGCCTCCCAGGAGGGGTGATTGTGGAGCATGCAAAATGTGGCATTGTGTGTCATGCCACCAGCATCATGTGATGTCCCACCAGTTTTTCATCCCACATTGCTTGCTGCATACAGCTATGTCCAGTTATGCACATTTCTAACATTTATTTCAGGGAGGTATCATAGAGTTTCATCTTTTGGGTACTGGTAATCCATATTTCAAATGAAGCTGAGCTGAACATTTCCCATATTGCAGAACGGCAACACCCACAGCAACCTCTCTACTCAGCACTTGCTGGCATAGAAATCTGCTTAAGTGACTGTTGGCAAAAAATACTCTGATCAGAGAGAATCCAGTGGAGAATAGCAAAGGTAGGGTTTGGAAGTCGTGGCCCAGGAAGAAAACACAGAGTGGGATAGCTACAGTGGAAGGGCGTGAGCATTGTGGTAGTCTTCAGACATGTAAAAGGCTGCTCACACAGATAAAGATAATATACTCTGCTCTCCTTGGATGAATTGGACATGTGTAGGAGTAATGGAGTTGAACAACAGGAAGGATATTTAGGGTAGCCATTAGGAAGGCTTTGGTGAAGCTGTGGAAGAGGTACATTTTCATCTGTCACAGGTCACAAATGAGCTGGCTGGACAGGGATCTGCCAGGAAGAGCAGATGTGTGGTGCTGCTTTTCCTGAGGTAGTCTGGAAGGGTTAGATGAACTCGTGATACCCCTTCCAGCTCTATAATGCTGTATTTGAAATGTGTCATAAAGAAAAATACTTATTTTAATAGACATTTCCCTTTTTATTATTTAAAATGATCAAATTTAAATATAATTTATGTGCATAAACACAAACCTGTGTATTCATTTTCCTTTGAAACTATCAACAACTGCTGTTATGCAGCAGGCTTTCAGGAATTGTTCATTTTTAATCCAGGATTGCCACTCAGGAGTGCAGTCCCTCTGACAGATAGCACTTAAGCCAGCACTTAATTAAAAACAATAATTAAAAAATAATTAAAACCATCGGTCAGACCAATTTAACAGCATCAGTGAGAAGTACCTCAGAAGAGCAAGGTGCCTTATTGACTGTAATAGACCCCTAATTGTTCAGTCATTAAACTGCTCACTCAACCTCTTTTTAGTAATCCTTCTTTCCATCAGCCAGAAAGACTTTTTCAGGAATATTTTCTCCATTAGAAGGGAGAACTGAAAACATGCCCCTCCCATGATCATGATTCAAGGCGTTACTTCAGATTCACTGTTGTTTTTAAGAACCTGGCTACCAGTTTTGACTTTGTCTAGTCAAAGTGGATATCAAATGCCCAGCCTCATTAAAACTGTAGATCATTTGTTCTTAAAATACTCTCTTAAAATATATCATTTTCAGCACATATATAACATGTAGTACCTTGAGAGACTGTCTGTTTACTTGTGTCCTTTATGGAATAATGACTGTATACAGATGTATTTATTTCACTTCAACCGTTTTTTTTCCTGATTATCAGCTGTTCAAACCACAGTGTTTTCTTCAAAACACTAGAGGAAAGCCATATGTTAAGGATATGCTTTCCCTTAGTTTTGTGCCCACTTCTCACTGCAGGAAAGTGACATCACTAACAAAATTCTGTAGTGTCCTCAACTTCCATACTGTGAACTCACATAATCACAATTAGACAGGAGATATGTGTATAATATAACATCTTACTTCTGAGGGCTGTTTCTCTGCTAGTTGTAAATTTAGATTTTTATTAAAAAAAGGACTTTTAGAGAAGTGTTCTGAAAATTATTTTCAAATGTAACAATAACATAAAGCTGGAGCATTTCAAAGAAATGAGAAAAATGTTTTGTGAGTAGAAAGGCTCAAAAAGAGAGGATTTATTTTTCTATTACTAGAGATAGAAGAAACAGGCAGTACTGGTGCATATTTCATTTTCAGGGGAACTCTTAAAGGATCTGCTATTTATCATTCCTGCTCATTTGTACATGAGAAACCAAAGCAACAACTTTCATAATTTTGTTATTCCCTTGGCAAACCCTCTCAAGCAACCCCTAGAGTAGTAGCAAAAGCAGCTATAAGAGGACAAGGAGTCATTTGGTCTTAATCACCCTACCAGTGAAATGCTGCAGCTGAAGTGAATCACAGACATTTCCAATGTTTGGCTCATGGAATTAGCAGTGTTGGACAGAACCAGGTCTGCCTGGTTCAGATCTGTGGTTCAGACCTAAGCATCTATACTGCTTTGTCGTGTCAGAATATCTGAAACAACTGAATGCTAATGACATCTGTGTGAATTACTGTCTTTACCAAGACAGTTGTTGGTATGTGGTATCAAGCTCCAGTTGATATTTCCCTGATGTGATATCACTGACTGAAAAAAAAAAAAAAGATGGAATGCTGAAATATGAGTTGCAACCTAGTATGGCTGTTGTGGGAGTTGAAAAATTTACTTCAGCAGAAGTGCCAGCTGTTACAAAAACCTCTTTTATGGTATGTTTTCCTGATTTTCTCTACTTTGTGTTGAAAGCTATGATTTTATGTCAATTGTGTAGTCACTTTTTTCAGCTGGTATATTGTGATATACACGAAAAAGCCAGGATGTACAGGTCCCAACACTTGTCATTATCTTTTCAAATAGGCTCGATTCTCTTCTTACAGAAGTAGTGTTTCACAATCAACGGATTCTTAATTACTGTAATTTCTGACATATTATATTTCTATTTTTTAAAAAATGTTTTGTTCTCATATATTAGTCTATTTTGCTAAATAGCTCCCCTGGGCCTTATGTAGTAGAACAGAGAGAAAGCATTAGGAAAAATATGATAGTAGGGTATTTCTAGGCAAACTCCCTCCAGGAACACCTTCCTAATTTTCAGTGGCACAGGAATTTGATAAGCATGAGGCTGCATGGAGCCTAAAAGGTTCAATAACTTTTCATGGTGCTGTAATTTCTTGTTTGAATTAATTTCTGTTTCAATGTTGATAATGCTTTGTTCAAGGTTCTCCACAATTTAACTGTGCACAGGGTGAAAGATACCACTGAATTGTGTTTAACTGTCCTCTGTGATTGCTGAATAATGGTGTTCTGCTCATGTTGCCAGCACCATTCATGATCTTACTGACATCTGCCGTACAATAGTCTCTGGGGAAGTGGTGAGTTACAATAATATAAATTTAGTTTTTATCTGGATCCAAGCTTTGTGAGTAATAAATCATAACAAGGGTTAAAATTAATGAATGTTAGCAGTATCACTGCTTGTCCGTGACAAATTTTGTACAAGATGCAAGTTTTGAGCCCCAAATTTGACTGCATTTAGCACAAGACATAATCTGTATCATAAACTCTATTTCCTTCATGGAGATCAGGAGTCACTCCTGCAAATGACAGTGGCATTGGCTAGATCCTCTGTTGAATATTTCCCTTTGGTTATTGTGCAGCAGTGATCTTCAGGAGCAGTTGTGGTTCTTTTACAATCTAGGTGTCTGAAGCCTGTCTTTCTTTCATATAGTCTGAGAGCTGCTGTAATGTCCATCTTGCCATAACAGGTGAGAAAAGATTAAACCTAGAAATTCTCTAGACCCTCTCTGCTGTTTCCTTTGGCAAGTGAAATAAGAGTTTATTAACACAGCTTTATTCCCCCAGGGATATTCTGCTTTTCTTGTGGAAATGGTCCAGATGAAACCTGCCAGATCTGACTTCCTTTCAGCTTGCTGCATGGAACAGACAGATCAGAAGAAGACACACTGTTTGGTTCACATTGTGTGAAAACAGTTTAAGAGAGTATGGAATCAGGGCTATGTTAAGAAAGCTGTTTTTGGTATATCTGAACACTACCCACTTTCAGAACCTATTTATTTTCTTGCCTTTTACAATTTGGTAGGAAGTAAAAAAAGTGTAGTTGGGGAGGTAGTTCTGTAGAGCAACTTACACATATGAGCAGTTCTTTTTTTTGAAGTGAGGGCTAGTTTTACATCCACCGACTGCATAGGAAAGAAAGTTGCTGATATTTTCTAATCAAACTAATGGAAATGGGCATTAATACATGAAACTGAGTTTGATAAACACTATATCTAATGTTAGGCTGGATGTTACTTTCACTCTTACTAGACTGATGAAGGAGATTAATAAGAATTTTCAAATTTTAGTTTTAGTTGCATTATTCCAAATCCCCAAAGTCATCTGAGATGAGTAAAAGATATGCAATTAGATCTGACTGTTGACCTACCGAATGCATTTTTTAGGAGCTATTACTCCATCCTCTTATCACTGAACAGCATATCTCAGCAATGCCAAGGAAGATTACATATATGTATCAAGAGAAAAAATACTTCCCTTTAAACAGGCCCATGCTTTTACTCTGTAAAAAAGCTCTAGTGATTTACTATGCAAAATAAAGCCTTATTCAAAATAAATTTTAAAACAGATCAAGCAGAGTGAAGTCATTCAACACAGGATGAATTTTTAATCAATCAATCTGAGATTTAAATTGATATTATCAGAAACAGAATAAACATTAAATGCATGCAACAATCTTGATACTTGATACTTGTTCTTGATACTGTCCCTACCCAGAATCACTTGTTTTACTGAGCAGCTGAACTCACTGCTCCATCAGCCAACTAGGAAAGCTTTCAGTTTTCTCCTTAAGTAAACTTGAAATTACTTAACCTTATAGCTGGAATGTTTTAATTTGGCAAATGTCAGCTCCGTTCTGCTAGCAGTTCAGGTAAACTGTGCAGCTCTTAACTCAATTTTGTATTCATTCTTTCCTGTGGTCTGTTTCAATGATTACATTTTACTGTTTGTGTTTCTTCATTAGTTTCTCCTGTGCTAATTTACTGCACAGACTTCTTTCCTTCAAGACCACTCACACCTTATTACCTGAGTTATTTTTATACTGAGTTGCAAGTATTACCTTAGCACACTCTAGACTGCTGGGCTCCCATCATCAGTGCAAGAACCTGGCTGGGCCATCTTCTGGGAATTTCAAACTGATATCAATTCTCACTGCTCTTCTTCACAGACACTTGCTACATTCCCATGTATAGCTTGGCATTGTTAGTGTTAACAAAACATCCACATATCCATTTTTAAATGGAATTATTTTGAAGATTCTCAAAAGTGAAGGCTTTTGGAGGAATTTCTGTTATTAATTAGTTTCTCATTATCACTTTAACAGAGATGGAAGATAATGATCTTTTAAAGTTTAAACTTCCCTCAAGCAAAAAAGTATCTACCCTTCAAGAAACTGTCTTCTAAATCTGGGATTATTCTTTGTGTTATGCATCACATCATGGTCTTCCAGTAGCATAACAACTTTATTTTTCCCACTTATAAAAGTATAGAAGGTATAAGAGTCAAAAGCAAGGATATCTTCTTTAAGAGTGGTGCGATCAATCCCAGCCTATAAAAATATTACTTACTGTGGCAGGAAGCTCTGCCCTGGAATGTGGTCGAGCTGCTTGGACAATGCCCTGTTTGAAAGGCTCTCAGTATTAGATTGAGGGGCCATCATGTGCTGATTTTGGTGTTGAATTATGCTAAAACCAGTCTGCTCACCAGCCCCAAAATTAGCATTCTGATAGTGATGCAACCAGAGACATGGCTGGCAATCAACTGCTTGATACTCTATGGGTCCAGTTCCCTCTTGTATGGTTAGATACCATACTCCTCCTTGGAGTGCGTGGAGATTCCTCCCTTGGGTAGGATTCCTCCCTCGTCTCCCAAGGCTACTCAAGGCTGAGTGAAAAAGATCTGCCCATGAGACTGGTATGGTGAATTACGTCAATCTCTACTTAATAATTGTTTCCCTTTGCTAGCTTTAATATAGTTGCTTTAATATAATTGCTCTGATATAGTGCACTGTCATATCCAATACCATACACAACTATTAGCTTTATCTTTTAGACTGTAAAGCAAGTAATTCTGATTAAGATTTTTGCCTTGTCATATGGCATAATAAATAATTAATTTTACTAAAATAAATCTGGTTTGCCATCATTAATCCTGCAGGACAAAGTTACTTAAAGTGTTGATAAAGTCTGAGGCTAAGATTGAGAAGGAGTTTATAAAGCCAAGGGTCATTTCTACACCTCGTGATTCAGCAGAAGGACTTCTCTAATAAACTTTTTCTGAAGCTCCCACTTCCACCTGTGACATTTATAAATTAGTAGCAATCTCTAAGCAATTGGTTTTAGGCAAAACTAAGCATTATTTAAGAATTTGTGTAACATAATCAAGTTATCAACCTCAGGCAACTTTAAAATATTGAGTCATTCATAAAATATTTTTATTGCTATAACTTATATATCTGTGCTAATGGAAAAACATCCAGTCCATCTGTCTATGTAATTAACAATTTAATTTGCACCACTGAACAGGCAGAATAGCTGAGCATCTGAAAACAAACCGAAAAATGAGTACAGGCATGTCTTCATACAGAGGGAGACATCATCATGGAAATAACCTTAGGTGGCTTCATTCAGTGCAAAATAGAAACATGTTCTGGCAGCTTAATCTCTGCTGAGTTTTGCTGGTGTTTCTTTGCTCCACAATCCTTCAGTTTACATTTTGTGTATTAAATAATTTCCTTCAGCTAATAATGCAAAACCCCATACTTGGCCTAGTGTGTGACATGATTGTTCACCATCTTTTCAGTCATCCAAATTGTCTTAAGAGCCTTTAAATTTACAAAATTAATTTTGGTAAATTGGCTAACGTCACATATATCCTTTAGCTAGATTAATTAATTTTGTAAGAGGAATTGTGGTTGTTTAGTGGTGATTGTGTGTGAATTGACTTCCTGTGTGGCTGACAGCATAATTGACCAACTTTTTCTGTGTATGAGAAGCAAAGATTTCTTTGCTCTGCCAGTCTCCTTTAGCCTCTTCAGTCAAAGAAGAGAAATAGAAGATTCAAAGAAGCAATTCATTATTTGTTGTGCACACATCTGCTTTAGGATGGGATGAATCACACCTCACAAAAGTCCATTTGTCTCCCATGATGGCAAGGAAAGGCTAGACAACAGTTCAGATAAACTATTAACACTGTAGGTTAAACACTATGTTTTGTCAGATGAATCTGACCTTAGAGTTTTTTAGTATTTTTATTATTATTTGTGAAAAAAATTAAATGCTCTACTACTTATATATTAGCTCTTACCGACACAAGCATATACTATATTTTATTATTTATAATTATCTATTTATTAACAAGTATCATACACTTATTTAGATAGCTATGAAAATGCTTTGTATTTTTGAAATTACCTAATTTGTTCTGCATGTCACAGATAATTTTAGAAATGTAGTGTTTGGTTAGTCCTCACAACATTACTGTGAAATAGGTAAGTACCATTATGATTAATTGCAATGAATTGCTGCCATGTGCAATTAAGCTGTACTTCCATGATGAACACTTCATGTTTCCAGGTGACCGAACATTTAGAGGGATCTGGGTCCTACAGGACTGCATGAAAAAGTGCTGAACTTTGTGGGGGAGATATTCCTTACTGCTTTGGGGTGCATGGAAGGGAAAGTGTGCACTGGAGTTTATATGTGTTGTACAAGGACTCTGTGTACTCTGGAGAGCTTTTGGAATGCAATTCGAAGAAAAATTTCATGGATAGAAACAGTCTTTATTCCTCAATTTCAGCCTGTCAGATTTGCATAAATAGTATCTCATTAATTAGACTAAATTTCCCAGGCTTTTCAACTACTCCAACAATGTGATCTGAACCCTCACTGGAACAGTCCTTATGACATGCCCACCTGACTGTGGGTGTAGGAACTAATGATGTTTTGTAACTCTCATGGTTTAACCTCAGGCAAGCAGCAGCCTAAGCCTCTGGCTCACTTCCCCATCAGTAGGATCAGGGAGAGAATTGGAAGAATAAAAGCTGGAAAACTCAGGGATTGAGATACAGACAGTTTAATGGGGAAAGCAAAAGCCACTCACACAAGCAAAGCAAAGAAGGAATTAATTCACTGCTTCCTGGGGCAGGCAGGTGTTCAGCCATCTCCAGGAGAGCAGGACTCCATCATGGTAATGGTGATTTGAGAATACAAATCCCATCACTCCAAACATCCCCTTCTTGCTCCTTCTTCTCCCAACTTTATATACTGAGCATGTCACATGGTCTGGAATATCCCTTTGCTCAGTCTGGGTCACCTGTCCTGGCTGTGTCTCCTCCCAGCCTTCCATGCGCCTGAAACTTCCTCACCGGTTTGTCAGTATGTAAAGCAGAAAAGGCCTTGGCTCTGTGTAACCCTGCTCAGCAATAACAAAAGCATCTCTATATTATCACCCTGTGTTCAACACAAATCTAAAACACAGCCCCACACCAGCAACAGTGAAGAAAGCTAACTCCACCCGAGTCAAAGCCAGCACAACAATTTTTTTAAGGAGAAGACTGGATTCTAAATAATCCAATGAATTTTTGTTACATCTGCACAGTAATAAGTAATCATGGTAATTTCTGTTCAATAGCTAAAGCCCACCTTCTTTATTGTAGACTTTACTGAGAGGATAAATCATCTGATAGGCAATTCCCACACAGAATTAGTAACTTTTTGTTGATTTTGTTGTGTGTGTTTAAGAAGAGAAACAATGAAGTATAAGCAAACATGTGAAAGCAATCACCCCAAACATGCATAAAACTAGATAACATAAACCTAAATATGTTAGTTGATTCCCCTCACTTGTGATATTCCAATGACAATTGTTTAGTGTAAATATCTTTGTTATTCACTTATTAAAACTCTACCAGGCAGTGTTTTTATAGATGTCAGTAGGTGTATGTTTATGGGTACAAGCCTGTCAAAAAATCTGTTTAATGTCTCTGAGTTTTGTAAACCTTTCATTGCTGTCAGAAAGGTTTCCCTAGGAGAGATGATGGGTATGCTGATCAATTTCATTCTTTTTTTCAGGCTGCATGAGACTTTGTATAACTTGGACCAAACATGTAGTGTTCACAAATAAAGAATTCATAATCTATCACACTGCAGGAAGTCTCCTTAGGTAGTGCTAATAATGAATTTACAAATTCACAAATTCATAGTTCTAAGTAGCTAAATAATCAGGTTTTGTGTTCCAGAGACAGTTTCTGAAGGACTTTTGCAACACTGACTAATTCTCTACTTTAGAAAGGAAATCCTCTCTACTTGCCTTGGTCTTCTACTTCTGTGTCTTGAACTAAGGTTTGTATTTAGAGTACAACCTTGTTCTCAGCTTGCCTAGGAGCAAATACAGTTCAATTCCCCTCTAGACACTACTGTGCATCAAACCAATATTAATAATGTATATTATAGCAGTAATAACCTTAAGTGTCAATAAAACCATAAATAACCTTGCGTAAGCATAAAATATTACAGCCATATTGATAAATGAAAAGGAGGTAGAATCCAGAAGAATGAGGGTATTCTATTGTAATATCCAAATCTCCTCTTCTGTAACCGTGTTTGTGTTGTCCCAGGATTGCCTAAACAGGATGATAGAATACCTGAAAGACTCATGGCCATATTTTCCCCTTCTCTTTTCTATACTACTGTTTTATTTCCATAATTTCTTTCCTTTCCACTCTAGCTTGATTTCCATTGGCCTTAATCATGCTGCTGTTCTTGTTAGTTCTCAATTTCTGACTCAGTGGAATAATTCCTGACAAAAGCACTGTCGTCTAAGAATGCTGTAAAACTTGTCATCAATAAGAAAATGTGTAATTTTAACATGCAAATAAACTGACTTATTTCAGGAAGAACCCATGAAGTCAAGCACACATGTATGCTTTTCTTTAATTGAACATCTATAATCATAATAAAAGAAATTTGTTCAATATTTGGGATTTGGTTCTGCAAAACATCAATTTTTATTTGTCTTTGAAAGCATAGTTAAATTTATGCACCTTTGTTAGTGTTTTACTTGATCATTTATAGTAGGAATAATTTTTGACTTATGAGTAAAATGTTTTAAAAGTAAATGGCAGAAGTATTCAGCAAAGGCTCCTAAGCTATGAATTTTCTGTGAATTCACAGATACTATGAATTGTTATTTTCTATACATTATCGTTGCTTGCCACAAAACAACTTCAGTAATCTTGACTAAATTTTGTTTGCTTTAAATTCTACTTATAAAACTAAAATGTTGTTCTAATATAATTCACCAATTTTAAGCATTTATCTCTGATTTTTGAAACAAGTATTGTATTTCAGGTTTAATTTTTATTTTCACTTGAATTCACTTCTGCATGAAAAATTGAAAGCCAGCCAGTGGCTGCATCCTATGTCAGTTTTGTGTCCCCTTTCCAGTGTCAGCTTTGATCTTCTTTCCTAGCCTTGTCTTGCCTTGCCTTACCTTTCTTTCCCAGAATCACAGAATTGCTGAGGTTGGAAGAGACCTTCGAGACCATCCAATTCCACTCCCATGCCAAGGCAGGCTCACCTAGAGCAGGTTACACAGAACATGTCCAGGTGGGTTTGGAATGTCTTCACAGAGGGAGACTCCACGACCTCCCTGGACAGCCTCTTCCAGTGCTCTGCCACCCTCAGTGTAAAGAAATTCTTTCTCTTGTTGAGCTGAAACTTCTTGTGCTTTTATTTATGGCCATTACTCCTCATTCTGTCGCTGGGCACCACAGAAGAATCTGGTGTCACCCTCTTGACACCTGCCTTGAGATATTTATATGTATTGATCAGATCCCCTCAGTCTTCTCCAGACTAAACGGACACCACCCTTCCTAAATTTTTATCCTGAGATCATCGAGTTTAGCAACTATATTGACTCCTTCTTGCTGCTGTTTTAATGACTTCCAGAGTAATTCCAGTGACTCAGGGTTCAATTCGTTCATCAAAGCTGACTGCTTTGCACCACTTCAGCAGCACAACATGATGGCCAGCCCCTTTATGCTTCTGTCTATGTGAGGGAGATCTCTGCTTCTTGTTTGCTTCACATCAATTCCCTTTTCATGGCTTCAGCTGAGTTCTATGGCTAACTCCTAGCTACCAGGCTGGAGTGTCTAGACTGGATGCCATTAACTAAATCTAAGACAATTCATTTTTCTAAAATGTGATTTATAGCAAATTTTGACTCTGGCTGTGGCTAATGATAATTTATATTACTTTTAAAAGGTGTGCCTCTCTTCCTGTTTTCTAAATCAGCTTTCAAATGGTCAAGATGAATGTTTATGGTTTGGATAAGAGAAGGATCATTCTAAAATTATTCTTTTCTGTTGTTTTCTTGCAGTTTACATATTTAGCTCAACTGCATCTTGCCGTAATGTTACTTGCTGTGTGCATCTCAAACTACTCAACATGTACAGACAGGCTTCTACTTGGCTTCTACTTGTTTCCTCGGGGAAGCATGGATATTTTATGTGTTTGGCCTCACATCTGCTAGTTCTAAGCAGATATGTCAGATACCCTTAGAAATACCAAATGGCACTTGCATTTAAAAATGTGAGTTAAGCCAAAAATATCTTTGTTAAAAAAATTTAAATACTTTACAGTGAATGAGTAAAATTTCATATATAGGAAGTCAAGCTTCAAAAAAAATCTCATCTAAAGATATTTATTAATTTTACTACTATTTATTTATTTACTACTATTAATTAATCCTACTCAAAGGATTTTCTTGAAATAAAAGTATTACTTTGACTGAAGCAATTCCTTTCCAGCTCTTTTCAGTCTT
>JANRGV010000001.1:132675324-132687939 GCA_024734035.1 Alethe castanea
GTTCAGTTTAACCTAGTAAATGATGAACGAATTCTTAAAATACAGTACGCAAGAAGACTTAAAAGAAAATATTCATTTTTTCCTGACCTGTATGTTCTGTTTATCATCCTAAAGATCTCAGTGTTTCTTGATTGCACTAAAGAAGTATGTGAAATATACTGGTGGAAATAAAATCCCAAAGACTCACTGTCATATGTTACAAGATTAACAGTTTTAGCGTTGCAGTGTGATTCAGAATACAAGCACCACAATAGTACAAGCTTTGGAGCACAGAAGAGAGAAAGAATATTCCTGTACTTTCCAAAGTTGTCAAAGAGAAAAATGTGCTAACATGTTAAATGCACCACTTAACTAGGTAGCTATGCTGTAATCAGCTCTGAAATATAATTGGGACACAAAGTTGGATGAGCAGGTTTTAAGGTACTGGGTTGGAACAAATTGGAACAAGTTGGAATAAGGTAGGATAAACTTCTTCTCTTGAGGTATTAGTTTTATGCATTTGGGAAGTTGGCTTGCTGACCTGAAGGAAAGGTCTTGCTGATAGCAAATACTTGTTTCTGCTGTTCCACCCAAACAGTTTATACGTCCTTTGATGAATTTAAGACAGCATGGGCTTGAATTTAATTTAGCTTAAATTTAAATTGTACAATTGATTTCTTTGAACTCTTATTCAATCTTGTATGGCAGCAGAATAGCTTAGAACATCAAACTTCTGAAACTACATAAACTGGCTTTTAAGGGACCTAGCTTTACAGATTGAAGCGCTTGGGTTGCTTGCTTTCTTGCTATGTAGTCCTTAACTTCCTAATTCTGAGAGGAATTTTGGTACAAAAAACAAATTTTGAAAGCACTAGAAAGAGAGTTGGCCCTCACTAAAAGAATTTGAAGACCAGGTCTCAGCAGCATTGGTGAGATTTGGCCTTCCCCTGGGAGATCCATTGAGGATCTGCTTGTGCACCACTTGCACAATGGTGCGTGCACTGCTCATGGCACCCTTCACATCCTACAAAAAGGGAGAGTTTGCCTGTATGGCTTTTTCCATGGACAGCATATTCATATGGAATGCTGAATAGCCCAGAAGTGAAGCAACAGACAAGAATTTCACATCCTCACACCCTCACAGCTGGCTCGAACAGCACCTCTGTAGATTTCTTACAGTAGATGGGGGCAGGGATAACACATTAACAACAGAGAGAACCTGGGGAAATAAATCTCATTGAATCCCTTGAAAAGGGATACCTACCGTTATATAGAGGCCACTACTATTTGGTAATTTCATTTAGCAAATCTTGACTAGAAAATATTTAGGATGACAGAATCACAGTGATTGAAGTTGGAAGACACCTCTGGAAGTCATGTGGTCCTTCCCGCCCGCTCAGCTTCTGTTTGTTGCACTTCATTCCATGTTCTGGATGCCAGCAGAAACAGGATAATGAACACACAGATGCTGCTGAAGAAACCTAGATCTATTTTGGAGACATCTAGCAATGGTGGAAGAATGTCATACATTTTATTTAAATGAGAGTCTCTACCTTCCCCTCAGTGTTGTGGGCTGTCACCTATTTTGGTTCAAAAAGGCACAAAGCGTGTGCTGCTGCACAGGGATTCAGATCAAGGTTGGGGCTGGATCTGGCCTTCTCTTTTGCAATGTGGTGCCTGTGATATAACTGTAAGGTATTATAGCAAAAAGCCAAAATGTCACAAACTTGGCTTTTCAGTTACAACTCAAATAAGTTTTAATATTAGCAGATTAAAATATTTCTATAAGACCCTTGCAGTGTTTAAAATTTTGAATTTTATTTTTAATAACCTGTATTTTCCAGTGCAGGCCAGAAATAATGTTTGTATATCAAATTTTCCTCAGGGATGGAATTCACTCTATTATGGATAATTACCCATGTATTAGAAATCCCTACTTCAAGTAGTATGATTCTTTTTAAAATCTGATATTATTTGTCTGTTTTCTGTCTTGGCTCCATAATTTCCACTATATTAGCCAATAATCTAATTTTTCAAATTGTAAAACAAAGTAAAATATATCTTGTAGAGATCAAACATGGAGCATTCAGTTTGGGGCCTTTTCCAGAGGTTGTTACAGATGATACTTCTACATAGAACTGTTATTGTTGTAGATATTGGTGTTTGAGAATAGCCAGACTGCTCCTGCTCCTCCTTCAGGAAGTGTTTGAGTACTTCCAGCCATTTGGTAAATCTTTCAGTAAAAAGCTTTCGTTTTCAAGAAAAAGTCAAAGTTGATTTTTCTTTGTCATTACATCTTTCATCCATTGTACTCTATGTGAAAAGAGAGGAAATTTCAGTCTTGTGTCTTATTAGCTAATCAGTTTTGGAAGAAATAGTTATGTATGCTTCAGCTTATTTCGTCTGGGAATGCAGAACTGCAAGGATGGCTAAAGAGAACAAAGGGGATAATTTCAAGTGTATTGGCAAATGTAACAGCTCAAATCAAAGGATTAAAACATTGCAAGACTCAAATGGTTGGTTAGAAATGAAGAAGAAAAATTAGGAAATTATATTTAATTATAATGTGCAAATTTGATTGTCACTTACTTTTCAGTGCCATTATCTAGGAGTAAAATCTGATTTAGCTTGAACAAGAAATGATTGTGCAAGTTTTGATGTGACAGTGCCACCTGCTGTTACATTATGCAATTTGAAAATAATTTTTTTTTAGTAGTTCAGACACTCATTCCCATTATCAAAAGACACACAGGAAAGTTTAAGTAGCTTCAGGTTGTAGTTGGTACTATATTAAAATTATTCTTTTTTTATATTTAGCTAATATTTGAGAATGGAGTAACTTCATTGGGAGGAACCCACACATACTCATTCCTCTGAGAGATGGCTGATGAACATTTGTGTCTCTTCATGGCCTGCAGAAGGAGGAATCCATGGGGAGAATTAGTGGAAGCTACACCTTCTCCCCTGGTTCAGGACCTAGCCTGGTGCATGTGATCTCTGAGTGCCCACAGCATTTGGCACATGTGCAAAGTCTGCAGAAGCCTGACTGCAGCTCTTGTGGAGCTCAGGAGCCTCCATATGCTGTGAATGCACGTTGGATTTATAATGAGCTGTTCAATTTTTTTTTGTTTTAACTGGGCTTTGCCCTCTGCTGAGATCAGGTTTTTGCAAGAAAACACCAGGGTCTTTTTCTCGAGTAGTGATACATAATTCTGAATCTAGTAACAAAAATATAAAAGTAAGATTGTTTTATACTTTGTGCATGAGTTTATTTTGTTTAAACTGATTTTCATTTGTTATTTTTCATTTTCATGAGTATCTTTTGCTATTTCCCCAACTCCACCCACTGGACTGTTGCAGTTGGAGCTCTGAATAACTTAAGAGACATTAGAAAACCAAATCACTTAAGCATTTTCATTTTCGAGATCATTCTTGAGCATGCTGAAGTACAAAGCTTCACATAGACATGTAGAGGATCCTGTTGTTTCCCTTCTTCCACTGAGCAAAAAGAAGTAACTAATATTTACTTTTGCCTTACTTTAGTTTTATAGCTTTAAGGGAGATCTTTATCCCTGTGGGGACTTCTCTCTTACTTCACAACAGTTTACTGCCTGTAACTGGATTTGGTGGACAATCCTGCTGAGTGCTTTCTGAGGATCCTGGAGGTTTATACCAGTTAGATTTTTCTACCATTTATCTGTGAGGTATTGGCTTCTCTTTACAAAGCTATGTTGACTCTTCCACAACATATTTTTATCAAAGTATCAACTTTTTAATTCTATGGTTTATTATGCTTTTGAATAATTTGCTTGGTAAAATTTCAGATTCAATTCACTGGGGTTACCGGAGAAATTCTAAAAAACTTTCATCATGTTTACTACTTTCTGTGCTTGATAATGAGACAATTTTAAATGCATGGTTACATGTGGCATGAATTGATTTCCTTTAGAACTTGGGGGGAACAGTATTGCTTGCCTTTGGCTGTCTTCTCAGCCTAGCTGCTTGCTATATTTACAGCGTCCAAAAATATAGTCTCAGAATTTTCTGTGAAGTTACGTCTCATAATTATATACTTGAGCAATCCCACATATCCTACCTCCTAGATTTGCAACTGTTTAAGCCTATCTCAGCATGTCACGGCAATGCATCTGATGCTTTCTTGGTCAGGCAGTGATACTGTAGTGATATTACTGCCTGTGACAGATATTTTGTGTTATGAGCCAATACGGCAAATTTATTTGTCTGCTTTGACTCTAAGTATTTTTTTATAAACTACTTCTCTGTTACTAGAACAACAGCATCTGTCTATCCTCTGTACATCTTGGAATGGCAAAATCTCTGCAATAATAACGTGTCAATAAAGAGATTTTTGGAATCAGTGGATATTAGTGATAAGTATTTCTGAATATGCTATTAGCCCTTATCTGCATTTTCAGACACCTATCTAGATCAGTTTTAAATTAAAAATGCTAGAAAGTAGTTTTCTTTCATTTCCTAATAACCAAATCTACTGTTATTAAAACCATACTTATGGACAGTAACATATTTTCTTGATGCATGACCAGTCAAATAGCTCTAGCAATAATTAAGTGATCAATGATACACATTGAGGAAACTTCAGAGAGCTTCATGTGTTAAGTTTCCCTGAGATTTTTAACTCAGCTGTGGCCTACTCCATGCACAAATTGGCTGATTTCCTTCCTTTTCACCGTCTGTGTTTTCAAACAAAAGTAGTTGTTGTCTTGCTGTTTAATGTCTACATTCTTCTATTTCTAGGATTTTATTGACAAAATTTCTTTCCAATAGTCATTTGTTTATCAGTATGAAAAATCTTCAAAATTCCTCATTCTTATTACTGGCATGCCTATGTCACTGACTGCCAAACAATCTCAGACTAAGGGAGTTTATGCATACCTACTTTAGCCTTAGTCCCCACAGATTTTGTACTACTGGAGTTTCATTAGCAGCATTTTAATTCTCTTTAAGAGCTATTTGTGTAAAATTTGTACACAAAAGTACATAGAACACCTGAAATTTCAGTTTAAAATCGCTCCATTTATATGCATTCTGTTTACAGCATATAGCAGGAGGTTCTAGATCATAATATGTAGTAGGGTCTTGATAGGATTTACTGTTTTCTTTCTAGGTTTACAGAATATTAGGTGCTAAGGACGCTGATGAAAATGGAAATTAATTGTCTATTCATTTATTCCTTTTGCACGTGTGGACCTGTTGAAGCAAGTCTGGAGGAGGGCCATGAAGATGGTCAGAGGGCTGGAGCAACTCTCCTATGAAGACAGGATGAGGGAGTTGGATGAAGAAGAACATTCCAGTGCCTGAAGTGGGCCTATAAGAAAGCTGGAAAGCATCTTTTTCCAAAGGCCTGTAGTGACAGGACAAGGGCACTGGCTTTAAACTGAAAGAAGGTCCATTTAGATGAGATATTAGGAAGAAATTCTTGAGGATGGTGAAGCACTGGAACAGGTTGGTCAGGGAAGTTGTGGATGTTCCATCCCTGGAAGTATTCAAGGCCAGGCTGGATGGGACATTGAGCAACCTGGTCTAGTGAAAAGCATCCCAGCTCATGGCTAGGTGCCTGGAAAAGCATGATTTTTAAGGTCCCTTTTAACCCTAATACTTTCAATATTCTACTCATGCCTGACTGTATGCGATTTTCAAATAGTGGCTGGAACAGATGCATTTGTGTAGATATCTTCCTGATTCATATGTGTAGGCCTAACATAAATTGCAGTTTCCATGTGAATAAATTGAAAATTCTTGTGATATTCCTTTGTATGGGCACAATGAAGCTGACCTTTTTCAAAACTGGTGAAAAATTCAGAATTCAAGTACTTTCAGTTATAAGAATTTTTGAAATTCCTTCTTTGTTAAAAACTCATATGCATGATAAAAAAGACCCCCCAAGACAATAATTCTAACTGATCTTAGTCAAATCATGGAAGAGTGAGTAACTTAAAAATCATGTGCGTTAAACCATGCCAGATATTTAAAGCATGACATGAATGATACATTAAAATAAAACCAACAAACTGAGATAATTCAAATGGGCTTCTAGACTACTACAATGGTCTGATAGAAATATATATTCACATCATGCACCCTTTCTGCAGCTCTTTGTCAAAACCACATACCACAGAGAATGTGAAATGCAGCCAGAGATGATAAGACAAACAAATTATATCTTTCAGTAACTTGAGTGACTGATTCTTCACAGACAAGCACTGTTCCAGACAAATATCCCATTGGTGAAAACATATTAATGAGGTTAAAATTGTTGACCTAATAAAATGAAACTTCAGCAAGATGCAATTTTCTCATTGCCCAGGTGGAAATCTTGATACATGCCAGTGCAACATATTTACAATAAATATTTGACAGTGGCGGACTGCCAGTGTTCTTAAAAGGGACCAGAGATCTTCAGTTACAGCCAAGGAAATTGCAGGAACCCCATTAGTGGAGCCTGAGCCCAGAGAAGATGATAAAGGAGGCCACATATAGTGAATGCTTGGTGTCAGGGGAATTCTCCTGTCCCGTGCAGACACACACACACATCACACACATCTAGCTGCAGAGATCAGTACAGAGAGCAGTGCTGTTCCTGGCACCCACGCCAACACCAGCAGCACTCACACAGACATCACCACCACTGTCTGCAAGTGCTCTTCCTTCTTCTGGGACCACTGGGGCAGGGTTTGCAGGCAGTCACCCCTGCCAAGCTGCACCCTCTTTGTCCCCCACAGCACACACCCACTGCTCAAACACCAAAGCAGTCTGTCCCCACCATGTCTGGCCTGCCCAGGGCCTGGGCCCCATTTGTCCCTCCTCCAGCCCTGACCTGGCTGGTCTAGGTTGAAGTTTTGTAGTGGTTGTCCCTCACTCAGCTCATCACAGCACACAGAGAAAAGGTGCTGCCACAGCTTGCTTAGATGTAAGCCACTGCTTTTATCCCTCCTCTTCTCCAGTTTTTCAGTGTTTCCCCCTCAGGGGAGCTTACTAGGCACAACCTCTCAGTGTCCATGTAGTGTCATGAGGATGGCTTCCAGCTGATTAATATAATTGGCACATTTTGAATGATTACTGTATAGGAAGGTGGTCACTTGGCAAAAGGGGATAAACAAAGCTGTAGAATAGTATGGATTATAATTTCATTTTTCCCTACAGAAAACAAAATCATATTGCGGCTTTTGGTATCTGGATGGACGTGTCAAACAAAACTGGACATGCACTGTCATGATGGCACAGAGCATTCAAGTCCAGGCATCAGGACAGGCTGGGGGATGAAGAAACTGAGAGCAGCCCTGCCAGGAAAGCCTTGGGTCTGCTGGCAGATCAAAACCTGGACATGAGCTGGCAACATGTGCTTGCAGCTGAGAAAGCCTAACGTGTCCTGGGTTGCATCAAAAGTGGTGTGACCAGCAGGTCAAGGGAGATGATTCTGCCCCCCTGTTTCTCTCTTGTGAGACTCTGTCTGGTTGCTGTGTCCAGCTGTGGTATCCTCAGCAAAGGAATGACATGGGCCCATTGGAGTGAGCTTAGAGGAGGGCCGTGGAGATGGTCAAGGGCTGGAGCACCTCTCCTGTGAGAAAAGGCTGGGACTTTTCAGTCTGGAGAAGAGAAGGCTCCAGCGAGACCCTAGAGGAGCTTCTCAGTAATTAAAGGGGGCTTATAAGAAAGCTGGGAGAAAGAGTTTTTAGCAGGCCCTGTTGTGATAGGACAAGGGGTAATGGCTTTGAGCTAAAAGAGGGTGGATTTAGATATAAGGAAGAAATTTTTTACATGCACTGTGGTGAAACACTGGAACAGATTGCCCAGAGGTGTTGCGGATGCCCCATTTGTGGACACGTTCAAGTTTAGATTGAACAGGGCTCTGACTAACATGATCTAGTTTAAAATGTTCTGCTAAGTGCAGAGGGGTTGGACTAGATGAGCTTTAAGGATTCCTTCCAACCCAAACCCGTCTATGATGGCACGATTCTATGACTGTCTTAAAGTGCAGATATCTGGAGGAATGGGCTGAAGGGAATATGAGATTAATTTACGTGTTTGCATGTTTTGTTCTCTCTATTTCTTTCTATTTATTGACTACAGAGAAATGTGATTGACTCCATAAAATGATCGAATCTACTTAAAACATGTTTTTGCTGCATCCATAGAGAATATAGGGAACCAATACTTAATGTCAAATGCCTCCAGCCATTTGTGATACAGTATACCTTCTTTTCTCCTTAGAATGGAAAAGGCATGATATGGCTTTCTGATTTTTGCACAATACTGTACCAAGTAATGAAGTTCTCCAGGTTCAGGTGGTCAGGCTGCCCAGCTCATATTTTGTCCCCCTCAAAAGTAATAACTAAGTCAGGACTGGACAATGATTTATGGTAAACTCAAGTTAGCTTCCAGCTGACCTGTGTCTTTTGAGTATTTGTCTGCTAAAAACTGGCTAAATTGACTTTCTTGTGAATAAATTTCCTAACAAAAAATGATTACATCAAAGGCAAATATCACCACTACACTAAATGAAATTAGCAGTAGTTCTGACCGATCAAAACTTTTGGGTATTTCCAGGGATGTAAATGAAGTTTTTGTGCTTTTTGCCCCAAGCTTGGGTTGTGATGAATGTTATCTTAGCAGAGAAGGTCTCTCTATGAACACTGGGTGGTGTGTGCAGATGGTCTTAAAGGATTTCAAGATAAGAAGAAGGCATAGTAAGGTAGGTATGTAAAGAAAAAATTGCCCTGGCAAGTACATAGACTAGTTGCTGCTTCAAATAATAAGTGGATTTTGCATGTATAAATCCAAATCTAAGCAGACTGTAGGTTGGTGAGATCTCATTTTTTATTAACTTCTTAAGAAATTCAATTGTTATTCTTTCACCAGTGACACTGACATTAATTTTGTTTTGCTAGCTGCAGTCTGTGACATATATTCCAAGAAGATTATTCTTTCCTGAAGATTTTTGCCTCATTTCAGTTAAAACTGAACTTCATTTCTACCAAATAATTCATTAGCTCTGTCTCTGATGTATCTGTATATCTGTATATCTGTATATCTGTTAGAAAATGACAAGTATTATATTAGAGGATGAAGAGGAAAGAAAAGGATTATTTTTCTTTTACTTCACTGCTTCTTTTGTATTCTAAAAGCTTTCTGGAAGTTGCCAGGAAGTTCTGTAAAACCGTTGGCTGAAGGGTGTTATAAAAACACATAAACTCATCATAGTTGCAGAATGTAGCCACCTCTCCCACCTTCTCCCTGCTTGACAGAAAACTACTTTGTGATTGATTAAATGTTTAATCTTTGGTTTACCATTTAATCTGTCTCAGCTGTCAGTAGTTCTGAGTGAAGTTGAAAGAAATGTTCTGACTTAATTTAACAAGTTTCTATGTAGTAACTGAAATCACCTGAAAATGAGCATTCTTTCAGTGGATTGAACGTGAGGCTACAGTCAGTCAGGATGCCCTGTGCATAGGGTGTTTCTGAAGGAGCAAGGAAGAGCACCATTAGGTAAATACCTTTTAAAGCAGGTCGTAGGAAGGGGCAGTAATGGTGAAACTTCAGAGACCCATGGCACACTCCTCAAGCATCCAAAGCCCAATACAAGCCTTCAATTTAAGATGTAGGAAGAATATCTCATATGTCTTAAAAGCAGCATTCAGATATCTTTGGAGATATCTTACAGGTATCCTAAACATGTTTTCACATGGAAGAGTGCAAATAAGTCACAATCTGCAAGGGGTTCTGCTTGTGCAATCACAGCTGTTGAAGTACCTGGTATTAGCTGACTGCCCTCATATTCTGTGGAGATTAATGGTAACCATCTAGCTTAAGCAGTCCTCTTAAAACAAGGTAATCTACAAGCATTTACCTCACTGTTGTCTCTACAGGGAGTCTAAAAGGTGGTGCTTAATTAGGTGCCTTACTTTCCACAGCTCAGTGAAATGGAAGGGTTAAGTGCTAAGTGTTGGTTTCGTTTAAAAGCTTTTGAAAATAATACTCTTCAAATGTGCAGTGCCAGACAGCTTTAGCAATGTTACAACCATTATGTGGGATTCATCTTTAATCTGTTCTTCACATTCGTTATGCTCCAGGTTTCATCATGTGGAGGCTTTTTGTCCTGGTAGACATCTGACCCTCTGAAGGACAGTCTTATTTTGCTCTTGCTCTTCAAGAAAGCTTAGACTTGTAATCACTGTAAGTATTTTGCATCATATAAATAAATGAAAAATGAGGCTTCCATATGACCTGCAATCACAGTTTCACACCAATAGGTGTGTCTTTTACCTGTACTTAAAATGCAGCTATAAGAACTATAGGTTGCTCTTTAGGAATACATCCAATTATTTCTTTATCTGTGCTGAAAAGCTTTGCCCAAATGCATAACATAAATCTTGTTGTTACAATAATTAAGTTAATTTCATGTTTAGAAATGTAGACACACTTGTTTTCTTCCTCTTTATACTGTCTCCTGCTCTTCAAGGATAGTATCAAATATGGTAGGAAATTACTAATCAAAATATATTATCTGACTTAGTGTTCACTATAGGCTGGATACAATTTCTTCAATGCCTTTTTCTGCTAGTTTCCATAGTTGCATCATGGCTACTGTTGTGAAACACAGACATCTGTCAGGAAAATCAGTTTTATTTTAGGAAGGAAAATTCTGCTCGATGCTTTTCATGTGTCACTGTGAAACTTCACTCATACAAGAGCTAAATTAAATTACTTTAATAACAGTGGCTATTTCAGTTTGTTCTGGCTGGTAAGAGATGTCCAAGTGTCCTTCATGAAAATTATCAACCTATTCCCATAGCAATATAATATCAGCTCTTGAATACTAAATCTAAATTTGAATTAATGAACTATTAACATACCTCTTGTTCAAGAGCATGTATTTCTGACTAATATGTTTTGTATGTGTCATTTGCTAAATAGCACAGTGCTAGATTCTACACCTACCTAAGGGTAGTTGAAGAAAACTTATCCCCTTAAAAATGCCTATTTTGCTTCCATGTGTATTTACGTGACCTTTTCAATGCTAAGAAGTGTATAAACCATAGTCATGAGGCTGGAAGATACTTAACCGTATTTCAAAGCCATTATTGTATTTGGCATAATTGTTGGCAGCTTCATGAGGAAAAAGTCTGAAGACAGTAAGTCTATCCTTAGAGCCACCTCAAAGCAATTTAACTCAGTCTGTCACTAGTCCTTCTCCAGAATCTTCTCAGGGGCTGGGGACTCCACGAGGAGGGCACTTTTCTCACTCTGACACTCTCTCTCTCCTCTTGCAGGCAGGCACACATGACAATATGTGCATAGTAGTCATCCAATTCCTGAAAAGAATTTAGAATTTTGTGAATTTCTAAATTTTTAGAATTTAGAATTTTAGATTCGGATTCCCTGTTATGTTATGAAACATAACAAGAATTTGAGATTTTTCTGTATTCTCAACTCAGGTGACTCAAACATCTTTCATTTGACACATGGGGAGCTTTTTGCCTATGACAGCTTGATGCCAATGAGTTAAAGTTTCTTCCTCTAACATGTCTGTGTTATCAGAACTCAGTAAAAATCTTCCACAGGTACCCATGGTCCCAGTCAGGCATTCCAAGTATTGAGTTGGTCTAGACTGTTGGCCAGATATTCAGTCTTAGCTTCAAGATCCCAACAGTCTCTCCAGCCTACTCTTTGTTTTGGTGCCTAAGGATGCATTTGAAGCCAGTGTGTGTAGATATTGTAGTAGTGGTAGCATGTGCATTGGCTAAATATTACTAATAGTTGTATGTTTGTACAGACCCCTGACACTTTTGATGAAGAAGTAAATAAGGTTCTTAAGCTTTTATTCACACTGACTCCTGATTTGTCTTTTATTAGGCAATAAAGAAATTAACTATAGCCTTCAATTGTCTGTGATACTTGATTTCATCACACTTGACATACTCTAATACTGATGTACAGCTCTCAAAGAAATCAATTACATTTAACATAGCTCAGTAATGCAGAAGCTGTAGAGAAAAGAATAGAAGAAAGAATCTTCTTTCAATGCATCAGCTGAACCCAGACATAACCAGTGAACCAAGGACACTTGTGGAGGCAACGAAGATAATACCAGATTATGGGGAATAAAACAAAGCCATCTCATCCAACTAGGCAAAGGGTGGGATCAAAACCACTGTCTCAAGAAAAGCACCAGCTCAAAAGAAGAGGATTTAGTATGTGGACAAATTAGCAGGAGAAGTAAGAGAATAATTTTGTGAGTAGCTAGGCTGAAAGGATCGTGCAGGAGGGAATCTTTCCCAATGAATTGCAGCTGTACTGATTACCAAGGAGTGGAAACACTTGAGTCTGCCCGATTAGTTTGGGGGATAGAAAAAGTGGGTTAGCTGGCCATCAGTTAGAGGTGGAACTTTGTGGTTTGAGTGTAGGACTGAGAGTCTGCTGGAGTAAGAGGCTGCTGTGTGTGCTGTGAGGAGGTAAGGGACATGTGGCTGTGCAAAACACAGATGTGGTGAGAAGGTGTTGAGTAGGGGACAGTCAGGGTTAGGTGGCCAGGATAGGGGCAGCTTGGGGTTAGCCAGCCATGCAGAGTGGAAAGAAGGAGTCAGAGCTATGTGGAGC
>JANRGV010000001.1:132694667-132705414 GCA_024734035.1 Alethe castanea
TTTTGGTTTTTTTTTATTTTTATTTTTCCAGTAAGAATTGAAGAATTTCAACAAGATGGGAATTTGTCATAGAACGAAATTTGCTACAGAAAAAAATTGTTTTGAAAAGAGTTGTTCACTTGTGCCTTATAACTAAATTCTGGAAGGTGGAATGGAAGAGATGAGCCATAACACCTGTACTAATCCTTAATGTAAAGGTCCTGAAGTTTGTGTGCACAAGAACAGAGAAACACTGACATATAACAATAAAAATCTTTCAGACTAAATTTAGAGTTGCAATAAAATCATGTGCGACATCTTCCTGATATCACTGATATCTTCCCTTTCTGCATGGAACTAAGAGACAGATCCTACCTATGCTGGATGCTAATATGCAGTTTATTCTGCTAGCAGTGAATTATGTCTTGTGCAGCCTTAAAAACTCCATGGGAATGCAGCAGGTGTCATATGTTGAATAATAGATGTGTACTTATCTGGAAGTAAATACTGTCTGTTCCAAACAGGAAATTCTTTTGGAGGCCAGAAGTCAGCTGGATGAGCCATAAGAGATCCATTCTGCTGATCTTCAGTGTATTTCACAGCCATTTTTTCCTGCTTATTATAGCTTTCACCCTCCTGTAAACATTTGAAAAATGCTGACAGGTGAAAAACATGTTATATTCAGCAAGTGTTGTAAAACACTCCTTGAGGTGTAAAGATATACTAATGCAGAGTGGAAAAAAAAGTTTTCTTATACAGAGATGAAAGTTACTACCTGTAATTAGTTTCTGAGGCTGTACTTGGATATGCTCGTAAATTAGTACAGTCACTGGAAAGAGATAGCTGCTCTTACCTCCTTTATGCCCCCAACTATTTATTATCACTCTCTGACAACACGCTTAATACTAATACAACATGCTACTTTATTTTTCAGAAGGCCAGTGCTTGAGCTGGATAACTGCATGCCTTCACAGATGCAAATACTGGCCTAGAAGAGGAGGGAGACTAGAACAGGAAGAGGATGTGAAGACAGACTCTTTTTACCAGGCACAGCAGAAAGATAAATGCACATTAAAACTACAGATCATCAGTAAAGTATGACACCAAATTCAGGACCAAATAATATGCAGGTCAGAGCAAAGAGCTGAAGTACAGTTTTGCTTCCTTAGAGGAGTTTGTTCAAGTGTTGCTGGCATTATTTTATACATTGTAGGCTGAAGATATTGGCCTCCAGAACCACTGCTCCTTCCCATCCTTTCCTTATGCTGTCTCCAGTACAACACCTTGAGGTGCTGCAGTGGGAAACAGGTATGAATTACAGGCATCTGTCAGTAATAGAAGAATAACACTTTTTCACCTTTTAAAGCCAAATCAGTTCTTCACTCTAGGCTGCAAGTTGGACCTACAAAGGGCTGTGTTGGCATAACTCAGGGTCCTGTATTGGACCACAGAATGGGTGGGCACAATTTCATAGGCCTAAATACTGGATTGACTAAAAAATTTCTTTAGTCCCAGTGTGTGAATGTCTTTTTTTCTCATCAAAGAAAAAGAAACTGGAAACTAATGTATGAAAAGAAACTGGAAAGTGTTACAAGAAACAAGAAAATATGCCCAGATGACAGGGAATGTTAAATTGCAATCTCCCCCACTGGATTTCATATTAGGATAAAAAGAATAAGAAATATATTAACACCAATCTTAGTAACAGCCTGAAAAAGTATATTTCAGTTCAAGTAACTCTTATACTGGAATTAATTCCAAAAAGATGAAAAATATGTATTTTATTTCACTTGGATAATTGAAAATATTAAGTGCTCCTAGTTTAAAATGTGGAAACAATTAAAATATCAATTCTGAGTAAGTTATTGTAAGGCTCTACTATCTTGAAATCTCCCATCTACTGTCTAGATTACTATTACACTTATATTTAAAAGTGGAATATTTGTCTTGGAGGAGTCAGCAGAACATCTACAGCTACTCTATGGTTACTTGTAAAACTAAAGTAATTTAATGGGAAGATTATAATTATCAGCTCAATTTTAGTCCCTTAAAAAAACAATTCTTGGTCTTTGTTTTCTGTAGGATGCTGATGTGTAATTAATTTCTCTGTTTTGCTATCCATGTAACTCTAAGAAAAATCACAGATCTATAATATTCTCACATCACACATAAAACTTTGCTAGATTCTACCATATTGCTCTAAGAGTGGGCTCCATAGTAACAAACAGATTTTTCTTACTGCACTTAGGTAGCTTTATGCATACAATGAAAATATAAGTGCTTTATGTTACCTGGGGGATTTTTCTGAAACGTCATGGACATACTGCAAGATATTTTTCATGTCCAGCCAGTCTTTTGCCACAGTATATAGCTAATGTGGGCCCAGGTTGGTGTAGGTAGCTAACCTAATGACTCTTTATAAATTTATGCATATAATTTAATATATGCTTACCAAAACGGTGTTGGTGATGGCAGTTATCATGTCAAGGACTCAGTGCGGGATAACTTGCACACTGTAAATTTTCTTAGATGAGCTTTTCTTTTTCTTTCCTATATAGTGACTCCCCCATCCTCTAATTCCCAGCTTTCACAGCACCTAATATTGTCCCAGCCTTTGTTCAATCCTGTGGGACAGGGAGTGGGGATGTAGGATCCTCTGAAGGAAAAGGAGAGATTACTTGAGTGATCATCACTGCCCTTCCCTCAGCACTGCTCTCCATCTCTAAACCAGTTGCCCTGAACAGCTCTCTTTCCCTCCCTCTCAGCACCTCCCCTCTTGCTTTGTTTTTATACACCCTTTCTTATGCAGCCCAGGCTCTGAGGAGCATTCTGGTTCTTGTTCTTGCCTTCTTGCCAGGTTACCAGGACCAAAGCACATCTGGCACTGTCCCACTCCCCAGAGAAAAACTCTTCTTGCTTTTTGCCCAAAACGTGTCCTAGGGACAAAGACATTCTCCAGTAGGAGATCTGGCTGTAAATTACCTTTCCAAAAGATGAGCTTCCAAACTCATGTGAGAATTGATAACAGCTTAACAGCTAGGAGAAGCATTTTCTGTGATGTTTTAAGTGTTATGGGAATCAAGGGAGTACACAGATACACACAGGGGGTGCTGTAGCTCCCTACCCCATTCTCCAAATGCCCACAGAGTTTGTGTAGGTGGTGCTGAAGACCACAGCAGTGGGTGAGGATGGCAGGAATAAGCAGAAATGTCTCACACTGAACAGCAACTTGGGGAGTATGCTTAAACAGCAGTTGTCCCTAGGAGTTCATAGTGGTTATTTTCTCACAGTATTTGAATTAGTCAGAATAAGGCATAAGTGAATGCATTCTAATGTAATTATGATTTTTTCTAGCTTAATGACTGAAAGTTTTTCATTAATTGATGCTTCTTAAAAGAAGAAAACATGAGTCCATCAGTTTGATTCTTTATATGTCACCTACCATAGAAATTTCTTCTCTTACTGTTTTCTTGAGACCAATGACATGTTCATGGTTGAAGAATAGCTTTTGGAAAGGATCTTGCCATCAGTTTCCAGGAACCAAAAATAGTGAACTGAAACATTTCTTTCACCTGAAAATGTAAAAGGATATTTTAACTGAGATTTCTTGCTCTTCAGACAAGAGCTTCTCTACTGGATCAAAAAACTTTTTGAATATATTATTTTCTTTCTAAAAAATTGCTCATTTGCTGGTATAAAACAGAATAATTAAAATAAGTCACATGGTTGTTTAATGCAAGTAATGCATTTTCTGCTTTATTATGGCTGCATTTTTATACCTATCTCATTTTTTCCACTCTTTTGATGAAATATGGTGAACAGAACTGTCCTGTAGCGTCATCAATGATTACCAGTTTTTCTGAAGATGAAACTTGTCTCCTTCCCTTTTTCAGTTGTACTCCTGGTCTCATATTAAAAGATTCAATTAGGATTGGTTTTTTTTTTTTCAGGTTTTGCAAGACACCAGAACATATTAGCTCACTTATTCCCTGCGAAGTACACATGATGTTCGAGCTAGCAACACTTTTCAGTAATTCCTTGTATAATTTTGAGCTTTGTTGCATCAAAGGGACGATCCCAACAAAGATATTCAGACTACACTATGTGTGATCTGTCATCATTATTTGCTACTTGTAGGTTCTCAGTCATACTTTTCCTCACTAGAGTTATAGAGCCATAGACTGGTTTGGTTTGGAAGGGACCTCAATGATCATCTGATTCCAGCTCCTCTGCCATGGGCAGGGACATCTTCCACTAGACCAGGTTGCCCAGAGCTCCATCAGCCTGGCATTGAACACTGCCAGTGGATGGGGCATCCACAGCTTCTCTGGGCAACCTGTTCTGGTGCCTCACCACCCTCAGAACAAAGAATTTCTTCTTAATATCTAATCTAAACTTACCCTTATCCAGTTTAAAGCCATTCCACCTTTTCCTATCATTTTCTGTCCTTGTAAACCACATTGCAAAGATTTCCCAGCTATCCTCAAATTACATGTTTCCAAATTGCAAGCTAAATAGCCACTGTCACAGTAGCCCTATGCCAAATTCAGAAATCTCTTCAGACATGCAAGGTATTTACTTTAGAAATGGTAGTGAGAATCCAGATACGCTGTTTCTAGGATGTGTGTGCTACTGATTCTTTATGGCATTTTGTGCTGCTGAGTGTTTATATATTTAATGTCCTATGAAAATTCTTAAATAAATTTGAATTTTATTCTAGATCATGGACCACTGGGCCTACAATCATCAAATTGAAAATGTATGTAGGAAAATAATATTTGACCATAATTTCCCACTGTATTCTGAGATACACTAGTCAATTCTTAAGCCCCATAATTCAAAAAGTATTTTTATTTCTCATCTTTTAAGCCCTCAGTGGTGCAATTCACTAGTTCTTCAGTTCATTATTTAGTGGATATTGTTTACTGAAACAGTTTGTTAGTTTTAAATCACTTGGGGTTAGAGTTAACTGATATATTCTGTTTTAAAGATAGAGAGCCTTGAATGTAACATTATTAAAATTAATAATTAAAAAATTAATTGGGCACTATCCAATTGTTTGAAAGATTAATTTCAGGCAAAGACTGTATAACTACTTTACAAATAAATAGAAATGGGTATATAAGTACACCTTCAAGTGCATTTACTCTATTGGTGTATATTGCTATACAGTAACTTTACATATGACCTTGAAATTTGCTGCATTTAATGGACAGAGGGAAAGAAAATAACGAATCTTAGGAGAACAAACCATTTGTGCTTGTTTTTAAAAGAACAGCACTAAGTTCTTATGAATGTGTAAAATCCATAATTTTTAAGTCCATTTTCTGTGTTTACAAATTAAGTAGTATTTTACCATAAAGGAACATTTACATTTAATTGTCTCATAACAGCAGGATCTAGTACTGTTTCCCTGGGCAAATACTGTCTGATATTTTTCTATCTCTTGGTATTGATTGAGATCATTCTGCTTCTGCCTTTTTCAAAATTTATTGAACAAGTAGGTTATAACTAAGGCAGATAACAAAGAGATTATAAGGTCCTGAGAAAATAACAGTGTTTTTTATTCCTAGATGCACCAAATGTTTTATAGCGTTTAGGTGTAGAAAATTGGACCAGATAAACTGCTCTTTCTAGAGTTGAATCAGGTTAGGAAATAATTGCCTCCAGCTTCTTGCTGCTTTCCCATCACAAAGTATTGCTCATTGAGGTCTGTCATCATGACTTCTCCTTAATCTCCTGTTCATGTCTTAGCAGGGTTATTAACTTGGGCTCAGAATCACTCTGAGAATGTCTGATGAATTTCTGATTTTGAAGCAAGGCATTCATTGCTTGCTGATGAATCCTTGCACCATGTTCTGCTATACAGCAAAAATATACCTCGGGGTTGTACAGTGACAGGTGTCGATGAGGATGGAGGTTGTAGAAAGTGATGAACTTCTGGTTACTTGATATGCCTTTTCTCAGTACAGTATTTTTGAGAGAAAGGTGCAAACAGCCACACACACAGATGTGCTATGGATTTCAGGAGATAGGAGCACTGGATTGTGCAGTAGCAAGTAGCTGGGGCAGAAATATCTTAACTCATAACACTTACGATCAGAAGAGTATGCCCTTAAGCATATCATGTCTGTACCATGATCCATTTCTTTCTACCCTCACACTGGTGTAGTTAACTAGAACACTGATAATCTGGTTATTTCAGTAAAAACCTATTTTTATGCTAGTTTCAAAGATCAAGGTCATTAATAAGAAGTACAGATATATTGATGCAGTTACCTGTGTATTAGGGCCTTCATGGAGACAGTTAAGTTCTTTAAAATATAGTATCTCTACAGATAGAGCTATATGGATAGAAATGTTGGTAAAATATATAAATATATACCTGGGGTAACTAAGGAAATGACCCACTAAATGAAGTTCACCTTTGGTAAAAAAACCCCAAAACTGTAGACGATTCTGCATGTCTAAAGCTCCACTTAAAATTGAGTCTCTAATAGAAACTGCTTTGTGAAAGTTTTGTGAATTTTCTCTGACATTCACTTGTTTTAAACATAACAGGAAGAAACAATTTTATTCTTATGCGGGACTACAAGAATAAGTGAAGAATAAGATTTTGTGTCAATACAGGGATCAGTTGTGGGATGATATTTGATGGACTGCTTGTCTGCAAGCAAACACAAGCTGACAAGTCAGTTATTTCAAGCTATTGCCAAAACATCAAAATATGAAGCAAGGATGTTTAAATAAAGTACATCCTATAAGGGATGGCAATTAAACACTCAACATTGGTTAAGTCATCAGGTGGACTTCTTAAACATTTTTGGGCCTTGTGTATCTGTGAACTTATGAGACCTACCTATATGAAAGTGATCCCATAGAAAACATTCAGAATGAAAAAGAACTCAGATGAATTGTAATTTTTTAATCCTGAGAAGGTTAAGAATGTTTTGCCAAAAACTTGGAAACAGACAAAGAATGTAGGAGCACTATATTTTCCATGTATGCTTGTCTGCTGTGGAAGGATAAGGCGGTTTGGTCAGCTCTGTAGCAATGAGGTTTGTCATGAGACAAACTTTCTAACAGTACGTTTGGTGGAATGACACGGTTTGAGGTATCTGTGCAATTGTCATACCGATGCGCTTGAAGAGTAGATCAGACAAGTGCCTTCCCAACATTACAGCCATTCAACTGCTTCTGCCTCAAAGTGGAGGGGTGAACCAGAGGATTTGTAGAAGGATCTTTCATTCTTGTATTTAAATTCTTGCTGTTGTATACAATTACCATGGTCTTTTTTTCCCCCCATGTCTTATATGTGCCCATTTGTCTATGCGCCTTTTGTTTATGATCTGTAGACTTTGCACAGTGTGCTGCACTGAGATCCATGGATGCAGTAGCAGCCAGGATCTCCAGATAAAGCCTGTTTTGGCAGGATGATCGTCATAGCATGCCTTCTGGACTCCTTCTCCCCACACACCTCAGCACAGCAGGGATGTTAAATCTATGAAAGGGAAAGAGCTGAGCTGTTGTATTGTGGAAAAGGCATCAGATGAACTCAGATTTTCTCTGTATCTATACACAGGAGTTCTTATGCAAATTGCATTGCAATAAGCAGCAGTGGAGTTCAATAAGGGTAGCTCAAATCTACAATAACTTTTTGGTGAGGAAAGAAGGAAGTTGTCCTTTACTTTGTTTTGATGAGGCACTTTTCATCACAATGCCTTTTTGATGTTATGCTCCTAGAATGTGAAAAGCACAAACCATGCCTTTCTTCTTAGCCAAAACTCACTGCATATGTGCCAGGAAATCTCAGTACTATTATCTTGCTGTTGTTTTTGTTTTGTGGGTACCTTTTACCCTAACAACAAAGACTAGGCCTGGTTTGATGCTAAGCCATAATTAAATAGACTCCCTGCTACTCTGTTCCTTTCAATAAGCCTAACTGCTACCAATAGCATAATACAAATAATTTCAGATTCAGTCTCCAAAGCAGCAGCCTGAAGAGATATCTTTGCATATTGAATGAAACAAGCATGCACCACTTGGGACAGAAAGTAACTTCTTTGGCTACATGAAGTAGTTTAAACAGTGGTGTTCTGCATTAAATAGTCTGGGAAGTAGTCTCCTAAGATGTTTTTTAACGTTTTCAATGTGTACTGATAAAATACCTTTAGACATGGATGTGGTCTGTAGTTCTTGTCCGGATAACATTGATTTTAAATGCACCTTCTTCATCAGTTCAGAAAGGAAATATTCTTATTTCAGAATAAAAGAGAAAAAAGTAAAGTTGATCTATACTTTTCCTTAGGACTCTGTGCCTCTGTTTTAAGTAATCACAATTCACCAAGTATAGCAATTTCACAATGAAATATAGAATTGATAGAATACAGTTGATATTATCCTCTCATTTCCTCTAATTCCAACCTTTATGCCCTTAATTGTTCACCTCTCTGCAATTTTTCCCTCTGCAATTTTATATGAATGCCATTTATAATAACTACATAGCAAGTAGATGACAGTAGAATTTAGGAGATGAATTTGTTCTTCTGTGTGTACAATTGTGAGATGATACCCAAAGGACTTAAAGAGAAAACTGTATATTACAGTGTCTAACATAAAACATAAGGTGTCTAAAAGAGTGTCAAACAAATGGTAGCTGGTTGCATGGCTTACTGTGTATCACAAGCCACTTATGTCTTGCCTATTACACTCATTCACAGAGTTTAACAAAACCTTTTTCTTTTTTTTTTCTGAAAAAGTCATAATAATTTCAGTGAGTGCTGATGACTTCTGTCTTTTTTTATATGAAGTCAGGGAAGCCTGTCATTCACAAAAGTAAATGCAAATTTCACCCCAACTGATATTAAAGTAACATAATGTTTCTCAGATGGAAGAAATTATAGATGATCAATCTCATGGTACTTGGACCTTGCTTTCAAGGAACTTCTGAAGTGAGTACCTTGGCAATGAGAAACACAGCTTTGTTTAAAATAATAGTTTCTTCCCAGATACAGGATCAAATTTGTAAAGATGTAAACTGGCTGAAGTCTGCACAATGCACATCTGAACTTGATCTGCTCATTATTTATGTGTGCAGAAATATTCAGTTAATTGTACATAGAGTGGTGCTCTGAAATGTAAGTACGTTGCGAAGTTTTGGCCAATGACATCTGCATTCTACACACACTATTGAGAAATCTGGATGTCCCATTTGTGTCTGATGTTACACAGCTTAAGTATTCAAAAGGATCCCATTTATTTCTGTTGAGTCTGTAAATGTGCTCATAGCTCAGATAAGCAGCCAGTAATATTTAAAAGAGGATTGTCAGTAGTTGAGCATCTGCACCCAGCTTGTCGCTCTGACCACTCTTTTCTCATCATTGTTGAACTCCTGCCTCTGTGTATTTTCCCCAAGAAGCTATGGGGACACATACAAATTTCACAAAGGTCAATTCAGAGATGAATCCATATATGAAATGCGTATGTAGAATGTCCTGTGAATCAGGCAACTCAGGGAGATTTTAAGTATACGATATATAGCTCCAGGTATTTCTATTCTAAGTCCCTATCCTTTGTGTTTCTTTTTCTTCCTCTCATGTTATTCACTTCAGAAATTTAGGTGAACTTGTTTCCTTGCTGTTTTTTTATTCTTTTAGCTCATGTTGGGATTCCTATCCACAGAGCCAGCCTTCTACATACTGTAAGAATACATGTGTCATAAAAACTCTAAAAAGATAATGTCATGGGACTTGTGAGGTCCATGAGGAAGATTGTAAGTAGTCACAGACTGTCAGAGAGAAGACATACATATTTGGATATAATGTTCCATCATACTTTTTTTTTTTTTTAATCATCCACCCCTAGCTGTGTGCTCACTTGCCCTGAATAAGTCCTGAAGACTAAACACTAGGCACAGAATATTGTAAGATTTTTCCTGTTTGGTCACATCTGCAGCCTATCTCCTTCGATTCCTGAAGCTGGCAGTAGTGTCCAGTATTCCATGATGGAGGAAATTGTCTAGAACAAGAAACTGTAGTTGTAATTATGGTCCTGAGTGTGTATATGAAGTAGAGACTGAATGGTTTGTTATGCCAAAAACAAACTGTGTAGTGTAGGTCTGCTCAGAGGAACGGTGGACATACCCATGTATTTATCCTCTAGGTTTGGGAAGGATTATGGATTGATGAAATAGCAGCTGTGAAGGGTTGCCTTGAAATGACAACTAAAGATGAGTCAGCAGTGTTAAGCTCTTGCAAAAAATAGTTACTCTTCTGGTAAGTCCTGACAGGATATCTGGTGTGTAAGAGGTAGGATAACTAGTAAAATATCACCAGAATTACTGTGTCAGTTTTCTGTGTACCAAGCTTTAATTTCAGAGAAACAATTTCAACAGGCTGAAATGCTTCAAATAAGATAAAATCACTAGCAAAAGCAAGACTTGTGAATAAATCTTGAAGCATTTGAAGGGGTTTAATCTAGGGAAGAGAAAACATAAAGGAATGAAATGATAATATTTAAATGCATAAAGAAGAGAGACCTCAACAAATCAGAGTACTGGGCAATCACCAGCCATATGAAGTTCAACAAGGCACAGTGCTGGATTCTGCACCTGCAATGTGGCAACCCTGGATGCATGGACAGACTGAAGAATGAGATGAATGAGAGCAGTGCCATGGAAAGGGCTCTGGGGATCCTGGTCCATGGAAGCTGACCATGAGCCAGCAGTGCCCTGGCAGCCAGGAGGGCCAACCCTGTCCTGGGGGCATCA
>JANRGV010000001.1:132706479-132733543 GCA_024734035.1 Alethe castanea
CCATCTTAACAAATATATTGGATGTAGGGACAGATGGATTAGGGTTATAGTAAGTGTAGATATATCTGGGTTTATGGAATAATAGTCCTCTCTGTCTGGGTTTATGGATTAACAGCTGAAAAACTATGCAGTAAACAAAGAACATTGTCAATAGGTCTATAGATTGAGGGGGACATCAGTGACTGTGAGATAATCAGATATTGAGGCTCTGATTTCTGTGACTGGAGAAAAAAAAGTTGTGATACTGTGAGTGGAGAGACTTGATATTAGAGGACAAGATGTGTGGAAGACCAACAAAAAGTGGAGCAGCACAAGAATAAGAGAAGGTGTCCAAAACGCCTGTGGTCCATAAGGTGAGAAATGTGCTTGAATTCCCAAAGAAAAATCCACTACCCCAATGCTCCTGTGTCTCAACCTGAGAACTTGTGGGAATACATGGAATTGCCTCATTGTTCTCACCTTCAATGGATTATTAACCAAACATTTAGGTAAACAGATAACTGAGAGTAAGCACCTTCATGCATGTTTTAAATATACAGCCTTTCAAACATGCTGGTAATGTTCAAAGTTTTCTTGAAACTGACTTGCTGCTTAAAATCATAAAGGAATCTAGAGAATATTTTAAGCACTTATTTGTTTTAGGTATTTAAATTTAGCCTTTTAGCAAGGACTTTAAGATAGAAATCCTCTTAAGCTAAGTTTCTGTTTCTCGTGAATTGCGCAGTTATATTTGCATTTTATTTAATGCACATGAGAATATCTGAAGCTAGGAAAATACGATCTTTGTTGAATTTGAAACCTCAGGTGATATTATTGCCAAGCACACTGATGCTGGAAAAGCATGGATTCCTCCAGAACTAAGTCAAGATGACTCAGCATTAGAGGTAAACCTGGTTTGAGATACTGTAGCATGGAGGAACAAGCTGACCCTGGGCTGTCAGTCCTATCACAGGTAATTAATCTTTAGGATGTTTGGATAATAAGTAGAAAATGGCTTTAGAGCGATAAGCTTGTTGCTGATATTACTATAAGGACGTGTTATTAAACTGGTTATTAAAATTATCAGAGAGAAGCCTCTGTCCGAATCAAGGTGAAAACAAGCCCATAAGCCAAAGTCAGTAGTATGGATTTTATTTAAGAGTAAATATGAGTGTGAGTGAGACAGAGAGAGAAAGAAATTGAGAAGGGGAAAAAGAGAGTGAGAGAGACAGATTTAGAAGAAAATATCACTACTCTGTGGATCCTGATGGTGTTCTGTTGATTGTCTTCTTCTGGTCTTCTTCGTGATGAAGATTCCCCAAAAACATAGAGTTCAATGGATTTGTCTACAGTTGGGCCAGGTGAGAATGCCCAGGTACATCCCCTTGGAGGGGGAAGAGACTGTTGCATCACTTTGCATATGTGCAGCTGTCTGGTGAAAAACTTCATATTTTTATACAGACTTCAGTGAAGAAACTTTTAGAAAACGAAATACATACCATTCAAAATGCTCAATACATTTGTATTAAAATCTGGATTAAAAAGTTCCATTCAGTTGAACCTGGATTTTATACCTCTCTGCTATTTGAAAACATTAAAAAATTCACTGTTAGAGGTAGTTTTTGGAATACATTTAATCTGGTGCATTTTGTTCAGGAAATGGCACAAATTTACGTTATTTCATGTGTATTCTATTTAATAATTTTTGTGTCCTTAGGGCTATCTATATGCTGCTAATTACCAGAGTGTGCATTTTTGCAGTCGAGGCAGCAGTAACGAATCTGGGAAAATTGAGTGCCCAGAGTGTGCTACTGTAGGCAATGAAGTCATATCAAATAATAACCAGTTTGCACTGGAATACCTCAAAGCACTTTACAGTGATAGTTGTTTTCATGTTCAATTTTTCTATTTCCAGTGGTTGCAGTGCAACTTCCGCTTTGAAACATGGGGACTTAGCTGAATGATAAACATTGTGAGCATAACATCAAAGATAAATTCTCTTGAACTAAGACAGGAATTGCTTCTCTTTTTTTCTCTGGTTGGAAAAACCTGAATGTAAGGTGGTTAAATGGAAAAGAGTTTTCAAAGCCAACCATTCTGGCTTTTAGGACTGTTTTCTTGTGAAATTGAAACTTATTAAGAGTCCTTTTGTTTTTCTATCAGTGATAGTACTTGTTTTTGCAGCATGGTGAAATAACTTATTTCTTAAATAATTTAGAAGGAAACTTAAACACTCTAATTTTAGAAAGAGCTAGCTTCTGAAGAGTATTGCAACATCTGTGTTCTTAAATAACTCTAGGCTGATCTATTTTCTTGTACTTGCTTAGTCCTCTTAATTTCTGAAAGCAGTTTTTATTCCACTTTTCCCTGTCATGGGAATGAAGTAATTTGCACTTTCTAAGTAAGTATCCTTCATTAAAAAACTCTTCAGCCTAAATCTGTCGTGTCTATGAGAATAAACTGGGTTGCCCTAGGGAATTTTTGCAGCTTTCTTACTACCAGTTTAAAATTTTTGAGTTTACCCTGTCATACTTGATAGGGCTCTTTCACCATGAGTTTCTGTTTCTGACGCTGATCTAAAATAAAGCATTTTCTATCTTTACATTTTCTTACAAATTAATCTGACACCAAGGGAACTTGGAATTTTCATAATTTAAGTCATAGAAATATTTTATTTATCAGGGATGCCCTGCAGAACACTCTGATCATTACAGCTGTATTGTAACTTAAACGTATCTTTCTCAAAAAATTACATTCTGCCAAGATATTAGAGGACCATTTTTAGTGTAATTGTGATATAGAATTGCATTCCACAAAATTGGTTGTCCTGGAGTGATTACAGCTGCCAGATGCTCTGCAGGCCCAGGTTGTGAGCTCTAAACCCCCCTGACATTATCAGTGGAGGGACATCTACCTGGCTTGTAACAGCTGCTTCCACGTATGCAGACTACTCAGAGCAGTCTAACTTGCAGAATACTCCAAAACTGGTGATCCATATTCAACCCCCTTAGTAGGAGATGGCTGCCTGTCCTTATGGAGGCAGGGCTGAGAGGGAGAAAAGCAATTTCCTGAAGTGTTCACTGTATGTCACTTCTAATCATAAATGATTGTTTCAGGGTTTCATTAAAGGAATCTAGGGAGCAACCTCATTGGATGAACCATGAGCACATCAGATTAAGGGCTTCAAATGTACAATTATTTTGGTCTTTCAGACTTCAGAAATATATAGTAAACTTGTTTTATGACTATTGTTACATATTGAATTTTTCTTTCTTTTATGACATATTTTCCAGAAAATAATGTCAGGACCCATGTGCACCTACAAGCTCTGCAACACCCCTCTCTCTGGCTGTCTATGCTGAAAGTGCATCTGTAACCCAGATCATCCAGTTGGGAGGTAGGTAGGGAGCTACAGAGATGTTTGGCTGTCACTGGGCTGCTGGTTGACTTTGGTGCCTGTCACCAGCCTGCTATACTCTTCTTGTCTGAGTGTTGTAAAATTGTCCTTGTGTTGGAGGGGACAGTGCCCTGCCTGCCTCACTGTCACCTTCCCCTTCTCTTGGAGAGCAGTACACACTAACAGCTATTTATTAATTTATTTTCATTATCATGATTCCACTAAGGACAATAGAAGTACACAGGCTATCAGAAGCAGTTCAGGGTAGCTCAAGGCTAAATCTGGATGTGTTTGTTCTTCCACAGTGATGCAAATTAAATCACTATTCCAAAAGACTGGCTAGGATAGCACATGGTGAGTTGAAAATAAAATGACCATTGGCTAGGTAGGCTGAACTCCCCTTTCTGTAGTGACTATGGACAGCAGTTTCTTTTGTCCTGAAATGGAAAATGATTGTCAAAGATCCTTCAATTCAGTTGTTATGTATCTTTCTGACTTTAAAGCATTATGAGAAAGCTGCTAATGTGCTGTCAATTGATAGCTTAAAGTCTAATTTTTTTAACATTTTATTGTATTCTGTAAAACATGAAAGTGGCATTAATTTCAATGACATGCAAATGCTAAGTGATCATTCCTACTTGGCATTTGTGATGAATAGGAAATTATACCAACAACTTTCATTATTCTATTCATTTATTGTTGGGGAATAATTAGAAATTGATGATTATAAAAAGTTATTTTCTTTTGCAAAAATGTGTCTTTTGTCCTTTTTTACCACATTTATTTTCAGCAGTATCTGCCTTTGTAGCTTTATTTTACATAAACACTTTCCTTCTACCACTATTGACACTGGAGTTTGAATACGAAAATTTTTAAAAAGAAAAGTTGTTCCAAATTATTCCTGTTCATTGTTAGTGCCTTTGTGTTACCATATTCTCTAACTGAGATCTGAAGCTAGAAGAAAGGGGAAAAAGCCTAGATTTTGCTAAAAGTATAAAGCATAATTTTGCCTCCATGTTGGGCTCTGTGACCATCAGGTTGGTCAATAGGATGCTGAAAGTCAACTGCATCACACATTTTTCCATGGGCAATTTATATGGTCTTATTAGTTTATTTTGTGTTCATAGAAAGCACTAGTTATGGGAAAATATGTGTGGTTTTATGCAGTTGCTTAGATATTCTTGGCTCCCAGTCACTCATCCAGGTAAAAAAGATGTCTTCCATAAGTCTACTGCCATTTGTGCCAGTTGTGTGGAATATCTTGGCTATTTTGTGCTTATTGTCATATTTTCACCTGACAACAAGCAGATGTTTGGACATATGAATTGAACTCAGTTCCTTACTGCCAATAATGAGATATCAACTCCTACAACTCTGTGTAGACACCTAAATGGAAATGTCTTAGTTTGGAACTCAAAAATTCGCAGAGATTCTTCTAGACCTCTTGCAAGATCTCTCCATTCTTACTTTTACTGCAGAAAGCCTAATTTTACCTTAGTGGTGTGTAACTAGCATCCATGCCTAGTTCTGGGGCTGGGGGACGCCTATACCCTATCTGGATTTCAAGGGGACCAACAATGACTCATCTACATGATTTCTCAGGCACATTGTAAGGTATACAGTATCTATGTATGATAGATTTGTCAACTAAAATTGTGCCTACCACATGTGTAAATTACACCTGTCTGGGATTGTTAGACACATACTTAGACAAATTACTTATTACCATTTTTTGCTTCTACACTGTGCATGGCTATGTACTAAAATGATCACTTGATCCTAAGGGGACATTTAGGCTGGGACACTAGCTCTGATTGTGAGACCAGGTGGTAAAATCTGGCTATATCCTTGCTATTAAACTGTCTTTGCTTCCAATTCAGAGCAGATGCATTCAAACTATACTGAAAGTGTACATTGTGTTGGCTAATTCACAAACTGTGCCTGTGAATAATTTGGAAAGAGTGCTAATTCAGTTAGGCTAACAGTGTGCTAGAAAGTAATGCAATAACAATACTACAAATGGTATCTAGCCTTTTGGTGCCCAGTTCTTCCTTAGTGTTGTTCATTTAGTGTAGGTGCCTCATGATTATTGAGGAGAATATTGGAGGGCCTGCATGGAATTTATAAACATATCTCATAAGGAAGATCTGGCAACCAGAAGTTAAGACATGCACTAGAGAAAATTACCAAAGCTTTTCAGGTGAAAATATTCTGTTTGATGTTATGTGACTATATATCTCATTTCACCCTTGAGAATAATATAGCAGCCAGCAAACTTAATTTGGAAATAGCAACGTGCCGATCAAAGCGGAGCAGTTTGTTCTAGAGTGGAGTGTGATAGCTATTTACCAGAGAAAATAGTGGTGCAAATTTGTGTAGGAGTGAGGCCAGGGAAGAATCCTGCATGCAAGAGAAAATACAGAGAGACTGCAAGGCGGTGAAAGGAGATCAACAGCCCTGAGGTTATTATGTTGTGTAAAGTTAGGTAAAAAAAAAATATCACGTTGTATCCTTTGCTAATATGTCTTGTCTTTAATAAAATCTGGTTATCTGAATGCAGCATATACAAGAATACCATACCCTGAAACATGGTTTTAGCTGATGTGGAAAGCTTCTTAGTGAGTCAGTCCCTGATGCAAGTGCAGTCAGTATTCACTCACACATCCTATCCAAGTACTGATCAGGCCAAATCTTTGCATATGCTTCCATCTGGAGAAGGCTTTGTGTGGGCACAGTGGTTTTCCTGAATAGAGTAATTACCAAGACTTCAAATTGTGAGCTGCAGGTCTTCTACTCATAAGATATTGCACTGACTTAAAAAAAATGGATTATTACTGAGGGATTTAATTATATACCTATGTGAGCACTTTTAATGTAGTAGTTAGTTTCCAATTTTGTAGGGGTGAAAGGGAGCATTCAGACAGGATAATCTTAATTACACTTTGGTGGGACTGGAGAGTGCTCTCAGTAGGGTAGCAGATTGTTGGTCTGAAAAGGAGACCAATAGACTGACAGTTCTTGAGAGATGACTGTCAGATAAAATGACAAATATATTTTCAGTGTACAGTTAATGCATGCAGGGTGCAAGAGTTACCACAAGACAGAAGGCAGCAAATTACTCACGCTGCTGCTTCTCAACTCCATGAGGGCGATGCTGTCTAGTGCTTTACACTGCTATTTAATTTTTATTCCATAAAGACGTATATTTTATAGTACCCCTGATCCAAATGAAAAATAATTTTATCCACATTTTTAAACACTTTTTTGTTCTTTCTACTGAGAGATATAATGCAGGTGTTAAGACAAACAGGACTGTAGGCAGGACTCTGCCAGCACTCCTGTGTTAATGCAGTCCCCAAAAACCAGTTTCCAAGCACGGCCACAATCATTGTACCACAAAAGCATGTTAAAATAATTGTTTTCTCCTTTAGTGGCCCTTGCATGGGCTTCTGAATTTCAAGCTTTCAGAAGCCGAATAACCTTTCTAGCATAATGCCATATTTGTCTTTAAATAACAATGTATTTGATGTTCCATGGTGTTTTTTGTTATTTCTCTGGAAAACAAGTTTCCTCTAGGAATGTGTTGAAGTCTTCATTCACATCAAACATTTTCTTTATGACTGAGAAATGGCACGTTTGGATATGAGTGTAGAATACTTTTGAGACATAAAGTGAGAAGGGAAAAGGAATGAGGAAGCATTAGCTTTCCCTAGAAAGCATCATTATATTCCTCTGCTAGGGGGAATTTACTTTTTCTGCATTCCATATGCAAAGGAGATATGAACATGGAGGAAGTCCAGAGTTGACTCAACTGAAACTGTTCCACTAGTTAGAAACACTTCTTGACAAACTGAATAGAAAAAAAGTCTAGTACATAAAATATTTTTACATCAGGAGTACTAATGTCTCAGATACTACATGACCATGACTATGATATTGCATGACTGTGAGGTCTAATGGCATGGTCTTATGGATCCCTCCAGACTAGGCTTACACTTTCAGACATCCCTGACAACTGGTCCCAGATGCCCTGGCCTCATTCACTTCATGCTCAACACACAAATGGGTGTCTCAGCTGATGCCCAGTCTCAATTGTCTCCCCAGCAGCTGCCTGGGACCCCATGGCTCATCTAGTAGCCAACACAATGACCCTTCTGGTCTCTAGGTTTGACACTGGCTACCCAGCTCTTATCCTACTTGCAGGGTAATTCTGCTTTTATTAAAAAAAAAATTGTTGTTTTTAACTTACCCGCACATTTTGCCATTTTTATGTATAGTAAGGCTAAACTTCAATGAAGATCTTCTGCAGAGCCACAAATTTAGATGAGGGATTGGCAAATATCTCTCACCATACAGCCTAAGAAAGTGGACTATTTCTCCTGACAGAGACCAGTTATAACAAAAACTAGCTGAAAATCATCCTCTGATTAAAATTTCTTTCTGAAGAGGTGTGAGCTGAAGTACGGTACCCCTCAAGGAAAGCTAAACACATTTGTGCTTAAATCTAACAGAAACAATTAATGAACAATGCTTGCCTGAAGTCCCATCACAATCCATGTTTCTACACGGAGCCTGCAAGTATGGGTCTCAAGGACATTCCTTGTGTGCACTTGCACCAGCCCCAGTCCCAAGAGCAACATGAGGAGCATGGGGTGCATCCCCAGGCCAGCTCTGTTGCACAAAGGTGACCCTGAGTGCTCCTGTTCCTGAATGTCTACCTTAAGGCAATCTTACCTCTTTGCCAAGGCATGAAACTTCACTCCCCTGCAAGGGATGTTGTGTCTCTGGCACTCCTGCTTCAAACCTTCCAACCCCTTCTTGTAGCTGACCTTCTTTCCCTCTGTGCCAGAGCACTCCTTTGTCTCAAATTACCACTGCTGAGCAGTTATAGCTAGGATTCCTGCTTTGTTTGCTTTTTGTCAACAGACCAAGAAGAGGAAGCCCTAAATAGTCTCTGAAATATCCCTGGTTTTTCAAATTTTAAATGTTAACACAGATGCTTCTGGGAGCTGTACCTTCAGCTTTCTGCTTGGAAATGCACATAATAAATGATAGATTTTGTGTTACTTGGGACAGAAAAAAATATAAATAAAACATATGAAGGGCTTCTAGGTAAAAGAACGGAAAAAATCCAAACACATTCTGGTGTTGTTTTATTGTTTTGTTGGCAGAAAAATATCACACTTTGGGAACAGTGGGTGAATAATTTATTCAGGAGCTCAATAAATAGAGAAATCAGGTGCATACTGGAACAGATTCAGGTTTTTGATTTTGTTTCTTTTTGTTTGCTTGTTTATAAAGTTATAACTTTTTATAGATAAACTTAATGTTCATCCTCCATTAACAGATGACTCCTGCGTGCAATTTGCTACATTTTATACCATGTTTGTACTAAGAATTCCTGATAATGGTTATTATGAATGGAAAAATTTAGCATCTTTTTCCTGATCAAATGAGATTAATTTGAAGTCTATTCCACTGAGTTGAGGACTGTCAGTCCCTTCTCTATAATTTTGAAATATATTGGGCAATTTTAATCTCACTAAAAACTGTGTAGAATTCTTGAAGATAACTAGTGATGTCCCTACAAATTTACTGAAAGTGTTATTGACTAAAGGGCGAAAAGGCCAAAATAGTACTTCTCTTGGGGCCAATGGAGAGTGAAATCAGCCATTACACATTCCCTTTAGTAACAAGAAACCGTTTCACATGCATATAGCTCAATACTAATGCATGCTTTTCTCTTCCTGTATGGGCACTTCACAAAGGATCATCTGCTGCGAAGCAGAAGTAATTTTACCAGGGTTATGTGGCTGACATAAATGAAATAGGACTCAAATATGAAAGGAATCATGTTTCATTAGCCTTATTGTCTATAGGACAACCCGACACCTCTGTCTTCAGGAATCCAATCAGTAGCAATATTTGTTCTCCCAATAGCATAGTGGACTTTTAAAACATTAAAACTACAGTATAGGACTGTATGGATGGCCATGAGTAGGATTCAAGTGCTGTATAAATCAAACACCTCATCTGTGAATGTCATTCTGTGCGAAAATTATGTGTGAACAATGAGACTTGCTCCTGTCAAAGGACATTCGGCTCTCAACTCTTTGAAAACATCACCTCTTAACTGTGAGAAAAAATTGTGAGGAATGCAGTTTTAGGTTGATTTCACCATGGCATCTGAAGAGTCATCTGTAATTCAGGCTGTGTTGTAATCACAGAATCATAGAAAGGTTTTGGGAAGATACCCTAACAATCATCTAGTTCCACCCCCATGTTCAGGGACACATTCCACTAGATCCCATTGGACTCTACCAAGCAGAGTACCTCAAGGGGACAAAATCTGCTCTCCTGAACTCCAGGGTGCTGAGTTTGTTGTGTAACCTCCCCATTGCCCTAAGGATCTCAAATTTCACCATTTCATGGTCACTGCAGCCCAGGCTGCTTCACATTCCCTGCCAGCTCCCTCCTTGTTGATGAGAACAAGGTTCAGTGTAACAATTCTCCTTGCTGGCTCCTCTATTTCTTGGAGAAGGAAGTTATAATCAATGCATTCCAGGAACCTCCTGGATTTTTTTGTTGTCCTTCCTAGAGGTATTGGGATGTTTATGTCCCCCACGAGGGATAGGGCCAGTGAAAAATTAGGCTGCTTTTATCTGCCTATAGATGATCTCATCTATTTGGTCTCTCTGGTTGGGTGGCCTATAGCAGACTCCTACTATAATGCCATCTGTCCATTCCCTCCCTTTAGTTCTGTCCCCTAAGCTCTCTGTTGGCTCCTCATCCATTTCCAAAGGAAGCACCATGGACTTCAGCTGAGTGACAGCTGAGGGTGACATCTCCTCCTTGTCTCCTTGCCTGCCCTTCCTAAAAAGCCTGTGTCCTTCCATTTCAGTGCTCCAGTCATAGGAGCCATCCCATCACGTCTCCAAGATGCCAACAAGGTCGTGACCCTTCAGATGTGTGCATGTCTCTAACTCCTGTTTATTCCCCATGTGCATTTTCATAGAGACATTTGAGTTAGAGCTCTGATGAAGTTGCCTTACTGACTGGAGTGGCTGGAATTCCTTTGTGCTGCCTTTCAGGTGCTCTCCTCCTGACCTGCAATCCCTCTCCAGGCTCTGGGCATCTTGTTCTGGCACAGGCATCAAACTGGTAGGAGTGAGATGGATTGAGATTTCCCACTCCCAGTACAAGCTTAAATGTATGAATGGTTAAATCATAGCATCACACTGGTCTGCAAAGAGTGGTTTAATAGATGGGGAATAAATGTGCCTTGGTACATCTCTGTGCAACTTTTGAGGCATGAATAGTTCATCTGAGTACAGACATTCGCTAAGTGACTCTGGAGCCTACGATGCATTTTTAAATCTGCTGCAGGCACTTCAGCAACTTGATCTAATTTCAAGACAATGGGATTTGATAGTGCAAGTGCTGAAGTACTTTAAATACTGAATCTGATACATATTTCAATTTTACCCTTATAAAACCTCCTCAGAATACTTGAAAATATAAAAACTTTCTCCAATTGTTTTGGATTCCTGTTACAATCTTTTAACTTCAGATAATTTTTTAGTCTTTGGCACAAAATGTGAATATGAATATCAAAGCTGAAAATCAAAAGAAAGACAAAACTGTAATTGAACTACTTAGAATAAAGAGAACTGATTGAAAGTATACAAACCATAGTGTAAAAAGCAGATGTGCAAGAAACAAATAGTGCATATAAATTAGAAATCACAAGAAAATGTAAAGCTCAGTACATTCCATGTGATTTTTAGTATACAGAGTAACCCCAGAAATAAAATGTGTGTAACATCTGGGTATAAGATTAGAAACAGAGTTTTCAAAATGCTATTGGTTTTTAAATTTGCCTAATATAATCAGTAACAGTTTTTGGGATACAGACAGAAAACTCCTGGAATACCCATAGAAGAGAACTTTGGTGGTATTACCAACATGAGTGAAAAAAAGAAAAAAAAAGTAGTAGGAAAATTCTCTGTATTCTGAGCCACTATGAAACATAAGCAAAAATTCTCAAGAACTTCAAAAATTTTCTGGCACTCATAGCTACCAGTATCTGTCAAGTGCTGTAAAGTTTGAACACTAAGACATTGCAGTTGGGAGTTACAGTACAGGCAGAAAATTGAAACAGAGTGTATGAAGGAGTAAAGGAGTGGTGCAAAGAGACTGACTGTGTATTGTCTGCAAACCCTTTAAGAACTTAGGAAATCATTGCAAAGATGGTTCTGAAGCTGAGCTGTTAGCTGTGAGGTGTCAGCCCACAGTGATTAGGGGAATGAGCTCTCCTCTAGACATGAATTAGATGGCTGACTGAGTTGTTTTTAGGAAGGAATGTGGAAAACTGGAAGTTCTGAAGGTGTGAATTTACAAAAATTGTCACGCAGGCACTGCTCACTGGGTAGTGAGAGGTGAATGGCTGCTTGCTAGAAAGTTCTAACAACACCAAAATGAAGCGCAAGTACCAAGAAATATTCCTGGTCACTGCAAGAGGCCATTTTAAACCGAGAAACAACTTTTAGAGTAAGAGACTAAATTTGCCAAGGTTAGATCATCCATCTTCCACAAAAATAATTAATGAGGAATAAAGAGTATCAGCCTTGATGCCTATTGCCTTTATTGGATTATTTTTATAACTTGAATTTAAGTAGGATTACAGATATAGGTAAACAGGGACCCTGACCCCAAAACTAATTGTCTAAATCAGTGATTATATTTTCAAAGTCTAGATGGTCAATATACTTATTTTATTAACAAAACCAATGCAAAAAAAATTTGAATATAATTCCTCTTAAGATGCGAGGACATGTTTCATATCACCACAGTTATCAGAAAATGAAAAAATAACCTTCAGCTGTCTTTCTTTAATTCAACATATGTGAATACCTTAGATGGGAGCAAGTTAGTTGCTCTGGAACATATTTAGATCAGAAATTACATTTGACAAGCAACTACACCCTTATGTCTGCAACAAGTAAAACAAAAAATATGACTAATGCTGAATACAAATAGATCTTCAGAAGAGACCTTATTTTGTGCTATACATTGCTTTTGGGTAAGCTAATACCTTACTGGCATCAAGGATGAAGCTTTCTAAACTCAGTAGAGATCCTGGAAATCTCTTTTTAGAGTGGTTTTCTTCAAATGAACGCTCTTTATTGTTCAGAGAATAAGATCCACAAGGAAAACCCAAGTCTGAATTCTTGCCTCTTTTTCTTCTTTTTCTCAGTACTTGTTTTTAAGATACTGTTAAATGATACATAATTTATCCCAAAGTCATAAGGTGCTATTCTTGCTATTGTCTTTTGTGAATGAGAAAGATATTTTTCTTTTTTGATGCTGACATCACTGTTTAGCGGAAAACATTTTACACACATTTAACACCAATTTTTACTGATGAAATATGGTAACTCCCACAAAAGCAATGAAAGCAAGAATGAAGGAGACTGAACAAAACTCACTGGAAGATTAACAAAAGGTAAAGAAGGAGATGAAGAATGAGAGGGAGTGAGAAAGGAGAAGAGGAGTTGTGAGAGAAATGACCTCTGAATCACTTTCTTGGTTTGTTTGTCTATAGTTTTTAACTACCTGAATACTCAGGAATACTCCTCAGTTGAAGATATCTCATTTGATTAAATCATAGAATCATCACAGGATATCCTGAGTTGGGAGAAACCCACAAAGTTTATTGAAGTTCAACTCCTGCTCCTGCACAGGACCACCCCAAGAATCACACCATGTGCCTGAGAGCATTGTCCAAACACTTCTTGAACGCTGAAAGGCTTGGTGCTTTGGCCACTTCCATTGAGCTAAGAGTGAAATTATGATATTTATTCAAGATTTTGTTTTTAAAGAGAATGCCTATTGTTATAAAGCTAAGGAGATGACAGAAATAGCAAGTGCCCTTGAAACCATGTATTTGTGTTTCCAAGTGGCTTTCCATATATATAAGTAGAGGACCTTGACTAAGATTAATGTGCAGGGATTAAAACTTTGGTAGCACTGTGCAGATAAGCCTCAAATAATAACTCAAAAATTAAACTGGGCCAGGTGTGGACATGGTTTGCCACATTATTGCATTTTCTGTTCAGTTTTTAGAATGGACCCTGGAACACTTTTAGTCATGAACCCATGCCCATTTTCCTAAACAGTGTCTAGTTACAACATGGCAGTTTGCAGGGGCTAAGGATTTTTCTCAAAGAAAAGATTGATTGTGGCCACAGTTCTGGCTGTTAAAAGTATGAACATGGCTAGAACTATGCCAGTTTGTCTGGGACTAAAAAACAGGTGTAAGCAGCATAAGTATAGGTGTTTTGATAGTATTCATTGCCTCTTATTGCCTTATATCACCCCATAAATCTGGTTTCTCTTTTGTCCTTAGAATATTATGGTTTAAACCACTGTATTTTTCTAAATGTCATTGTTGTGATATCTGGCAATAAAAGCTTGACTTTGAAGTTGAAAGATATTTCTCATAACAGGTTAGGAGCAAGATATAATTTTACTAGTGATACAAGGTCTTTTTTAGGTCTTCAGGCTGATCACACAAAACAGTTTTACTACAGTCAACACAAATATACAGTAAGCACATATATACAGTAAATACACATTATTGTCTACAGGAAGGCATTTTAAATACTCCACTATCAACTTAAACAATCTAAGAGCTTTAAAGGCAGGTGTCACAAGGCCTGTTTTAAAATATTTCAAATCATCTTTCGAAAGTGAAATGGGAAAAGTAACAAATGTGTTAGATTTCTAACTATAACTTTTATAGAAATACGCTATACAAAGCAAAGGTATTGTATAAAGTGCACACATGGATGTGGATGCCGTTTTTTTTATTTTAAAGGCTCTTTTACAAACTAAGAGGAACATCATCCCTTTGTAAACTTTAGTGGCTTCCAAATGTCCCATCAGGATTTCAAAGATAAAATGTAGCAATTCTCATTCAACATCAAGTGTCTCCACTGTATGTGTTTGAATTCATGTAGTCCATATTAGGAAAATATCTCCTAATAATTCTCTTTTGTTTCACTTTGGTTTGCACTGTAGTGTGGTTTCCAATGGAGAGTTTGCAGAGGGATACTCAAACTGGATTAATTTTGATTGAAGCCAAACTTGAGAAAGTGTGTCAGTAGCACAGCTAATGCAATCTGGTTATTCAGTCTGCAGGGCCAGACAGGAATTTGGCTGAGGCAAAACTTTCAGAAGTGCATATGATGTGGGCTTTGAGGCTTCAACACCAACTGTTTCATCCTTCAGATCTACCTTAGTGCAGTTTGATGTACTAATCCAGAAATGGCATCTGGGTTCTGATCCTAAGGAACATACAAATGATGCAGGCACTGCTATTTAGAATACAACCACATACTCTCAAGTAGATGTTTGTGCTTTCAAGATACTGAAGATTCAAAAAGAATTGGGTCCATAGCTCAGTGAGTGAAAGTCAACCAGAAGAAAATTTCTGCATGTAACAGTGTGGTCCTGTTTCTGAAGAACCACCTGGCTGTAGGCTGTATTGTTGTGACATTATTTGAAACTGCATTTTAGCATTTTCACACTGACGGGACTGTCTGCATGAAAATAGAGGCAACTAAAAAAAAAAGAGTATAATAATGAATCTCTTCTATTGCAGTTTTTAAAACACATTTTACAAAATATGTCTTGGCTTCTGGTTTCAGTCAGGATTTTTCCTCAATTTATGGGTTATTTTCTTGGTCCAGAATCCAGTATCTTGAATCATATCTACTAGCATGATGTACATTCCTCTGAACTAGTCATCATCCTCATCTACAGATGGGCATTTACACTAGTACTCTAGGCTCATTCTGTAGTCACTAAGTTATCTCTGGAAGGTGGTTCATCTCATACCTCTTAGAAAGGGATGGTGCAGCTCTTTCTCTCTTTTGAGTACAGCAAAAGCCTGAGTTTACCAGCTATCTGGCTAATGGATGCATTAAATGTCAAAATTACTCTTGTTCCTTTTCTCTACTGACTTAAGTGTACTGATACAGAGCATGTGCATTTCACATAAAGTGAAACAACATGTTCTTAATATTTCTCTCTTAGAAAGAGACAAGAATAACAGGAAAACAAAGATTATACTTTTAATTTTCACTTACACTTTAAGAGTATGTGATTAACAAAACTTTGTATACGGTTCTCTGTAGTTTAGTTGAAAATTCTGCAGGAATTTATTTCTCAATAAAATGTAAACCAAACTACTTTGAATTGAATGCTTCCAATAAATTTCATGATGAATTAGTCATAGGTTTATAATTTTCATGAACTAAAGTTATTACTAGTTTTGAAAATAAAACTTTGCTAATACTCTTGTGATTTGGCAGAGAAATGCTTTGGGTTCTCAGGAGTTTTCCTAGTATGAGGAGCTGTGGGAATTTCAAGGAGAGCTAAGTGAGTAAAAAAATTAGCCTCACAAGAGATATTAAGAAAGGGGGAAAAAAATCCTGAAAGTGAAAATGTGAATATTTATGTAGAAGATAATCCTACCAATGACTGTGGAAAAAGGAAAGTAAAGCTTAGAAAATAAAGGAGATCAAAATTACCTGTTTTATGACTAAAACAGTTCCCTTCTTTGATCACTGGAGAGCACTGTTTCCCTATGAAACAATTTGCTTTAAGGTCACAGCTGTGTATTCTGCTGCAGAAGTGATTTTCTGTAGCAAATTATATAACATATATTATGAATTCAGAGTTTCAGAAGGAGAATGTTGTTTTTCTGAAAAAAGTAACATTTTATGGTATTTTATTCTTCTATCACCCTATTTATACAGATAATATCATACTGTTTATTACTTCTACAGCAAGAACATCTTCATCAAGTCCAGAGATCAATCACACAGGTAATAGAACATGTGTCTATCAGAAATATAAGTGTTGTTTCTTTCATAAATCTGTTTGTTGTAAAAATAACACAAATTATATGGAATCCAGAGTAAACACACATAAGGAGTTAGCCCTGGACATATGATAGTAAAATCACCTGCATCATTTGTTGCCTGAATTGGAAGGACTAACATTGTATCTATCCAGGTCTAGAATAATTTCTCTTAAGAATAAAATTAGAATTCCAATAAAAGATGCAAAAATAGTTACCATAAGTTCAGAACTATGATTATCTGGTGATTAGCATGGAGACTTACTCAGGAATTCCCAGCTGGTTATTCTGTCTTGTTTGAGTATCTGTGTATAAACAAAGCATTGCAAATCCTGGGTTGTTTTTTTTTTTATGTCTCAGTTTTCAAACTCTAACCACGGGTTAATATTAATGCCTTCCAACTTCACTTTGGCACTCCTGCCTTGAGATTCAGCCCTTTGTGTTTTGTTTCTTATTGTACAGTTGTATTTGACTTAGCAGAGTGGGATCAGAATCAGAATTCTCTGCCTCACTTGTATAAAAACAAGGGTTGTAGCATTCTGTTCAACTGTTAAAGCATAGGGCATTTAATTGGAATGCAAATAATGCACTTTTAAAAATAATTCTTTAAAGGTATTATCTCTGTTGTATCAAAGCTGAAACAAGGAGTGAAAATAATACCTTGCCATCAGCTTTGCCATTTTTCTGTTGTAATAAATGCTTTGCTTAGTTGTTAGGCAGTCATGTATGCAGAAGGGAAGCTGTTAATCGTGGAAGTTATTCTGTTACATATAGAACATGTTAATTATGAGCACAGAGGGAGGGCTTTCAGCATCTTGATGGAAGGAGAGCTGTGAGGTCTGTTGGATATCATAATCCACAATGAGAGCTGGATCTTTATGCACTGAGGAGGATCTGAGCCTGTAGGTCACCTACCAAATCTCATCTGCAGCTCTATGACCATGTCAAACATCTTGTTCACTGGCTATGTATAATTCATTGTACTGTATTAATTGAATTGCACACAGAAAAGACCTGATTTGTCGAGATAGCCTTTCCATTTCAGAGCAGTAAAGCTCCATTGATTTCCAGTCAGAGGAGAGGATGACATGAGTAGATTGTTTAATATTTAAATCAAATCAGCATAGCACTGACCTCTCTCAGCTTCACATCTTGCATAAGAATCTCTGCTAATAAGCAGCAGACACGCACATGTCAGGAGCCCACCCTGCAAAGAACCACTGACCACATTAATTCAAAATCGATTATGGGACCATATGCAAAAGGCAATTATGAATGATGACATGGAGGACATAAAGCTGAGAGGAATTGGTTTTCAAAGTGTGATAGCAGGAATCAGTGCTGTATCTATCAGCACTACCTCTGCTGGGGCTGTGGCTCAGTGAGTACGTTAAGCAATAGAGCAAGCCATAGCTTTTAAATAATTAGCTGAGAACACCTCTCACTCGCATATCTGAACAAAGGGAAAAGGGAAAGGGAAAGCAAAGGGAAAGCAGATATAGTTACAGCCTGATTTAGCTAATTAGCATTATGGTATACCTTGATTCTTCTCTTTGCTTGACTTTGTAATGAGATTTGGGACAGCTATCACAGATCTGAGATGATTAAGTATGCACTGGCACAGATGGGGAAATGGGAAGAGAGGAATAAAACATAGAGGCTTCAGACATTAAAGTGGGATCCAGTGAACCTAAAACCTATTGCAGGGCAGAGATCTAATGTGATTAGCACCTAAATTGTACCATGGAGCTTACATGAATTTAAGAAAACTTTTGTTTTTGAAGCTATGGAGCTGTCTGTCTACATGGAAAGTTACCAAAATTTCTCTTCAGTATCATCTGAATCCTCAGAGAAGCATTTTACACGTTTGATGAGCTCAAATGATGTCAAATGGTTATTGGCTTCTACCTGCAGATCTTACCAGATTCAGGAGGGTGCCCAGGAAGTTGCACAGTATCTCTGAAGCCCTTGAAGGTGACTGATTCTTATTGATTAATCATTATTCTGAACTCAGACAAACAGACCACCTGGGTTTCGGATTAAGGATGCCAAACCAATGTCAAATGCTATGACCTAGCAAATGTCATCTGATGTCATCAATAATGACATGGATGACACCAAATTTTATCATCCTTGATTTGTTGCTGATTGAAACATCACCCTAGTTTTGATATGCTCAAAAATGTGATTTTTCTGATGAATGATGCTAGCCTTTCTGTATGCTGGCAACTTTCTAAAGGGCCCAATAAATCTCAAAGTTCTTTCCCCAGATTCTCACTCATCTTGCTGTCTGGCAACTTTGATCCTAATACCAGCAACCTCCTCTCCTCCCCAGTTTCTTGCCTTTTTCCAACTCTGTTGTTCCAAAGCCCTCCCTGCTGGGATACTGTTTAAATAACTCGAGTCTTTAAATGTATGCTCAAAGCATCTGAATTTTCTATCCTACCCTCTTATCAAAGTGTTTAGGAAAATATGTCCCTCTCTTCATTATTACATCTTAAATTAAAAATAAGAAGAATGTCTTGTTTTCTTTCTCCCTATAAAGATTTTTAACTTTTAGATTACTCCCCTCTTATTTGTTCTAACAATAGGTCAGTATGCAAAGAAGTAGGCTGAAAAATTAGAACTTTTTACCAGATAACAGTCTCACCTCATTTTTTTCTTATCCAAACTTTTCCTTTCTTATCTAATGAGAATAAGAAAGAAATTTTTGGATCCTATTTTTAATGAAAAAGGTAAAATTAAATTTAACTTCCATATTTAAAAAACATTAAATATTTACTGATTGCACTCTGAATTTATTAGACTATTGACATGCAGATAGTACAAATTCAGATTGTGTAGGAAATAAAAAACAATAGCTCCAAAAGGGAGAATAGTGGAAAATAATTATAGATAAGTTTCCATAAAGCTTTTATTTTTTAAGATGAAAACTTCACTAATATATGACTTGGAGCAGTGGGAAGTCTCAATATGTTTTGGTAGCAACTTTATCAATAAAAGCGGTGGCTTTTTTAGTGCAAAATATCAGGAATATAAATTTTTCTCTTCCTAGAAATCTCCCTGATGTTAAAAAAATGTTAGTGACAGCTTCATTTTTGACTCTAAAATAAGAGGATATAGCTTTAATACACACAGTTTTTTTACCAAATAGATTGAAGATCTAAGTCAGACAGTAAACAAATAAATAAAAAAAATAATCCCTCTCCCACGGCCACCGGGTCCCCCTCCCACGGCCACCGGCCCCGCACGCTGGCCTGAAGCCCCCGGCCCCGCGGCCCCCGCTGCCATCCGGCTGCGCTCCGGGAGCTTTTGAATATGGAAAGCGCAGGGGAAAAGCGTTTTCTGTTCGGCCAAAACCCACCCAAGTGGAATGGGGAGGGGCGGGGGGAGGGAGGGCAGCCCGAGGAGTTAATCCACTTTGAATTGCAGCGGCTCCGGCCCGCGCTCCGGGCTGACAGCTTGACAGAGACGGATTGGCAGCTCCCGAGGTGAGGCATCCCGGCCGAGGCACGGAGCCGCAGGAAAGCCGGGCTTGGAGAGGGCAGGTTCCACCGTGTGGTTTTCCATGAGGGGGGGGAAAAAATAAATTAAATAAAGGTGAGAAGGAAGGGAGAGCAGGGAGCTGGAACAGGCCCTGGCAGGGGGAACGGTTCCCTGGAGCCTCCCTGTCACAGGGACCCCCGAGTGGTTCTTCAAGCACCCCCAAACCTGACGCTGGGATCTGCAGGCACAATCCCCCAGTGTCCATCACAGCATCGTCCCCCAGCTTCCACCCGGTGGCTGAGACACCTCCCAGCTCCCACAGCACTTGGGGCAGGGTTTTCCCACCGGGATCCCCGAGGAGCCGCTGGAATACAGATCAATAACAAACGGGGGTGAAGGAGAACGGGCACCGTGGGGTGATGTCCCACGGGGCCACACACCTGCTCGGGTGGGTGACAGGTGAGCACAGCCCCAGGCAGGGCGTTCAATCCCTTCGTTTGGCAGAAAAAGGCATTTTCCAGGCAGGAAAGAGCCAGGAAGGCGAGGCCTGGCTCTGCCTCCCAGAGCTGCTGCCTGTCAGCAGCCGGGAATCACTGAACTACGACGGATGTCTCGGAGGGATGATAGGGCAGCGACCCTCATATTTTCTGCGGTGAGCGCTCCTGTAAGCTCCCTTTGTGCTGGAATGATGGGAATTCATTACAGACCACCCCCCGCCGTGCGCTGGCTCCCAGGGGAGGGATCTGCCGGCTCTCTCCAAGGCTAAATGGGATTAGGTTATCTCCAGGCACGGATACCCAGACAAGAGCACACCAGGAACGGTCCCGGAGCATCCAGCCTGGTACTGACAGGACTCAGCAGACACAGTGCAGGTATCACCACCGGCTCCTCCAGGTGAGGATCCACGGAGGATCTGCTTCCAGCTGGACATCTGCCTCCAAATGGGAGATTTAGTGGTAATGCTGACCGTGGAGATGTTTGGTGTTGGGGGAAATGAACCACTCCTTTCTGTGACTGCCACCAAAGGACCTTCACCCTAATCCTGACCCCCACCCTGTGATCAGTCTGTGATCAACTGCTCAGCAAAGCGTGGCACAGGCTCTGCCAGCCCCATTCTCCCAGTTTTGGTGCCCACAGTCCTGATGCCACTCTCAGTTCTGGACTATGGCACAGGGAGTGGGGCTGAGCTGGGCTTCACCCTGGGACAGGTGGAAGAAGCCAGAGGGAACATTGCTGCTGCTGGCACTGCCAGTGCTGCTCTCAGGAGAACCCACTGTGAGCTGCTGCAGGAGCAGGAATCCCCAGGCTGGGCCAAAACAGCTTAAAGCACCAAAAGCTCCATCTCAGGGCTTGGCAAAAGCAGAGGTTGAGTTGGGGTGGGAGCACCCTCACTCTGCCCTGCCCACAGCAGGTCTTGGCTGCTCCACTCTGGAGGCATCACTGCCCCTAAAGACCACCACAACCTCCTCCCAAAGGCCACCACAACCTCCCAAAGATCACAACAACCTCCCAAAGACCACCATGATCTCCTGAAGCCCCCACCACCATGATCACCTCCATGCAGACCCCAGCACAGCCCTGCTGGGTCCCCCAAACCCTCCTGGTGCCCCCCCTTCGGCACAAGCACCGACTGCACGGTTGGTGTGAGCATTGCTCCATTCCCTCTCCCTGTGGCTGCTGGATTCCCTCAATCATGTCAAACAAACCCAGAGAAAAACACGTTTGACTGCATCAAAGTTCAAACCTCCACCTGGCCGCGTCCCCGAGCAGGGACCCTTTAAAGCTGCGAAGATGTAAACTCCCCCAGGTCTTCATTATGTCTTACAGGCCCGATATTATATCAGATTATGGAATCATTAAACAAAAAATTGTACTCGGCGCTGTCCGGAGGGGCCTCCAGTTACCTTGTCTAAATATAACAGCATCATTTTTAACTGAGGAGCTGGTACAGTCCCTCAGGCCTTCATTATATTTCATGGGTCTGGGCTGGAATATCATCTCCTTCATCGGAGAACTCATCCTGCACTCGTGCCAAGGCCAAGGCCAAGGCCAAGGCCAGCAGTGCCACTCTCCATGGGACACCTCCCACTGCATGAGCAGAGAATGGGCACCGAGAGGAGTGGGATGGGCTGACAGGACTGAACAAAGGATGGAGAGGAGGAGATGAAGGAAAAACAGTGTAGGGGGGGGCGGGGATCAGAGCCAGGTAGCGCGCCCAATTATTTTAATTGCGTGTAGGTGCCCTTCCGGCTCGCTGGCGCGACACATCAGTGTTTACTGCGCCGAGCAGAACCAATTATGTTTGAACATGGAGGGGCTGAGAGACAGCAAATAAACACAGCGGCGTGCGGGGGGCTCCGTTTGCACCCGTCCATCAGCGCCCAGCCAGGCATGCACCGGGAAAGGGGGGGTCCTGCTTTGGCTCTGGGCAGGGAGCCCCACGGCGCAGCACGGCCGCCGGCAGGAGCGCGGCACCCGGAGGGGAGAGGGAATAGATCTGTTTGGGAAAAAAAAAAAAGAGAAAGGGGTAATAAATAAAGCTGTAAAGCGATAGTTTCTGGCTGGGGCTTTGACACGAGTTGTCAGAGGCGGTGGTGCGTGTGCTCCTGTCTTTACAGTAAATAACTGTCAGCAATTAGGAAGTGGAGGTGGTTCGGGGGAGTCGGGCGGCTCCGCACGTCACTCACCGGGGGTGGGGAGTGGGGACCACCGGCAGCGGCCCCGGGGCTGTGTCCCCTCAGGGAAGAGCTGCTTTTGCTCACAGCGTACCCTTAGCCAAGGCTCAAACCCCCAGGGCTGCTTGAGTTCCCAAATATTTGGGGCAGAAGCCATGTGGGAAGGGGCACGGATCCTAAGGGTCTTTTCCAACCTTAATGTTTCTATAAGTCATGAAATCCCAGGATGGTTTGGGATGGAATGACCTGGGATCATCCAGTCCCACCCCCTGCCACGGGCAGGAGCACTTTCCACTATCCCAGGCTGCTCCAAGGCCTGTCCAACCTGGCCCTGGACATTTCCAGGAATGGGGCAGCCACAGCTGCTCTGGGCCTCCCCACTCTCACAGGAACAAATTTCTTCCTTACACCTGGTCTAAATCCACCCTATTTTAGTTTAAAACCATCACCCTTGCCCCATTGCAACAGGTCCTACAACACATCCCCAGGACCTGGGCTCCATGATCCTTGTGGATCCCTTCCCCCCAGGATATTCAATGATTGCATGATCAGTGATGAACCGAGCCCTGAGCCTCACCCTCCCCCCTGCCCTCCCCACCGCTGACATCTCCATCACCTTCCACCTCTTCCTCCCACCTCCCTGGCAATAATTGGCTCTGGCTCCCAGCTCTCCCTTTCCCTCCTCCCGGTTTTCACTCCCCTCCACTAAGAGCCGCGGCTCAGCCTGCGGAGCTGCCGAGTTCTTTGACACCAGTAACCTCCGGCTTTGTGCTGCGGGGCTCGGCGGCCGCTGCCGCTCCCTCCCAGGCTGGCACAGCCCGCTCCCCCCGGCCCGGAGCAGCCCGGCTTCAGAGGCTCGCTGGCCCCGGGGGACCCCCAGCTCCCGTTCCTATGGCGACCGAGGATGCCGATGTCGCAGCCCGAGGCGCTACCTTTGGTACTCAGGGATCAAACCGCAGGGCAAGCGGTGCCGGGGAGGGGACACGGAGTGCAGGGAATGCAATGACTTGAATTAAGAGCAGAAGAGCTGGTGGCTCCCCTCGGAGCAGGGAGGGAGGAGGCCAAACTTCTCCTGGGTGGGTTAAAACTCGATATTTTTTTTTATTTCTCCCCCTGTCCTTGGCCTCTCCCAAGTTTTGGTGAGGTGAGGACAGCGGGCTGGGATCACCAGAGTGGGCTGCAAGGCACCAGTGTCAGCGCTGTAGTGCTCACCAGGGGAGCCAGAGGTCAGGAGAATCCTGACAGGCTCCAAATATCTGCCCCTCAGTGTCCCCTCCAGTGGCCCAGGGACCACCTTCATCCCCCCATGTGCCCGCTGGTGCAGGACAGAGCCCAGGAAGGGCAGGGAGAGGGCAAGCAAAGCCCAGCTCATCCCTGGAGGAGCAGCAGAAGCTGGGGGAACCCTCAGCATCCATCTGCCTTCACTCCAGCAAGGACCAGGGATGTGAAAGGGAAAAGGTGACTTTTTCCTGGTTTTGTGTCTCTTCACAGCCTCTTTTCTTCTCTTTTCCATCACGCTCCTTCCTCGCTGCTCTTTCCGCTCCGGAGCATTCTGTGCTTTGCTGGGGCATTAAGAGGCGGCAGCACAAACTGTTTAGTGAAGCATTAAAGGGGCATGAAAACGCTCACATCACGGGAGCTGAGAGCCCTGGAGCATCCTCGGGAAAAAATGCACCTCCCAGTTCTGGGAAATAAGACATATTTGTGTGCTCACAGCACCAGACAAAACTCATCTCCCAGCTCCTGCCAGCCCCGTCATCAGCCCGGCCATCCAACATTCCACTGCTCCTAAAGTCAATCCCTCCCCGTTCCCATCCAGGTCACTCGGGAGCAGCTGGGCCACCACCCCCACAAGCCACCATCTGCCACCATTCAGTCACTCCCCAGCCCCCCAGGATGCCTCAGACATGCCCAAACCATGGGATTCACATGATTCGGACACATTAAAACCATCACAGCTCAAGCACATGAAAAGGAACCAATTACTCACTCCCTCCTTCCCAAATCCACCAGAAACCTGCAAACACCCCAGGGCTAAAAAGGGATTTTCCCCCTTTTAAGGGGTTCAGAACCTGTTGGGCACACACAGAGCTCAGGTGTCCCCTGTGTCCCATCCCAGGCTCGGAATGCAGAGCCAGATCTGGGAAAATCAGGAAAAATCTGGAAATCAGAAACCTGACTGCTCCATGGAGGGGAAAAGGCTGCTCCACACAAGACCTTCACCAGCTGGCTGAGAGTTTTTCCCTCTTCCTTTCACCAGCCACAGGGAAACTGGACTCTTTGGGAGGGGCTGCTGTCCTTGTCCCAATGTCGGGAGGTGGGAGTGATGTCTGAGCCCCATCAGCCAGCCCTGCTCCCTATGGGACCTGTGAGGAACAGAGGGTTGGCTTCACATAGTGCAGCATCATAGCAGGAACGATTTGGGGCTCCCTCTGAGAGACCCCTGTCCCTTCCCAAGCTCAGAAATCAATCCCAGAGCTTTCACTCCCATTACTGCAAGGGCCCTGGGTATCCCAAGCAGCCCCAAAAGATTCCAGACAAGAAAGGGGACAAGCTGAACACCCCAGGGAAGCACCATTCCCTGTGAACACACAGAGCAGGAGGAACCAAGCAGCTCCCCCAGCCAGGGCACAGCACCTGGGTGTGCTGGTTGGTGCTGCCAGCTCAGAGAGGGTTTGGAGGCTTTGCTCCAAGAGAGCTGGACCAGCTCTCCCATTTCAGCAGGACAAGGCACGACTGGTGCTGCTCCCAGATCCATCTCCCCCTTCCCTTCTCGTCATGGATTTGCATCTTTCCTTTGGGCAGCTCCTTTCCAGCACAGCCAGGGCTCTCTTGGGGTCTCCTCCCTCCGAGGGCTCCCTTCAGGTTCCCCCCACCAAGGGCTCCTTGCGGGGTCCCCCCTTCCTTCCCCAGCAATTGTTATGTTAAAATCCCCAGGACATGTTTCTGCAAAGAATTAAAGGAGGGTGAGGAGGGGATTGTTTTCGTCAGTGTCTCACCGAGTCTCTGACCTTGAGCGTGAATAAAAACAAGAAAAAAGGAACTTTATGCAAATCTCCTGCACTCGGCACAAGGGGGAAAATAATAACGGCAAATGGAGATTAGGAATGCAAATCGACTTAATGAAGAGGCAGGGGCTGGGCAGGAGCTTGTTTTGCTCTTGTACAGACGACTCACCCCGTCTGGTCCTGCTGCACCCCAGGTCTGATCGTTACAAATCGTGTAGGGGAAGGGAAGGAGAAGCACAGGAAAGGTTTAATTCCCTAATCATGGCATTGTTCATCTCCCCTGCACACAGCTGCTCCTTCCAAAGGCCTCTCACACCTCCCTTGAGTCAACTCCCAGCCATTCACTACCCAAAACTGGCCCATTTTTCTGCAGATCCCACCACAGATCCCAGGCGCAGGTCCCCAGTCCCACTTTAGGGGGGTGCAGCTGCTTCCAGGGGTCTGAGGGGATAAATCTTATCTCCAAAGTGTTACCCCAGATGGGTGTGGCACTGTGGGACCTCCCTGCTCTCCACAAGCCTCTTCACAAGGCTCGGCCTCACCACTTGGATTATTTTTCTCTTTTTCCATTCCCTCACCAGCCTTCTGCTGCAGCACTGGGGCGAGGGAACGGCTCCCACATCCCCATGGAGTGGCTGTGGAACAAAATCCTGGTCCTGGCAGGGATCTCCAACACACCCCACCGTGAATGTGTGACCAGCCACAGCCTGGACACAGGACACAGGACCATGAGGAGCAGCAGGAGGCCTCCAGCACCTTTTGAGGGGGGATTTGTTCACACACAGGGAAATGGCTCAGTGTGGCCCTCAGCACCACATTTCCAAGGTTGTGGAATGTAATTGCCTCTTCCCACCCAAAACACACTTTAGAATCACAGGATCATGGAATATCCTGAGTTGGGAGGGATCCACAGGGATCAGAATGTCCAACTTCCAGCCCTCCACATCTCAATCCTGAAATCCCACCTTTGCCAGGGCACAACACTCCTGTAAAAACTCTGCTTTACAAAACCCTGAGCTCAGAGCCACAGCCACCCTGAGCAGTCACTGCTGTGCTGGAAGGTGCTGAACACCCAGATCCCCCTGGGAAGGTGATCCCGGGTCTGTCACTGCTGATGCTTCCTCACTGGAAGTTTGGAATGGTTTTCCTTTCTTCTACAGAAGAACAATCAAGGTCAGTTCTATTTAAATGAGCCTTGCACTGGTCTGGAGATGAAACCAGGCCCCAGTCCCATTCCAAATTATGCTGGGATCACAAGGAATCGCCTGGGCTGGCTGAAACCCAGGCAGAATTAATTCCTGAGGTGTCAGAGCCTTTAGTATCCCGCTCTCCCTGGCTCCACTCCTCTTGGCAACCAGAACAGATCCCACAGACCCCAAGCTGCCCTCAGGACACATTTAAACCTCGGTCTAAAGGTGCTGAAAAATTCCTGGAGTATTTAAAACCGAGTGAGGCTCCAGGGGCAGCGACCTCACCAAGGCCTGGAAACCATCCCCGAGCTCCGGGTCGCGCTTCTCCGCCAGCGCCAGGGCTGTTGATGCTTCCACCCCACAAACACCCCCACCCCACCCACCCAAACAAAATCCACGGG
>JANRGV010000001.1:132744412-132757555 GCA_024734035.1 Alethe castanea
TTCTCTTCTCTTCTCTTCTCTTCTCTTCTCTTCTCTTCTCTTCTCTCCTCTCCTCGAGTCTCCTCGAGTCTCCTCTCCTCCTTCTCTCAATTTGTGTACCTGCTAGTATTAGTTTAAAAACTTTTTGTTGAAAGAGATTTTTGTCATAAAAATGCAAATGGATTGAAATTTTCATAGAATTGTGGAATGGTTTGTGTTGGAAGAGACCTTAAAGATTATCTAGTTCTAACCCCCTGCCATGGGCAGGGACACCTTCCACTAGCCTAGTTTGCTCAAAGCCCCATCCAACCCGGCTTTGAGCAGTTCCAGGGATGGGGCAGTCGCAGCTTCCCTGTACAACCTGTTCCAGTGCCTCAGCACCCTCACAGTCAAGAATTTCTTCTCAGTATCTAATCTAAACCCGTGCTCTTTCAGTCTGAAGCAATTACCCCTTGTCCTGTTACTACATGCTCTTGTCAAAAGTCTCTCTCCACCTTGTAGGGTCCCTGTAGCTACCCAGGCCTCTGGTTTGTCAGGTGTCTCTGCAGAGTCTCTCTGCCCTCCAGGGAGTCAACATCTCCTGCTGGTTTTATATTGTCTGTGGACCTGCTCAGTGTCCCTTCCAGTCCTGCACCCACGGAATTTTGGAAGATGTTAAAGACCACAGGGCGTAGGACAGAGCCCTGCAGGCTACACCAGGCTAGGGTGTTTCCTGGTGAATTTCAAACAATATTGTAATTCTTCATATAGGTTTAATTTTCTGAAGAGGAAAATTAATTTAGGACTATTTATTTATCTATCAGGAATAAATTTATCTATTCCCCTTCTGATAACTTTAAAATTTCAGCAAGCATTATACTGCGATTATGGGCAGACGTAGGAAGTTGTTGTACTGTGACCCATTAAACAAAAGATACACAGCCTTCAGCTCTCATTTGGGATGTCAGTCTTGACCATGAGGCTATGGCAGGGCATCACACTGGGATACTACTGGAGCTGCTCACTGCTTTTCCTCTGTGGTTTATTGCCCTCAAGTGAGGAGGAATTAAAGAACAAATTACTGCCCAGTTCATACTCCCATAAAAGTTGTTTCACATGTCATTTCTCATCTGCCATTTTCTTGAAGTTTGTGACCAGCAACAAAGAATTGAACCCAAGGTACTGAAACTAATGGAGATGAAATTTCAAGTATGACTATTAATAAAGTATTTTGAAATAATATTTATTAATACTACACATTTCATAATTTCTTTGATAAGAGGTAAATCAGAAAGTGGATATGAAGTACTAAAGGAGCATATTTCAAGAACATGAGTAACTCCTGCTGCAGGAGGAAGAGGATACTCCTGCTGCTGGAGCTGGTGTGAGAAGCAAAAAATTACTCTTCTCAACCTCTATAGTCTCATGCACTTATTTCATTGCTAAAATTGTGAAAATCAAAATTCCATGCTCTGATATAAGCTACAGGCACTTTAAGTTCATTGCAAAACAAGGTGCTATTTCATGTTTGCTGCTTGTGCCAGGCTCAGAATACATTTTTGATCACTTGGTTTCTGTAGTTGATATTGCTGTGGGCTGTGAGCAAAGATGAACAGTCAATATTCACTTTAATAAGTGAATTTCCTAGGAGCAAGAAAATGTTATTATAACCTCACCTGAACTAATGTCTGCTCTCAAAGCCCTTTTGGCAACAGTTGTGTATCCATAAATTCTTTGACCTTTCAGTGCTGCACAAATATATGGATCACCTGTAAGTACACTCAAATGTTGTGCTGAGATTTAACTAGCCCAAAATTTATGTTTGGAGTCTAGTGGTTTGGATCTGTTGTAAAAAACACGAGAAGAATAATCCTCATCTATGTGATGTACACACTGCCGTGCAAATCATGGGACATTGAATATTTTCAGGTGACATGAGCACTGTTGTTTTTGATGCAATTGCAGTGAGACTGTGAGCTGAACACATGTGAATTTTATATATAGGAACATTTATGAAGTTACACAGAACTGTCCTCTATGCAGTGTAACTGTAATGCATATGCTGCATTGCTCTATTTGGAAAAAAAAAATAAAAAGGTAAAAAAGTAAAAAAAACCTCCATGACAACAGCAATGTTTTATATTCTTGGAGTAAAATTGTGATCGCAATGAATGCTATTATTATTCTCAGTATTAAATAGAAAAAAAATAAAGGATTGGTTCCCCTCCTGCACTGTTCTGTTTAACAGAACATAATATTCTAGCTTATAAACCTAGAAGATTTTATGTTTTTCCAGTATAATATTGAGTCATCAGCAGTCATAAATAAATATAGAATATGACACAGTAAGACATTTTTTCTAAGATCACTTGTTACTGAAGTATATTGCAATGTAAAATTTAATGTAGTATACTAAAATATATATATGCCTTATGCTTATTTTAGTAGACAAAGTATATATACTATTGGACATATAGACTAAGTTCTTACAATGTAATCACTTTCAGCTAGCTTTAACCTTATGGTTCTAAGTCCCACTTTGTTATACTGCCTGTGCTAACTGATGTTCCTTCTGGAAAGTTCTGCTTGCATGTCTCTTGAAGCAATTTTATTTACAGATTTTATTAATACAGATTTTACAGTAATGAGGCCAAGAGATTTCTGAACTGTGAATTGAAATCTGTGACAGGTCTGGTGATATTTAGAATGTATTCTTCACAAAAAAATTAATTTTGCCACAATTCTTTTAAATCTAATTAGTGCAATGTCAGCATGGCAGATGAGAGTGTTTGGCCTATTCATAGCTCATTAACTTTTAAAAATATTTGACAATCTTTTTTCAATATCCAGAAAATCAAATAAATGTTCGTGTATATTAATGAGACTGAAACACCCCTTTCCCTCAGCTCCTCCTTTATCTTGTGAGCATTTAAATTGCTCAAAAATCTCACATTGAGAGGTAATGTGCATCCAAACATGACAAAGGCAAGCAAGGATGTTATATATGCTGGTGTTTCATATGTATGGAAGATCTTCAAGCACAGGAGACGTTTACTCTGCTGAAACTAGTACTTTTAATTTTTTTTGTCTCTAAAAAAGTAGAATTTGCACATATTCCAGAGTTTCAACCTAACTTTTGACACATTAGTTCAGGAGGCTAAATCAAGAGTCTAACAGATGCAGGACTATCTGCAGACTGTGTCAAGCTGGGGAGTCAGTGAGTTCCCAGCACTACATCAGACCCAAATTGTTCTTGGCATTTCCCCTTTCTCCCTACTTTAGCAATGTGCAGCAAACAGATAGTCTGAACCCAGACCTCAGGATCCATCCTCTGCCTCTAAAGAGGATACAATTTTCACTCATTTTGACAGGAGTTTATGGGTCTCATTTGCTTTATACAATTTATTCCAAATACTGCCAAGCTAGTCAATACATGAGTGAAACAGCATCAGAAAAATAAAGCAAGCTCAGTCTACCAATTAAAAAGAAAAACTATTCTTTCTGTTGAATCACTGTGCTGACAGCTGACAAGTTATACAACCCCACACTTGTGCCTGACTCCATTAAAAAAACAAACCAAACAAACCAAACCAAAATCCAAACTCCAACTCTATTAAGATTATTTGATATTTACTTAACATGTAAGAAAAAAAAATCTGAAGTAACTGCTCAGTTTTCTTTGCACTGTGGTAATAGATTTGATTTTCAGCAAATTCTGATTACTCACTTCAAGTTAAAGGTTTTTCCGAGGCATCTGATGTAAATAGCCATATATATACATCTGCTTAAATAAAACTTTTCCCGCTCTCCTGATTACTTCTTTTCTAATTTTCTCTCTTTTTTTTTTTGTTTAGAATTTTTGTTTCCCTTCTAAAGCTTTCAATTTCAGACAGCTCTTCTCTTTGACTCTTCTGTTCCTGCTCTCAGGCTGACTATGGGAAACAAGCAGACTCTTTAGTCTCCAATCTCTCTCAGTCCCCAGGTCAAAAACTTGTAGATCTGTTAATATGTTTTGCTCCTGCAATCACAGCATGTTTGTCCTTAGCTCTGATGCACTACATACTTGAGGCTATCTTGTCTCACTGAGAAAGAAATCCACTGGAAATCGTCTGACAAATTGACAGATTTCAGAGGCTATATCTATTCAGATATGGATTTATATTTTTGTTGGTTCAATTTGCAGAGTCTGCAACAAGACTTGGATTTCTAGATTTTCTTGGGAATCTCATTTAGGCAATAATCACCTAAATTTTTACTAGAGGAAAAGTGCCTTGCTCCTGGATTATGGTGAGTGAAATAAATCCTATATCATGCGACATAATTACAAGACTATTTTATGTTACCTCTCATCCCTTCCTAAACTGCTACTGAGTCAGATACTTAAAATTAAATCACTTGAGAGAACAGACTTTCTAAGATCACTCTCTATGGATATCTTCTCCCTAGTCAAGTCTAAACCAAGTAATTTTTTGTTCTCCCCATCATTTCTGTTGTTCCTTGCATTCCAAAGCTTGCACCGGGCCTATTGCCAAGGTCATCATCTGTTTTGCATCCTTTTATTCCTTCAGTCTTTCTTCATCTTTTGTGAAGTTCACAGAATCACAGAATGGGTAAGGTTGGAAGGGTCCACAGTGGGTCATCTTGTTCAACCTGCCTGCACAAGCAGACTCACCCCAGAGCACATTACCCAGGACTGTGTCCAGGTGGATCTTTAATATCTGCAAATCCACTCTTTGGACAATCTGTTCCAGTGCATGGTCACTGCACATTAAAGAAATTCTTCCTCATGTTCAGGCGGAACTTCCTGTGCATCTGTTCTTGCCCACTGCCCCTTGTCCTGCTGCTTGGCACCACCAAGAGGAGCCTGGATCCATCCTCTGACCCTCCCTTCAGATACTGACAGTGGTGAAGTTGCCTCTCAGTCAAGACAGCCTCTTCTCAAGGCTGAACAGGCTCAGCTCCGCTAGCCTGTCCTTGTAAGGGAGATGCTCCAGTCCCTTAGTAATCTTTGTTCCCTCCACTGGACCTGCACCATGTACCTCTTATTCTGAAAAGTCCAGAACTGGGATGGCACTCCAGATTCCTATCCCTGCTCAGCTGTATTTGCTGAGCAAGCAGCTCTCTTGGCATCCAAATTCACTTCTTCTTTAAATATTTCTGCCTATTTTTACCTTTAAATCTCTTTCTCTTTAATTTACCTAATGATTAGGAAAAGGACCAATAACTCTTATTATTGCTGACATTCTTCAGAGCTATGACTCCAGAATGCATTTTAATTAAAATGCATTAAAATGCATTTATTGTTAAACGCATTTTATCCTAGCCTCTGGGACTCTACACACAAAGCTGAGGAGTGGAAAGGGTTCTAGATCTGGGGACTGCTTTGCAAGATGGATAGAGTCTCTTTCTCCATCCAGTAAATGTTGTGAAAGCTCTTTAAACCACTCGAGCACTTCTTTTATTAAAGTAATTATTTGTAAAGGAAAAGTAAAGCAGTACTTACATTTTGGGCTGTATTTTTCACAATTAAATTAAAAATTTATTTTGCTTGGTGTTTTATAGCAATATCAGTAGCAAAAGAGAGTGCATTTACTGCTGCTGTCCACTCTGAAAGCATAAATTTAATTTTGAAATATGCTGGCTGTAGCAAGTACAGGCACTACCAGTCAAACTGGACTATTTGTATTCACTTGACTGATTTCACTGAAGCTACAGTAATTTAGATAGGAATGATCTATACTGATTTACTTACGTGACTTAAGTATCCAATCTAATATGTGGCCTAAGTTAATTTAGATGGATCCTTTTAGATCTCTTTATCTGTATGTTTTGAATTAAATTGCATTGCTTGCAAATCTTATAAAAAAGATTGAGCCTGTCTGTTTTCTGTAAATTTAAGCCTTTCAGCTGAAGTAATATACGAGCTGTTGCAGTTTCCATCCAACCTGGTTTATCTTTTTCCAGAACTGGCAAATGAATTACCAGAACCAAAAATAAAGAAATGCAGACATAAAGAGAAAAGAAAATCTTCATAACTCTAAAAAACAAATATTTCTTTATTATATATGATTTTTGATATTTTTGCCTTAAGAATAAAATAATATCTTTGTTTCTGGCTCAAAAAATAGGGTTTATTTCTGCAATAAATTACTTACTGTGCATCATGCATTGTCTAATTCTTTCTGCATATTAGGTAGAGGGCTTTCACAGGCCTTGAAATCTCTGCCCTGGTGCTGCTCGTCACACTATTGCTGATACAGGCCCGGTGTCATTGGTCTTTCTGTCCATCTGGACATGGACATGGCTGACTCATGTTCAGCTGCTGTCACCAGCACACACAGATCAAATTTTCAGGGTCTGACTGGATGTTAGTAAACTTCAGACCACTGAAATTACCTGAAGTGTAGAGTGTTATACTCTTGACAAATATGCTTAAACTGAATAATAAAATGCTGCCTCTTTGGACCCTGTGGTTGTTTTGGAATAAAAGATGTCCCAATCACAGATATTTAGTACCCATTGTCATAAATGTATTATTGCTGCAGAAGAAAAAATGCTGTTCAGTCCCAGATCCAGCAATGTTAATAATGTCCTAAAATTATTAATAAAAAACCAAAACCACAACTTTTAAAAAGTTTTATTTTCAGACTGGTTATTGGACTAAACTGAAAAATAATGAGATATTGAAATAGATAAAGGTGAAGTTAAGGTCACTTTGCCCTATTGTGTAGCTAAAACTCAAAGAGGTCATTGTGGAATAATAATCCATCACTCAAATAAGAATAAAAAACACTGGGTTTTGGGTTTTATTTGTTCATTTTTTATGGTTTAGAATTATAATTTATGACTGGTTAATACAGAACTTTTAGTTTAGGAAGAAAAGAAAGAGCAATTTTAGGGACATTTCTTCATGTGCTGACAAGTTGTGTTTTAATTAAATTTCACCATTTATGTTCAAGTAGGATGGGACCACTCAGCAAATGAACATGGCTCTGCTGTATCTGGATGATAAAGATCATTTCATAAACGAAAATGAATAAATTTATAATTCAAAGATGAAAAAAATAATGTAAAAAAACAGAGGACTATTTCATTTTAATAACTTAACAGCAACAGTATGACTACTCATGGCAGTAATAATATGCAATTCAGTATCTTTAATAAATGTTCTTCATTCAAAGACTGTGAATGAGAGAAGGTCAATTTGTCAAAGAGATAGAACACATATTATTGGAATATTGGGGATTTTAAGAGTATTTTAGAAAGTGGAAATGTTGATGGTTTTAATACTGCAGTGTTACAATCCTGTGAACTACCTTCTAGTGACAGGTAATAATCATCTTCCAGAAGTTAACTCATCAAAATTAAAGCAAAAAAGAAAAATTGCATTTTCACTTTATTTCCTCGTCAATCACCTTCATGAAGTTTTCCTCCAGTTTTTAATTTTCAATGTTCAAACTTTGTGCAGTTGAAATTGTACAAATCTGCAAAAGGACTTTGGAAATATTCTGGGCCAGTGGTGGGATTCTTTTAGCCTAATATTCTGTCTCTGATGCTCTGATGGGGGCAGAAAAATGTTCTGTTTGGGTAACACCCAGAAGCTTGGCTGCTTCCTATGGCCTGCCTCCTCCTGCTGCCCCTGCAACCAGAGGGGAGGTAGCTGTGCTGCCAGTGGGTACAGCCCTCATCCAGACCTCCCATCCTTGTTTAGGGAGAGTCCATATGTTCACCTTAGCTTTTTGAAGTGGCTGCTGCAGTCTGAGGCTGCTGGCAGCAGGTTACAGAGGTTATCTATTAACAGGTCAAGGAAGTGCCGTTTGATCTGTCTTAAAATTGCTTCATTCTCATTTTCTCAAGTGACCCCAGTTCCCATACTGTGACATTTAATAAATAACAGTAGTGTCTATTTCACCTTTTTAAAAGAAAGTCTTAACCGTGTGTCCCCTCAGCTGTGTCCTTTTAAAACTGAATCACTCCACTCCTGCCTGGTTCTCTCCTTCCTCCTTTTGGTCCCTTCTCTAAACCATTAGGACTATTTTGAGGTGTAGGGATGAGAACTGTACACAACAGCAGTGGGAACAGCAATTTTTCTGTAGTGGAAAAACAGCACCCTCTGTCTTGGTCTCACCACTTTCCTTGATAACTCCCTATGTTTTTATGCTGTTCTATCAGGAATGGAAGCCAGTGTCATGGTGCTGTAGTTCTGAGTCTCCCCAACATTCCTCTGACTATATATGGGAATTATATAGGAACCTCTCAGTAATCCATCAGAACAATAGTTTGCAATGGCAAGTTACACACTTTGGCCAGCATATTTGCAATTTCATATTTCAGTCACTTAGGTCTTAAGTAAATGATGTCTCATTAAAGGGATTTAAGATGTTTTGCTTTGTTTGATAATTCCTCTGTATTTTCTTTGAGCTGCCTAGTCCCTTTTACCCATCTGCTATAAAAAATTAATTGCATGGAGGAATCTGTCCAACAAATCAGTTAAAAACCTACACAGAGGAATTTTGGAACCTCTGCGCTAAAGCCTTATCACACCTGAGTTAACCTTTGAAATGTTTGTAATCAGGCATTATATTTAATAAGATTTTAGGTTTTGTTGTATTTACAGAATTTTTTATTTGGTTTGAATATTCTTTCAATATGTTAATCCATATTTTAGCCCGCTTAATTTTCTTCTTGCATTTTGACTGGCCATGTTCAGATGTTGCTTTTCTTATTCTTAGCAATCAAATATGCTTTTTCTTTGTCTCATACATCCATTTAATTTTTGCTCAAAATAAAACACTTGAATTCCTGTCCAGAGATTCACAGGCATTGCTTTTTCTTTCTTCAGAGAATATGCTGTCCGTTGTTTGGTTTTTTATCCTTTTTCATATTTTAATATTTGATCCAGAATCTTCTACAAACATTGAATTTAAATTTTGACTTCTACAGAACTTCTACCTCCAGGTGTCTGAGGTCAAGTTTGTATGTGAAGACACTATACTGGATCTCACCACACTATTTCTCATTTCATGACTTTAAACACCCACTTAACACTTCCTCTGAAGAAAGCAGTTTCTGGGTTGTTCAGGGGCAAGTATAAAATGCGTTTGTATGTTTTTTGCCTTCAAAAGATAGAAAAAATGATGTACATGATTTTAATTTTAATTACTTTTTGACCACAGAGTTGACTATTGAAGATGCTCTTATCTGCCCTGTGATGGAGTTCTCATGCTTTCTCTGTACCTGCAGATATATCAGCTCCCCTTGGCTGCCCACCCACAGTCATTAGAGGAGTAAGTGTAGTTACTGAAGAGAATGACTCTGAAGGGAAAGGTGGTTGGAGGCTTTGGGAAGTGTACCTGAGGCTACCAGTGGAAATCAGAGCTGTTTAGCAAATAAAATGTAAATTAACTATTCTTCCTCTAGTCATGAACAAAACCAGTCAAAGCAGTGGGTTTTCATCTTATCAGAGCTAAGAAGAAGTTTAAATCTGCTTTGATTTTGATGTGAAATATATTTAATTCAGATTTGCATCTATACAAACAGCTGTGGGTTTTCTTCCCAGAGTCAGTCCAACCTTTGCCCTTTGGAGAGTCGTGGCCAGAGGCCATGTAAATTCTTTGTGCTTTAATTGTGAAGCAATACAGCCCTACAGGTTTGCGTAGATTAAAAAAATGTGGTTAAATGTACAGCTAAGCATCCCTTGGAAAGGAAAAGTGAATGCATTGCCTTAAACCTCTCCCCATCCTGACAAAACATGAACTTTATTGTCTTCAGGGCAAATTCTGAATACCTTGCAGAGCATTCACCTTTCAGTGTCAGCCATAAAGGGAGTTGCAAAACTCATGTGTCCCAACAGGAGAGGGTGGAACCTTTTAGTCTCTGCAGCTCAGGAGGGCCAGCTGAGGATCTGCAGTTGAATGTAACTGATCTGCTTGGCTCTAAGTGATATTTAAATGCCAAAGGACTGCCAGAGGCCACTGGGCACAGTGGCTCATGCACACAGAAGCCCTCTGGGCATTTCATTTTCTGTGATACCTTAAGGGGTCCTGCTTGGTATCACACACTCAAAAGGTTTGTTTTCAGGTAAAACTGTTGATTGATGTTCATTTAGTAGGCATGACATATTATTTAAGAGCAACATCCAAAGAATCAATAAGCAAAGGAAAACAATCTTTAATACTTTCCATATCTTTAATTATGGACCTTTCCATGTGACCAGTCAGATAACTGCCCAAAGTAGAGAAAGCAATGACTTGTATCAGTGACCATTTTTGATGCTGCTTAAAGAGTGTGGACAGTATTAATCAGCAATACCTTGGAGGAAGAATTGCCAAGTGAATTATTAGTTTTTTATTTTCTGGGTAAGCAGGAGGACAATTCTTAATTTAAGGAGATCAATACTGATAAATACTGATTTCACACTGAAGTAGTTTCAGAGCTTGGGAGACGTGTAGAAAAGTACGTGTAGAAACATATGAAATACTGAAAGAGAAAACAGAGCACCATACTAAATGCAGGACAAGTAGGTAGTTATCCATTTGAAATACTGGAGTTTATTTGTTTTTTCCCCCCATTATTACATTCTCAATGGTTTAGATTTTTCAAAGGTTAATGTATCTAATATTTCAATTTTGAAAATAAAATTGCTTTCCATCTCCTATTTGCAAACCAGGCTTATAAAACTTAGGATGGAAAAAGGCAATTCTTCTTAATCATTTCTCTAAATGATTTGGATTTATTTTGTGCTCTGAGTTTTGTTTACATACACAGTAGACTTTATATAAAGTGCCAAATCTATGTTTTAAATGTTTCAAACCACATGGACCCTTGACTAAATTATGTTTTCATTTATGTTCAAGTTTCTTAATTTTATTTTATGGGGGCCTCATCTAAACCTAGTGGAATTAAATGCCTAATAAAATATTACTAAATGCTTCTATCAATAACTAAAATAAATTGATTCAGTGTTCAACTTATGGTATTAATTAAAAATTGAGTTTTGTTAATTTTGTTTCAATTTCCTGTCTACTGAAATGAAAAAAATTAGGTAAAATTAGAACAGTAAAACCAACATTTATTTTGTAGATATCTAGAAAATTCTTTCCTAGGTTAACTGTTAATAAAACTGATGAGAACTAATATTGATAGAAAACCACATTAAATTATGCTACAGTACCAAAATTCTCCATCTTTATAGGAATTTGAATTTACAATTCTAGATTGAGACAATATTTGGTTTGGGGACATTATAAAATGTATCTTTGTGGACTGTGAAACAGTTTTGATGTTTTTGGGATAGAGAGAACAACAGATGGAAGATACTGATAGCTTCTTCACAAGTTCTGTATTTTGTGGCACAGCAGAAGCCAATATAGAGGCTCTATTTTAATGATGAGTTCAAAACTTATGCAGTAACATGAACAATAGCTGTCAGAATTAAGCTTAGGTAACTTAAATGGAAGGTATATTTTGACAAGGTACGTGATAAAGGATGTTGAAATTCAAATGAGAGACAAGGTTCAATAGTTATTGAATATGCAATCATTGGTCTTCAATATATTTCAGAAAGCTCTGCTACAACAAAGGAATAAATATCTAGACCAAAACCTGTATTAATCCTAAAACATAATATATTTTTAATGTACCAGAAATGTAAAATAATTAAATTGGAATTTAATTATTACCCTATAGCATAATGCAAGGCCAGACTGTGTATAGCATGATTACAAAGGTAATTCTGAAGCAACTGCATGTTTAATAGCTACTGTATCTAGCTGAAAAATCAGATTCATTACATACATGATTTCTTTCCTGCAGAGAGGACACAATTCACTTATGATATAGTGATATTGCCCCAAAGGGACATATTTCAAGTGTCTCTTGGCAGAGCATCACATTACATAGTTGTGAACTATAAGTTGTTTAGAAAACATTAAAATGTTATCCCACACTGAGCAACTCTCTCAAGATGAGTCTTCTGTCTTAATATGCAATGATTGCTGAAAACAAGTACTTGTCTTCTCTCTCCCTCCTGAGATGAGATTGATCAAAAAAACCCAATATTATTATTTGGTATCTGTTTTTATATTTTTTTCCTCCACTGCCCAGGGAATAGCTTTTCTGGGACCTGATAAATAACACTTTTTTTTTTTTTTTGCTTAAAAGTCACTCCAAAAATACTGTAAAGAGAAGAGGATGATAATATATTTCAGTTTGGCAGATTTGTATCTGGTAGGTCTTACTGTAGAGACTAATGGATGGGTAATGTGTTCTACTCTGTCTACTCATGCATGACTTAATTCAATGATAAGAAGTAGACTTCATAAGACAAAATGTTGAGTAAATTGGCTTGGCAAAACATCTCTTTCACACCTTGATATTTCAGTTCTTGACGTGGCTGCAATATGTCTTGGAGGTAATGCATTTCTACTGCATTGCTGTACAGCAAAAAAGACCTTGTTACAGGCCACAAGTTACCCATCTGAACTTCTCTCGTTTTCAGGATTTTGGAAGATTTACTAGGACAGCAGATTCTTGATTCAATGTATAGCAATGCTAGCTAAAAGACACTCTTGCCTTTTAACATGATCACACAACTTGAGAACATATTACTCATGGACATAAGCTTCCTCTCTTGCTCTGAAATATGGTCCTTGATGATGACAAGGCAGAATTTTGGTGGGACAACAAAAAGAAGTTTCACTGATGATGCCTAATTTGTATATTTGGTAAGAAATTATACTCCTTTGACTTCCATGTTAAATATCATCTCTATGTCACCTTTGTTTCTAAAGGAAGGAGGAGTTTTAAAAACAATAAGTATGGCTCTGTCCTGGGGTGACAGTGTTTCATATCCCTGCAGTGATTTTTTTTTTTTTTCTTAGGGTTATTATGGCACCTCTCTTTCAAATACTTTGCCCCCTCAGCTGGGTTCTGGATTTGTTCAGAGGGAAAATCCCAGACTATAGGGTCGGAAAATTCCTTTAAAATGTTGCCCATATCCTTCCATTTTCCACACCATTCAGGATTCCTTACCCTTGGCTTTACTCCTAAATCAGAGGTCTCACTAGCCCCCCTAGAAATCTCAGCTTTCATTTTATATAAACTGCAGACTATATAAAGAAAGCCCACCAAATTCAATGTCAGAAAGATGGCCTCCTTGACACTCAGGGGAGATTGAACATTCTC
>JANRGV010000001.1:132774683-132795181 GCA_024734035.1 Alethe castanea
AATAGAATAGAATAGAATAGAATAGAATAGAATAGAATAGAATAGAATAGAATAGAATAGAATAGAATAGAATAGTTCAGTTGTCAGGGACCTGCAGTGATCATCAGCTGCCTGACCACTTCGTGGCTGACCAAAATCTATGAAAAAAAGAATTATTAAGGGCACTGTCCAAATGCTTCTTAAACACTGATAGGTTCAGGGATTTAACCACCTTTATAAAGGAAATCTGTTTGAGTGTTTGATCACCCTCTTGGTAAAGAAATGTTTCCTAATATCCAGCCTGAACCTCCCCTGAAGTTCAGAATGATTTATCTTTGAACCATTCCCATTCATCCTAGAGTATATACCCACTGCACTGGATACTAGGGAGAATTGCTTAGCACTTGTCTGTTCATGATCCTTAGTCTCTGCTGCAAATTAGATGAGCTCAAAGTCCTCAGCTGCTCCTCACAAGACAGTTCTTCCAGCCCACTCCCTGGCTTTGTTGTCCTCCCCTGGATGCATTCAAGGACTTTTAACATCCATCTTAAACTGTGGGGCCCAGAACTGCACAACACTGATCGGGTGAGGCTGCACTGACTCTAAATACAGAGGGATAATCCCCTCTTTAGCCCAGCTGTTCATGCTGTGTTTGATGCACCCCTGGTGCAGTTTGCTCTCTGGGCTGCCAGGGCACACTGCTGACTCCCTCTGACATGCTGCCCCAGATCCAGCACCCTCAGATTCCTTTCTGCAGGGCAGCTCTCCAGCCACTCCTCTCACAATTTATACTTGTGCTTGATGCTATTCCATCCTAGATGCAGAATCCACCATTTGTTCTTGCCACTGATGATCACTAAATGTTCCTATCTGTCAAGATACCTCTGCAAGTCATCTTGTCGCAAGAAAAATCCCACTCCACCATAATATATAAAGAGATAGACAGCCTTACCCTTATGGATTTGTAAGCTAAATGAACAAGACGAATAACAAATTAATGCAGAATGGAATGTTGTCCTCCCTGCATGTGCATTACCAACTGATTGATAATGAGAATTCTGCTGGGGTTGGTGTTATGAGTCTTGTGTAACCACTTAGTAGACCCACTGATATTGGTTTTGTGACATATATTCAATTTATTTTTAATCTACCTCAAAACACAGCCAGGCATATATTTGAAAAACATTTTATTCTTGTATTAGCATTATTTAAAAAAATAAATTTTACTACATGAAAGACAGTACTGCAGGCTAAACAAAGTGGCTAAGTGGATGTCTTTGGAAGAATTGGTTTGCCATTTCATGTCCATAATATTCAAAAGTGTTTTTCTGAGGGGTAAAAATATCCAGATTTTTAATAATTTCTAAGAAGAGAGTTAGTGAAATAGGTGGCTATAGTCAATGTCTTTATCTACATGCAAGAATGTGGTAATAATAGCACTTCAGAGAGGAAAAGATGTTAAGATGTGCATGATGCAGATTGGGTAGGAGATCTTTATGGGTTACATTCTACTGGTTTCCCACTTAACAAGTATTTTGAAGGTTTAAGGGAGAAACAGCTAAAGTAACCTTAGGGTCTTGTGTTATCAGTACTCTCCTGCTGGCTAATTTAAAGCTGTCCTTGTTCATGTCTGTGTGTCTACTGTGCCTTCAGGGGGGAATACTCTAAACAGGCATAAGACTGATGCCATGTTACAATATTCTCATCTGGCCAGGAGATGAGTATTACAAATGAGCATCTTTTGATTGACTTAAAAGAATTGCATAGAATTGCATATGCTATTAAGTGAAATTAAATTAACAAGGCTGAAGGCTGAACACATTATGCCTTAGTACAGACTGCTTAGTACTACACTAGACTTGAGTGCATATAATGAGTAGACAGATGAACATTTTTTTTCCAGAATGGTGTCTAGAAAAGTCTACTTACAAAGTAGACCAGGGAGTGATTTCTGTGATAGAGAGACAACAGCAGAATGATGCAGCATGTTCTAAGAAATATGCATCTGTTCAGTCTGTGCTATGTGAAGTTAATTCCTTCCTAAAGGCAGGATATGAGCTTAGTATTTCTGATGATTTTATATAGTTTCAGAGCAAAATGATTCTAGTATTACCTTTCAGAATAACTGAATACCACCATTGTTATTTTTTTCTGTGGATTCTTGCATTAAGGGTTTCTTTTTAGACTGATAGGTTCATATGATTAGAAATATTCCTAAAGTGCATATTTTTTTTCATTTGTCTTAAAGTACAGTCTAAGAGCTTCAGGCTGTTAGTAAAAAGGCTATGTTTAAAACTCAGTTTATCACCCAAATGTCACTTATGACATGGTAGTGAGCTATGCTTTGGGTTTGTGCTCAAAACAGCATAACTGAAGTATAGATGTATTTTTGTTATTGTTGAGCAGCCCCTGCACAGCGCCAAGGCCTTTTCTGCTTCTTGTACTGCCATGCTTGCAAGGAGGCTTGGGGAGCATGTGAAACTGGAGGGAAACACTACAGGGACAGCCGATCCTAAATGACCCAAGGGATGTTTCATACCATATGAAGTCATGGTCAGTACATAAGACTGGGAGAAGAAGGAAGAAGGAGGTAACATTTGGAATGTTTGTATTTCAAAGTAAGCGTCACATGTGATGGAGCTGTTTCTTGAGATGGCTGAACACCTGCCTGCTAATAGAAATGAATTCTTTGCCTTGTTTTGCTTGTATGTCTTTTGCTGTAACAATTGTTGTCTTTATCTCAATATATGAGTTCCCTCACTTTTTCCCCTATTATTCTCTCCCATCCCACTGGTGTGGGAAGGAGCGGCTGTATTGTACTTGGTTATTGGCTGGACTTAAACCACCACCCACTCAGGTCAGCACTGCAGCCCTCTTTGGCTTAAACCCAGCCTTCATTCGCACTGCAACAGTGTTCATTCACTTTATATTTGTAGCCCTTTAACCCGGCTGCCAGAAGTATCTTGCACTTTTCCTGCAAATGTAAAAACCCGAAGAATTTTTTACTGCCAAGCTCCTATTTACTTTAATGAGATCGATGCCTGGGACATGGTACCTCTCCCAATAGCTGTTTCAACTCATTAACAGATCCTCTGAATCCATTAGATCCACACTGGAAGAGTTTCTCCTTGCCAATGAAGAGAAAGATTATATTATATAATATTTATATTTATTTTTATTACTGTCCTTTAAGCAATGAAGTAGCATTCAGAAAAGTGGCAGGCAGGGTTTGGGGTAGCAGGAAAATTTTTTTTTCTGTTGTTCAAATGCCTGTCCTACCTGCAGGTATTTGTCTTAAGGTATCATATGCTTTTTATACATTGAAAGAGACAAAAGTATTTATGAGGAAGAGCTCAGAGACTGATACGTTTATGTGCACCAATAGGACAAAGAGAAGAAGAAGTAAAATGCTTTCTCACTGGAAGTTGCAGTGGGTTAGCCCCAGCTGGAAGTTGAGCACCCACCCACCAACAGGAGGTGGGAGAATAGGAGAAATGAGGCTGAGAAAACTCATGGGCCAAGATAAAATAAATGAAATCACTTACTGAGTAATGGACTCTGTTGTGAAACCCCACCTGGAATGCTGCATACAGTCCTGGTGTCCCCAGCATAAGAAGGACATGGAACTCTTGGAGCAAGTTCAGAGGAGGTCCACGAAGCTGCTCGGAACACTGGAGCACCTTCCCTATTCAGACAGGCTGAGAAATTTGGTCTATTCAGCCTGGAGAAGAAAAAGCTGTGTGGGAACCTCACAGCACCTTCCAGAATCTGCAGGGGGCCTGCAGGAGAGCTGGAGAGGGACTCTGTGTTCAAAGCTACAGTGACAGACAAGGAGCATTTAGGTTAGATATTAGGAAGAAAGTTTGCCCTTTGAGGGTGGTCAGACACTGGAACATGTTGCTCAGAGAGGCTATGAATGCCCCAATCCTGTCACTGTTCAAAGCCAGGTTGGATAAGGCCTTCAGCAACTTGGTCTAGTGGGAGGTGTCCCTATGACACCAGTGACTAGTAAGGTCCATTGCAACCCCTTAACATCTTCTGATTCTATACTGTCATGGGTAGACTTGATTTGACTTGAGAAATTTAACTTGATTCAGCCAGGTAGCATAAATATTTACTTACTAGTTTGGTAACTGGGAAACAAACAGACTAAAAAAAGAGAAAAATAATTAAAACTCTTAAGGAGAAACACCTTTCCTCCCCCTTTCCTGACCTCCACTTCAGATTTCTCTCTTCTCCTCTTCCCAAATAGCTATCCAGTTCACTACATCACTCTGGACACCTCTCCTACCCCTTCAGAGAGGCAGCACTGGTGCAGAAGGTCAGGATCAACAGTTTCTCTCTGCTGCTCCTTCCTTTTTACACTTTACCTGCGGTCTGGCATGGGTCCTCCATGGGCCATAGTCCTTGCTGGGAAGTGTTTACTACAGTGCCAGTGTTTCCTGGAATAAAACCACAAAACTTTCCAAATGGTATTAAGAGTGATAATATGAAAAGCAACCCTTTAATGAAAGCTTTCAGGTGCACTAATATGGCTCTGCACACACAAGAGAAAGGATTTCAACGGTTTGATCAGATTAGTTAATTAGTATATCTAAGGTACATCCAATAGGAGATCAGTTGACCCAGCAACCTATCCTTGAGACAGTCCCTTAGAGTTGGTCCAGGGGCTTCTTTGCCCCATTTCTTATTATATCTCCTAAGCTCTGGTGGAAAACAAGATATTCTTGTCAGAATTTTTCTTCTAATAATAAGACCAAACAGAACATTAAAAATATGTTAGTAAGCACTAGCTTGTTGTAAGAAAGAGAAGGAAAAGTACTAGAAATCATACAATTATATATTAAAAATCACCAAGGCTACAAATATATGAAAAATATATAAAAAAGCAAAAAAAAAAAAATCTTTAGGCATCATCATCTTATACCCAAGCTGCAAGAGGTGCTTATACTTCAGGGTGTGCCTTCTCCTACATGGAGCACCTTTTTCCTCTCATCTTAGTATTCTCTCTGCTGCTTCCCATTTCAATTGTTCTTTCCTCCTCCCACCATGGGGTTTTCTACCATTTCCTAAATAAGTTTTCCTGGATGCACCATGGCTTTGCTGATAGGCACAGCTGAACCCTGTGGTGGACAGGTTGCCATTGAGGAGCCAGCTGGAACTTGGTGTGTCTGGCACAGGGCAGTCCCTGACTTCTTCTTAGAGAGGCCACTCCTGCCATCCCCCATGACTAAAAAAATGTGCAAGTTAAAAGGACGTGTTCTTATTATTTGCCAATCTAGTGATTTGACCAGTACTTTTATACAAAGAGATGCTCTGCAAATTGAAGTAAATAATGGTGCCTTAATGTGGCAACAAATGTGCCAGGAGTAAAGTAAGGAAATAAAGTTTTATGAGGACTGCTACACCATCAGCAAATATTTCTAAATGGAAAGCAGAGGATTCACATAAATAGGATGGAGAAATAAAATTTATTTGATTTTGTGGAGAATACTGTAGTGTTAAGTTGTTCTATGACTTCATACATCCGTGACTTTTTGCAATTTTTAAACAAAAATTGACCATTGTTTGCATATAATTTGCCAACATAATTACAGGAAATGCACAAATTTTTATGAAAATTTTACAGTGCATTATTTTTTTTTTCATGGTTTGTCATGCCTACTCCATATAAATTTTCCCCCTTTTTTTGTGGCATTATTATCAGCGCAAATCTAGGAACATGAAATTTGGCCCTTCTGACTTCCAGTCACTCACTGTGGTCAGAATTCTACCCCTCACTGCTATTTAAAAAAGAGTTAATAAGTACAGAAGGTTTAGGCTTTAAAAAAAACTGCGCAGAAATGTTTCCTCTAGAAAAATTCCAATTAAAGTGAATGTGTGATGGTAGTAAGTTTATTAAAACTTTAACCCAGTTTGAGGGAATTGTGTGAAGTATGTGAGAAAGAATGCTTCTAAATAACAAAATATTGACACATCTTTATTTCCCACTCATGAGTTTTCATTCTTCCTCACAATATCCATCTCCTCAGATCATTACCCTCATCTATTGTTACCTGCTCAAAGGACTCTATCTCACCAGGCACCATAATAAAATAATAAATTAAAGTTTGTAGGGTTAGTTTGCTTCCTGGATAAAAGCTTGGTGAACAAAGGATGCTGCTGCAAAATGTGTATAAGCTGGTATTCTGTGTATGTGCGTGGGTTGTTGAAGGTAAATGAAGCATTATGCTGAAATTCAATAGCACAGAGGTAAGCCACTGACCTACCTGCACAGACACTGAGTACTGAAGGAAATGGATATTTTTAAATTAAATGATTTGATTAGTGAAGCAGTAACCTATAGATAAATGGGGTACAAGAAAGCTGTACAAGTCTTCTCAATTTACAAATATTCTTCATTACAATGCCACCTTGCTCCTCAATAATAAAAACAAAATTGTAAGAGCAAAATATTTTTTTTTTTAATTCATAATTCCTATTCTGTATTTTTTTTCTTACAGGAGTATAGTTTTTGTGAAATTATGGAACCTGGTATATACTTTTAAAGGATTCAGTGTGTAGAACTATAAGGAAATCTTCAGAAACATATAATCTGAGTCCCTTTAATCATCGTTTCTGTTCACTGCAGTGTAAATGTTAACATGCAATTCATGCACACAGGCAGCACACAGATTTTACTCACTCAACACTTCTGGTAACTGCTATTGATCCCAAAGTCAATGACACCAGTGGAGTTACCTTACTTCAAGGGACACTTGGTCAGCTCCCGAGCTGCTGACTGCTGCATTCCAAGCAAGAAAGCTTTTCAGTCCTGATGGCAGCCCGCTAGTTAGGGCAGATTCCTGTGCATTTAAAGAGGAGATTACACTCCAGTGTCCTGGATCGAGGTGTTTGACCAGGCCAGGAAAGGGTGCGATCTAGCTGGAACATTTAAGGCAAAAAACCTCTCTGCCCCTGACATGTTGTCTGCCTCTTCCCTTGCACCAGCCAGGATGTGAAGTGGTAAAGCACCTCAGTGACAGTTTTCAGTTCAGATACAGACATATTTTGTCCTTTCCACACATTTTTTTGGCCCTTGAGACAATACTTTTGCTCAAATGTCCAAAGTTTAACACATTTTATTTGGGATACCACACAGTCTCCATAATTTCTGTATGCCATGATAAATACTGCATGGTTTGGGCACCTGACTTGTCGTTATTTTTTTATCCTCCTGAGCTACCTTGTTCTAGTGAATGTTCAAGATGAGATAGTTCATCAGTCTGTGCTCCTGGGAAAACTTATTACTTGTGTCTTAAGATTCTTTATGCCCTACTCAGAAAACTGAAACCCATCCCCACAAAACCATGTAGATGTCCCACTCACACTGGTGTTGGAAGGATTTAAGCCCTAATACATCTTTGTTGACCAAGCCTTAAATTGGAATGAACATTTCATTTCTCATTAAAATCAGATAATAGTACCAAAGAATTGAATGTTATTAAAGTCTCAAGAAACATTCATCTTCCTTGTGGCATTAAGGTAGTAAGGAGATGAAGCTAATCTCCTATAGGGATTCCACCCTGAAATGCCAGCAGACTTAAATCTGGATTCTTTATTGTGAGGTGTGAGTAATTACAGCAAGATATTATGTATGTACCATACAGAACATTTCGGTAAATAACACATAAAGACTAAACTGTAAAACCAGAAAATATTACAGGCAATGAAATCAGCTATGAAAGCTGATTCGGGTAAAAATGTTTCATTATCCTCTAGGAACTTTCTATTAGGTCTTTCCTCCCACAGCTCTCAACCATGTCCAATTTAGAGTCTGCTGAGGGTGATTTTAGGCTCTTTGCTACATTTCAAAACTCAGCTTCAGATGTGTTCTCAACAGGGGCCTTCATAGAGATCTGAATAAAGCTCTTATCTGTACAGGCAAATGCTTGAAAAAAAAATAGCCTAACTTTAAAAAGTAATGGAAACAAAACAATATAGGCAAAGTAAGGATCTGATTGTCCCCCATGGCTGATTGATGTTAAAAACTGGTGAAAGGGAAAAAAAAAAAAGAATCCTAGTGTCTTTTAAGTAGGACACCTCTGCCTGTGATATGGTAAAATTATTAACCTGCTAGAGTCTTTATTGACATGGATACTAATTTTCTAATTGCACAAATCCTTCTTTAGTGATAGGCTTGGAGTCCTGTGTTGGTAGGAAAGTGCCATCTATTATCTAAGGGACTTTATTTAATTGGGGGATTATTTTTTTCCCTCACCCAAAAAATAGCTAAATAAAAAGATGAAAACTTCTGATAAAGGAAAAAAAAAACCAACCCACACTTTCAGAAATTACCTAGTGTTTAAAAGATATGTATATATACATATACATATATACAAAGTATATATACGTATACATACTTTTATGTCAAATGAAACTGATATATTTACAAGGATTTTAAACCTGATCCTTGTCTGTTTTATTATTGTTCTATCTATTTATGTGCTAGATTTAACTCTGATCACTCAGACCAAGGCCATATAGTTGAGCAGGAAAGGAAAAGTTTAAAAGTTTATTATTTTGAAAAGGAAATATTCTCTATTCATGCTGCTGTAGCTCTGCTCGGTGCCTTCTTGTTCAGTGAATAAAAAATCAAACACCTTAGCCACATTTTCCATTTTTTAATTATAAAATAATACTCCTCACAGTTATGCTCTTTGCATATCTCCACTGCTCAGTAGCTATAAAATTGCCTGCACTGCTTGGTTCTGGTTTTCAGCATCAGCTAAAAATTAACCTGATTTGGGCAACCTGCAGCAGAGAAAAATAAAACCTGAGTTTAATCATGTCACCCCAAAGACAGGTGACATAATAATGGTTATTAGCTGGCCATGCTGGTTTTAATGTAACTGTAGATCAACAATTAGGTAGTAAAAGCACTCCTGAGTGAGCTGAGTTTCCCTGACAATCAACTTCTCTTCATGCTGAGGTTGCCACTTTCAGATGCTGTTTAAGGAGCAATTCAGATTTGATTTCTCTCAAAAACTGTTAGATAAAAATCATATAATTTGCACAAAATTTATGGATTATTTTACTTTTTTTTTTTTTTTAATTTATACATACAGCAGCAAGTACATTTGTCATATAAAAGTGTGATCGTTTTGCTTTGGAGCTAACCAAACCCATTACAAAACCAAAACCATTACAATATGGCACTTAATTTTCTGCATATATTGTCTGCCCTCCCATCCAGAATTTTCAGTGAAGTTTTTAGATCAGTACATGGTTGACTGGTGCAAAATACTTGTTCTGCACCTCAAAATTGTTGCAATGCTTATGAACATGATAAAAATGGGAATAAGTCTGCTTCCCAATACAATTATGTCTTGTTAACACCTGATATAATACAGTGTGCTCTACAGGCTATTGTAATTTTTGCCAGTGTGTGGAGCCTGCTCTTCTTGCATCTTAAGGACAGTGGAAAGCAGAGTAATTAACACAGCTGCTCAGCATAGAAGCTCCAGAAGTGCAAAGCTCTTTCACATACTGATTTCACATACACATTTCACATACACATTACACATACACATTACACATACACATTACACATACACATTTCACTTCACTGCTTAAAACAATTTTTTTTTACTACTCAAGCCTTAGAGCATACTCAGTGAAAACCATAATTCAGTAGTGGAGATACTTTCCTGTAATATTCACAGTCAAGAATTTCTTTCAGCTTGCATTAAAGACAGTAGCATTTTGTGTGAGTTAGAAAGGACTGCACTCCAAGCCACCTACTTCAATTATAATCCAAGCATTTGTAAGTGAAATTAGTCATCTATGGCATTGTAGTGTTCCAGCACACAGATCGCTCAGGGATTTCTTGATACCTAGGAATAGTTGCTAAATTAATAAATTAATCATGTCTCCAGTTAGCTACTGCAATATATTATTATGAAGTTGTGAAGTTTGTATTCCTCTTTCCCTTAATTTAAACACTTTAATTTTTCCCCAAGGGCCAAAATATTAAAACAAATACCAAATCACAGAATCATAATTGTCCTATAAATGAAGTAAATGAAAGTTAATTGGAATTTGTTTTCACAAAATATCATGCAGTATATTCTTAGAAAACACATGATGAGATTCAGCATGCCTGCTGTGTTAGTTAAAATGGGTCTTGAAGAACCTGGCTCTGTTAGAGCAGAAAGTGATGAGAAAATCTACCTCATATTCACTATTCTCCTTCCAGAGTGAAATTTCTTTGACATCTGCATGCATACAGGAAGTGTTTCAGAGTGAAAAGCTGGGTGCCAGCTTCCCAACTAAGATATGGTAAAATTGCCAGATGAGGCAGAAGGATGTTTAAGATGTGCCTAATGTCCTCTAGCTTCTGCTACTGGTTTTTTTGGTTTTTTGTTTTGGTTTTTTTGGGGGTTTTTTGGTTTTTTTTTTTTGTTTTTTGTTTTTTGGTTTTTTTTTTTTTTTTTTTTAGGTAAACCACTATTTTATCTAAATTATGTCTATATAAAATATATAAAATCCCACTAGGTCTTGCTTAGCCTCTCTTCTGAAGTCTCAGGCGATTCAAACCTGGAATGTCCTACTCAAAAGACCATGCAAAACTGAAAAGGAGGACAGGCTGGGAGAGAACAGAGGACTTATTAGCTTATGCCAGAGGAAAACTAGGCAAGCAAGAAGGTTTTGCTATCCAGTTATGAGAATATTCATCTTAAAAGAGGAACCGGGCTCTAGAATCTGTGGGCAATTCAGCTGGGTTTTTTGCTTGGTTGGTTTTGTTTAGTATTAATATCTCTGGTCCATTTTTTTTTCTGAATTAAAATGCAGGTAGTCCTATCAGCCTCCTTGCTCATGGGGTGAAGTGACAAGCAGAAATTACCTTGGTGCTGTGCAAGCACTGTTCAGCCATAATTAAAACATTGGTGTACTCTCATCACTGTTTTCAGCATGATGTGTGACAGCAAAAGTTCTTTTTAAGTTTGCTTACATTTATAATGCAATTCCTATTGATTTCTAATTATTTATTTGGCATTATTTCCATTTTTCTGGTTTTTTATGATGATCTAAGTTTTAGTGTCTCAGGTTCATCTATGTTTGCTATGTTATCTATCCTTTCCAATGGTCAAAGTTAATCAGGATATGCCCATGCTAAGCCAATTAACTTTGGTAAATTATTTATGTTTCCTTATTTATGATTTATCAGGGAATAAAATCATGTGGACTTTTTTTTTAAGGGTTTGGTTGCTTCCTTGTTTTCTTTCTTTGGAGAGTCTTCTCCCCTACCACAAAACCCAACACCACTGAGACTGGGATCTGGAACATGAATCTTAAAACACACTGGTAATGGATAATTCAAATATGCAGATTACAAATATTTCTCAAGCTTTTGGCAGTTGTTCCAAGGATTAAACAGTATTACTGTTAAAATGTTACAGCTTATATTCAATTATGAGATCTCTGGACAATTTCTATTTATATTCTCTAATTAATTAACAAATACAACTTACATATATTTCAGAAAAAACTTCATTTTAGAGTGGTGCTACAAATTATGGACCCTCATTAAGAATTCTGAAATAGAAGCAAGAGATCAAGAAAGAATTTTTTGTCATGTAACATTTTAGTTTCATGCTTTGTTTTATTTGCCTCTGTAGGCTGAACTTAAGTTTGTATTTTTACTATGATTAAGTTTTTGTTACAATGTTTATTTGCTGTGGAGTTGTGTAAAGTATCTTCCATTTTTTTCTGCTGTCTAAAATAAAGGGTGACTTCCACTTTGTCAGTGGAGTGAAAAAAACCCAAATTGATAATGTCCATCTGGACCAAGTGGCTTTAAATATTATGGAATTATAGAATGTTTTGGTTTGGAAAGGATCTTACAGATCATCTAGTTCAACACCTCTGCTACAGACAGTGACAATTATCCCTAGATCAGGTTTCTCAAAGCTTCATCCAACCTGGCATTGAAAATTTCCAGTGACTGAGCATTCACAGCTTCTCTGTGCAACCTGTTCCAATGTCTCACCAACCTCATACAAAAATTTCTTACTTATTTCTAATTGTGGTGAATTTTTTTTTTATGGTATCCCCTTATTCAGTTTTCCCACTGAAACTCCAAACCATGCTGCCACTTGCTTGCTCCCTCTGTCCTCTTCCCATTCCCGCTTGTGGAGAGCTGGAAAGGAGCACTGGAGGCACAAAAGGGGAAGATCATGGGTTGAGATAACAACAATTGACTGGACACAACGATGAGATAAGAAAACGTGCAGTACCTCCATCACAACTAATGAGAGATGGTACAAGAAGAAGGAAACATTGCTGCTCACCGTGGCACCCCCAGCAATGACAGCACCCACAGCAGCCACGCCACCCTGGGCAGCCCCTCCGGCCCGAGCCAGCGGTGCCCAAACCTCTTGGGGCATGGCAGGAGGAGCCTGTGCTCCCTGGAAGAGAGTCCCTTATCCCTGCCCCTGCGATGCTGTGAGGTGGTGTAGAATAACCTCTGTGTCCTAGCTGTGCTGCCTCCCATCTGCTGTAAAAAATTAACCCTGTCCCAGCTGGAACCGGAACACTTATCTAAACCTAGCTTCTTTCAGTTTTAAACCATTTTCCCTTGCCCTGTCACTACAGACTCTGGTGAAAAGCCTTTCTCTGTCTCTTTTATAAGCACTCAATACACAAAAATTCTTTCTTCATCTTTCCTATAAACCCATTCTATAAGCAATAAGGTCTCCCCAGTGCCTCTCTTCTACAAGTTGAATAACCGCATCTCTCAACCTTTGTCCATAGGAGAAGTATTTAATCTCTCTGAATGTTTCTGTGGCCCTTACTCTGGACCTACCCTAACAGGTTGCTATCCTTCTTGTGTTGAGGACCTCAGAGCTGAATGCAGTACTTCAGGTGGGGAGTTCTACTCTTACAAGAACAGAGTGGAGGGCGAGAATCTACTGGTCACTCTGCTTTTGATGCCATCCAGGATACAATGTATGGTTTGCTCTCTGGGCTGCAACTGCACGTTGCTGTCTCATGTACAAGTTTTTATCCATCGAAATCAGGTTTAAAATTCATTAACTCAAATGTAATCTTAAATTTGCCTTACAGATTTTTTTATTTATTTGTTTTTCTTTTTTTTAGAGGGGAAGATAAAAACGCTTGTGGCCAAGGAGGGCATCTGAAATTGTGGTGAGTGGGAATTGCAGGAGTGAATATTCTTGCTTGAATTTCCTTTCAAATAATTACATTTTATATCAGAGGAAAAGATTGACTTGGAGAGAACTGGAGAGGAGGAGCTATGTGATGTGTCACTTTGGAGATTGTGTAAATTTCAGTAAATTTATTTCAGTATTTGTTAAAAAAAATAATAGCAGAACACTTTCATTTTTGTACACATGAGGTGGAGTTACATTTCAGGTCAATAATTTTGATCCAAGAAGATTGTAACTCACAGACTTGAAAGGCAACATTTATGTGTTTTTGTTTTGCTTATTCTAAACCAGGCCTATTAAATAAGAAACATTTGAAACCAAAGACAGACGAGGATTTGCTGCTAAATATAAATGAATAAAACAAGCATCTCTTTAACCGTTTTCTGATTAATTTCTCTTTCCAGATTCCCCAGAAATTGTGTATAATATATATTTCTCATACTGAGAAGAGCTATTGGAGTGAGGTTGTGTAATAGTCAAAGAGTAAGATTTTATGAGGTATCTCCAGATGTCTGAAATCCTTATCAGACGCCACTAATGTATGTCTCAGGCTTTCATTTTTGATTGGTGTGTTTCTCTTGTGTGCTAGAATCATGCACTCTTATTTGTCATTTATAATGACATTAGGAGGCTTGATTTTTTCTTCTTTTTTTAGCAGGCACATGTAGAATTTCAGTGGATATATCATTGTACCTAAGATATAGGTAAGTCAACACTTATCATGTTTCATTTAATGTAGAAAGGCATTTCACTGTTAAGTGTCATAAAAATAGTTCACTATGTTAATTTTCCTCCTTAGTGATAACAGTTGTGTATTTTATTTCAAGTCCAAATATCCAGCATCCTTCTGTTACCTGTATCTTTCAGTTTCACCTTCAGGCACATTCTAACACCTCTGCCTTGGTGTATCCCTAAAGAACATGCACCAAAGCCCTTATTTGCCTCAGGCATCTTGCATTCATCAGTGAGTACAGCTGTGCTGCTTCTTGACTCCACATATGTCTTTCAACACTACCAACCATGGCTTATACACATCAACAGAAGCAAAACTAATCCTGTCATTGCTCTCATGTTAAGTCAGAAAGCTTTAAAGATTATCTTCTGTTGCAGTAACTCCTGGACTAAATCAGAGAGATATTTTGGATTCACTTCTGTACTTAAAAGCACAATGCTGCTAAGTAATTTCAAATATGAAGTGATATCCCCCAGTTCAATGCAGTCTAGGGGAGGAATTTGTTGAGAGCAGCCCTGAGGAGAAGGAATTGAGGGTAATAGTGGATAAAAGGCTGGACATGATGCATCAATGTACACTCACATCTCCACAAGCCAGCCACATCCTGGGTGATATCAAAAGCAGAGTGGCCAGCAGGTCAGGGGAGGTGATTCCACCTTTGCCCTCATCTCTGAAGCCTTCAGCACAGAAAAGACAGACTTGTTGAAGTGCATCCGTGCAGGGGCCAGAAAGATGATCCTCTCCAATGAGGAGGAGCTCAGAGAGATAGGGTTGTTCAGCCTGGAGAAGAAAATGCTCTTTAAAGTAGAGACTTTAAAGCCTTTGAATACTTAAAGGTATCTTACAAGAGAGATGGGAACGAGCATTTTAGCAGGGCCTTTTGTGATAGGACAAGGAAGAATGGTTTTAGAAACAGTTTAGTAAAGAGGGTAGTTTTAGACTAGATATAATGACAAAAGTTTTTACAATGAGACTGGTGAAACACTGTAACACTTGAACAGAATGGGGGTAGATGTTCCATCCCGAAAACATTCAAGTTGAGGTTGATCAGAGAAACTTGATCTAGTTGAAGATATCACTCTGCTTGCAGGGGGTTTGGCCAAGATGATCCTTAATGGTCTCTTCCAAGCCAAACTATTGTATAGTTTGATACATATAGGTATCAGGTAGATAGCTAAATGTTAAATAAAGCTAAATAAGGATGTCCTTAGAGCAAATATGATATTTTATCCAGACAGGACAATCTAGCTTTCCATGATAATTAATGGTCTGTGTTCATATATTTGGAAAAAAAAAAAAAAATCACTGACCCATTGTGAGGATGAAATTTTGTACATTGTCCATATTTATGGTGAACTATCTAGGCTGCATTTTGATTATTGTAACTTCTACTGGTTAAAAAAATCACTCTGGCATGCAACCAATATCTGCACTAAAATTTTAGATTAAACATGAATGATAATGGAAGAACTTGTCATTTTCCTACTTCCCTCCACTGAAGACATCTGGCAAATTGTAAATACAGTTTGCAACCCTAGCAGCACTGTTGATTCCTTGCCACTTCTTGTTACCTATTGGTGAAGAGCCAGGAACAAAGCAGGCCATTTTGGAAATCAAATTACTTAATGAACTCATGTCAGATTTCTCCTTTAAATGGTATTTGTAATTTCTGTCTTGAACATGGTAATTTCCTTTGTGTCAGTAAACCTCTGCTGAGTTTAATTCAACCAACATTCTTTAACTTTTGCTGAACTCACCACCCTACCTGCTCTCCTAAAGCCTCCAAATTCCATGTATCTATTTCTTCCTCCAGTAGCTTATTAATAGTGACTACATATTTAAATGGGGTTTTTCTCATTTTTAAAGTCTCACTGTTGACTCTCTGAAGTTATTAAAATAAAAACCAATTTGTGGACTGAGATATTTTTTGGCTTTCTGTAACATCACTGCTTTTCATCTTCAGAAGAGATGTTTTCTCAGTGTCTGGACAGATGGAGTTTGAGAAATGGATACTTTCCTTGACTTTGTAGCTTGGTCATAAGGACACAGAGGTCTGTGGTAGATGGCAGAACTGAATCTGTATTTTTCATTGTCTGATAGGTTTGCTTTTTTCATGTTTTTTTCAGATCTAAGCATCCCAAAGATGTTATTTACTGTTCATAAACTTTTACCAGGTAGAATAAACGGAGAACAGGACTCCAGTAAGGTAAGCACAAATAAAATTTGGGAAGCTGCTGTCCCATGAGTGTATTGTTGGTGGACTTAGCAGTGTTACTTTTATGGTTGGACTTAAAGGCCTTTGCCAACCTTAATGATTCTATGATTCTATGATCTAAACAATGAAACGAGTACAAATGTTGAGAAAGATATGAAATGTGACAAAACCATAAAGTGAGTGATATCTTACTGATGTCACATTAATTCCTCAAGGAATTTGGCTGAGGGAAGGGTGAAAGGGGGAAATAAGAGGAAATTATTTTAGATGGAAAAAAAGAGACACACATCAAATCAGGGAGAGAATGCAAACAGAAATAAATTTAATCTGACAAATTAATGACAAAGAAAGTTTGGAAAAAGATAGAAGAGAGTCTGGAATGATTGGAAGGTAGAAGGAATTAAACAAGATATGTGATTTTAATGTAAAAACTAGAAAAAAATTATGTGCTACTTATTGGAGTAGAAATACTCTCATGGTACTCTGAGACTGTACTACAGTGATAATTTTGTTTGGTAATTATTCTGAAGAGTGTCAGATCAAGTGGACCCACAAGCTCATCCTTAAGGTGATCACGTGTCAGAGTATTTATGCTCTGTCTATATTAAACACAGTAGATACACACCATGGCAGGAGAGCTATCCCACAGCCTTGGCATCTCAACAGCACAACCCTCCCTAGAACATACCTTGCTCTAACTCATTCTCCATTATGCACACTTTATGGCCCAAACAGAAAAAATACTTATGTAAAAGTAGGTTAGAACATTATGTGTGTCTGCAGCATTTTTATAACTTTTAGCTTTTAGCACTCTCACTTGTCCTGGTTGCAATAGGGACAGTGCCACAGGATCATTCACTTGCTATGACATGGGTTAAAGTGATCATGTTACACTAGGTGCACCTCAGAATCAAGGTCTTCGTTCTTATCCTAATGTTGAAGTCCTGAAAGGTTGTTTTATTCAGATTGTGTCTTATTATATTTCTTCTTAGACATTGGCCAGGATCATGGCTGCTCCAGTCTTTGGTACTGTCAAGTGCAAGCAAACTCAGAAGGACTCAGATATAGCTTCCTAGTATAGACATCTTTCTGAGGGACATTTATGTTATAGTAATTCCTTGGGGAAGACATAGAGGTCCCTTGACAGTAGCTCCAAGAAAATCCCAAAGAGCTTAGATGAGTTGGTAAGGCCCTGTAATCAAATTCTGCAGCAGATTTCAAGATAAAAAGCTGGAAAATTGGGTACTTACTAATGCTGCTAGGGGATCAAATGAAAAGAAGATCATTTTCCTGCTGTCATAGGATGTTATGAGCAGTTAATAGCTCAAGTAGTTCAAATATTTGCTATTCAAGTAATCCTCTAGCAAGTGGATAGGCATTTGTGCTTTACAGAGCAGCTGTTTTGTACTACTCTGACCACATCTTAATCTAAAAGTTGATCATTGTAGAATGGCCTGAAGGATGTTTCAATTAGCATCAGATGGGACCTGTCCAGAATATCTCTGTGTAAGAAAACAGAGACATGCCCCATGGGATATGCCACAAATAGCACTTTGAGGTTAATGGTAAGTGGGTTGGGTTGACCCTGGTGGAATGTCAGGTCCCCACCAAGCCATCATTCCCTCCCTCAGGAAAGTAAACAGGGGAAGCAAACACAACAAAAAGCTTGTAGATCAAGACAAGGACAGGGAGATCACTCAGCACTTGCCATCACAGGCAGAACAAGCTTGACTTGAGGGAATTATTTTCACTTATTGCCAGTCAAAGCAAGGTAGAACAACGCGAAATAAAAAAAAACTTAAAACTCCTTCTTCCTTCACCTCCCTTCTTCCTTGACTCAACCTAACTCCTGACTTGTCTGCCTCCTTCCATTAAACAGTACAAGGGGATGGGGAATAGCAGTTTTTGAACAGGTCATTGTTCTGTCAGTTTCTTTGACATTGTTTTGAGAGTATAATCAGAGAGGATAGAGGTGAAGAGAACTTGTTAACCCAGCAGAGGTGATCCAACAGCATGTGACCCTACCTGCATGCTGTGAGAACAATGAGAACTGAAATGATGGTGGAAGAAGCTGAGAGTGTCAATTGTTCTGTACACCAAGGCTCTTTGCCATTGATTCAGTGCTACTTCAGGGCTTCTGACAGCTTGGTTTTGCAAAAGTCAGTCCAAGTACAGAAAGATTGACATACTGCATTGTACTACTGAAAGAATTAAATTCTGTGAAGTCTGTAAAAAACATCAATCTATTGAATATTCAAAAGTGTAGGGGGAATCTCTGTTGAGATAATTTTGATGTTTGTTGTCCCCTAAGCAGCAGAACTATTGCAATACTTAGTTTGCAGGTTTTTTTGCTTTGTATTTATATCTATATCCCAGCATGGCAATTAGATGTTCCCATTACTGATGTTTCCTAACTGTTACTCTCCTAACACTTTAAAAGCCACTCCTCATATTTCTCTTCAATCTTGTTCCTGACAGATTACTCTTAGGCTCTCACTGCAGACTTCTGGTTGCCAAGAGAAGCAGAAAAACATCCCTCTGCTTGAATAAAAGAAAACACTTATTTTGGACAATTATCTGGCATTCTCAAAAATCTCAGACTGGAGACAGACATGCCTATTTCTTTTCAGTGTGAGGCCTGTTTCTCTTTATTGACTCTAAAGGCACTCTAGGTCACCATCTTAGATTTAAATGTATAGTTTCAGATTCTTAAATCTGGTGAGATGAAGCCCACTGTGGGTTAAGAATGTAGGTATTGTTTTCTAAATGCATTTTATTTCATTAATTTTGAACATCTTGCTGTCTCTGGTGGGATCCTTTGGAGCTCTACAAAGCAAGTAGCCATCTCATGTCTTAGAATCTGCTATGGGCCTGTTTATGACTAAGCTTAGGAAGTGCAGCTGGACCATACAGGCATGGATTTTTAAGGAGATGAGGGGAGTGTTAAAGAATTTCAGTTCTGTCAGGTGGTATTTTTTATAGTTTTGAATAATAGCTATGATAATTTTAATAAAGTTCCTTTAACAAAGGAATAACAAGAACTTGAAACAAGTGTTCCTTAATGGGATTTTGAAATTAGAAGCATAGAAATATCACAGTGTGAAAGAATGTTGTAAACTACATGAAACAAATGAAAAATTACTGTGTGTTTCAGATGAATAATCTCTAATGAAGGGACTATTTCTATTTGTCTGACTGGATGAATAAGGTGGTAGAAGTCTAGTTGCCAGAGATAATTTTACCTGACACTTGTGTTTTGTTATAAAATTACCACTGTGGAGACCAGCTCCCTGTCTGCCAGCCAGATTTTTTTGAAGTTAAATTGAAGTGACTGACTCTGTTGCAGATAGCTGTAGGCTGCATTTCTGCTTCCTACTAAAGGACTGAGAAGAAGAGCTCTACCATGGCAAAGCAGCAGATTGATTACACTGGCAAAGCAGTAAATAGATTTTCATTTGTATTTGGGCCATTCTTTCTCAAGTGAATTGAAAGAGTTCATCTGAAATTCAACTTTATTTGATTGTGTAGATTCTCCAGCTGAAATTGCTGGCTGGAATGAGCAACATTTTATAATGTTATGTAAATCAAGTAATCACTTTCCCCGCCCCCCCCTGCATTTTTGACCTGAAGATGAAAGAACAACTTTCAAATACCAGCAGGTTGTCTACATCTACATTTAATATGAAGTGGAGTGAAGGAAAATTTGGGCTCATTAGATCTGTTACTATTATTGACAACAAATTCTAATGCACCTATGGTCAAATATGTTTTTTTAATGATAAGATTTGTTTGTAATTTTGGCTCCAAGTGTAATGTACTCATTTATTAACTATGTGTGTTGGGTTGATGTGGCCAGAAATGTGTATTCTATCACCATCTGTTAAAACCAGGTGGGATAGTAATTCCTTATCTCCGTGGCACACATTATCTGCTAATGAGCCATCTTTAAGACAAGATGGGGCAATCACCTTTATCTTTTACATAACCCATCCTCCCTCCAGAAAGATATCATCTGCTGCTGGCCCATTAAGTCCCATTGTATGAATGATAAAATTACATCATCCCATTGAGAGATGCTCCAGCCAGGGGAGGAACCAAGCCTTTCCTACCTAGATAAAAAAGGAGCTGTTGGACAGCAAGTTACCCTTCTTTCCACTGGATTCCAGAGAAGAAGCCGTCATCTACATAATTTCTACATCGTCCCTGGACTTTTGGAGGAAGGCTGCACCCTTCTACAGGAGCACTGCTTCAGCTGAACCACCCCTGCCACTGCAGGGGACTGTAGCCACCATTTAATGGGACTGCTACCAACACCCTGACTGACTGACAGGGTGTCAGGTTGTATTCTGACTCTGTCAGG
>JANRGV010000001.1:132810051-132836528 GCA_024734035.1 Alethe castanea
AAATTCTCTGTTTATGTCAAAAAAACAGTAAATTACTTATTGCTCATGGTAAATTATAAGCTACATTTGTGTATTATATGCATATGAAGGGCACAAAGTAGATTAAACCTGTTGTGCTGTTTAGTTCAGTACTTCTAGGAAACAGAAACTGGTTTGCAGCAAAGCCAGCTGAGCCCAAAGTCTGTAGGTGAGCTGCTCTGCAAAAAGTGAAATCTCTCTACCCTCTTCCTAAAGGCACTTACTTCTCTCACTGCTACATTTCATTCAACTCTGCTCTCAAGTTTATTCGCAATGTGCGTTGTAAGTTTTGACCCAAGCTCTAAACAGATAGATTCAGTTCTGGGAAAAAGTGTCACTCCACCGTCCTGCAAACTACACTGCAATCTCTTGATTCTTGTAATGCTGAAATTTTTAATGGCATTTTCATAACTTTAAAAATTATATCAACAATAGAAAAATTAAATCAGAAATTTTTTCCTTTTTTTTTTTCAATTTAAAAAAATTCCACATTGCAGTTCCAGCTAAACCGTTTCCTGGTAAGGATTGGTCTTGCCTGATGTTTCTGATTAACAGCATTCTTTCCTTCAGAAAAATTTACTTTCTTTTTTCTGTGAAAATTCATAAAATTCTTAAATCAGCACACACAACATGGATTTGATTTGTTCTGTTATGCTCCAACGGTTGGCAAGTGACTCTAATAATATAGTCAAAGGCTGTACTGATTAAAGTTTTCTTTCAACTACCAGCATAACAAGGATACCTACAAGGGAAACATTTTCTTTGTCAGAGTTACAAAATTCTCAACACAAAAATTTTTATCTCTATTTATAAAATATTCCTAATTATATTCTAAAACCATAATCTAAGTGAATATAGTTCAAAAAAAACCCCAAAAGTAAATGAGGGAGTTGAGGATGGAAACCAAGATGAGCAGCCTAACTCACTAATTTCCAGAACTAGGCAGGGTCACATAACTTTCTGGAAAAGATCCCCAATAATGAGAATTGCGTTGTAAAAGATTCAAATGACATAGGAAAACAGACATACACTTTGATGAGAACAAGACAAATTGGCATTAACCATAAACAATACAGACAAATAGTGCCTCTCAACTGCATGAACTCACAATGGAGAAATTTTGTAAGACCTTTACTTACCAGAAACTGCAGTCTCCCCTGCACCTTTAAATTAGTATTATTGCAAAATATAGAATCACTCCATAAAAGTTCTCTCTTTGTTTTAAATTCTGTTCTTACCATTTAGGTATTCTAATTTTCTATTTTACACCAATTCTAATATTCAGCAGCAATTCTAATAGATACTTTTTATTCAAAACTATGTAGTGCCACAATGTAAAACAGTTATTTCCATTTCCCTCTCCCAAAAACAGCACAAAATTTCTTGGAGGTTTTTTTGATTGGTTGGTTGGTTGGTTGGTTGGTTGGGGTTTTTTGTTTGATTTTTTTAGGGTTTTTTTTTTCAAGTTTAATCATTCTGCCTCAACTGAAATAAGGAAGTTCACTGGACAAAACCCAATAATTTCTGCAGATACAGATAATTTAAATAAAACAAGTCATTAATCAAAATCAGGTTTCTTTCAGAAGCAAACTCATGCACAAAGTACTCAGCCCACTTCAAAGTTAATTAGTAAATGCTTATGTGTGCTGGGTAACTTGACACCTTGAGGAATCTGAAGCTCTGGTGAGATTATAAAGTATAGCAGGACTTTGGAAACTCAAGGTCTTTCAGGAAGTGCTCAGCTCCCTAAATAATTTTTTAGATCATTAAACTTAGTGGTTTAATTTTGGGGCTTGTTGGGTTTGTTTATATTAAGGGAGAATATTCTGGATATAAGTAACACTAGAAGTTGTCTGGAAACTCTCTATAGCTGTAGATGCTGTAATATTTATCTTTTATCTTTTGTGCTAATTTCTGCCTTTTTTTTTTTTTCCTTTTCTTTTTCTCCAGGAAAATAACGCATTTCTGAATGGATCCCAGATGGTGTTTTATATTTCCAGTACAATTCTGAAATATTTGGGTTTTTCTAAGCTGATATTTGTATTGTATTACCAATTTGATGGAATCATTCTTCTTGTATGTCACTCTGGAATGAAAAATATCAGAGAAAATAACGAAAAACATTCATTAGTTTTTTTGGGTTTTGCATTATTTATACACCTTTTTGCAATATTCTCAATTTCTATTCTTTAATATTATTGTATTGAAATTTAATATTGCAATATTTAATCTAGCTATAATACTGGAAAATATGTTACCATGAGTTAATCAATATTAAACATCTGATTGAGGTGGTTCCATCCTTTCCTTATCTCCTCTGATTCTGCAATTAACTGGAACATTATGGACGTTTGATTGTGCTGTTTTTCAAAGAGAACTTGACAGCCTCTGGGTGAAGTTGGGTATCCTTTGTTAAAGCCATTCTGAGGAAAAAAAAAAACCAGGAACCAACATAAGGAATTACTTCATCAAAATTCTCTCTCATAATTTTATTATGAGCTCTCAGGTTAAGAGTATTTTCCTGTTTTAGTTATTGTGTGTTCTGAGTCTGGAAAACTAGATACAAATCTAAGCTTTCACTAAACAGTAATCTAATTGCTCTGGTTTTAGAAAACAGTTTTTAAAAAGATGTATTTTAAGCAAATACAAAAACAAAGACAGATTTAACAGATGGTGGAGATTTTCAACAGTTCAATTTAAAAACTGAGATCCGTATATCAAATTTCCTGTTTCTAGGAGTATAATTTTTGAATATTTGAATTTTAGAAGAACTTTAAGCTTTTTCTTTCACTTCTTCCATTAAAATACTTGTTAGGAGAAATTGAATTTTTGTAGAAAGATACATTAACCACACCCATTTCTATATTTAAGAAATAACTACCTCAGAAAAAAAACTTTAGAGCAAGTAAGTGGTCATGTAGACAAGAACATCCATACATTCCCTTGTTCCAGAAAATACAAAATCAATCTGAGCCATTGTTGCTCTACACTGGGAACAGAGAGTGAAACAAAAGTCTGTTGGCACTTGTTGCATTCAGTAAGCTGAGAAGCAAAAAATCAGTTGGTAGTTGTGTCTCTTGACCTAGAACATTATTGAGGCTGAAAAAATGCCTCAGCCACTTCAGTGTCCTCTCAAGAATCAGCCACTTAAACATTGTAACAGAAGCTTGGTTTCACTCCATCTTTTCAATGAGGAAAGAAAAAAATCAAGTACATTGAATATAGACATAGCCACCAAGTGGCAAGTAGCTAGTTGTTCCTTAATGTGTATTAATTAAATATTAATCTTATTATTTAGCGTACTGAAAAGCCAGTAAACACACAATACTAAACCTTCTGTAATATAGTTTAGCTTAATTCCTTCCCTTCTCTCTCTTTCAAACTCAGTCATAAGGATTTTTTTTCATGTAAAACGCTGCACTTCAAATGGGATTACAATAATTAAATTAAAATGCAAAATTCAAAAAATAAATAAGACTGCCAGTAAGCAGGCAATAACTTTTTCTCTTCTTAATTCTTCCACCCTCCTTGTACCCCTTTAGTGTTTTTCATTTTCTCCCTAATAAGTTCTCCTCTGAATTGTTTCCAAGATCTTTGGCATTTTATTTGCGTGATGAAAATTAGCAAAACAATCCCTACTGCTTTTTACCAAAAGCCTGATCATTAATGCATCTAATTAAGTAAAGCTTAATATTTTACTGTGCAAATTTATCCCCTGAAGCTTTTTTCAGTTCCACAACCTCAGTTTGAAATTCATTTGAACTTGACAGAATAGAGGACATCTCACAAAGGTCGGGTATATGAATGCAATACATGAATGATGGGTATCAGCACTCCTTGGTGTGCAGAGTCTGGCTGACATGGAGTTTATTTTCCTACACAGTGCTTTGCCTTTGTGGCTAATCCAGAGCTGATACCACACCAGTGTTTTGGCTAGTGCTGAGCTGGGCTCTCAGCATCAAGGCTTTCCCTGCAGCCCCTACCCTGATGGTCAGTATGCTGGATGTGTAGAGGTGACACAGCTGGGACTGCTGACCCAAACCAGCCTAAGGGATGTCCCAAGTCATGCAATGTCTCACTCAGCAATAACAGTTGAAGGAAATGAGTACTGTGAGCATTTGAGGTAATGGCATTTGTCATCCAAAGCAACCCATATGCATACTCAGAACCTGCTACCCTAGGATCTGTCTGGACACCTGTCCATCAGCAGGGCTCAGTGAACAAATTCCTCTTGTAGCTTTGCTGCTGCTCACAACTTTTATTTTACATAGTAAAGCACCTTTATCTCACGCTATGAGATTTCTCATCTTATTTTCTCCCCCTGTTCTGCTAATGAAGGCAAATGAGAAAGCAGTTGGGTAGAGGTCTGACAGACAGAAAAGGTCAACCCATGAACCTTGCAAAAAAGGAGTTGCCTGAGACTATAACCCCTCGACTTAAAAAATTCAGCCAAATATAGGAACTCAATGGATTTATTCTGAAATCATCCTATGAGTTTTATGCAAGGTCTGCCCCATGGATATCACTAACCTTTTGCCTCGATCCTTATCTGGGTAGAATAACAGATTCCAAATAAAAGAAATATAAAGCAAAACTACCGAGTTACAAGCCTCTTGTCTTAAGGAGTCAAATCTAACCTTTGCACAAATTAGTAAAGGAAATTTCACCGGACATTTCAATAGATGCATCTCCCCAGAGCTAGTTATTACAATAAATCAAAACAAGATGGATTTTGATCACGTCATGGTTAAGCAAAATTAAGAAATTCACTGGCATCAAAATTTCATGGGATTTATACTGAACACATAAGGAGATACAAAGAACACTGAATTAGATTAGTTTTGTGTTCTTTGCAAGTGTCAAGTTAATTTTAAACAAAAAAATCTCGGATAAATTTGTCTCTACCTAATAGGATTGTAAAATACTTGTTATAGATGTCTATTCCTTGAGTTGAAGAACTGCATCAGGTTTTAGTACAGATTTTCAATTTAAGAGATAAACTATATTTTTTAAGAGATAAATCTATATAAACATAATATTTTTCGTGCAACCTGGTTAAATCAAGAGTGTTAGTAGCACTGCAAAAAGCTATTTTTTTTTCTCAAAAGGAGGAATAATTTAAATCAATGTCCTTTTAAAACTGCAACTCCTGAATCTTTAAAGGATCTGCACGTGTTGGAAGTGTAATCAGAATATAGACAGAGTCTTGCTCCTCTTTTGTCCCCCTACTCTATTATAATATTGGAAGCAATGTTAGCCAAAAGGTGCTCATTACCATCTGCAGTGTTGAATGAGCTCATTAGTGTCTTAGGTAGAAGGAGGCAATATGTCAGTTATGAGACAGAGCAGTTTTTGCATAAAACTGCTAAGGTACTGTCAGTCCTATTCAAAAAACAGCAAAAAAGCAACAAAGCCAAAAATATTGAAAAATATGTTGCTAGTTCATTTTAAAAAGATCAGCCACTCTGTAAGATAGAGTACTATAAACCAGAGAGGTAACTTAATTATCTTCCATTAAAATAGTCTTTTAACACGTTATAAACATATTGTCATCAATAATAAGCAAGGACTACTAAGAATCTGAATTAACCAATCTTAAAAAAAATATTATTTTCAGTTTATTTACATATTTGTCACAATTTATGTAGGGGAAAGGGTTGTTTGTTTTTTGGTAGACTAACTGATAATATGTGGCAGTCCAGAAGGCAGATAACTGTACTTGGGAGGATGATTGAAATGCATTCATTTCTTAGCTCCGAGGTTTTACAGGCAAGAAAAAGAAGTTATTTCAGCAGCCTTTGTGTCACTTTGTGCCATCTCATGCCTTGGGACAAAGAAGACAGGTGGGATGGATAAGTTTTCCTGACTTGTGGCTGATGTATTCAGCTGTCCTAAAGACTGAAGACACCAACTTCTTTCCAGCATAAATTATCAAGTAAATATTTCTTTATATTTGGAAAAATGAAACTGAAAAGTACTTCTAACTGTTCCTGTGCTTGTGCAGGCATTACCACAGTTAGACTGAGAAACTACCAACTGAAAATTTCCTAGAACATGTCGTCCTGCTGCCTTTGGGCTAGAAATGTTTCAATATTTTTCACATGCAGCTAAGTACCTTCCTGCAGCAATTCTGAATTAACATGTTGAATTTCAGTCTTTTATGACTCCTTAGTACAATCACAAGCTGTTTCCATTATGCATCACCCATTAGCTCATGGGGTTCGAATTCACTGTGTTTTCACAAAGCTTGAGACAGAACAGAAAAATCCTCCAGAAAAATCGAGGGGATTAGGAATGTGAAAATCACTAGTCTGATCTCTAAGCAGGCCTAAGCTTGTGTTTCAGTCTCTGTCATCCCATTAGTATTTTTGAGATCCCCACAAAACTGATTTAGCTGGCTTTGGTTTTAATACACTCAGTGAATCAGCAGCTATATCACTTTATGTCATCATTTAATCCATTCCACACTTCTTAGTAAAGGATTGAACCTGAAACTTTGCACTCTGACATCACCATTACTAATTTCTATTCTGTTCTCCACCTCTAAATACTAAACAACTGCAATTTTAATTTCAAGCTCTAGATGAATTTTAATTTTTAAAAATCTTAAAACATGTTATCTTGAAAGAGTAACATATTCCCGTATTCTTTATTTACATTGACACATTGACATATGGTTTCTTTGGGGTTGGTTTTTTCTATTTGGTTTTGGTTTTGTGGTTTGTTTGTTGTTGGTTTTTTTGTTGTTGTTGCCTTGTTTTTGTTTTATTTTTATTTTTTTGAGGTGTTTCCTAATTTGGCACAGCAGGAAGATGGTGACCTATGCCAAAGAATTCCATTCTCAAACAATTCCATTATTCATGATTTTTCTTCCTGCTTTCTTTTGCACAGAGTCTTGCCCTGGGTACAGCATAAATAAGCAATATTATTGCAGGGATGGCCTATATCAGCTATCATGACAAACACATATATACAACGTAACACAACACATACATATAAATTTTAAGTTTTATATTTTAATTTATGGATGATAAAAGGTACATGAGTCTATCACTCACAAAGTCAACAGGACTGAAAATGGTACTCTTGAGTTTTGGAAAAATCAATGAATTTTGAATATGTGAGAAAGTGTTTTGTATCAAATGACATCGCAGTAGCTTGCACTAATACTGTATTTCTTTACTATGCAATGTGATACTAAAAGTTCTTCAACGAGATTTACAAACAGAAAAATAAGATTTATTAAAATAACAATGCTGTTCAGTATTGCAAGCACTTGAAAAAAAAGAGAAAGTTATTAACAGAATAGGATTTTTTCTTAAACTGATTTTGTTTGAGATAAACAAAGACGTACATTAGAGTAAAGGAATCATTAATGGAAGCCATTTTGTAAAGGGCTGAAAGGCGATTTTATCTTAATTGCAAGAATTTAGTAGACATTTTTTCTTAATATGATCTCATTTACACCACAGTTAAGACTTATCCTTTCAAATTGAATAAATGTACTTTCCTATGCCTTGAAAAAGTATGATAGTTTCACTAAATATATTCAGCTTAAAAAAATGAAGCCAATGTTTAAAATACAGGAATTATTATTTTATTACAAGTAAAATCTTTATGATCCTTTTTTTTTATGTAGCATACTAATTCATTCTGTAAATTATGTCACTGAAAATAATGGTGTTATTGTTTTTAATTGCACAGAACAAACAAAAAGTTAAAGTGTGAAAAGTTACAGGTGACTAGCAGTATTTTTATTCTACATATTAACTGCCAGAGGGAAGATAATATGCCCTGCAAATGAAGACACTGTGATCCAATATCCATAACCTGGATTTTAATATTTAAAATACAGTTCTGTATTATATATGAATATATATATATTTGGTTTGTTTGTTTGCTTTTTTAAGTCTTAGTCTTTTCCAAGAAGAAAAGGACCAACTAACTAGTTAGTTATCTTGAGACTCTGGTTGGCTGAACAGCAATATTTTTATAATGAAGTGGTCCACTTGAAAAAGAAATTAAATAAGCTCGAAAGCTCAACATCTACTAAAGCAATGCTATGTTAAGTATAACATAGTGTTATACATAAGTCTTTACTCTGTGAGGCAGAGTTTGTCTAAACAAGGGAGTGAAATTTAATCTTTGGGAAGTGGAAAAAGCATGCAGTAGTGCATGTGTCTTTTTTAGATATTTCTATTTTCCATAACAGTTCTCAGGAAACATACCCACATTTTGAGGATACAGAGATCAGGTGGCAAAATGACCTATTAGAATTTACACAATCTTTGTTTACAGAACACGTAGTTCTGAGTTCAAATGCCATCAATATCCTATTAACTTATGTCCTGAAGGAAAATGAACTAAAATGTAGATTCAAATAACGATCATTAATCTGCCACATATTCTGTCACTAGAAAAAAATTGCTATTGCTACTTTTTGTCTACTCTTGTGTAATAACCTGAAAAAAAAGTGTGATGCTTCTATGAGCTTTTGGGTTTTCTTATTTCTTTTTTTGAATACCTCATTTTTATGCATATGTCAAGCTGATAAAATGTGAACTTTCAATTTAATAAGCAAAGGAAGTGCATCAAAGTGCAATTGATCTTCTTAAGCGAATCTTTAATGCCTTTCCTCTCTAGTTGTTTTATATTTCCAGCAGGAAGGGAAAAAAAGAAATACAAGATGAATGAACAGGTTAAACCATAAATGACAAATGGGCTTGTGCCAAAACAAATCATGGACTGTCCTACAGAAAACCACCACATCTTTCCAGAATACCTAGTACAAAACTGAACACATTAGGCAGCTTCACATTATAGTGGAAGCTCTATTTTTTCCCAACCTGGAATTTCAACCTTTTCTACTGAACACTTTGTTAAATATTAAAATGGAGACTAGAACTGAAACTGGAAGTTCAGTGCATAGTTAATATAGCTTTACAATCACGAATACCTAGGCAGTGTCTCTGGAGAGTTATCAACCTCATGAAAGCACCTGGGACAAAATTTTCCATCAGACAAAAGAGTTGATATGTGCAGGGAGTGGTTGTCACACAAATGTCATGAAAATTAAAGACACTAGCAAGCCATTTCTACAAGATGAAATGTATCAAAAAGATCAAACTGCATCTACCTTCTTGGAGGAGCCTGAGGAGTAGGAAACCACACGAGGAGCAGGTGCCACATGAGGAGCAGCACTTTTTGTGAGGCCACTTGGCTTGCTCAGCTGGAGAAGAGATGCTGAGGGGTGACCCCATCATGGTCTAAAGATTCCAGGGGAAGTGGCAGGGAGGGCATAAATTTCTCTGGTGAACAGAGATGTGACACAAGGGAATGGCAGAGAACTGTGCCAGGGGAGATTTAGATATCAGGAAAAAGTTCTTTATCTGGAGGGTGATCGGGCATTGTAACAGGACCACATGGAAGTGGTCACAGCACCCAGCCTGATGTTCAGCAGCATTTGGACAACACTTTCAGGCACATTAAGTGATTCTTGGGATTTTTCAGTGCATCTGGGCTTTGATGATCCCTGGGAATTCCTTCCAAATCAGGATATTCTGTGATTCTACAAAATAATTATGAGGCAAACACATGGAGCAGGTATGATGAACGTTTCTGGGGGCATTTTATGGATATGAAAATATGATGCAACCACCGCCAAGTGACGTATATTTAGGGAGGGAGAAAATCATATGCACATTCTTTAGAAACCTTGAACAATTTTTGTTTCATCAAGGACTGCTATGCAGGCATAGCTGACAATGTAAAATTGGAAAGTATTAAACAAAAATACCACTCATGTCACTCTGAAAGCGTCAGGGCCACAGATCACTAGTGGTTGGTATTTGAGGGAAGTGAGCAAGCAGCACACACTTGCCTTATTGTTTCTCGAGCACTTTCTCTGTTATGACAGGCTTTGGGACAGGCAGATCGCTGATACGACAATTTTAATCTTGAAGTTTGTTAATCAAACTTTTACAAGCTTCAAGCAGTATTTTCTTCTTTGATACAGTCAAAAATATTCTCAACTGAAGTGATTTTTCTAGACCAAGACAAACAAATGAGCACATACTTATACTGCTGTGACACCTCTCTACTCTTTTCAAGGTGACTGGTGCCTTTAGCTAATATTCCATGCTGCATTCTTTCTCTCCTTTGATATGATTAATTCATTTGCTGTTTTCCCAATGATCAAAACATACACTTGCATTTAAAATACCGACCCAGCATTTTCTACTTTCAGGCTCACAGAAATATATCATTATCTCAGAGTTTATGTCTCAACGTTCGTTCCAGTTCTTGAGCCATCCTAGCCAACAGAGATGAAACTCTGATTGCTTCACAGCATAGTTGGCTACTACCTGCAATGGCAGGAAATTGCACTGTGAAAATAGCTGTGTCTCACTGATCAGCATCAAAAGCAGATCAGAAAGGTTTGAGCGTACATATATAAGAGTGGCCTAAATAAGCCTTTTCTATTTTATTGTTACACTGACCCTCTGCAGAGTTGTTACTTTTATTGCAGTTAAGGATTTCTCTCATCTTTGGTATTCCAAGTAACTGAAACATACACTTAGACTGATTTAGCTCTACACAAAGGACACATCTGTGCAAAGAAACAGTACCAGGATTGAGAGAATATCACCTTTGAATGTGAAATTCTATTTTCCAAGGGAAATGGCTTTGACCCCAAGATTTGGCTGACAGATTATATCTAGGTTTTTTTCATAGTATTTTAACTAATCTGGACATCTGGCAATCTGTTGGCAGGCTCTATTTGACTCTTTCAGTTAATGTTTCTGTCCAAGTTATTGCTTGTCATGAATGCAAGGGTTTTTCTCTCTCCAAAGAGTTTTAATGGTTTGAAGTAATTGTCTACTTACCAAGGTTATCTAAGCAAGAATTCACTAGTAGTGCTGCAAACAGCGGTACACAGCTCAGAGGCTTGTACATTTAAAATGTCTAAGCATATGCCAGTGCCATTTTTATAGGACTATGCCAGAATATTCCATTTATGTTAAATAAGCATATTCACAAATGTATTAAAGACTGTACTTTTTCAGTGGTGGTCACCAATCATAACACTGCATTTTTGCAGTGAAACATTACATAAGGCACAAAGTACTGAATGTGTATATGATTGCGACTTTTTTCGTTTGTGCTCATGATATTGCATTTATCTATGTCTAAAAGTTTATTAAAGTCTTCATGGAAAAGATGCTTTTCTGTCTCTTTTCGTTATTATAAAGTATCCAGGTGTATTGCCTAGAAAAATCCAAGACAGATTGCCTGGAATCTAATTTGTTAGATATAGAGCAACAGTATGTGAATTCAATTCTTGGATATTGGTGGGAACGTGTTGCAGTGTTGCTGTAAATGTAGGTCTTTCATAATAAACACAGTTTTAATACTTTTTCATGTCTCTAGGATAAGCCATTTACTAACCGTTGTATGTCAGAAATGCATGTTATATGTTATTTCTTTGTTCTGCTAGCCATAAAATCAACTTTCACCAACTCCAGATTTGCATTTATTTAAATGACTATGTCATGGTTTAAGCTGAGCTGGAAATTAAACTCCAAGTAGCTGCTTACTTAACACCCTTCTTTCCCTGCCATCCTGGCAGAGCGGAGAGGAGAAGCAAGGTAAAACCTGTATACTGAGATAAGAATATTTTAATAATCAAAAATAAAGTAAAATACAGTAAAAATGGTAAATGAAATAAATAATAAAAAGGTAAAACCACGTGATGCACAATGCAGTTGTTCACCACGTGCTAAATTATGTTAAATGCCTTCCTAAAGGAAAAAAATAATTGCAAAATCCAAACACCATTAAAATCACAAGAGCGTGGTCATAAACTCACTTTCAGTTACATCCAAAACCAGTTTGCAAAACATTTATTTAGAGTACTTCAATTTTGGTAGCCTCAGGTTATTTGAAAGCCAACCCAACAAGTACATTTCATCTGAGTGCTCTATACTGTGTGCTATTACAGTAATCTGTCAGAGAACTGCTGGTTGGCCTCCACTCTGCAGTGTGCATGTCTCATAAGCGGAGCGAAAATTTCAGAAGAGTTCTTTATGATTTTTTTTTAATAAGGGTATCAATTCTCAGAATTTATTTTACATCTGTAATATACTTGGAATCAAGATAGTAAAAGAAAATTACTTGCAGACAAAGAAACATCTGGGTGAAATTTCAGCACAACAGAAAGTAAACCATCTGGAAAATCAAACAAGTCATTCCTTGTATAAGTACAGTTGTGATACTCTCATATCTAATAACTAACTAGGTCATTAATATCTCTGTAAGGTGTATGCGGGTTCTTTTCTGACATCACTCATTTAATCTCACTTTCTCAAAAACTTCCAAGAAGCATTTATCTCTTAGCTTCTACCACTGGTTCACATTTTGCAAAAGACTACCAAAATTTAGTTTTTAAGAGTATAGTCACAAAAATTTAAATACAGGGAGAAAAAGTTAACAGCATTATTAATAAAAACAGTTAAAAATACTAAGACCTGCAGAAGCAGATTCACTGGAGTGACTAAAGAAGCTGAAGTTCCCACATTTAAGCCACTGTATGTGTAATGTGCTCTCAGTCTTGGCTGACACACACCAGAGAGTGTGCAGAGGGTCTCTGCAACAATAGTTACCCTTAGGAGCAGTCTTTTAACAGAGCATTTATGGAAGAGTTACCCTGTTGACCCAACGAACACTTAAAGCTTCTATTTTGACACAGATCTCATAGAGTAGCTCTGGTGTAAGTGGTCTGCAACTTTTCTAAAAAAAATTAATATTTTGGAAAATAAGATTTTTAAAAATCATATATGTGAACTTTCAAGAAGTTAAAATATTTATGTAAAGAGGAACATGATGTGAGAGGATCTTTCCAGTGACAAATCAGTTTAGAAAGAGAAGACAACTGTGAAAAGAGCTAAATTTATGCTCAATAAAATATTTCTCTTGACTCAAAGTCATGTAGATGCTTAGCCCTAAGCATATAACAGATAGAATGTATTTGAAGAAAAATCATTATTTTATTGTTGGAGTTTAAAGACAATTTAAAAGAAAGAGTATGTCATATTTTTAAACCACAATGGTATTTTTCTCTCAGAACATAAAATTTGATAACATTTGAGGCTTGCTTGATACTAAATGCTTATTATCTTTGGTCAAATCTAGTTTAAACCAGAGAACCCTAGAGGTTGCCTAGCGTTAATTGTCTCTAAAAGCTAACATAATTTATTTTGTCTACTGTGAAATGGCTACCTTACACTTAAGAGTGCTCTATTAAATGCACTTCTATTGTCAAAGTCAACTGCTTCTGGCAGTGCCATTCCTGAAATGCTACTGATCAAAAAGTAATGAGAATGGACAGGCAACATCACAAACGTTCCATGGTAAACAGTCTGCTAGATGAGGAATTAAGTGAGTGCTACTGATTGATTGTTTCCACATTAGTGAAAGCTACCAGAAAGAATAAGGGTTTCTTGACATTCACTTGCACATCAGGATGAATAAACCTATATATTAAAGCATATTGGAAATAATCAGCTACACTGTAATACATGGTGGTGTGTATATAAATGACTTTCAAAGTAAATCCTGGTATCATGATACTCTAAACCACAAATTTCTCATGTTTTCCTTTGCTGCACAGTTTTTGTTTTTTTTGTATCTGTATGAGCTAGAGTGTCCCAGAAGAGTAAAACAAGGGAAATGATCTCACAGATGAGATAATATCCCAGTTCAATGCAATTTTTCTCAACTTTCTGTACAGTGTTGTGACTAATGGTTACAGACCCAATTTATAGATGTTGTGCTATATTCCTCAATTAGTGAGAAAAATATAGAGCTCTAAATTCTGGCTGTGCATGTCTGTAACTGCAGGGATCAATATAATCATTTGAAGTATATGTGCTTGGTTTGGTCTGTGACCATTATTTTTTGTCCTATATCTTGTGGACACAGCAGTGTAATTTCTTCCTACTGACAGCCTTTAACATACCATCCTCTGAGTTTTATGCTTTAAACAATCCCAATTATTTTTTTGAACAGCTCTGATACTTTCCACTGGACTATTTCCAAGTAATTTAATGTATTCAAATGCTCAGTGCTTATCCTTGAATTTTCATATACTTCACAAACTGGTTAACATTTTTCTCATACAGTGTCTAAATGTTTAATTACAAAACTGAGCAGTAGGAAACCTGGAATAGATTTTTGAGTACCTTGCTTGATAAAACTTTCAACTTAAGAACTATTCAACATTGTTTAACTGTCTATGTACCCTTCTATTATGGTTTAATCTAGACAATGTTTGCCTGATATCCCTATGAAAATTTTAGAGGTATTCTTATCCCTGTGACACTTCCTGCTCTTCTCTCACTCTTGTCCTGTCAAAAAAAAGACATTAAACTGTTTTGATTTGTTTTGCTCTTGACAGATGAATGTTGACTGTTAAAAATAGATATCTTATGTTTTTGTTCCAGATTGCTGAGCATTTTTTGCATACTGAAGCTAGGCTGAATTAGCTACAAATCCCTGACCATTTAATTTCATTTTTTTCTTATTGTTTTTTATTCAAAGACAACATATACATTTATAACTTTCTAATCCTCTAAACTCCTTTCTTCCTTCACAATTTTTTAATGCACATTTTTTGTGCATTACAAAATTATTTATTTTTTTATGCAGAAGAACACACAGTTTCTTATGTTGTTTATATGAATAGCTATAGGTTCTCTTTATCTGAGGCTTTTAACAAATCCAAACATTCCTGTCCTCACATTAGCTTCCACAATTATACATGTGGTTAGTGGTACTGAGTTTCTGATACCACTTACATTAATATAAGCTGAGCAAAAAAGCTTCAAAAACTTGTGACTCCTGCCAGCTATCATCAGCCTTCTGTTTTCACTGAACACCTCACAAATACATTTCTTGGTTGTATTCTACTAATTTCCTTATTTTTATTTTTTTTTCATTCCTGTCACTCTTTTTCCAGTGGTTTATTCCGTTCCTTATCCCTCCTGATTTTCTCCTGTCATACTATAGCAGGTTGTCTTAATCCTTAGTAATGTCATCATTTCCCAATTTGATTGATTCATTCTTGAGTTTCAGACCATTCTAAAGCTGAATTTAGTCAGATTAAACTATAAATATAATTTATTGCCTTACTCTTTGATTTTGATCCACCCCAATTCCTTCCTCTTGTGTTTTTCAAAACTTGGAAATCCTTTACCAAAAATCCCCTTCATAATGCACTTGTAAAATGCCCAATTCAATATATAAAAACAACTCTATTATGGCATTTCTAGCATCTGAGTGCTTGCTTTTACACTCTGAATAATAAATTGTAGAACCATATAATAGAAAACAGAAAAAATAAAACTGTTGCCTTTACGTACCATTTCTCTGCCCTTCACAAATTCAATATTTGTATCTTTCACATGCAGCAACACAGAAATTTAGACTGTTAGAAATTCTATTCCTGCTTCCTATGGCAGGTTTATTAAATCATGGCAAAAAATTCACACAAAAAAGTTTTAAATAAATGTCTATTAAATCTAAACTTTTTCAAGATAATAGCTTTAGTGCATGTGAAGTTTTTAAAGCAAAAAAAGTTTGTATTTTATCTGATTTCACAAAAAACTATTCAGGAATTGTACAGAGGTAAGAAAATCTTTGTACATTGTTAGCTTTAGATATGGAAAGACAGGTTATTTGGAAAGACTATGTCACGTATGGTTGTTTAGTATGCCTTTTTTTGTTAGTAAATTCAGAAAGGACAGTAGCAACTTTTATAACTCAATTTCCCTCAGAGTGAAGATGCACTAGAGTTGATCAACACAATCTGACTAAAAAAGAAGCTATTTTTTCAGTATTCAGTTAAATAAAAAACAACCGAAACACACACATGCCCACACACACACGCACACACACACACACACACGATGTTGTGCACAAACATTCATACAGAAGATGAGCTATTTTTCCAAAGCCATCTGTTTACCACTGATTGTTTAATAGAAATACAGACAGCACACACTGAGAAAGACCAGAAAAGCCTGTGCTCCTCAAGGCTATGACTTTGTTTATCTAATTTATAAAGCCAGCCAAAATATTTCCATCCTCTTTGCATTTCTTAGTATCAATTCATCACACTGTAAAACATAAAATTCCAAAAGCAGCCAACCTCTGAATGTAGTCTGCCCATGCTCTGAATATTCTTTGCCTATGTCAATAGAAAACTTAATTCTTTCAACTCCCAGTTCATATCTAGAAAACACAGATTATAAAGTTGAACAGAGTCCTTTAAACTGAACTGTTCCTGTAGATAACTCAGCCAAGACCACTTTAGGAATGGACATTAACTTCTTGTGTCATTGAAACTGACTTAATTGCACAAGTTACAGGTGATTGTTCTATTTAATCCTACCCTGAGTATACAGCCAGGGAAATGTGATTTTCATACCATTTGATCTGATGGTAAAGTCATATGTTTCCTAGCCTTTTCATATTAGAACAAAAAATACAAATAAAGAGCACAGGTGTGTACTGGTAAGTGAAGGCTGAGGAGATTGGTACATAATAAAAAGAAATAAAAGTATCAATCATTATTTGGTATTGAATGAGAAAGCAGGAAAACAGGTTTTTATGAGTAAGCTGAACAAGAGTCAAGATATATAAAATAACAATATAGCTGTCTTCTTAACTGTACCCTTATATAGGCAGATTCAAATGGATTACCACAGAGAGATTTGCATTTGCTGTTCTGGGGTATTATATAAAGATTATATATTTAAGAATTCAGGCCTTCCTTCTAGACTATTTTTTCTCTGAGTAATTTTGTTTTAAGGTTTTGTAATAAAGAACTTTCAGCATAATTACTTTTTTTGATGCCCTTTTCTTAATTATCATTAAACATTTACTTTAAAACTTGGTTTAGTATCAGTAGGACTATCTCTAATATGCTCAAAGAATACTAACAGAATTATTTAGACAATATAGAGGCAATATCCTCTTAAAATGTTAAATTGCTCTCCCTTTTGGTTCTACTTATCATTTGGAGATGATAAGAGAAGGATCAAGTGGTATTTGCAGAAGAGAAGAAAATCTCTGCTTTGTTTTGAACATAATTAATCCTTGGTTAATGGCTACAGAAGAAAACATTGAATTGCTGTCCACTGTCCAGTCTGATAGCAATTCAAACAGATGTTGATTTTCTTATCATCATACAAGATATCTACTACTTTATGGCAATGAATATTTCAGATTCATAGAATCATAGCATGGCCTGGGTCACAGGGACTTCAGTGATGAGCTAGTTTCAACTCCCTGCCATGGGCAGGGACACCTTCCACTGGACCAGGCTGACATCCAACCTGTCCTTGAACGCTTCCAGGGACGGGGCAGACGATTTTCCTGGGCAACCTGTTGCAGTGCCTCACCAACCTTTTGTTCCTGTCAGTTTTTATAATGCAAGAAACTAAATTAATAAATTCCATAACTAAAGGAACAAGGAACTCCCTTTCAGAATGTTAATTGCCATAACCCCTAAGTTTTTTTCAGTCGGTACATTGACAGTATGATTCACTATCACAAAAGTGTATGCAGAATTTTTTCCCATGTATGACCTTTCAGCTTTAGTGAAAGAAACCTCTACTGTCTTAAATCACAGATTATTAAGAAAAAAATATTTTAATGAGCAGTTTGAAATAATTTCTGACTATCATTTATTAACCAAACAGTCACAATTTTCTATTTTTTGCAGCTTTTCATCACAGTTTTATGTTATTTCCAAGTCACGGTAAATATAACATGGAATTAGAAGGAGATTTATCATGACTTCTCAATTAAAAGTTTTGAGTAATCTGGTATAATGCATTTTTCTTTGAAATTTTTAATATGGGGTAAACAAAACAAAAATATCTTTGCTGATTATGGTCTTTGCCATCATCATGGCTATTATATGCATAAATTCTACGTGCTAAACACTTATCAATGCTTTTCTAATGTAAGAAATATTCTGATTGTTGAATACTAAATGCAAAAAAATTTAATAAGACTAAACATACAGTAAAATCAAACTGAAATTAAATTTAGGAAAAATAAATAACGTACCGGGGATAAAAGTAATATAAAACTATCAGTTAAAAATTAGATTGGTAAAAGATACTATTTTCCTTTCATCCTTTTCAGTAATACCATTCCCCTTCTTAATTTCCTTTCAATAATATTAGATTTTGTTGATGCACTAAGAAAAAAATCTCTAAAATTTGACATATTAAAACATAAAAAAATGCAATGAGTCTAAGGCAGATTATTGGAGGATGGGAAAAAAGAATAAAAATGCAACACTTTTCCCTAAAGGTCTTTCTATAATGATGCAGAATAGGATAACTTTTGAATTAGGATTTTGCAGAAATATTCGTATAAAAGTTGTTTCTGGAAGGCAAATGATTAATTAACTAAACAGATGTAATAATTCACAAATAGCATGTTATCATGTTCAAAATTAAGGACAAAACTATACAGGATGACAGTTGTATAAAGTGAGCAGTTGTTGAGGGTAGAGTGTAGAATGATCATAATGAAAGCTTTCATCCAAATTGTATGCATCATTTTCTGGTGTTTTTCAGAAATAATGTAAGAAAAAACCCAAACCCTCACCCTATAAGGTACAATACTTACGGCATCAAAATATCATGTAAAACCCTGTTGACATGTAGTTTTTTACCTATTTGCTTGCCTTGTGACTGACTAAAAGGGATTTTTTTAACATTTGGCAAATTAAAATGTTTAATTGCAAAGTTTTAGTCAACCCTTTTTTATTTATTTTTAAGAATAAAGGTATTTCTATAAAAGAAGAGCTAGTCTTATATGAGAGTTAAAAGCTTTACAAATTTAACTGCTTAACTATTGATTCATATTGATTGATGTGCTTGTGATTTGTGGATATTTTTACACCTTCTGAAAGGAAAACATGAATTCTCTGAATGTACATATATATAAAGTATAGGTTAAAAGAGTTTAGAAATACTTGCTGGGGAATAATCTTCTAGTTTCAACAAACTAGGGATAACTCCAAGGATCCTGCAGAAAAGACATTTGGAATAGAGCATTCTCAACAACAACAAACAAACAAACAAGACCAAAACCAAAACCAAAACCAAAACCAAAACCAAAACCAAAAAAACAAAAACAAAAACAAAAACAAAAACAAAAACAAAAACAAAAACAAAAACAACAAAAATAGAGACATTTTTCTGTCACTAGCTGGAAGAGCCTGGCCTTTCCAGTCAGGACCTCAACTTGAACTGTGATTGTCACTCTGGCATGCAGGAGAGTATTGGGGCATTTCTAGATAAACAACTACCAGAAGAGGTATTCACCAGCTGCAAGATTATGAGTTATGATTTTCAGTGTGTAACCTGTCAAAATCTATTAATCTCTTCTCTTCACACACACTTCTCTTGGCTGTGTACTGATCAGGGTAGTGATGTGTTGAGACAAGACCTTGAGTATGCACTGTTCTAAAGTACAACAGCCTGCACATTTATTTCAGAACATAGAAACATAGAACATAGAAAATATCAAAGCTGTGTTTCGTTGGAATTTTATCTTCAAAATGAATTAATTTAGATGGAGAAAGCTCAGAATATCTGAACAGAATAGAAGTCAGAGTGTGCAAACAAATGTCTTCTCTCTCCAGCAGTCTTTCAGAGTGGATTTTTCCTCAAGTTTACTTTCAAGTCAGCAGCTTTTAGTGGGTTTTTGGATTGCACTAAACATTAGGGAACATCGAAAAGAAATTATCTTTTTTTTCTTTTTACTTGTTCTTTACCATAACTGTCTTCTACCTGCTCTTCTTAGTCCTCTCAATCTCTGCTCTTGCAGTCCTCCTCTAATGGCTGAATATCATCCCCCCATCTTCTTTCAGCTTGCCTGGTTATTATCCTATGAGTATGATTGTACAGTATATAAGAAAAGTGAATCACAGATGGCAACAACTTCCAGAACTGTTCTCACCATTCAGAAAGATTGAGTTACTTTTCCTACAAATAGCTGGAGTTGGCTACTCATAGCCTTTATAATTCAATCCTTACTCTATCATAAATGTCAGCATATTTCATTTATCAGGACTATGTAATCAACCACACTGATTCATCTCCTTAAGTGTTCTGATGTATCCATGCTGTGACAAATTAATAGAACCCATACGTGTTTTGGGTACAGAACCCATTTCCTAAAACATAGTAGTGTGGCAGTTGCATAACAAAGGTGTGAAAATCTTCACACAGTGGTGAGTGTGCACACTAGAAAAAATGAAAAAACCCTGCCTGTTGGAGTTGCCAAAGAAATCTTATCAGCAAAAAGAATTGGTTGACTGAGCTACTGACTGGAAGGTATGAAGCAAGTGGAGCAAGGATGACTGAACCTGCATTGTGCACGCTGAGAGAATCAGCTGTCTTGTCAAGAAAGGAAACGTATCATTAACTCATGATAAAATAAGTCACTGATTAATAAAAGTACATTGACTTACAGAAAATAACCTCTCCCCCTCACAGTGGAAATAACATTGTTTTTTTACTTATGGACATACTGGTAGTTCAAAGTAATTTGAGCTAAAAAGTACACATAGCCTTATAAAAACATTGTCAGTGGGTGCAGTAGACTTTGAAGGGAATGAAAATAATTATGTTAAAAATATTTCCTTCTCTGATTTGATTCTTTCTGCATGGCTTAAAATTCTATTACTTTTAATGTCATTCTTGTTTATTCTTTTTTGCAAAAAATAATCCTGCTAGCAGTACTTAGCCGGCTTTCAAATGTAAATCAGACTTCTATCAAGGTATTCTATGCCAAATATATTATTTCTCCTTTTAGAGTTCTAACTCCTTCTTCTAACTCTTCCTCAGCAGCATGTAGCAGATCGTATAATTAGGGGCCTTTCCCTGCATTTCATTCTAATCCTCAGTGACTTAAGCAGTGGAAATCCCTGATCATCCATATCAGTTCTAAAAAATCCACCAAAATCAAACCATCAAATCTCTTAACTATATCTGGAATCTATAACCATCTTAAGACCACTTTCAGATTGATTTTCCTGCTCTAGTGGAATTATAAACTTCAGTGAAAACATATTTTAGATTTCTGAGAGGTCTGGCTCTAGGCATTTGAGTGTGAAATTCAGAGATTTTTGCATTTGGGTCATCTTGGGCTAACGTAGCTGGAATGAGTCTCCCTTACATACCTAATAGAGGATTTCTGCTCTATTTGGGATCCCCTGAACAGATGCATCAGAATGCAGTAAGATAAGAAAGATCCTAGAACTACCTCTTTCATATTTGGTAAATTAAATTCATGTCAAATCAGACATTCAATTATTAATATCATATTCATCCTCAAAAAAAATTGAAGTTAGTAGGGTACACCTATCTATACACTGCTGAGTTTTTGCAGCCACATATTCTTGTCAGGCATTTCTTCTGTTTTCCTGGATATTCTAAATACATGTATTTATTCCACCTTAGAAAAAAGTTTTCTCATCCCCCCTCTTCACTATTAGCTAGGGAACAGACAGTATCTCCAAAGAATACATTTTTCTACACAGTCACATGACTATGTACCTGTACAGCTTGTGGAGTGGTTTGACTGGATTGATAAGGAGCTTAAGAAAGTAATTGTTTCTAAAACAATTTAAATAGCAGAAGTTTTAAATGGTAACATTTCCCAATTTTTAAAAATTTCGGTTTGTGGAAGCTTTTCTCAAGAGAGTGTTGTGAACACAAACTCACATTAAAACTGGTTACACAATACCTAGTTTATATAAATATGCATAGAAATATGAAAATCTATGCAACCACAGTTTTTTTTATTTTCCCACTGAAAGAGAATTTGCAAAGATTCTACTGTTAAATCGTGACTGTTTAGCTAGACATGATAACTGGCAGCTGCTCAGTATGCTCAACTAGTTGGTCAAAATACTCAGGGCATATTCTTCTTAGAAATATAATAATAACATAATTTTATATTTGTGTAAAACAACAGCTTAAATTATTGTTTGCTCTAATATTTCCTAATGAACACCAGTAACTGAAACAGATACCCACTGTCTTGCATCAGCCTTTGGGATTTACAGCTGCTCTTGGAGATACAGTAGAAACAGTTAGATGGCTATATTTTTCTGGGGACTTTCATATCATTAGATAGTCCTACAGACTTAGGAATTAACTATTGACTTCACTGGAAATTTTATCAAAGGAATGCAATGCTATATCCAGTGTATTGTGTTGCTGTAGGTTGACTTGTCTGTTTTTTAACAGAATTGTAGATGCAGGAGAGAGGCTTGGATGACATGAAGTCAGGCTGTAGAAAGTATACACCCCCAGCTTCAGGAGACAGGAACTTTGCATTTGAGCTCAGACTGCATTCAATATTTGATGAATCAAAAGAAGTCTATCATCCCTTCAGACAGCTCTGAAGCAATAATAATGCACCATGACTGAAATGTTAGAATACTTTCCTCTTCATATTTGACAGAAAGTCATGATGGATCAAGTTGGTAATCAATATGTAAGATAAGACAACTACTGATTTTTTAAAATTAAATTTGTGACTACAGACAGTCTATAACAGACTACACAATTACTTAAACCTTTCTTCTCTACTCTGAAGACAATATTGCTGCAAAGCTGTTTACCAGGGAAAAGTAACCAATCCTTTCCACTTTCATTTGTCTCACCAGATTGGATTTTCAATGTATCCAGGGCCATCATACTTTTACAATCATAGAATAGTAGAATTATTTATGTTGCAAAAGACCTTTAAGAACATCAAGTCCAACAATTAACCCAGCACTGCCAAGTCCACCACTAAACTGTGGGCTCAATTTGCTGAGCTAATGTCTACAACAAGGAAAATAGTTGATGCTCAGACAGACTGACATGCGTTTCCATGGAAACCATAATGCTTAAGTTCAAATAAATTTGGAGAGGAAGCTAAGCTGTGGATTCCAGCTGAAGAAGAAAATGGTCCAAATAACTTGCTTTTTTCAAATGTATATCTAAACATATAATCCCCTCTCCCTTAGGAAAGAATGCAAACATGGTTTAAATCCTGTCCCTGCTGAAATTACTAAAATATAGCCTATGATGTTATAACTCAGAATCAGATTTCATATCCCTAAAATATGGATAATAAGTAAAATAAGTAATTTATCAGAGTTATGAGAACACTAAGAATCAGAAATAGCAGTCTGTCCAAGGCCTAAAATATAAACTGGATTCAGGAAAAAAATTGAGACATCTACAAAGAATATTGAGTAAGTATATAAGGACGTGTAATCAGGGCAGGAGAGGAAAAAGAAAATAATATCCATTTAGTAAAGGGAAATGGGATCTGTGGGGAGAGTAGAAGAGAGTGATACAGCTATGCACAGTGGGGAAGTAATTTTCAAGGATATTAAATATTGACATCTGTTTTCCTTCCTGAACTAAAATAATAACACCTTACTGAGTTAAGGGAGAAGAAATAAAAATCTGTGTATATGTTACAATGTTCACTGTTTGAAACCTATTTTCTCTCTTTTTTTTGTTTCCCCAACTTTTATTTTTGTGCAGATTATTGTTACATGGACAATTTCATACAGATTTAAATCAAAAAATAAATTTTGACCCACAGTAAGCCAGTGGAATACTGGGACTTGTTTGAGGTTGTATATACTTATTTTTACATGGTCACCTCCTTCTGTAAAAACATGTCTTTATTTTTGATACCTAGACCTCTCTTGGATATGGTCAAAGGTTATAGTAAAGCTATTTAGACAAAAAACAAACAAACAAAAAAAAAAAAAACCAGCACAGCACAGCAATCAAATGCAGCGGAAAATCAGAAGAGAGCTGAAAAAAATAAATATTAACATCAGTCAGAAGACTGATCTTCTCAGCACAAATAGATTTTTTTCTGCCGCTACCTTCCAATTGGTTTTTAAGGAAAAAAAACTGGATTCTTTTAAATAGAAAATTTATGTCTTTCAATTCTACCACAGTATGACAGGACATGAGGTTAGAAGAGAAATGTCGGGCGTGAGGGTGGTCCCCAACAATACTTTTTAGGGTTCCTCTGATATTAGGGCAACAGTTGCAGAAAATAAAAGAAGAGCGATGCCACGACCACAACTTGTGACATAAAATACTTTAATAATAGTGAAAACAAATGTGGGACAAGGCCCAAAAAACGCAACACACTAACCAGGTCTTAGTAGGAGTCGGTGGCTGAAGACCAGGATGTAGGGAGGTCCAGGATATAAATTGGGGCAGGAAAGGGGGTGGAGTCAAGGCTAGGATCCAATGAGTATAGGGGAAAGTGGTTCAGAGGTGGGGTAAGGGAAGGTAGAGTCCAATGGGGTAGGCTGGGTGGGACACTGCATCAGTAGAGGGCCAATGAGGATACAAGGAAGGGAGAACATTCTAGGGGCTGGGAGTGGTGATGATAACTGGAAAATGAGGGTTGAAAATATGTATGAGGCATTAACATGGGCCATCCCATAACTCCTTGGAACAACTTCTTTTGGGATTGCCACAACTCAAACACATGCCTGCCAAGGCCTAGGGTTGGGGTACAGGTCTTCTTCAGTAATGGTTGCCTGACCTGGAATACAGGTCAGGCTGGCTCCTATGGAGAAACACTAATTTGGTGGCAAAAAATGTTTTAGGAAATAAACTTCTTTATACACCTTAAAATAAAATCAAAACTGCATATTTTCTTATCTTAGATACTTAGCTTTCTTAACTTAGGTGAATTTTCTTTCTTCTGGTTTAAGACATTAGAAATGGAATATTTATTAACATAATGATAAAATTATGTTAATAAATTAATGATTATATTAAAAGCTGAGTTATTCTACATCCAAATTGAATGGCCTAATGCACTCTTTTCAGCATAGGGATGATGGCTCTCTTATTCCTCGCTCATGTAAAGTGCTGATAGATTTATTGCTCTACATGTTACAGTATTTCCTCTACATCCTGATTTTCACTGGTATGTGTATTTTCATCTTTGCTGTTTTATAATTTTTTGCAGTGATATGTTTCTGTGGGTAATTATGCAATTATTCAGTAACGAAATGTTCTGAGAAATCATTTTAATCTAGATGTCTGAGGGAGGTCTGTTGCCCATCCCACATCTCGGGATATGTAACTGGGAAATACAGAAAAAAAAAATAACAAAAAAAGCCAGAAGAAAAAGGTTATGAACAAGATCTTAGTAGGAAAATTGATTTCTAGGGCAAAAAATAAAAAAAATTCTAGGCCAGGGAAATAAGACGTGAGACCTTGGAGATAATTGGATAGCTAGAGGTCTTGGGAAGGCAACCTCAGTATTATTCATCTCAAAGCAAATGAACAATTCCAACAGAAAGAGGGGATGTCTCTGCATAGACTGTTTAATGCTTCCAAAGAAAAGCATGAAAACTGGAAAAAAATAAAACATGGTCTTTCAGAGTGAACAGTTCTTTGAATATTAATATAGTAAAAGAAATATATGTCAAATAAAAGAATGTATTTAGGAAACTACAGAATTAGCAAAGATTTTTCATCTGTGTACCAGGTGATTTCTTTATTCAGCCAGAGCTCTAAATACTACTGTAGACATGAAAGAATGGAGTAACTGCTAAGTGAGCTGCTAAGTATAACAATGTGCTACAACCAAAGAAAAAATGGAAATATTTTGTGCACAAAACCTGCTCTTGCTAGGAAAACACAAAATGAATAATGTAAAACTGGAAAAGAGGTTTTCTTTGGGAAGCTGATGTCTCTATTACATCTGAAATAGTATATGAGAAAGATCACAGACAATACATCATAAAATACTATGTTTAAAAAATCATGTTCATTTTATTAAAGAACACTACCTCACGGTGGGAAAGTAAAAATTCATAGGAAAATAAACTTTTAAAATGAAAAGATAAGTTCTATGCAAATTACTAAAAACTGGGACTGAATATTCATTTTGCTTTTCTAATAATTATGAACTTTAAGAGCATTCCTTCATATAGCCTAAGTCTATGAAGCTCTTTCTCTTTCTCTTGAGCATTGTATAAACATTACAAAATATTTACAGAGAAGGAAGAAAAAATGCAAGAATTTAAAAGTTGTGATAAAACTGACGATGCTTTTCTTCTCCCAGCCTGAGAAATTGGAGAATATTTATAAGAGAAATTTCAAATTTATGAGAACTGTTGATACCATATCTTTCTCTTTCTTCCTCTTACTTATTTTGATATCCTGAACCTGCTTTCTCATCCCTTTCTAAACTTAAAGATTAGCGCATAAAACCATTAGAAGACTGAAGGTTCTGACATCATTGAGAGTTTAGTTTTTGTAGAAAAATTCTTTCCCCCTCTCCCTTCCCCACCCCCCCCGCCCCTTCTTATTTACAAGAGA
>JANRGV010000001.1:132841937-132871118 GCA_024734035.1 Alethe castanea
ACTGTATAAAAATTTATATTACTTGCATGTAAGTTTTTAGAATACTTAGCTACATTGATAAAATTTGAATTGTGACTTCCAAGGGGCTAACTACTTTTAGAAACAAGAAAAAAATATAGAGCTTTGATTTTCTAGAAAATTGCTTTTACATGAACCACTATGAAGAATTATTGACTTGCAGGCTTCTAATTAAAGACTTTGTAGTCTTTATTTATACATTTGTTTCAACATTGTATTTTTCCAAAAGCATTTAATTATTCTAGGTAACACAAACACTAGTTAGCAAGTGTGACAATAATTTCTTCTTTACAATATTTTACATTGTAATTTTTCATTTGTCAATATGTGATACTTATTTGCAAATTGAAGACTGATACAGCAAAGAGATTGAGATTCAGCTAAGAAGCTCAGCTATTCTGAGTCAAAGTTTTTCTTAATAATTCATTTATTTTTTTTAACAGATTATTCTCTTCACTGTTTTTTCCTACTTAAACTTTCCTTAGAGGTTTTCTATGAACCTAAGCATTGTAATAATTACAACTCTGCAAACTCATTGCAAGAATAATGCATTCTGTTGTTTCCTGCCAAAACCTGCTGTTCACGTAGCCAGTTGTTATCTAAGTAATTTTATCTATTGGTTGACAGGATAGCCTTTCTTATATATAATTCACTGCTAAAATATAATTTAATCAACTAAACTAGCTTCATGAAGAGATTTAAAAGTATTATTAGCCTAAAACTGGTTTTCTATGTACACAGCAAGACTTAGGCCTCATAAATTATTAATGAGAAACAAACTAATGACATAAAAGGCCACCTAGTTTACTGAAATGTTTGTGAAAAAGTTTTTACACCTCTAATAATTTTAATTGAGAGGAAATTGAAAAATATAGAGAGATAATAGTAATAAAAAGAAACATGGAAAGGCTTTTGTATTCTCCAATGAAACTATTTAAATTCTATACAGAATATGCTTTTTTTCTGAAAGAGATTTTAATTTTTCAACAGTTTGAAATTATTTTATAAATGCCATGTAATTCAATAAAGCAACAAAATATTAAAAGTTAAATATATTCTTTATCCTATGGTGGTAGTTTTCCCCCAACCTTTTTACTTAACCCCCTCAAAGCAATACACTTTTGACTGAATTCTGCCTTTTATACAGCAACATTTCTCTTCCCAGTTGCAAAATTCTCTGACTCATCCTTTTCTTCATCAAAACAGAAACTAATAAAAAATGTGCCCAGTGCATGGCATAGATGCAATTTCCTTGCACTGCTTTATGAAACAAAAGTAGAGTGGCTGGCTGATTCTGCTGCTAGGGACTGGTGAGCAGGGTTAATCTACCAGCTGTAGCACGTTGACTGGCACAGTTTGGAGAGGCTGGCTGGTGCAGTGAAATTCATCCCTTACCAAAGCCACTTTGCTCAGCTTGTTGAGAGGTACTGCCTTTCAGTCCTTTAGGAAATCAGGTATTCTCCTTTTTTCAGAAGATAGGCTAAAGAAAATGGCTTTGATGAGTATGGTTTTTTTTAGCACATTCTAGAGAATGCGAGACAGAAATAATAAAGCATACCAAACATTTTTAGTATTGTCTCCTCACTGGGTACCTATTTTCAGATATTTTGGGTATTTTCTGCTTTCCAGAAATTTGCAGCATTCAAATAAAGAAATTTTAAATTTCCTAGATCAGCATCTTCATTCACCTATGTTAGGTTTGAGATAAATGGCCCTTCATGGATTTTTCTTCCATGAATTTTTCTGATTGCTTTTAAATTGCTGATAATCTTCAAATTTTCAGAGACTTCTGGGGCATAATTCCCAGTATGCAAAAAAATATTTAATTTTTCTTGGTTTGAATTTTTAGCCTCTTAGAGATATTTGATTGCTCACTAATTGCTTTGTGTCTCCATGTCACACAATGTTTTATACATACCAGCATGCCTTTCTCCTTATGTCACTTTGCAATGTGGAAAAAGCACACTGTTTCTGAGAAAAAGCTGTATGTTTGATCATCCTGTCATTTTATTTTTCAGATTTGTTTAATTTTTTTTCTGATAAGACAGTTATATGAGTAGAGAGTATTCAAGACATGGACTCTGATTTTCATTATGGTCTACTCATCTTCATGATTTTATTATCTAGAAGTAAAACAACTTGTGCAACTAACTGCTGTAAGAATACTTCTTGTACAGGAAATAAACAATAGCATAACTGGTGAATGGCTTAGAAAAGATAATTGAGAATATGAGTGGAATCTGCATTACTAATAACAAGAATCTAAACAAATCTATATTCTATAAAAATGACATAAATCCTCTCAGAATCTGAGATCAGAGACAATTTTTTACTAGTGTTAGTGAACATGTAAAATATTCACATATCAATAGTAATAAATATATACAAACTTCTTAAACAGAGGGTTAAATTAGTGTTGCGTGATACTTTAATGGTGAACAGATGGGTTCAGTAACTACTTATGAAAGGACTAAAATGAGAAAGAAGTATAACTTTAATTTGCAGAAAGAGAAACTTTCACTTCTTTTCTTATTTGAGAAATTGTAGCCCCCGATAAATGTATGGTTGCTTTGTTACTTCCACTGTCCATCCAGCATTTAAATTATTGTGTGACCCTCAGTGGTATCTACGGAGGGAGCTAAATGCAAGTCTTCTCCAAGTCTTCCTTGTCTCAGACCTTAATTCCAGCAATTGCAGTGTCCTAGATTGTGTTTATAATCCATCAATTTCATCAATTAAACAGCCAAGGAGATCAGTTCCATATATTGAAATACCCCCTCAATATTGGGCTTAGGCTGAGTCTTCCCAGTTTCTTCTCTTAAAGTATCCACTTTCCCTTTTCTCCTTCTGGGTTCCAAGTTCTAAACACAGGTGGTTTTTTTCCTAAACCACATTTGGAAAAGATAGTGAAGTGTCTTCCTCCTCTCTTCATGTGACAGACTCTTAGATGTGTCTGTTTCTTTTGACATCCAGTGTTAGGAGGAGAGTTGTAATCCTGGGAAGTGGAGACTAGCACAAAATAGTCCTTTGAACGACATGTGGCTGTGGCACCAGTAAATGTATCTCTGACCCTTAACGTGTTTTTTTAATGCTACTTTTTTAGAATGAATAGAGGAAATTTTATTGGAGACCATTTACACTGAGAGTTATGGGGGAAAATAGAGAGCTGTACAGAGAAAGGTGTCAGAAAACCTATCAGGATGTCCCTCTGGACAAACTCATTTGCTGCAGAAAATAATATGGATTCAATTTGTAATGAATTTTATGCTTCTCTCCTTTGTGGTATGATCCAAGAATTCAGAAAAAAAAATGTAAAAGCGAGGGACCATGCAGTACTTTGTACAGGTAAGACATAGATCAGTGCATTCTTAGTTTAGAAAATTATAGCTATTTCTTGTTTATCTGTTACAAAATCAAAGACCAAGTCTGTGCAGCAGCTGATCTTGGTGCAAATTTCTAGGCTATGTAAGTCTTTAATTCTACCAGTACAACTTGAAATGAAGTTTGGGGATTCAGTTTGCTGTGTTCCTTCCCATTCACGCCTGTGTTTTTCCAAACTTCCATCAGGGATGCTAATTTGTGTTAATTGATGCAGTTTTTTCCTCCTGTTCATGACAACACTCGTTGAGAATCTGCTTGCCAATCAAAAAGATCATAGTAGACCACAATGGAAAATTTACTAAGAATAACCAGACACTTCTGCAACTAATATCAGTAGCATTTGCCTATTACATATGCTTCCACATGGTGAAATAAAAGCTGCAGGAAAAAATTGTCAGGAGCATAAATTAACACCAAGAGAGATTTTTACAAGTTTGGAGAAAAAGCAAGAGCATATTTTTAATGTGTAGAATATGGTGCTGAAATGGAATGAAAAGCAAACCAAAACAAAATAGATTATTTGTAAACCTGAACCACACTATGTAAAGAAATAGAGTAATTGAAACCTTCCAAGTTATAGGATAGCACACTAAAACCTAAGTTTACAGCTCACCTAGAAATAGGAGGGCTTATAATATTAGGTAGCTTTTAAAGCTTGTTTTTTTTTTCACCTCTTTCCTGTAAATTTTAATGCTGTATAATGGAAAGAGAACACATTTCACTCATTTTGTGGTACCCTCTTTGCTGTGAAATGGTAATTTTGAGAAGACTATTGCCTTTCAGGAAAGTTTTTAATGAACTGGTAGCACATGCGTATACTCTGTCTAAATAACGTTGGCATGGAGGCTGGTGTTACAGTGAAAAGCAGTTTTCAAATTTTTGCTTTCATTCAGGGGTGCAAGATACTGATCTGCATCCTCCTGTGCATGATATCAAATTTTTGATCCTGTTCTAGCATGTGGTGAGTTAAAGCAAAAATATATTCACCTGAGGGAAGATGTCGTTCCCTTTTCCTAAGTGCCACAGATCTATCAATTTATCTCCTGATAACTGTTCCTAGACACAGCCCTTGATCACAAATCCACATTTATTATCCCATTCCAAAATCGACACTTTGAATATGTTTGACCTGCCTAATCGAAGTTTTCAGTTAAAAATCATATCCTTTACCTGAAATAAGAATGCCATCATTAGAAAAAAAATCAATCTATTTCAATGATTCCTGTAAGTGCCAGTGTTTTTTCATAGCTAAATTAACCCTTAGGCCAGGAATTTAGAAATGACATTGTATTTTTCAAGGCTAACAGTCAAAAGGAAATTGAAATACATACTGGAGACACCTAAAACATAATTCTTCAGTGAACATGAGTATCTTTAAAACATGCTACACTTTCCAGAAACAGAGGTTGAGGTTAAAAGATAGTATGTAAGCCATTTCTTCTCATCTACTCAACAGAGAAATGAAGAGTTCATCATGAAAGAATGCAGATCAGTAACAGAACAAAATACTGTGTTCCAGCTACTGATCTATAGCCCCACTAAAAATTGCATACAAGCTGTAGAACCAACAAAAAAACAAAAAACCGAAACAGGATAAAAAAATCAAACAAAGTTGAAGCAGGAGAGTCTGAGTTAGTTTTTTAGCTAACAAAACTACAAGGACTTGGAAATATTTCAGTATTTTTTGGCCTTGACCTGTATAAATGCTGGACTAACACATAACAGCATGACAACATCAGATGGTCCCAATTAATGATCTGACAATACTAATCAGGTGTTCTTTTGGTTGTTCATCCAGATGTAAACAGTTTTGCTCAGGAAATGATTGAGGGTGCACAAACAACAAAGTCCTCTTGGAACAGCTGTTATAGCAGGAGAAAAGATTTTGAACTCTGCAACTCATTAATTTACAAGGTTAGAGGAGGAGCATGTCAAGCAGTAGGGAGCATGAGAGCAGAACAGAGGACTGGATGAGGTCAAAGAAGCTGCCAGACCTCTGTGCTTACTGTTGGAAAGTTTTTCAGCTGCTAGGAGCAAGGAAAATAACTAATCAACTGTCTACTCCCTTTACAAGTCCCAGAACAACCTCTGAGGCTACCATCTGTCCAAAAGAGATAATAGCTTGACCACCCTGTCATTAACCATCTAAAAGCTGTGAAGTAGAAGTGGTTGAAAGTTTTCCACTGCAATACCTTTCTGTTAAAAGCACCTGATCTGAAAATATTCTGTTTTAGAGGAACAGATGCACTTCTTGAATCTGCAAAAAAAACCCCTACCTATATCAATAGGAATGTTCCATCGGTGATTCTAATTTTCCTGCCTTGGGCTTAGGGCAGGGCTGTGAAGCAAGTGCTCAAAAGTTCTCTGATTACTGTTCTCTGTGATGAGTGGCTCCTGATGAAGTGTGTTGAACTGTCAGTGCAGAATTGTACACAAGCCACAAGAGCACCTTTCATAAGATCCCAGTCTTATGCCAAGTGCCTGACACACAGAAGATAACTGCTATGAACTCCAAAAACATAGTACATATGGTCTGTCTAAGCAACCAGTATATGCAAATTTGTTCACTTAATGCAAGTAAGCAAAATTACATGGGACAAATAGAGATAAAATGTTTGAATAAAAAACCACATATAAAAAGAATAGAATTAAATAAAAAAATTGCTTGCAAGTTGTCATTTAAATGCATTTGCCCTTTCAACTGACTGGGACATTGGACTGCCTAAAGACGTCCTGTGGAATGTGTTGGGGTGCTCTGTTTCATGCTTCCTACTTGCTGCTGTCAGCAACTGTAAAATAGTTATCAAAAGCAGTTTTTTACTGAACTGGCTGTAGCTAAGACTTCAGATAGACTAGAGGATGTACTAAACTGGAGTTTATATTCTCCAAAAGAATCTACAAGTCAATTCATTATTTCACTGTCAGTCTTAGTAGTGGCAGCTTTTAACTTTGTACGGGGTGTGCAGGGATTTTGAGTGGACACTGTCCAAAAGTACAGCCATCTGTAGCAGTCCAGTGGATTTTGAAAATGAACTGAAATTGAAAGGCTGCAGAGTCTAATGTAGAAATCTCAGGTGGGGAAGGTGAGAGCAGGTATTTTTCTGGATAAAGAAAATCATATATATGTTTTTACATATATATGTGTGCAGGTTGTCCATATCTCATTAAAGACATTTTGATCAGCATACACCAAGACACTGGGCTAGCTGTTTCATTCTTTTACAGGCTATTAGAAACCTTTAGGAAGCAAAGTAAGTTTTGTGTGATCTCAACGTTGATGACACTTCTCAAGTGGTACAGAACAACGAGAAATAGGAAACAGTAAACCCTTGAAACTAAATAATAAACGTTAAATTTCATATAAAATATGCCAGTAATTACAGTAAGATCTGAGGGTTGGTTTTGGCCCATCAGTCCAGTAATATGGGTAAGCACTTTAAAGGGCACATCCATACATTTAAAGAAGAGGAGAAGAGAGAAGAAAAAAAAAAAATACTGCATGTTTGGAATGGAGTAATATATTCAAAGTGTAAAGTGAACATTACTAACAATTGATGCTCTACAAAGCGTCCTAAACAGTAGCGGGACAAAGCAAGAGCAATTATGTCCAAATCAAATACCAGCAAGGCAGCATAAATTCTTACACTAGAGAGTAAATGAAGCCAAATTTGGAGGACCCATCAGCTGGATTCAGCCAGGATAAAATAAACCAAGAACTGAAGCAGTAAATTGCACATATGTAGAAATATGTCAGTCCCTGATCTGTCACCCTTTGAGATATAGCATCACAAACACAGAATTTAGTTTACCAATTTTCTATGTCCCAAGAGAGATTTACTATGCACGATGTCACAGATTTCTTGCTGAGCATGAGTACAAAAAATGCAGTACACCCACAGGCAGTACCAGGGAGTAAAATAAACAGTTATTTGCAGACTGATAGGGTCTTAATATTGCACATTGTGGTGGGCTACTCTTGCTTGGACATAAGGTGCCAACAAAAGCCACTGTATCACTCCCCATGCTCAAGGGAGTAGGGAAGATAAAATATAGTGAAAGGTTCATGGCTTGAGTAAGGGCAGGGAGAGACCAGTTACTGTCAAACAAACAGACTTGTGGAAATTATTGATTTTATTACCAAACTAATCAGAGCAGAGTAATGACAAGTAAATCCAAATTTTAGGAAGAGCTTTCCCATCTCTTCTCTTCTTCACAGTGTAACGTTATCTCCAATTCTCCTCCCCCCAGCAGCACAGAGTGACAGGAAATGAGGGCTGTGGTCAGTTTACTCTAGATTGTCTCTGCCTCTCCTTGCTCCTGACTGTGGGACCCCTCCCACAGGAGACAGCTCTCTATAATTTTTTCCACAGTTAGTGGGAACTAACTTCCCATGGGCTGCAATGTTTAATGAACTGCTCCAGTGTGCGGATGATGGACTCAGGATTGGTGATCCCTTTTTCTCTTCTATCTGATTTCCTATTCACTTTCTCTTTCTTCCCTCTTTTATTTTTTTATTTCTCTTACTATTAGAACATAGGGGCAAAGCATATATCAGTTTCCATGTTGAGTGTGTAGTATGTTAATAAAATTTTATGAGCTTTTTTGGACTCTTGACTTTTTTTTGCCGTTCCTTTTTACCCATGAGGACCTACAAATTTTGGCGTAGGAGTGAGAGGTGACAGCTCTACACAATCATGACAGCATAACGAATGTAGTGTGCAGTCTTCAGTGACAGATTCAGAGTTTTACCCAGAGAGAATAAAACAGGATTTACCTAAAGCAAATTTGACTAGTCTGTGAATCAGCAGAGATAGAAGTGAAATTTAGATTTCTATGATTCATAGAAAATTTAGCAGATTATTAGGACAGCATCAATTAGTTTCTACATTGTTCTAGATTTAAAAAATAACAGTTTTGGGAAAACTCTCAGCAGAGTTGATGAGAACCCATCTGAACATGAATTTTCAGGAGACTGGATGGGAAATTAAAAGCCTAATGATCTGTCTCCATTTTCACACAAGGTCAGAAAAGAAAGAATTACAGCCCAAGAGTGGAATCAATGGAATGGAATGTGTACTAGTCAAATAGTTGAAGACCAGAAAGAACATCAGTTCAGAGAAAATATGACTGGTCACTAAAAAAAGGGCTCTCATTACTGAAGCACAAAATGTCAAAATCAGTTCAGATACAATCTGATTAATGAATAAAGATAAATGTGAAGGATATATACTTGTTTCATCATCAGGTGACAGAAAACTTTATCATCAGTGTAAGCACCACAGGACAAGATGTATTACAGAAGATTACAGATAAAATTAATTTAATTTTGTGCACAGCACGTGTGTTTTGAAACACCTTTCACTGATATATTGGGACAACTGTTATTTAAGAACATTACTTGGCAATGTTCATGAGATGGCACTGAAGCACTACTCAGTAAAGCATCAGTGCTTAGACTCTCTGACACCACCATGGCAGTCACCATTTGAATATATCCATCCAGAGAAATTTTTGGACCTCATCTGAAAACAGTTGTCATCTCATATGTAAGACAATTTCTGAATAAATTATGCCCAGATTGAGACGTAATTACTATGTTGACCATCACAAAAGGCATGTAAACAGAACACTGTAGTACGGTCACATCACTATCTATGGAAAGCAATGCCATCTAGAAAAATCTAATAATACAAGCTGCAACATATTTGGATATAGCTGCAAAAATATTTAAAAATTTATGTTACCTCTAATACAAAAATGTGTTTTTTTAGGTCCTGCATAGAACTGCAGTCAAACATGTCAAAGCCAGGGAATTAGATTTTACCTCTAATGTGATCAAAGTCTGCACCTGAAATAATTTTATGAAACAGAGAGAGATAATGTAATTTCACCTTCACATAAAGTCTTCACATAAAGTTTTTTATGAGGATTGGCTTCACAGGGTATGATGGGCAATGGAGCATAGTGGGCTATAGAAGATGCTGTGGTATTCTGTTAGTGCAGAAGATTTGTTGATGGTAAATGATAGGAAAAATAGTCTGAGAAGATAGAAAAAACCCCATCAATATAAAATTAGAGTGTTTGCTTTTCTCAGAATGAAGATATTCAGAAAGAGCTAGACTGGTATGCAAAGAAGCAGCTGTGTCTGAAACTACAAAAATCAAATAAAAATCAAATAACCAAATGGAAGTATAATTGTCTAGCAAGACTGATGAAGTGCATAAAAGCTACTGGCACTTTAACGAGCACTTACATGCTTATTTTTTCCAAAATTCATTGTATCTATGAGATAACTCAGCATAATGGGCCATTCTTGAATTAGAGGCTACTTTTGCACAATTGTATGTTTAAATAATCATGAATTAGACAAAAAAGAAGGTTCTGCTACCACATATTAAATCTGCCAGTTGGGACCATTAAAAAGGGCAATAATTTTGTTACTCCCCTTTGTAAAGAGATTTATGGTCTGTTGACAACAAACGTCATGTTACACATAGTCAAGTGTTTAAATGACTGGAAATTTATTATCCATTATATGAAATGAATCAAGTTTTAAAGGGTAAATCAGCCTTTGGTTTTTTTTTTTTTTATTTGTGTATTTTTTTCTTTGATAACTTCTGAATTACATCCTTTCAATATAGCCATTAGAGAAAACAAGGTTGCATTTAGTTGGCAAAAGCCATCACAAATAAAGGCAATAGAGACCTACTAAGAATTACAGGAAAAACAAATATAAAGCCAGAGGGAGTAGGAGAGTCATAACAGCTGTAGAAAAGAAATAGGACCAGAAAGAAAGTGACTGAAGACAATTTTCCCCCATTTTGTGATGCATAAGATTATCATGGGGATATTGCTACCGTACCATATTGCCTAATAAAACAAAACAAAACAAAACAAAACCAAACAAACGAAACAAACTAAAACACCTGGGCACTTACATATAGGACTTACATTCCCAAATAATGCTTAAACAGGCGTTTACAGGAACTATTTGGAGATGTAATTTTACTCAGGTTTATATCCTTGTCTCTATATAATGAAAAAAAAGGGAACAAGCCCTGTTTCAGTTGAAAAAAAATCATAATCAAACTTTGTTTTGTTATGTGGTGTCAAGGGAATTAATGATGCAGAACAGGAATAACTGAATCGGTATCTAGATATTTGTGTCAATTAAACACATCTATTGAAAGCTCAGCCTACTGAATGTTTACTTGGTGTATCCAATTATGAAACAGTTTCCACTGCAAGCTGTTTTTCTCCCAGATTTTGGAACACCTCTCTAAAGTTTATGCAGTTCTATTCACCCTAGTTCTCCTTTCAGAAGCAGCACAAGTAATGATGAAACCAATTTTAAACAGGCTATTAACAACTTTTTGTCTCCTATCTAGTATTTTCCCCTTTACATGTACTGTTCTGCAGTGCAACAGATTGAAAATAAAACGTTTTCAGAATTTTTACATGACATACACAAGGGAAAGTAGATCTATTTGTTTACTTTTATAAGGAGAAAGCTTTATACCTGTTTGAAAACCATCTCTGTTAATTATTCATTGACTGTCAGAACACTGCTTGAATTTGAATCGCACAGTCACAGAATAATTTAGATTGGAAGGCACCTTCAAGTCACCTATTTTCCGATTTTCTGCTCAAAGCAAGCTCAGTTGTACTAAGTTGTGTGAATGTGATGTTTGGTGGGACTATCAGGCATGATGGGCATCAGCTGGCACCAACTGGTTTATGGGGAAAACGAGTGAATCTCTGCACATTCCCAATGGCAGTATTGTCACATGCATTGTACAGAAGAAATGAGTTACTTGTAACTGTGCTTTTATGTGCATTTCAATATGCAACAGCAGCACTGAAAACATCTGGAGCCCCAAAAATGCCATATAAAACTCAGATGAAGAATCTTGTTTTCTACTGCACATTCACATTGGTAAAACCCTCTAACAGAGTTTTCTGACATTGTTTTCATCCATATATGATCTACATTAATATTTATGTTTAAGAGAAAAAAAGAGAGAAACAGATGAATGATTATATGAAAACCAAAATACAAATACAAAAATGAGGAAAAAAATTATAAGTAAAACAACTAATACATGTTAGTGCTGCAAGTACTCAGGAAAATATCTAGCTGTCTGATAACAAAATTATAATGGAAATAACTAAATGACTTAAGAAAACAGATTAGCAGGATGTAAGAAAGCATTTATGTAAATAGCAAGACAGCAAGTAAACAAAACAAATCACATGCAGTCACACAACTTGCACCTTTGACAAATAGATAGATAGATAGATGATAGATAGATAGATAGATAGATAGATAGATAAAATATTCTTACTCTGGACAAGGACAGAATCTAGAAATAGGATACCCAGACTCCCCAGCTTTATAAGAAGGCATAGAAGAAAAAGTTTACAATAGAGGAACTATGCAATCACAGTAAGAAAACATAAATCTGCAGATTTATGTCCCTGATAGTAAACATTGTTAAGCACTAGCAGTAATCAGAACAGGCATATTTGCTTAACAAAATTGCAGAATATATTTTGATTGGTTTTTGGTTTACTTCTTATACTCTGTAATTTATTCGTATCACTCCAGCTGGCAAGAACAGTGTTGCCAGACACTTTTGTGTTTATGACCCTGGAAACATACATGAGAGAACAGAATAGAAAAAAAGATAGTGAGAGTTATTTAAAGAAATCCCATATGATATCTTAGTGTGAAAAAGAAAAGGTCTCAGATAAGCAATTTCATAGTTGTTTATGAGCATATTAAATTATTAAAACAATATTAATGGACAGATTAATTATCAACAATTATGAATAGAGTTTTCTTACACTTATTATATTTTAATGGATTACAGGGGTATAGCTCTATGGTCAGCCTCTTTTTCCTGCATCCATTGATTGATTCAGCAGGAAACTAACTCCTTCTTCTCTCTTCTCCTTCCCCTCAAATTTTAGCCAGATTATCTCTCTGATATAGAATACTGCACATTTCCACATGTTCTAGCACAAATTAGTGAAGAAAAATTGCACAAAGCCATTGAGATTAAGATTAGTTTAAGATTGGTTCAAACTATCAGGAAACCTCATATTAAAAGCTTAATACTGCAAACAGAATCAACATTGAAGTACTAGTATTGCCAAGTTCCTCTTTATTGCTTGGTGCAACACTTTTGTTCATTAGCTTGGTCTACTTTGAGTACTTCCATCTGCATTCAAGAAGCTGGTTAATCATTTCTGTCAGCCCATCTTGATATGGAATTAATATTACATACATGAAAATTACTTATGACCTGGAAAATTCTAATCCAAAATATTCCCTTTCACAAGGTCATACAACCCATTGATGCTTCAATTCTTTATTTCTTTATTTTAATCTTAAAATATTATATGGTGCCTCAGCAGATCATTAGAGACTTTCACAGGTCTGGTGTTTAAATTAGCACTTCAGCTAATTAAACTATTAATTCCTCCTTGTGCATCTTAGACCACATTTTAATAAAAAGTTGGATTTTTCACAGTATGTCTTTTGAAAACGTGGAGTTAAATTTAGCTATATAATATTCTCATTCATATATAATAGAGCTAACTGGATGATCTTCTTTATTTTCTTCCTTTAGGGACCTGTACTTATTTATCTACTAATGACTCCCTTCTTATAATTCCTAACTCTGACTGTATATTTACCTTCCTCACAGTATTCTCAAAAGTCTTTACTAGTGCTGCAAAGCTTGGACATGCAAGAGCTGGACTTTAAATCCTTGCTGGACAGAAAGTTAAGCTTCTCAAGAGTTGTGAAAGACCCTAGAGATGGAGAAAGAAGGACTTAATGTCAAATGAAAGACTAAGTTGCTCAGAGCATCAAGGTGGAGCTACTAATGGATTGGCGTGCCATATTCATAGTGCTGTTGCAGGACTCAAGACTGTTGACCAGCTTTGGGCTCCACAGTAGAAGACAGGCATGGAGATCTGGGAGTGAGTCCAGCAGTGGGCAGTGAATACAATCAGGAGCTACTCCCTCACTAGGAAATGTTGAGGGATCTGGACCTGTTTAACCTTATGAATATAAACAAGTATTTGAAGGGAGGGTGGCAAGAGGATGGAGCCGGGCTCTTCATGGTGGTGCCAACCAATAAAACAAAAGGCAGCAGGCAGAAACTGATGCACAGGCAGTTCCAAGTGAGCATGAGGAAGAACCCTACTTGGTGAGCATAAACTGGAACACATTTTCTGGAGAGGTTGTAGAGTATCCCCTATTGAAGGTATTCAATAAATGTCTGGATGCAATCCTCTGCCATGGGATGATCCTGCTTGAGAAGGGAGGTTGGGCCAGGTGACCCACTGGAGTTCCTTCCAACCTTAACCACTCTGGGATTCTATGATTTTGTGTGACCCCATGTGTAAGGACTCAAAGAGAATAGTTGCTTGCTTCAAACATTGTCAAGATCACAGAATGAGCTTGCCATAGGATGAGCCAGCACAATGGGCCTGAGATAAGCAGAGAGGGGAAAAATTCATGACAGGGAGGCACCAATTGCAGGCCTGGCAGGGGCAAGATCTGGTTAGCACATCCTGGGTAATGCATCTAGACAACAATTCCCACTGTGGCAAACTGTGGGAAAGGAAGCAACAACTCATACACTTATCACCCCAAGTTATGGAAGAGATAACATTTGCAATGATCACTAAATCATTTCCAGATGCTTCATTTCTGAGCCCTTCCATCGGAAGACTGCATGATCCACAGTGTTAAAACCCTCTCCCCAGGAGAGGTACCCGGACATTCCATGTGAACCTAAATGTACATCAGCCTGTTGAATTCTTTGTTTCGTGGGCATCCCCCATCACAAATGGATCAAGGGCTGTGACCATCACTTTGACCATTAGACACCTACTTTTCTCATTGCTGAACCCACAGGTGTTGATATCTTTCATCTTCACTGTCTATTCTTATGCTTTCTTTGTCTTTATTTCTTTTCTGTGGAAATTTTCTTAATGAGTTAATAGAACAACTCAAAACAAATTCCATACATCTTTATCCTGTACCTAAATTATCTCTTAGTCTTTATAGCTCCTGTAGATGGCAAACTTCCTCCACTGAGAATTCTCACTTGTTGTAAAAAACCTCATAAGTTAACCTTAAATTTCTTTAAAAGGATACCTAGTATTTATACAGAAACTGAAAAAAAATCCATAGTTTTATTATCTATCATGTTACATTTCAAAGGCAAATAATGAGTTTTTATCAGATACTTAGAGTTTTAAAATATTGTTTTCGAGTCAGTTTTAGACTTGGATAGAAGAATTATATTTAACCTTGGAAAGTTCTCTTCTCCTCAAAGGCCAGTCATTATCCTCAGAGTGTTTTATCAACTGCCTGTCACTGTGTTGCTGTCTTTTAGGTTATACTGCAAGGTGCTCTGCTCCCCTGCACTGCAGAGAGCTTTTGGAGCATAAAGTTGTTTTCCAAACGGCACTATGGTTAAGCTGGTGTTTTGACTAACCCTTTCAATGTTCAGTTTAGTTCTGGGCCCAGATTTAAATCCTGCCTTCATTGTTACATTTGAGTCAGCTGCAAGCACTATTGATAAAGTTGTTCCTGGGTTCACTTCTCTTAAAATTTGAAATTACCCATATATTCTTCTCAGTGAAATACAGAATTACTCCACCAAAGTTCGAGTTCTATTTCTTGGATTGATTGCATGTATTTTCAACATAATATTCTAATGTCTTTGTTTTAGATTATGATATGTCAGTGTCTGCTTTTCTGCTTTTATATTTAAATTTTATGCAGCTTCAGCAGCCCATATCACATTAAAAATATATATACTTACTTATTTCATTGGTCCCCATACTCCCCCCTTCCTTTCTTCCTCTCTCTCTCTCACCTTTTTACTTTTTTTTAATAGAAATATTTCTACTACGGTAAACTGTGATAGGTTGGACAGATTTTTAAAAAAGCTTTTACTTGTACTAATCCATTTTAGGAACTTCTTTATTGGTTTAGAGAGGCAATAATTCTTTTGTGGCACAGCATGACAAGCCAGAGAAATAGAAGAGAACTTCAAAATGTACTCAAATTTTTTATGAAGTTGCACCTGACTTTAAAAAGATTTATGCTTGATTTCTTTTTATTGTCTTCTCCTTAATATTAGTGATATCTGTTTGAAGGTAACTGTATGTTAACCCAGAGGACTGATTAGAAATCATGGGAAAGTACAGTCAATATAAGGGGTCAGAGAGTGACACAGAGAACCTTAACCTCTTAAATTGGGAAAAACAGAGTTATCCTGTGTACTAACAAGTTTTCATCTGATGAGCTGCAGGCAGCTCATTAAAACTTGGTTGTATTACTTAACATGCGATCTCTATACACCTCTCCAGCATATGACAGCTGAATGGGAAAAGTAAATGAAATCCAAGATTTTAGCACATGAATTATTTCCAGAAGAACTGAGAATGTTATTGCACAGGACTGAGCTGAAATCTTCTTGGGATAATGCACTGAAAAAAACTCTACCAGCAGATATAGGGAAGGACAGCTAAAAGGAAAAGAAAAATGTAGAACTTGTCCTATTGAAATGAAAAAAAATTGCTTTGCTTACATAAGTAGAAGGAAGAGGAGAGAGAATATCAATACTCTTTGTTTAGACACGGAAAAATCAGACAAGAGAAGACCTATTAAAGCTAAAGGATAAAGTTGTCAAAAGAAGAAAAAATATAATGTGACCATGAATAAATTTATGTTGCTAATTAGTAATTTCAAACCATGAGAAGCATCAAGTATTGGAATGACATTTTATTCAGAGCAATGAAGGACAAAAAAATTCAAAAACCTTCTAAGATGAAGATTAGGAAATGTACAAGAAGGCTTATACAGTATGTCTGCCTTCAATAACAGGAGTTCAAGTCACTGACCTAGAAATCTTATAGCTTTGAGCTCCCAAGTACACATGTATTATTTTAATTTTGAAGTTAATATAAAAGAAATTGCATTTTAGTCCAGATTCTATAAATCAAATATTAATATTTGGCTATTTTATAACTGCATAAATTTCTTTAGAGGAGCTGTTACTCTAGAAGATAGTTAGATGCTCTTTGAGCAACTGTGATAATATTAACTCCTTTTGATTGATACACTGAATGTGACCACATAGTATGCACTAGCTGGAACCATTTCCATGTAATTATTGCGGTGACATTTTTCAGAATAGCACTACTTGACATTTACAGTGAAATGTAATGCCATTCTGAAAAATGTTTCCTTATATTCACTTTTTTGGTGGACTTTTTATTCTGCTATCGCAGTAGGACACACACTGTATATGAACTTTCACTTGTACAGTGATTTTCTTTAAATTGGTATAAGGATAGAAATTTTATTAAATTTAGCCCTCTGTTGAGTACTGTTTAAATTTCTCAGTATATGTACACAAATTTTTTGTGTCAATTATTACTACTGCTCTGAAAATATTATACTGAAAGGATAATAAGACAGACTGAAGTATTTTTGCATTCTTCTGAATGCTGCAAATAGAAAAATAGAACTCATATTAAAATTTTAAAAATTTATGACCTCCAAATTAATTTTTTCCTAGAATTTAATTTAATTTTATTTAATATATCATTTCCTTTGTTCTCCATTCATTTTAAAACAAAAAAATAGGGATTTTCTTTATGTAGTACTTTGAGAGACTGCAGAAATATGATCAGTACTTTATGCGGCTTTCTTGTTTTTATTTGCTTGGTGAGCAGCTTCACTCTGCATTTTAGGAAAGAATAAATATTTATAAATATAAAAGTGAGACACAATTTTTTTATCAGTCACTTCTACACAATTTGAAAATATCAGTTACATTGCATATTTTTATGTGCAACATAAAGACTTCCTAACATTAGGAAAATAGGGACTTAGATGCAGCCTGGTATCTTTTCTACACTCCCATCCCAGTTTTATTGTAAAATTTGTCCAGAAATAATATATCTACCTATAATAATCTTCTTTTCTTGAAGAGAATTCCAGCTCTGAGTTATACACCATTTGCTTCCTTGCAAATTATTAGTGTGCAATTATTAGCATTACATCAGCAAAATTCTTGGCTCTCCTGTATCATACCAAGGTGCCCAGTATAAAAACGCTGGGTGCAGCATCTGTCAAAGGAACAATAATTGGCCCCAAGATTTCCAGCATAAAAATAATATATTACAGGCTGTTTCATGCTGCTGTGTCTTTCCTTTAGGATGTGGTGAGATATTTTCTGTCATCATCCATCACTGGCAATTGCTGTCCCTTTCTAGATGGGTGATTAACAGACACCAATGATATTGTAGGAATTTGTAGACTATGCAAACCATTCTGCTAGCATAACTCTGCCAGCTACAGCGTCAACAAAAACTTTCTCCATTTTTCACAACAATTTATTATACATCTTTGAAAGTCCCAGAAGCCTTGGCATCTTTTCATATTGCCGGAGTGTGGAACCCAAAAAATTAACTTACATGAAAATTCCTTGGTCATTAAATACAACATTTTCTTAGGCCCCATTGTTTTATTGAAATAAAGAAAAAGTCTTTAACATCTCCTAAGAAACAGCTTGTGATTTTCCAGGTTCTTTTCTTTAATTGTTTTGTAGTCCAGCCTATTGATCAACAGTTTACTCATTCAAATTGGCAGATTTTAACTGTGAGTTTGTAGAATTCAGATGGAAATTGTAGAGTATAAATAGTCTTTAGTCATTCTGATACAATAATTTACTGGATATTTGGAGGAATTAATTCTTTTGATATTGAAATAAGTTACTGTTTCAACAGATATTTTTGGAAGAATTTTTGTCACTTTAGGGTTTTTTTATTTTTTTTTTTACCTAGTTTTCCCCCCTTGAGGGATCATTAATAGTTTGTCTTTGGTTTTTGATTTAAGAGTTAGGAAAGAAACTCCACTGCTTTATATGACGCCTTTGTTCATTACTTAGAAATTCAGATGCATAAACTAATACTCTCATAAGTTTTTTCTTTAGATTATTAGTGCTATTCTGTAAAAATATTAAATTTCTGACAATATCTCACTTTATAGTCATGCCTTGCTCCATTTTAGCTCACTGTCCCATCACAGCCATTTCCCAGCTCTTCTGTGTTAGCTTTATCCTTAGCTTTTCTTCTCTTTGTAATTAAGGCTATCCTACTCCAATATTTACATTTTAATAATTAGTGAAACCTCTCTCTTGCTTTTTCTACTTCAATACAACTTTGTATAAGTTCTCACTGCATTTTTTTCCATTTTATGTTGCAAGGTCCTTTGTGTCTAGGCTTTGTCCTGAGCTGTCCAAATAGCAGTTGTTTGTCCCCTAGTAGTATCTACTTCTAGCTCTTCAAAATGTTTCTCTTTTTGTCCAAGTAAATGTTATGTGAGTCATGTAAGACTTATTTTTAAATGCATGAAGGGGGAAAGTGTGATAGTATGTGAGTAGGAACTGCTAGGGGTTGCCAGACCAGGTGGCTCATCAGAGGTCAGCCTGCTCAGCACAATTCCTCCAAGTCCAGCTGGCAGCGAGGTGAGCACATATTCCCAGTGGGAACACATGCATAGACACACAATGCTCATGTAAGTGTGCATGTGGGTGGCCACATGGAGAAATAGAGATAAAATAAAAGCAGAAAAATCTTGATCCTGCTCTAGCTGATCAAAATATAAATCAGACATGGGAAATACAGAAGTATAGATATTATAGTTTCATCCAGTAGCTGGCCTTAGGCTTTTGGCTAGCAGCCGGCCCTTGGACCCACCAGGTGTCCCCAGCTGTCTTGTGTAATAACATGCAAATGGACCTTTCCAGTAGTTGGTACAGAACTAGGGACACACCCAGAGCTGACTGGCAGAGTCCTGGCTTCTCTAGTCACTCCTCCTGAAGCCAACACTCACATTCTTTGGTCCTTCAGAAACCTTCAACATCCCTGATACTGGTATTTCTCTGGCTAGTCTGGTCTGATGCTCACTGCTGAGGTACCTGCACATCAGCACACACACTGCACACACATTCTGCTCTCCCCAGGTGCTGCACCATGGACACGTGGGCTCTGACCCACGGCCTGACTCCAGGAGCTGCACTCAGGCCTCAGATTAATGGGGCAACAGACACCCCTCAGCCAGTTAGGAAAGGAATTTTATAAGAAGGCAAGAGAGATTTCTGTCTATTCCCTCTATTTTACCATGCTTCCTCCTCCTCAAACCCTTCCCTTTCCCCATCTTAGCTTCTCCTTCAAGCATTAGGTAACAAATCTTGCATAATTCCAGAATTCTCTTCCCAGCATTTCATAACAAGCCACATCCACCAAGGCTCTTTTCACATGTATCAAGTAGAAGCAAATTTAAGCAAATTTTCACTAGCAACTTCTCCATCACCCATCTGACAGATTTAAGCTCAGTAAAGGAAGAGTTAAAGAGCTATCATTATGACTTTTTTGGGCAAGGCAGGGGCTAAGTTCAGTCCCATTTTGAGATCTTTCATGGAACAAATATCATGTGTTGAGAGTGATTTTTAGATTATAATTTCTGGAGGTAGTTTTCTCCTTATTGCACATATGCTGCATATTCTACATACTGGGTCTGTAATATGATTTAAAATGGCAATATACCACAAACCTATCCACCACTAGGTTCTTTTTCTGATTAGCTTCTATTTTGAAAAAAAAAAAACCCAGATGAATATATAGATGTCATCCTTCTGATGTTGAGTGTATGTGTTTTTAATTCATCAAAAATGCAACAGAAGATTGAGTGAACACATAAATGTGTTTGAAAATACCTCTCCTAAGGCTTTGCACATTTTGTGCTATGTCTTGGTGGCAACAACAGCAACGGTCTTTTACTAATGTGTATATTTTTATACATTCAGTGAATTGTTTCTCCTTGCCCATAAAAGGCTCTGCTAAAGAAAATTTGGACATATATATTTTTGAATTACTACTGCTAGCCTTTATTTTTTCTGATTTGTATTACATTTAGAAAGATGAATGCAATATCCAATGTACACTTATAACAAAAAATACATATTTTAAAATCATCTGAGCAAAAACTTACCCAACTGTACTGCAAAATATTGAGAGCTAGATTTACTTAAATCAGGCTCGCTTTAAGTATGTATAACTTAATTTATTTCTTTTATATTCTCCAAAGGATAATAAAATGAATGTGGTGATACATACAGAAACCAATTTTAAGCTACCGCATTGAAGCAGGAAAATGCTATGTGTTACCAGTATTCATAAAGTCTGATCAGAATAGCTTTGTTGGTAAACGTTTACTAGCAAAAAAACCACCAACATAATATGAGTAGAACCCAGTCTTCTCTGAGGATTTTGGCTCTCTGATTTCACTAACTTCTACATGGGGCTTACTTCTTGAGCCAACAGACTACAGAATACAAATTCCAAAAGTTAATTAAAATATTAATAGAATTTAAAAAATAATCTGAATAACGAAAATGTGCTAAACACCACTGCTGAAATAGTTAGGCAGTGTATAAAAGGCTTGAGAGTCTTAATCTAACCATTACGAAAACTTTTTCAGATGAGTGTTACTGATTAAAATTTTTAAAATTAAAGCAAAGAGACTATAAAGAACTTGAAAAATGCATCCTTTATCCTTAGGAAGTTATAACAGTATGTTCACACAAAATTATTTCAGGGATATTACAGCAAATAATTTCTGTGTGAATTGGGGCTTTGTGTTGTTTGTTTTCTGTAATTTGAAATTCCACTTGTGGGACCATCTGTAATCGTACCATCTAATGATTTTAGAGATAACTCTCAATAACTGCATTCTGATGTCAGTGGACTATAAAGTTTTCTGCAACAATGGAATTAGAGTGTCTGTTGGAGAAAGGGTGCATATCTTGTAAGGAAATTTTTGCAGTAGGAGAAAGAAACTTGAACACAATATTTATGGAATTCAATATTTTTCATTCATTACCTTTAAAAAGGTTCAGGACTGTGAAAATGTTCCATTTTACAGTGCACAATTCAATTACTTAGATTTCTATTTGATCAAAATATATACAGTATTTTGCTTCACTTACATCAAAAAGGTTTTACCTTTCTATTATATGAAAGTTTTTATATTGCTCCAGTGGTGTTTACGAAATTGATATTAGTCATAGTTGTGAAAGACTAAGTCAACAACCACCTACCTGCTCATGATGGCTAAATTAAATCTTATCATACATTTAATTAATGCCTTTTTTATTCCATGCTTACACAAGGTTAATTCAATTAATTCAATACTGATCAAAATAGCAGCAGGGTGCTGCTTATAGGCTGATAGCACATGATCTGGGAGTGTTTGAGCATCCTCCTGAAGGTGGTGGGCTCGTTAGAGGGCCAGGATGCACCTTTGCCAGTTGCTTTTGTGAAATTTTAAGGTGATGATCTCAACAGACCTGGGGCAAATAGAAGTTTGATGGTATCTGGATGTTTAGCCTGTCACCTCTACATCTCCCTTGCACCATCCTCTTGACTGAAGGATGGATTTAACTTGTATGGTGTGATTGGGTTTTTTGTATTTTTGTCCTGCTTAGGCTGAGACATTAAGCAGATTATTCTCTACATCCAGCAAATTATAACATCACTGTCTGCCTCAGTATCCCCTTTCTGGATTCTTAATACTTTTTCTCCCACACTTGAATCTGTCCCTTTCACCCCCATGAGCATAAAACTTGCTCTCATTTACTCCTTTGCCTTTGATCCCAGATTTGATGCATCTGTACTCAAGTAGGATTTTTCTGATACTGTCTGTTGATTTTGGCTGGGGCAAAGTTAATTTTCTTCACAGTAACTAGAAAGGGGGCTATGCTTTGAATTTGTCCTTGGAACAGCATCGATGGCACGGGGATGTTTTTGCTATAGCTGAGCAGTGCTTGCACAGTGTGAAGGTCTTTTCTGCTTCTCACTCCATTATACCAGGCAGGAGGCTGATCATGCACAACAAGTTGTGAGGAGACACAGCCAGGACAGCAGACCCCAGCTGATGAGGAGATCCAGATGCCTTTTGTGGTGCTGTCTGTGTGTGTTACCTGTCATGTCCATTTGTCTTCTATATCCTACTGAATAATACCTTCAGCCAGTACCTGGGCAGGGGTCAAATAATGTGCTTCTAGCCTAACAGTGCAACCCCATTACCTTCTATATGAGATATATTAAATATTAATGTAACCCTAGTTTTAATTCAAATAGAATGATTTCTGATGCAGTTTAAGTACTGGATGCAAAAACTGCCATGTTTTCCTTCCTCTAGTAGATTTCTTTCATACTGTTGATCAGAAACTACCATTTATTTCTTCTGGTTATTTCAGCAAGATAACAGTTTCTGGGAGGGATGTGGTGCGCTATATTTCCATCACGTTCCCACAAACAAAAATTACTGTCTGGCATACTGCATTGAAATGCCAGGAGGGCCTGAGCATGGTCACGTGCTGCACGGCTATGTATCTTTGATAATGAGACCCCAGGAGCCTCTCCTGGGACCTGCATTTCAAAGCAGGAATATTTTCTTTTAAAACAGGCAGTGAAGTTATTACTTTGTAGATAATGGCCACTGGTACAAATCCTCAGCAGACACGAGTTTCATTCAGCAAGAGGGAGTTAAAATCCACATAATATGCCAGCAAGATGCAAGCCCTGATCTCAAAGGCTTTAAATTATGCTGGGGTTGCAGCCTGCTTATTTGCTGAAGTTTTGCAGATAACAAGTCAAGGTTTACAGGGCAAGGATAGGTTGCTAGATCGATTGACTCTTTAGTCTAGTGTTTTAGACACTGTTTGTTCAAAGCTTAATTCTCTAGTTGCGTTGAATAGTATCAGGATGACATGCAGAAATAGCGCAAAGAAGCAGGTTTTCATTCTCATCTCTCTCTCCTACAGGGTGCTTTTCCTTTAATCTGTTTTCTCATTTGGAATATGTGCATTTTGGAAATAAAAGTGCAGAAGGATTTGGAAATGACTGTGGTGTTTCATGGGAAAGACTAAGAATCACTAAGTTATCACTTCAGAAAGATGAGTGACAACTGTCTCCCTCTAGTAATTTCAGAATCGTAGCTATATTTTGTAAGGGATTTAATTTTCTACATTTGTAGGTGAGTTTTGAGCATATTCTGACAAGTGTCTGGGTTACTCTGGAATGAGTGAAATTTAGAGAGATGATAATCACCAGGCTGCTGAGGCTGGAGTAATTCTGAGACAGTCCATAGTTAAAACACCAGGGAGCAATAATTTCAAGCAGAGAAGTATCCATCTACTTAGACACATCCTGTATTATACAAAGCAGTTAAGCAGGAGCTTTTGATATTGAAGAAATTCATTTGAGGACCTCAGTGCTACCTAATCCATGCTTGGAAACTTAATTCATGTATTTAAGTTTGTTCGGTATTTCTATTAAAATGTCAGATTTGCTGTCATTTCTGAGATTTTTGTCAGGATGGCTATAGCCCACAGCAAATAGAGGATATGAAAATGTATAGAAGCTGCTGTTAATAACTGAAAAATAGACCATGAGACACTGGAAAGGAAAAAAACTTGCAATTAGAACAGTTAAAATGTTTTACTCAAGGAATGATTGAATAAAGTGCATTAGCAAGACAAAGCCAGCTGCAGAGTGTATATCACAGCTGGGAAAGAGTATTGGAGGAGCCTAATGTTTTGCTTTGCTCACTAATCCGTAATGTTAAAAAAAGAGAGAATCAAGCTTATAGCAAATTAATCAGGAGACTGAGTTGATCAGAAGCACATGGAACTGTGTGGCAAGAGCTAGTATCAATCAATAAGATATTCTGGAATAATGCTAGGCATTGGAAAATGAGGGCATTGCAGGACTATATATCAAGGTCTGCAATCATCAGTGAACATGTAATGGGAGATCTTTTACCAGCTGAAGCCCTGAAAGGAGTAACCAACCTGAAAGCATTCAGTGGAATACCTTATTGCAATGTATTTTATAGTACATGAATTCACACATCACCACAGTAGAGCAAAATAATTTCTTAATTTATTTGCTGAGATCAGCAAGGATCATCAGTATGCAGTTCCCGCAGTGCATAAGAAATCTTACTTTCCATAGCCAATCCTCAGGTAGTTTATTGATCACAGTTCATCAAGAAATAGGAGACAGAGAGAGTGCAGTTTGCTTAAAGGATGATTAATTTCTTCATCCCTCTGCCTAAAGGGCCTCTCCTAGTGAAGACCATTTCATTACCTCAATAGAATAAGTGGTTTATGACTGAGGCTCTTTCTTCTGAATATATCCATGCTAGACAATATCTACCCTGTAAATGTATTATGCTTAAAAGTTTTAAAATACTTACTCTTGAAGCTCAAATGGCTTTGTGATGTTTGGAGACTGTTTGGATGATGACAACCCACAATCACTCTAGCATACAATATAAAATGTCACAGGTCTTGAAAATTTCCTCTTTTTTCCATACAAAGTTTGCCATGTAACCCTCAATTATCCTGCATGTCTCAAGACAACTTTTTCTCTAGAGTAACAAGAGTTTAAGGCTTCAAGGATATTGTTTATGTTCAGGTGGTATTTTAGTACAAAGAAGTTTTCTAATCACTGGTTGTGTGTTGAATTGTTCTTTTCACAAAGATGTCCTGACTAGGCTTTTTCACTGGGCAAGACAGCTATTCTGCAGTATGTAAAGTAAGGCTTATGTGATAGAAGATAAATATCCTAGAATAACTCCTCCCAGATTTCCATAATATTTTTAAAAATAAGTGACAAATAGAGTAAGATTTTATTATTTCTCTCTTTTTTAATAATGTTTTCCACTTAATATTTTCATTTTCCAATTTTCATTTGAATTTTCTAATTCTGGAAATGTCTAAGAAAATTTCTGAACTTGGGAGAGAATTATTATTGTTGCAGTTATTACAAAAGTGAATGCACTAAATAGGAAAACTTATTCAAACTCCAAACTGTTTAATCATAAATTTTCATTAATTTAGGAATTAAGAGTAAGAGTTACAGCTGAGGTGCTTTATTCTATCATTGCTGCCTAAGGAACAGCTTATAAACAGATTATATCCCAGTGAACCCATGGCTCCAGTCCTTCAAGGGTGGTGATCAGCAGTGGTGTATCCTGGCCTAAGAGGAACTAAGATTTTAGCTATCCTGTATACTGACCTGCTGAACTACTGGCTCAGGGCGACAGATTCCTATACAGTTTTTCATGTTATGTCAAAGCTAAGTACATCACTTCCACCACAACAAATGGAATATTTCAGTTCAAAGATACCAAAAAGTTTCAGTTGAAAATGATGTAGATTCTATTTAACATCTCACAAAACCAAAACTGATTCAGGCTAAGCTCTCACTGTGACAGCCTGTGGTTCCACAGTAAAGGAAAAAAACAGCTGACACTATTATAAGCAGAGGTTAGTAAAGATGAAAATTTATAAATAAATACTAACAATTGTAGTTTTATTTTGTGACTCATAAAATATATAAGAATCTGAACTACAGAGTTAAATTACTCAGTTCTTTTCTTTTTCATAATTTTTTTTTAAATTGAAATATAGGTAAAAAAATATTATGGGTTCAGAGAAGCATCTCTGAATTTGCAAAAGAGTCTGGATAGAAACAATTCAATACTTCTCAGTTTGTGTCACTCTTGCCAGGTAAGTCAAACCTTTTTTGAGATCTCTTGCTTACTGGAAAAGTGAGAATCTGGAGTACCTGTGCCTTGAGGAAACTCTTTTTACCAGGTAATTTTTTTACATTGACCATGTTCTGCATTGCACAGAATTAGATAATTCATCATCCCTCCAGGACAGGATATTTCCATTTAGGAAAGAAAAAGCACACCTTTTTAGCATACTTTTTTTTTTTTTTTCATGTTTCTTTCTAGATTTCATATACTATAAAACTCTTCATTATTGCTAGCACTAATTAAAAAAAACAACTTTGAACACTTTTCATAATGTTGCCATTTTCATTTCAGTGGAAAATGCTCATCAATTTAAATAATATTTGGTTTATGCAAAGACTGAAAAAAAGTTTGTTTAGTTTTAAAGTCAAATACTAGTTCTAAAATATGTTTTAAATATATGTAACCAGATGTCTATGCAGATGTGCAGACAGTCAATATCAGTGTGAAATCAGTTGTTCAGTAAGAAGCTGCATTGGAGGGACAAGTAGCACCATCTGTGAAACTGTTGTACTTCAGACTGCACATGTAAAGATGCTGAGCTAAATCTAAAACTGAGAAGCTTTAGAAGTCACTACCTTTTTTTCTCCTGCATCTCTTCAGCTGTTCATAAGTCTAAGTTATGCATGAGAGACTTTGGGCCTTTCTATGCCAGTGCATTCTTCTGTGATGTTATCATCCTAATTTTGGATTTCAAAGATAGGAGAAAAATGTCTATGTCGCTGGTGTTTCTGTATTTACCTTCCCATATTGCAGAAATTGAGAAATTAATGAGATTTTCAAGATATCAGGTAGCCTTGTACTGTCTTAATATCAGATCAGTAGAAAAGTTTTCCTTTGATTGAAATTTATGAAACAGTTTTTATATGTAAGTAGAGTTGCAGTTCCGTTGTGAGAGTCAAAGAGACTTAACTACAAATTATAGAAGAGCATCTACAACTCTGTTTGGCAGATTTCCCTATAAATATTTCTTATGGCCTTGTCTTCCTTGTGATGTGAATGTCACACAATCTTGAAATCTGAGGGGCCTTTAATTTGAGCTGCGTATTAACATATAAGATGGACAATATCAGGAATGCCTTGCTGTTAAGACTTCTGTTGTTATTTTAGTCTAACATCTCCCCTGAAACAGAAAAAAAAAACCTAGAGTTTCTGCTAAACATTCATTGATAGATTCCAAAGGGTTATAACTCATTGCTTTTGCATAAATGTTTTGCAATAAAATTAATTATAGAAATTTTATGGTGAAATATCCTTAGGGAAAGGAAATGGTATCTGGGTTTTTTTTAGATAGCTTAAGAAGAGAGGCCACTATTTATTCCAATCTTTGACCACAAATAGATTGTTTTGATTTTTGTTTGGTTTGTGGAGTTCTTTTGTTTGTTTGCTTGGTTTGTTTCTTTGTTTGGTTTTTAAAAATAGGTTGGAGGTATTTTCACTTTACCTGGGAACATGGATTAGTGTGAAGATATTATACATCATTATAGCACAGCAGATTTTCCTCTAAAACATGTACATACATTTAACATTTGCTTTGATTATCTATCTATAAAGACAGCTATTAAGGAAACAAATCTATTTCTGCTTTTGTGAGTAAAGCTATTAGATTAAATTTTTGAAGGGACCAAATTTCTTAGTCCATTTTAAGAAAAAATTTCTTTTTCTTGAAAATATAAAATGCATAATTTTTATGGAATATCTAATAAGAAAGAAAAAAAAAATCCCACAAAATGAAACAGGAGCTTTATGTTTCTTTTAAGAACTGTAGGAGAAAGGTAAATCAGAAATTTTATGAATCATCATGAACAATAAACATAACAGTCAATCCAATCTAAAAGAACAATGAGAGATTGCACTGAAAGGTCATGTGCATGTAATGTGTAGAGATATAAAAAGGTCTGGCTGTATCTTATTTCTCCTACATGACACTACTTTTTTATGGTGGTTATGGGAAACCAGAACTGTGACAAAATCGTTGAGACCTAATGTTGCCTATTGAGTCTGAAAAATCACCACTATCTCTAATATCAAATAAAATTTTTCAGTAAAGAGTAGAACATTTCAACCTCTGGACTCAAAGTTGGGCTGTTTGGGAGTTACTTGTAAAATGGTATTTTAAAGAATTATTTTATTATGCACCAAATTCAAAACTCAGATAAACTTGAAATTCTGAACCTCGAAACTTCTTTTTCAGAAAGTCTCTTATTTGTAATTTCCTTTTGATGACATAAGATTAACTTCTTTTCATCTTCATTTTTCTCTTGCATTGGGTTACTCTATATGGTAAAAAGATTGAATATCTCTTCAGCTTAAACACTCAGTTTCATTTTACAACTGGCTTTTATACAAATTATTTATAATTTTTATGTTTTCAGAATGTATATCTAAAACCTAAAAAGAACCTATGGTACATCTGCTATGTGGATGTACCATATTCTCATAGGAATCAGTCAAATTATATGAATCTACTTATGTTGCATAGGTGTAATTATGTCGAATTTATGACAAATAAAATCTATAGAGGGGATTAAGTAGAATTATGGTGAGAATTAAGGGGGTTTTTGCTTGTGCATATGTGAAAAAATATGACAGTTTGCATTGAGCTTGTTGAACTGAAAATTGGAACTTATGTTTTTAGCTAAGAAAGGACAAAATATTGCTAGTAATTGAGTTTGAGAGAAGAAACATGTATTTACAATTGCTTTCTTATTGTACTGAAGTCATAAACTTAATTTTTTTGTCTTGCTATTGCCTTAATGTCACAAAAAGCTTGTGCAGAATAGGTTTGCATGGTAAAGAAAACATGTTTTGTGATAGCAGAAGGGGTACTTTCTGATGGTGTGAAGTTATTATGAAGACTTACAGTAAAAAATAGTACCATAAAATTGATATAATAATTTCAGTCATCTCCCAGATCTCTCTGTTCCTGAATTCTGTCTTACTTCCTGCAAATCACCTTTCCTAGAGGATTTCCATACTAATAAAATTGCTTTCCCTCATCATGGTGCTTTGTGTTCTCTGGTCATGAGCTTTGTTCTTAGAGGACAATGAAAACAGTGTTGGGTGAAGCC
>JANRGV010000001.1:132891186-132923377 GCA_024734035.1 Alethe castanea
GATGATAATTTACAAATAATAGATTAACTTTTCTTTAAGAAAGTCCAAAACTTATGATGTCTTTTTTAATGGCAGAAATCTTAATTTCTACTCTCAATATTTATCAGTAATTGTGCCTCCCCCTTGTTTTATTAGAGTTCCAGCTACATCTGCCACACTGATAATTCTGACTGTGATGCTTCTTTGCTCTTCTGTTATGGGACTTGCATTAATGCTCAACTAAAAATAATTTAAGAGGGAGAATATTGACTGGGCAGATGATATGAATAGATTACATTAGTACAAAACTCCTACAACGGAAATCCCATTGAACAGTAGGACTGTTATTCTTCTTGTGGGAGGAATTTGCCAGGTGTGAACCGTGAGAAGTGTAAGTTTTAATGATCTATGTAGAGTCTACTAATGCAATCTATTTCATCTTACTTACTGCAGTCAAATGTAACCCAACCAAGAGGATTTCTGCCGCATTATAATTAAATGTCAACAGGTGCCTAGCTGGGCAGTGCTTAGTGCTTGGGAGAGCTTGCCTGAGCCCGGGCTGGTGCCAGATTTCTCTAACAATGATCTGGTGGCCACAAGAACATTGCTTGAGCTGAGTCAAACTGTGTGGCAGCCAGAGGTGGATGGAGCTGGTCAAACCAGATATTCACTGTGGGACAGGCAGCTGCCTGTGATGTCTGCCAGGGCTGGGGGAGGTTGTGATGCAGCATCCAAATGGGGCTGGAGGCCAGCCAGAGGCAATCAGGTGTGGGAACATTGGAAAAACAGCACTGATCATAAAAGGAAAGAAATGTCCCCATTCCACCTTGAGCACCACTCCCCACTAGAGCTTGGGGTGCTCCCTGACTCCCTTTGACACCTCATTGTTTCTCTGTGTGAAGAAGTCCGGGGCTGTTGAGCAGAGGGATACTGGGAGTGCTAGAATAGCACCAGAGTAACAGGGCAGCTCAGAGCACGCACTCAGGAGTAACAGTCTGCAAGCATATTATCACCAATGAAGCTTCTCTATGTTTGGGCTATGTATATCATTCTAACAGGACTAAAGATAGATGTTTGCTAGATTTTGATCAGATCAAGATTGTAATTTGGCTAACAATAAATTCTTAGCTCTGTACACAAAATATGTTCCCTTTGGTTGTTATACACTTTGTTTTAAACTTGGTTAGAACTCAAATGAACACTTCACACTGTACACCATATGTACCTAGCACATTATTAGGGAAGAAATTCACAAGTCACCTAATTTATTAGAGAATAAATGATTTTCACAGATTTTGCAGACTCAATGTGATCTGTTAATCAAATACTAGCAATTATTTTTACCTTAAATGTATGTCTTCATTAACAGTTATAAGTCAATATAAAGTGGTAATATAAATTGGTAATAACCATACTGATTGATATGTATTTCTTTAGTAACAGACTTCTGTCAGATTCCACAATCACATTAATAAGAAATTCAATTTTATTACTATGTTTACACACAGTAGTTTTCTGTTTTTTTTCCTACTTCCTCTCTGTTTAAAAAATAGCTTGGGCCTTGCTCTCATCCCAGTGGAAGCAATTCCCACAAGTATACCTGTACAGCCTACCTTTTGTGGGAAAGCTATTCCGGGTAAAGCTAATGAGTAATAAATGGAACATAAGGCCTTTAAGTAGTATAGCACCAGGTCTGACATCAAGAGAGCACTGTCTCATTTTTACACTTATTCTTCCCTTCATTAATAGGTGATTTAAAAATAGAACTGTGTAATAATATTTCCATTTAGGTGGTTGAGTTTGTAGTAAAAATATCACCATTTGCTTTCATTGATTTTGCTTTCATAAATTTTTGCGCCTTAGTCAGGGGAAAAAAAAGTCCAATGCTTCATTTTAAAAGTCCAAACTGCATTTCATTTTAGGTTTTGTCATTAAAAGCCAGTGGGACAAGAGACATATAAATAACACCTTTCTGGAAACTCAGATTTAAAAGTGGTGAAGAAAAGGACATTGATAAGAGAAGATAACTTACTGGAAGATCAAAATGGCAATACCTAGATAAATTATGTGAATGTTTAAATAGGGAAGCTGTTCAAACCACAGCTTCAAATGATTAAATGCATGAAATAAAGTGTGAATTAATAGAACTCTTAAGAAATTCACCTGCATACTTTCTGTTTTGATGTTGCTTCTACTGAGATAGAGGAGGAAAATAGCACTGAATAAACATTAAAATACACTCCTTCCTACTTTCTCAGCATTAAGGGCTTAAATTGAAATATGATCTGTCGAGCTTCTTAATAAGTAACCCATTAAATGTACTACTTCTAACTGTTAAGATTGGGTGTTTATAAGTCAGCTTTGAGAAATCTTGATTTCAAGATTTTTCTGAGTGTACTTAATTTAATTTAGTTTGTATTTCACATTTTGAACTAAATAATTCCAGTTGAATATTCTTTTGCTCCTTTTGTATTGGCATATTTTACACAGATTCATAATACTTAGTGTAATCCTGATGCTATAGGCTTTATTCGGGAATAGTTCCATTCACTCAGTTGAATTGTTCCTTTTTACACTAAATGTTTACACAATGTTGAGAAAAATTTATATCTATAATAATATTTTATTTCTGTATTTCATGAGGACATTGATGGTTGCAAAAAACTATTACAAAATGATAATGCTTACTGTTTCAGGAAAAGATAAGTCTGTTTTTAGCAACCATGGTGTCTGTAAATGTATAGCTATTCCTGCTCAAGACTCCAGGAAATCTAAGCACAAAAGTTATGTTTTCAAGTTCTCTGAGACCCCAGAGCTACCAACACCCATTTTATGCCACAGCATATTCCCTGCCTCTCCCTCCCCCACCAAGATATCCTGGTTTGGAGCTAGGAAATACTGGCTTATCTCTGCAGGTTCTGGCCCTAAATCCAGCAGAGTAAGATACATGAGACTTAAATCCCTCCTAGAGAAACTGGAATGATAATTTTTAAGTCACTTTTCCAATTGCAAGTAAAATAGTATTATTTGCTTGCAAAACCATGCCGATATTCATTGGATATGGGAGTTCAAATTTTGGCCTTGCTATTAGTCTTGATTGCTGTTTTGCAAATGCACAATCAATGCCATTTACACCAAACGCATGAAGTTCAACAAGCACAAGTGTCCAATTCTGCACCTGGGATGGGGCAACCGTGGATGTATGGACAGGAACAAGAGGCTGGAAAGCAGTGCCATGAAAAGGGAGCTGGGGGTCCTGGTCAATGGCAAGTTGACCATGAGCCAGCAGTGCCCTGGCAGCCAGGAGGGCCAACCCTGTCCTGTGGGCATCAGGCACAGCATCACAGCCAGTCAAGGGAGGGATTGTCCTGCTCTGCTCTGCTCTGGGGCAGCCTCACTTCGAGTGCTGGGGACAGCTTTGGTCACTGCAATATAGGATATAAACTTATTAGGGACCATCCCAAGGAGATCTGTGAGGATAGTGAAAAGTCTGCAAGGGAAGCCATAAGAGGTAACTTGATCTGTTTAGCCTAGAATTGAGGAGACTGAGGGAAGAACTCATTTGTGGTCTACAGCTTCCTCATGCATGGAAGAGGAAGGGCAAACACTGATCTCTTGGCTGTGGTGAGCAGTGACAGGCCTCAATGGAATGGCCTGAAGTTGTGTCAGAGGAGGTTTAGGGTGAATATCAGGAAAATGTTCTTCACCCAGAGGGTGTTTGGGCACTGGAACAGCTCCCCAGGGAAGCAGTCACAGCACCAGACAAGAGTTCAAGCAGTGTTTGGACAATGCCCTCACATGCATGGTGTGACCCTTGGGCTGTCCTGTGCAGGACCAGGACTTGGACTCAATAATCCTTTTGGGCCCCTTCTAACACAGGATATTATATGACCTCTGTTTCCCTATTTACTCCAGGACAAGGAATCTGCTGTGTTATTGTGAGGATTGGATAAAACAGTGCAGCTCTTCAGTTTGAGCTCTGTCACACAAGCTCAGTTGTGTCAGTGCACCAGAGACCACAAGACAGACAAATCTAGATGTTGGGCTACAAATGCTGAGGAACATGGAGAGGAATAGACATAACTGAGACAGAGGACCAACTTTGTTTCTAATACCAAGGTACTCATCTTCTACTTCAGATTTATATCTGCAGCATTAGAATGTCTGATGTGGAAACAGGAAGATAGGCAGCAGATTCCTCCCTCATAATTTGGAAAATATAAGTCTCAAAGTTTATTACGAAAACCTGTATTTAAGTGCAGCTCCAGTAAGCTCATGTCGAAAATAGAGGTATTTAAATTCTATTATATTTCCTTCTGTAAATAAATAAATAACTCTTGCTGGTTTTATTGTGCTTCATTGGTAAGGTGTGTTACTCTAATGTATTAAGGTAGACCTTACATGCATTTTGATTCAGAAACAGCATACAGAAACAATGAACTTAGGGCAGTAATTCCTGCTTTTGATAATAGAAATTTTTAAGTGACGCATACAGAGGAATCTAGCTAAACCTGTTCTCTTTACAGGCAATTAAGACATACAGGAATGTTCAGAGAATGATCCATTCTCACTTAATTTAAATATATATTTAAAAGTGGGTTGCATTATCTTTTGGAGTTACTACATTACTTTGGTTGACTAGAACACAAAACTAAAAAATAAACTGAGAACCTAACTTTTTACCTGTGTCTGTTTAGATGTGGTGAATCTTGTAGTTTATAAATTATGAGTTACCAGTGCTGAAGGTACTGACTGTGGCTTTTATAGATTACCTGAAACATCTCTTTTTAATATGATGGAAGCTGTGGGCATGAATCATCATTCCACTTGGAAGTGATCTAAAGAGATCTTTAGCCAAACCTCCTGATGAAATTAGTCACAACCTGAATTCAGACCAGGATGCACAAGGCTGTAGCCTGTTGGGTCCTGAAACCCCCAAGCATGGGGACAGTGCAACATCTCTGTGCAGTCTGACCAAGGCATTGTCTATTCTCATTGTAATAACAGGTTTTTCCCAAGTTATCCTTGTAATGTGCTGTTTCTTAATATTTCATAACTACTGGCTCTTTACCCATAATTTACCTCAGTAAAGACCCCGTCTCTGCCTTCTTGGCTCCTCATAGGCACTTACAGGAGATATACATTGCCCCAAAGCCATCCTTTCTTTAGGACGAAGTATGTCTCCCTCGGTGTCTCCTCACAGGAGAAGAGCTCCAGTGCTGACTGTTCTGGTGGCTCATCAATGAACTTAATTCCATTTACCCTGAACTCTGTGGCATGGCAAGGCCCAAGCCTGTATGATGAGTATCAAACACAGTTTATACAGTGCTGAGTCAAGGGGTCTGGTCACTGCCCTTGAGCTCCTTGCTGTGCTCCTCATTGACCAGGGTGTTGCTGTTACCACTGTCAGGTCACACTGCTGTTTTATGGTCAGCCTCCTGTCTGCCTCACTTTGTGAGAGTGCATCTAATCTTTTCTTCCAAATCACTCTTTAGAGATATTAAAAGGACAGCTACCAGGATAGACCCCCTGGGGAAAACCCCTTAAGTATTTTTCCAGCTATAGTACAAAACAATAACAGTTACCTAGAGCTTGATAATCCAGATAGATTTTTACACTCCTGGCTGTCCATACATTCAGACATCTTTGCTTGAATACAAGAATATTGTGAGAGACAATGTCAAAGGCTTTACTAAAGTCAAGGTAAAGAATTTCAACTGCTTTCCATTATTTCATGGATTCAATAATTTTATCATAGCTCATTTCACCCTACTCTGATAGCTTTATGATCTTATTCTTAATAAACCCATGATGGTGGGTCCTAGTAACTTACCTCTCCATTATGTGACTAAGGTAGACTGAACTGAAATTTTCTATGGACTAAAGTTCATCTAATCAATCTTATTGTACTCTCATTCCTCACTAATACTTCTTGCCCTGTTTTGAAGACAGGTAACATGTTTTCTTCTGTCAAAATGGACCTCTCCTTCTCTCCACAATGTCTTAAGTGTGATTGAAAGAAGTGTCACAATGGCATCTATTGTATCCATCCTATCTGGTCCCACAGGCCAGAGAATACTACTCCTATCTAAAAAAAAGTAAACCTGAATTTATAGTTCAAATATAAAGTTATGAAGGAATACAGCATTTAAATAAAATTTCAATTGAAAGAAGTGTATCTTGATTTGCTACAGAGTTCCACAGGAGCTCTCAGAGCAGTGGGTCTTCCCAGGTACCATAAGAAATGCAATGATCAGACATAAAGAGACCTGATGAGGATAGTATTTTCAACTTATTTCTGATTGTTGGACTTTAACCAGCCTGGGAGCTAACATTTGTATCTTTCAAGAAATCCTTTTTCATTTCACAGGTCTGGGTATAAACTCAACACTAACTTATTTTGAAAATCAAGCATCTAGCTAAATCTGCACTGCATCAACATTCTATTTTCATAATATCGCCAAGTGAAATTAAATAAAAGTTGATGGGTATACTTTAAAGGGAAACTACAGATTATTGCTTTTCTATATTCATGGATAATGAGAGCATTAGGGAGAAGTGCTTTCACTAAATACCTTCTGGTCTATTTAAAAAAATGCTTTTCCTTTTTTTTTTTATTTTTGTTTTTGTTTACCATGTACAGCGTGAAATGTATTATTATAATTTTTCCCTAATAAGTTGTGAATCCAGTCTGCCTGAGATGTAGCTAATTTTCCCCACAGCAGTGCCCTTGGAACTGTGCTTTGGTAGCTAGAAAGATGTTGATAGCACACCAGTGTTTTGGATACTGCTGAGCAGTGCTCACACAGCATAAAGGTCAGTTTTTCAACATTGCCAGTAGGCTGGGGGTGGGCAGCATCTTGGAAGGGAACATGGCCAGGATACATGATTCAAACTGACCAAAGAGTTATTCCATACCATATGACATCTGATCAGCAGTAAAAACTAAGAAAAAGGAGAAGAAAGAGGGATGGGCATTATTATTATATTTGTCTTCCAGAGCCACTATTAATACATTTTGAAGCCTTACTTCCCAAAAATGTGCCTGGGCACTGCCTACTTATGGGAAGTAAAAAATAATTATTTTGTTTATCTCTGCTTCCACATGTGACTTTGGCGTTTGCTACTGTTTTATTGAATTGATTTTATCTTCACCCATGAATTTTCTTCAAACTTATTTTCTACCTGCTCCATCCTGCTGAGGAGGGGAGGGATAGAGTGGCTTGGTGAGCATCTGTCATCCAACCAAGGTCAATATACCACTATTCTTAGATAGCGGATTTAATTTGCTTAATATAACTTTGCTAATTGATACAATAAACTTTCATAAATACAATCAGAATTTGAGCTACTGCATATTTATGAATATTGGGTTTGTTAATGCCAGCTCTTTTTCAGCGATGCATGCGAAAAAAAATATTTTCCAGTCTTCATTCTCTATTATTCCTAATTTTATATAAATGCTAGTAGTCTCAGAAAGAAACTGCAGAGCCAAGATATAAGAAGGGGGGAGCCTTGACAGTATTATAAAATTGGGGCTCTGTATCACAGTCTGTCCGTGGTTCCTGGTTTATTATTCTACATCCTGGAGCCATGGGGAGCTAGTGATTACCCTGCACCAGAGCTGTGAACAGTAGGTAAGGAAACCATACCAGTTGTGTGTTGCAATTTGTCTGGAGGCTGGCCACCCCTGAGCTGACTCTATGTGGACCAGGAACCAGAGAGCTTCGAGGAGCGTGGAGCGCAGGGTAGGTTATCTTGCCTGATTCACTCCACTCTATCATCTGCCTATTACTGGCCCAGCTAAGACGGCAGAAATATTGTACAGAAATACAGAAATTGTACAGAAATACTGATTCCAGTTCCCAAACTAGTAATTTAAAATAGTTCAACTTTTTCTGTGCTATCTTGCAGTCCAATCTATCCTGTGGATTTTGCAAGTGCAAGTTTAGTTTTCTTTCATGGAGGGAAAAAGACATTCAACATGACAACTTTTTTCTTTTTTTTTCAGGATTTAATTTGGGTTTTTTGTTCCCCTAAAAACAATTTGAACAATTCTATTGAATGAAATTGTTCAAGGCTGTAGTTTATTAATGTATAATCCACAATTAGCACAAACTACTCTTGAAATATTAAATGCTGATTTCTTAACTGTATTTACATTCTTAGTTGCTGGAATATTAATGTACTGTCAAAGATTCAGCACTAATACATCTGGGGTTTTTGTCTTATAAGCTATCTGTGCCCTTTCTGACACCCTGTGACAAATAACATAGAGTACATAACAGCCTGCAATCAATATATACTGTACAACGTGAACACCAACACAACACAGGTAATGTGTGCCTTCTGCTGAGGAAATATCTGCCAGGAGAGAGTGACACGATGATGGAAATATTAAATATTTGAAGTTGGGCAGAAATTAATAATTAGTACAGAGCAGTTGTAATTGCTATATTTAAGAGATGATGCATAACTCTGCATTGCTTTCGTTGTCAGGTGAGTTCTGAGTGATTTGTCAGCAGTTGGCAGCTTAATGGTTGCAGTGTCCAAGGGATCAGGCATATCACCCATGCTCATGTCAGGGCAGGGCATGTGGCTCTCTCAATGAGCTTCAGGCATTCAGTGACTCGGACAAGAGGTTTCCTTCACAGCACCTGAGCAAAGTAGGTGAACTCAAGGTGGACTGCTAATTAACAGTGGAGATGGCATAAATTTTGTTACCTACAATACAATTAAGCTGGGTTACAATGGCTTTTAAATCTTTCACGTTAGCAAACTACTTTCAAATCCGAGAAGAAAAGTCAACTAGTTTTGCCTGTACCATCATGGAGTACATATTGTGGGGTTTATTCAAAAATGTGTTTTTGCTGAACATCAATCTATTTCATCTCTTATTCAAGATCATTTTAGGAAACATGCTAGGAAACCTGCCTCAATTATCTAAAATAAACTTTTCTGTAGAAACACAGATTTCTAATTTTGGAAGACTGAATAGAGCTTTATTTCACTCTCAACACCAAATACTTTTCCAAAGATATTCGTATGCTTAATCAAAGGTATTAGTTACACATAATAGCAAATATGTGATCAAAAAATATTTGAAACTGAACAATTTCTAGAAGCAGTTTGCTCAGATTGACTGTTTCCTAACCTAAAAAAACAACCAACCAACCAACCAAAAACATAAATAATCTTTTTTTTTAACGTGAAATGTTCTGCAGCAATGAGATACCTGTATTGTCCAAGAGATGATTCCAAATGTAGGAAAAAGAGATAAGATAAAACTCATAAAGCATTTTTAAAAATAGATTTGACTCTAAATCAAGTTGTTACCTAATTAAAAATTATATCACAGGCAATTATATCAGTATGATCAATATTTGTTGCCTCTGATATTAATGTGTTTTTCAAAAATGCATCAAACTGTACACTAATAAAGAGTTGCTGTTAAATCAAAAATTAATCCCATGTTTGCACCCTCACAGTGCCTTTAAAATCAGAGTATACTCTAGATGGAAGTCTTCAAATCATATGAAGGATATTAGCAAAATCCGAAGTCACTAGCAATTGCTTATCTTCCATAATAATAAGACAAAGCCCTTTCCTTTGAATAACCAATTTTTTACTTTTATTCCTGAGCAAAAGCTAATTTGGTTAGAGCTTATAAAAGTATGTTATTACTAGGACATTGTGCAGGATGAGATCTTAAAAAATATGCCAAGGAGAGACAATGCATAATCATGATATTGTGCATATTTTTGTATTGAATGAATATTCTTGGCACTGTAACAGTCATAAGCTGGCAAACTTGTAAGTCTTTGATACAATGGCCACAGGAAAGAATGTACTGTTCATTAATGCAACTGGTGAAGTTCCACTAATCAAAAAAGAGTACAGCACAGCACCTTTCTGATGCAATAGTGATGACATCAGATTGCATTACTTCAAGGGTCTCCAAAGCTGCCATGACTAGGAAGATACATGTCTATTTCTGTGGCAATTTAAATTTTGAAATAAAGAACATTTAAATTTAAATTTTCTTACCATAAATATAGCAATCCTGCCACATCAATTTATTAATTATCTTAAGTGGAGCTGCAATGAATGAAAATGAGTGAGGATTTACCACTGCATGTAGCTACAGGTATATGTAAGATAGTGTCTTAGGATGAAATTGCTATATTTTTTTGGTGGATCAGAAAGGATTAAGCAATAACACTGTAAATTTTTTCCACTCCAAGTAACTTTACTACAGATATCAGCACAAATATCCTGTGCAATGGAGTAAGGTCAGATATACTTCATTAAGCAGTTGTTATATGTAGTTTTACTATTATTGTTCCCAAGCTACATTATTGGCTCTGGAAACTGTGCTGTTTTTGGTTTCTTTTTCTTAATTTGCTTGGAAGGCATTGCCTGCCAAATAAAAGGTCACTTAAAATGGGTTAATTTAACAGTAATCCTGTACCAAGTATCTTCTCTGGTAGGGTTCTGCATTATTTCATAAATAATTATGTTATTGTGCTGGCCTCATAGTGAACACTTAAAAATTCAAATGAGAAAAATAAGGCAGTGCAGTACAAGAAAATTCTCTAAAACAAGCTTTGTAAAGTACTCTGTAGACTTATGCTTGCTTCTGCTTTCATTGAATATATGCAACAAAATTGAAGTATAGATGGTATTTGATCTCTGCAAACAACAAAACTTCCTATCTATTCTTTTCTTTCTGTGTAACAATCTAAAATTAATGTATGCAAACAGCTCTAATGGTTGTAATGTGATTTGAATCAAAACTTTATCTAAAGGAAAAATAAGTTTTTCTCAAGGTTCTTATAAACAGGAGCTCAATGCTACTTACAGTATTTGGAGCTAGCACTACCATAGAGAAAATTGAGGAAAGCTAAATTACAACCTGTAAGAGAAGGTCCAGACTGACTGCAATACCCTAATTTTAGAAGGTACATATCTTTATTTATTAATATTTTTCTGTCTCCAGACCTCAGCTTTGGTCCACCTGTCTCTATAGATCTCCACTACAGATCTTTGCATTTGCAAAGGTCAATTTAATTTGTGTGCCACCATGGCACTTTGCAAGACTTTTTTGGAATTGTTCAAACTAGGAGAATTATTAGATCTAAAGGTGCACCTACAATAATAATTAAAATGCTCAGCACAACCTCATTAAGACACTTGAACGAAACAAAATTTTCCAGAATCAGTGTGCTAACTACCTATTCTTCTCTGAGGGTGTACAGTATGCACCCATCCCTACATTGTATCTTTACTACCCCAGTAGCAATTCCCATCTAAAGTGAAATTCCAGTTCAGATGAACTATGAAAACATATACTAATTATATATATATATATTTATTGCCATCAAGATTTCATATATAAAGGATCCCCCCAATTATATTTGTAACAATGGTTATGCTGTGAATTTCAAAGAAAGATTTAACTTAACCTACTTAAATGACGTTGCATGAGTGTTAATACACACTTCTATAGAGAAACCTTTAATATGATGATGTATAGAACCTATAAAGGATTAGAATAATATAGATGTGAATAATCCTAACATTTAAAATTCTTGGTTATGCATTTTTAAAAGGTAAGAATGGATGAGAAAAGTCAATGCAACATTTAATTATCAGTTCTAAATTTTCCTTTTCGTGTACCAGAATGTTTTAATCAGGGAATTAATTTTAATTCTAGGCCTTTTTTGAGCATAAAAGACCTAAAATCTAAACCTCTTTCCTCTTTTCTCTAGTTTGTTTCAGCTGAAAACTTGTCAAGATTAATATCTAGCATGTTATTTCTTTCCTAAGCCTTTATCTATAATAATTTTAAAATTTTGTGGAGGAGAGAAAATTTAAGACATATAACTCAATTGTTTTACTTTATTATTTAGAATGGTTTGTTTCCAGTTGATTAAAATTATGCATCTCAAAAAAATTTTGTCTGATTCTGCTCTTCCTGAGCTGTATGAAAAAGTTTTTAATATTTTTTAATAACCTGACAAAAATTGAGAACTCTTATTGCATTTTTATGGGTTTAATATGGGCACCAGGATGAAATAAAGTAGAAATGAAACAAAGGAGGTTCTTGTCAGAGGATGGTCTAGAAACTATAAATATGATTAGATTTGAAGAACAATTAATTATCTGCTAAGCACAATAGTCTAAATATAATCTTTGGCTCAGAAAATCCATAATTGCCAAGCACTGGGTGCTCACGGGACATCCATCAGATGATTATAGATGATTATATTCCTATGGGGTTTTTTTTTGGGTTTTTTTTGTTTTTTTTTCATGCAACACCATTTTCTACTGATGATGAATCACCATTTCCATTCTGTTAATACAAATTGGAAAAAAAAAAGTGTTTTAGCAATAAAAAATCTGATAGACATAATTTCCCTAAATTTTCTGCAAACTTGTTGCTGTTCTCCAACAATCCTTTTATTATCATTCTTTAAAAAGTAAGATATCCTTAATACAGGTGTTACTGCTGATATAAATGTTTTAAAATACTGACCTCGTGGTGAAAGGAATTTTAAATGCAAAGAATTCTACAATTATTTTTTATTTAATACTTGAACTTCTTTTTGAGTGTAAGTACCTAGCTAAAGAAAAAAGGATAACTATTAATAAAATAGTTTATTTATGACCTATTGAATGTTACAAAACGAAAAAAACTTTCATTTAACTGAATAACCTGAGTTCTCAAGTTTGATCTGGTTCCACATGTTGAGTCTTAAGCCCACATCCAGTATAACAGAATGCTCCTTTCCCAGGAAGGGATGTCACAGTGAGCAAAAAACACCCTAAATTCTTAGGCAAAATATATTTTTTTGTTTAATCTTAAATGTTCCATTAGAAACATTAGCAGTTCTCCAAATTTTTATTAATTTGAAAGTTGTGCTTAAGACTGTATTCCTGTTGGAGTGATTGTATGTAAATCATTAACACAAAAATAATCCAATCCTTAATTAAATGAGTCTACATAGCTCTTAGTTGTGCCATCACATCTTCCATAGTAATGTTCCCTTTATCTATTTTAATGTAAAGGTGCTTGTCAGCAGAATTAGATTTTTCATATTCAAAAGGTATTAGACATATGTATTGTGGATTTTTTCTTTTAACCTTTTTTTGTAGGACAAAATTCTCTACATATATTTTCAGGAGGTACAGATTAATATTTGTCTTAATTGCATTACACCGGTTCTAACCAACCCCTTTGTATTGAAAGATAAACTCCAGTTTTGTTTGATCATGCCAAAGAAAACAAGGCAGAAGTAATGAATGAAGGCTTCTAAATAACACAGTTTTAAGAAATTTAAAAAAAAAATCCTGATTTCACTAAATTAGCTGAAATAGCAAGTAGACAACAAAGGATTGAGACGCAGAAATAAACCATGCATAAGAGATGCAGAAGTGAACAGAAGACTGTAGCAAAAGTGGATGTCATTCTTTCTGTGATACCACTGGGGACTGGATCAGGCAAAACTTCTTCAGAACAAGGCAAATAACGTGAATGTGTCCTACCAGCTTTCTGGTGTCTTGCAGAATTCAGTTTTGGAGTGAGCATGAACAAATTTTCATAAAACCTGGTTTGGTCTGATTTGGTTAGAATTTCTTCAATTTACTTTGGTTTGTTCTATATTGATTTGTGGTTCCTTGAAGTTTAAAAACATAATTCTCATAATAATTTTGTATTTCACAAAAGCTGATTCTGTAAACCACTTATGTGTTCCATAGGTATCTGCATTACTTCACATACCTCCTGTGAATTGTAGGATATTTCAGAGAGAAAAGAGAAATAGTACTAAGGACTGCAGCTGCAGCACCTCTTATACAATGCTCAGTTTCACAATATGAGTTATGGCTATGTCTGAGATATTCTGCCTTCCCTTTTTTTTTCCTTAGCTCTAGTTGAGACCACTTATGAATCATATAATTCTGCAGCTGGGTGCCTGTTTTGTCAAGTATGGAACCACTACCAGTCTCTGCTACAACAGTTAAGCAACTGAGTGGTCCGATTGGAGATGCAATGCAAAGAACCATAATAATGTTCAAGTGATACTTGGAGTTAGTCTTGGTAACAAAATAAGATTATTTTCCAGAGGAAACATAATTTATTTTAATTTTTAAAAATAATTAGTAGAGAATTTTAATGGAGATTTTGCTACTTCAGATGGTTGAGTTCTGCTGGCCAGCATCTCCCAGGTAAATAAATGTAACATCAAAACCCTTAGAAAGAGAAGAGTTTTACTCAGGAAATACATGTGTGGTTGGCATTAACCTTGATAAGAAACTTAGAAACCTTATGTACATTTTTTAAAATACCTTGAAAAATTTGAAGATTTTTGCTTTGCTTTATCTCTAAACATAATTTTAAGTCATATAGAATTAGAAGTATAAGCAAATAAATGTCTTAAGGCATTAGTTAATAAATCTTGTTCCATATTAGAAAATAAATACAGAAAACCAGAATGCACAGCTCTAACCAGATAATTTTCTCTAACTCCCCCTGAGGCAAATATGTCACATAAAATCTTTCAAATACTTTTAAGGTCCAAAATTCAGGAAAGACTATAATTTATCATGACCTCTTCCTGCTGGTAAATTGAGATCCTAACCACTAGGCTAAACAGCTATGAACATATTATATTCCTAAAAATCATGTTTCAATGGCATGCAATAACATTAGCAATGTACTTGAGGCCATGTAATTACAAGCAAAAAACAAATACAGAAATAGATCAAATAAAAAGTTTAGCTTAAAACACAGAAGCTAAATAGAGAAGTAGAAATGTTTTAGTTCTGGATAAAAATGTGCAAGGCTCTCAAGTATGTAAAATACTCCCCCAAATATCTAGCCATTGCAAATTAACATCATATTGAAATGTGAAATATGACATATGCAGTTTAATTCAGTCAATACTACCTCTAAGGTGCAGGTCTATATTAAATTACTGGTAACTGACTTCAGTGTTGAGGTCACAACTGTAGTGAATTCAAAACCTTTATTTATGAAAGGCTACAATATTTATATCAAACAATCCCATCTAAGAGCAGTGGTAAAAACATAGCAATGTGTGATTTTGCTCTTTCTTACCACTTTCAGAATTTCAAGCATCTCACCAAGCTCAATACTTAACCCCCCCTTGCAGAAAGAAGTATGAGATTCCTTACACTCTTTTTTTGAGACCAGATTGAAAAGGTATAGGGCAAGAGAAACAGATTGCAATGCTGTACTTAATAAAATGCCCCATACCTCTGTATTTTTTCACTAATGTTAGATTGCCACCATCTAAACACATGGTAAACCAGAATACACTGGTTATTGTATGACTTTTTTCACCTTTTTTGACATCCTTAAAGTTGCTTTTAAGGCTGCCACCAGTATACATACAAAATTCTGAAAAAATATAATTAATTAAGTGGTTCTTTTTATTGTGATGAAGGCAATGAACTCCTGTTTTTCACAGATGTTTTTGCATCCTTTTCAATTTCTCAAATGTATCTTAACTATTTATATAGCTGGAGCTTCTGCTATTTCATGTGGATTTTATAATTTTCAATGACCTCTGTCTGTAAGAGATATAAGATAGGCATGATTGTGTTGTATAAGCACCATGGGAATATAGTACATGGAGTTCACAGAATGCAGTATCACAGATAACAAAGCATCATCCCTACTTTATTCTTGCTGTAAGCAACAAGGTAACATGCCTTGTGGTATTTTTTTCTCAATTTACTATGTATCAAGCAATGGCATGATCTGCAAATGAATCATTAACATGAAATAAATCCCTATGTATCTTTATCGAGCTAAATGTCAATGCATTGTGTTTAGCCTTTTCCTCCATTTGATGCAGTGACAGATTTATACTTTAGTTTCAATGTCCTAGAAAAATGCTCAAAACCCAAGCCAGATCAGCTGCTAACATCTCATTCATTCTTTTTCCCTCCTCCCACTTATGAAAAGATCCCTTTTATTCTCTGCAGAACAATTGCATGTGAGTTTGATTAACAGCTGAATCTTGGCAGGATTGTTCCATCATTTTTTCTGATGACTTGCAGCTGCAGAATCAGCTCATCACCCTTGTAGCTGATGAGGAATTGGGAATGGTGTCAAACAGCATCTCTCGTGGCTGAGTCTGAGCCACTCAGGACCATAAAAAGAAAGTGGTTGTGGCAGGGTGGCCACTATGAGGGGGCAGAGGTCCTCACCTGCTGGCCAGACTTGTCTCCTGAAGAGGTTTGCTTCTTGCTGGGGGCTTGCATTCAAGTCTTCCTTGAGAGGTGACCAGTGCCTCAGCCAGCTTAGTGCTTCAACAGTTATTCCACATAGACACCAATAATATGGACACGGGTGATCTGGGAATTGCCAAAATGTGTGTGAAGGGCTCTGTGGACAGTGTTCTACAACATACACATAATGTTTGACTCCTGCCAGTGAGGAAAAGGGCTTTGGGAGGACTCGGCAGACTTTATGGCTCAGCAATAGTTTGCACAGCTGGTGTTTGAGTAGGGCTTCAGGTTCTACAACCTCTCTTAAAGGATCAGAAACCTTCTTGCAAGAGAGTGGATCCATCCTGACCCAGTCAAGTGGGGCATCTTTCCCAACAGACTGAACAAACTGGTGAAGACAGCCTCCTCAAAAATCAAGTGTGGAAGTTTTGGTGGGGTAGATAAACTAAATGCTCAGAATGATGGTGAAAAAGGAGACACAGTGATGAACTGTAGCCACCCAGCTGTGCACTCCAGACACAGGACTCATCCCACCAGGTTTCACTTTTGCCAATATCAGATCTCTGGGACTAGACCAAAACTTTAAGCTCCTCGTTTGTTCCTCATGCTGTGTGCCTTGTTTCAGGTGTGGTACATTGTAGCAACACCTCGTGAAGCAGGTGAAGAAATTACAAATAGGTAAACTTTAACTCCTTCCTAACTAGTTCTATAACCTCTGTGAGGTATTTTATCACGTGTATGGGAGAGTCACATGCATACCTTTTCTCATATGAACAAAGACATCATAACAATTGTAAGTGTCAAGATCTTAACTGCAGCTTCTGAGCTACTGGACTCTGGAGTACTCTGTTTCTGCTGTTTAATTTTCTCCATTTGGTATAAAACAATATTATAGCAGATATAATTTCAGTGCTCTGGTCATTAAGCTGTAAAGTTATTTTCTCTCTTTTTAAAAATTTTCTCTAGTATACACTCACATTATTAATATATTCATTTGTTTTTATTAAAACTGCTCAGAAATAAAGTAGAAAATAGGCTACATAAAAATTATTATTATATTATTATAAGAAAAATATTATATTTAATGAAAACTTTTATTAAAAAAATTCATTCAATTTGGTCTCTCCTTCTTGCTCATTTTATGCAATATAAATTAGATTTTTGGTGATGGCAAATTTATCCTAAGAGGTGGAAGTAGAAGTTAGTCTCATCTTCCAGTTTAAAAGGTAAAATCTTTAGTTTTACTACTGGTTAAGTAAAAAAAAACCCTCAGTGTTAGAAATCTCAAAAATAGTTATTACGTATATATTTTTGTTTACTTTTGCATTTATTTGAGCTTTCTAGTTTTTATCTCCTTTATTATATTTAGGTATGTTAGTAGACTGGAGATATAGTGATTCCTTCCTGAATAGATCTTTTAATTCAATTTCATATTCACACACTAATTCATGGCTTGATTAGTCACACCTTCTCTTTTGATACTTTGTCCTCACAGACTTTCCTCATTTTTTTTTATACTTCTGTTTGTATTTGAGACATATTTAGCATAGCTCTTAGTGGATTTATTTCTTCCCATTATCAGCTCTGAAAAACATCAGTTGTAGTATAACATGATGTCCTTTATAGGAGACTACCCTGTCCTCAATTACTGCCTTCACTGTCTAATATATCTTTGCAATTTTCCCAAATTTCTCAGTACTAGCTACTTCAATCCAATACAACATAGGAGTCTGTTAGACATCTATCCTTAGAAGTGCATCATGATAAAAACAGGGCTTTGAAAATGCTGACAGGTCTTTCAGGTAGTTCTTAACTCACAAAAGTGTGAAGTCTCTGTCCATTCCTTATAGTGGCTGAATAAAAGAGTTCATTGTAGTTGCACATGGTTATCTGCTCAAGGCAATATTGTGTTGTGCAGAAGTGACAAAGAAATCAAAGCCGTGATCCGAATGACTTCAATCCACCTGTTCTTGAATGTTCTTCCTTTAAAAAAAACGCCAAAAAACCCAAAAATTCCTGCCATGGTTAAAAAAACCTCAAAATTTTAAAAATTCAGCAATTCTGGTGCTAAAATTTTGTCAAAGGCCAGAAGACTGCACAGTACTTTGTCAGATTTTTTTTATTTTTTCCTGCAGTGAGATGAAATAGTTTCTGGAATGTCATCTGCAAGTGACCTTCACAGTTTGTCTTCTTTACTGAAGCAAATTAAGGTTGATGTTAGGTCTCCCTTGTCATCAATGACAAAATAATTCAAATACAAAGGAGTAGCTTCTTCATCACCTTATAGATACTATAGGGTTTTTTTTCAAAAATGTCAATAACCTTTTCCATATATAGACACAGAATTGAATTGAAATGTGCATTCAGATGAACTTTTGTTAGAATAAAATCTTAAATAAAATTTCGTAGCAATCTTGGAATCTGGGAAGTGGAGTTGAAGTAGATGAAAATATGTTATTCTCTTTGTGACAAAATTCTTCAATTCATTGCTACAAAGCTGGCACTGGATTCAAAAAACATTTCAGCTTCAATCAAATAATGTAAAATTCTCTTATACCTAAAGACTACTTTCAGTAAAATGTTGGCCTTTAAGTCTTTAGGGCAGATTATATGGAGCCTGGATAAAAAAAATGTGTAAATCAGAATTTTTAAAAATATATATATAATAATTTAGTATATGAGAATGAGAATTCTTGAATTCTTATTCCAAAGCTATATTTTTCCCTTTCAATGTAATAATATTGTCTATAACATTTTCAACTGTTATACATAATTAATACATGTAATTTATTTACTGCACAGATATGAGTATTTTTTTTACACTTAGAACAATTTGGTGCTATTGTGATCAAGTAGACCTTTTTTTCTTTTGCACCTGTGATGTTCTAAATCATTGAATAAAAGGCCAGTGAACAAAGAAAGATGAATTTCCAGTTGGCTCCATTACCATCATTCTTTCTCAGGATACAGTATAGTACCATAAATACAGAAGCTTCATAAAAAATGGTTTAGATGTTGTACTAAATGTTAGGTAGCCTATGACACACCTACCAAAAATTGACATTTAACAAGTTATTCTACAAAGTGTCAAAAGAAATCTCAAAAGAGAGGCATGTGAATAAAGTATCAGACATGTATTTTAAGTGCCAAAACATGACAAATGCTTAATAGAAAATTTCTTCCTCCGATAAATACAAAGAAGACAATGGTAAACCTAGACAATATCAAATAATTTAAGTGCTTAAGTGCTTAGAACCTTTCTGTGGGAGAAGTGTCATCAAAGATTTTCTACAGATGATTTTTCCTTTAAAAAGATCTTCTTGCCAGGAAGGAGGGGAAAATGCCTCAAAATCCTTTGTAAAGGTTGATCACAATCTCTCTTTTTGAGAAAATATTTTCCCAGTATTATAAGGAAAATGTTTACTTCCAGTACAGAAGTTTTTCGACTGTGAATTATTTACTGGTGAATTCCTGTTTAGAACCAATTTATTTAGTCTAGATCTGTAGCTTAGAAGACTATTCTACATATATTTTATCTACTCAGAAGAAACTAGCTTTCGTATTTAAAAAGCAGGATTGTTCCTTAATAGGATTTCTGTTCTCTTATTTCTTTTATTTCCCAAAAGAAGCGATTGCATTTACTCAAGTTTATATCCAAGCAATATTTTTCATTTTGATCATAAGGTATTTTTATTGCCTTATTTTTATAGCCTATAATAGATAACATAACCATGTGATACAGAATGCACTTAGATGCTCTCTAATTGCAAGTTGTGTTTGGATAATGTTTTAATAGCACAGACAGGTATTGAAGATTGTGCAGAATGGTAATATCACAAAAACATAGCTATATTCCCAGAGCAATGAGGTATCAAGAATAGATCATTAAAACACAGATGGATGCATTCAAAAGCTGTTCAAACTTAATAACTCCTGCTCAGCAGAGAATAGAGAATGTAGCTGTCCTCCATTTATAAGGGATGTTTAGTGGAAAGTTCAAGGTTGTCTCCAAACAGCCTTGCACTATAAGGACAGGGAAATGTTTCCCATACAAGCAGTTTTGTCCTAGATCACATCTCTGTACAGCTCCACAAACTCTTTGTAGATGTGGATGCAGATGTATATCCTTGTTCACAGCTGAGTGGATCACTGTCTGTGTTTCTGTCCATTTCTATGTGCATTTTTGCAGACAAGAAAGCTTCTAAGCCAAATTCCTAGCTATCTAAGGTATAACTTTGATTTTAAATATTTTCTAGATAAAAAGTCAAGTATTCCCAAAACAGGTTTTCATACATATGCCCTCGTTTCACACAGTACAATTAAATCTGTACAGACCATCACCGTTATTTAGGATTAACTTTTTTTATCTCTTCTTTCCAGAAACTACTGAATTATTCACAAATAATGTATTAAAAAAATCTATTCACTGCTGTCAAGAAACTCCAAACGTTAGTCATTATTATTATATGTTGCAAATTATTAATCACATTTAAAATACTGGTATATATTGTCTTTGTATATAAGATTAATTGAAAAATTACACTGGAAAGGTAGTGCTCTCAGAATCATCAGATGAATATATGCTAAAACACTGAACCTTAACAACAGTTCAGTACATATTCATGTGCATACATGCACCCTACTACCATTCTGTTTATTCTTTTAAGCACAGGAATAGTACTTACAAGAGCACAGAAACATAGAATTGTTAAATCACTGAGGTTGAAAAGACCTATGAGAGTTGAGTCCAGTTTGACCAAACACCACCATGATAATTAAACCATAGTACTAAGAGCGATGTCCTGTCATTTTTTGATCACTTCCAGGAATGGTGACTCTACCACCTCACAGGGAAGTCTCTTTCAGTGCTTAACAACCTTTACCATGAAGAAATTCTTCCTGTTCTTCAACCTAAATCTCCCTTGGCACATCATGAGACCATGTCCTCCTGTCCTGAGCCCAGGACCTGAGGTGCAGCTGCACCCATGCTGAGTACAGGGAGACAATCACCTCTCTAGTCCTACTGGCCGCACTATTGCTGATACAGGCCACCATGCCATTGGCCTTCTTGGCCACCTGGGCACCCACTGGCTCAAGCTCATCTGATGTCAACCAGCACTCCTGGTCCTTTCCCACTGGGAGCTTTACAACCACTCTGTCCCCAGCCTGCAGCACTTCAGGGGCTTGTTTTGACCCAAGTGTGGAGCCTGGCACTTGGCCTTACTAATCTCAGATTGTTGTCTTCAGCCCATAGATCCAGCCTGCCCAGATCCCTCTGCAGAGCCTTCCTACTCTCCAGCAGATCAATACTCCTGTCCAGCTTAGTGCCTTCTGCAAAGTTAGTGAGGATGTACTCCATCCCCTCATCCAAAGTTATCATTGATAAAGTTATTAAACATCACAGGCACCAATACTGAACCCTGGGGACCGCACTAGTGTCTGGCTGCCAGCTGGATGTGTCACCATTTACCACCACTGCCTGGGCCCAGCCCTCCCAGAAAAACAGTGCACCTGTTCAAGCAATGGGCTGCCAGTTTTTCCAGGAGGGTGCTGTGGGAGACAGTGTCAAAGGCTTTGCTGAAGTCTAGGTGGACTAAATCCATAACCTTGCCCTCATCCACGAGAAGAACGACCTGATCACAAAAGGGAATCAGGTTGGTTTTAAAAGAAAATCACGTTAATTTTTAAAGCAGGACTTGCTTTTCCTAAACCCATACTGGCTGGGTTTGATCCCCCGATTGTCCTAAAAATATCAGATGCATAAAATTCAAGGAATTTCCATTACTAGCAGATTCCTCATAGACGCATCAGAGTTATTTTAATGACTCCCATCCAGTAGTCTTAACACTTTACTAAGCACAAAAACATAGGTCCCTGATGTAGCAAGAAGTTATTCTGAAACCAGTCAGGCTAGACCCTCTTTCACTCATTCTTATGCATTTTAGAGCAGTCTTTTCTCACAAACATTGGAGTTCACTCCAAGGTTTATAGTAGCAAACACTTTAATACTGAGGATCTTGCAAATATCAAACCAGAAGGATGTTAAACAGAATTTGCCCTGAAAATACACTTGACCACCATCTCAGGGCCCTGCTGCCCTGGTCTGGCTGTGACCAGCACTGGGGTCCAGAATGCTCCCTTTGCTCCAGTGTGTCCCAGCCCTGGCTGGTGGCCTAGCAGTGCCTCCTGGGACTCAGCCTTCCTCAGTGATGGACGCACGTGCATGTGTTCCTACTAAGGTGTTGACACTTTCATTGTCACTTTCTAACTCTCATGGGTGGCACCAGTTGCCAATGGCTTCTTTGGTCATGCAGTCCCAGATCAACCTCTTTTATTTTGCCTTTAGATAAAGGCAGTTAGTAGTCTTTTGGGTGGATGCAGCTAGAATTTCATTTTCTCTCAGTGGTGCATCTGAGTAGGTGTCAGCCTGTGACACATGCAAACATGTTCATTACTGAGTAGATGAGTGGCTGTGATCTGCACTTCTTAAAGCTGTTGGTCATTATGGCTTAAAAAGAACTGAGAATTTTAACCATACCAGCAGTATCCAGTATGTTTACAGAAAGGAAGCAACTTGAATGCTGTTACAATGCTGTTAGGTTTTACAAAACCCTCTTTCCTGCAATGTCCAGAGAACTTCCAAGGAAAGTACACAGGGCTTGTATTTTACACTTTGATTTTTCATGTTCTGCACCAGACAACAACCTTTCAACCCAGCAAAGAAGCAAAAAAATACCTTTTCTTTGTGCTACCAGTAAATAATTTTCATTCAATCCCTAGAGTAGAGTATAACAGGTAATTTTAGTAGAATAGATTGATTAAAATAAATTTTAGTTGTGGGATGCCATCTCTGCAGAAATGGTTTCTTTCTTCCCATAAGCTTCCCCCAGGGCAAAAAAAAAAAAAAAAAAAAAAAGTTAAGCTGTCTACTTAAAACACAAGCTTTCCTACTTAGGCAAGTAGAAAAACACACACACTGTATTTATACTCTCAAATGGATTTTATTAAACCTTTCACTTTGAGGAACTTAATTCCTTTCTGCAAACATTTGTTGTAGAAAAGAGGAAAGAAACTTTATGGCAATATAAAATTCAGATTCTCCTTCATGGATTTTGTCTCAGACCAGATTAATAGTCTGCAATTTGAAAACTTTACAGGTAAGACACTGCATTATCTAGTTGATATGTATAAATAACAGAAGGAAAGATAAAAATTGAATAGATTTGAGGAAATTCTTTGTTTGAAAGGGAGATGTAATAAACTGTATTAGCTACATTACTCTTGCTCTTAAGGAAATCTTGAGAAAGGTATCACCATTAATTCAGGCTTTTACTAAACTGAATTTATTTTCAAAATATAACAAGTATAAAAAGATTTCTGCTTTAAGTCATATTCATATTTGCATTCTTTTAAAGATTCCCCACTATATTGCTTATCTATATAAGTAATAAAAACCCAAATATACTACATCTAAACTAGTCTAAAAGAAATCATTATCTATAAAAAGAAAGCTTGAAAGGAAAGAAAAGCACATATTTGCTGCTATTCTTTTTGTATTTAAAGTAACATAACTGCTGAAATCTGATTTTGTTGGACATAATTAATTAAATGAAAATCTCTTAATAGCCTGCTGACAAATTATAATACCACTCCTCAATGCATGAGCCCTTGTCTTTTATAGCATTGGATTTCTTGATTTAATCAACTCTGATTGTTGTATTTTTTAAAGGAACATTTAAAATTTGTGTCTAAAGTGATCCGTGGATTTATTTGGAACAAAACAATGGATAACTTTATATTATCCAAAAACTGACCTTATGAAACCTTTTTTCTTTTTTCTGTCATTTTGTTTTACTCACTATGGCTCAAAATCAGATTTCAGTTTTTCTAAGTCATGGGTTGAACCTGTAAACATTTCTGAATATTGGATCAATGAAAACCTTTTTATTTCCTTCTAGATGCTTGCTGATATTTACAATGGCTTTAATTTTTTTTCTTTTTGGTAATTCCTTAGTTCACTGATTTTTAAATGCAGAAGTTATTAAATATTAGCTTTAGTGTAGTTTTGTTGCAGATAATACCGCTTTCACCTGTAAGCCATTATTTTATGCATTTTCTGTTTGGAAGGTATCTCTCTTAAAGGAACATGAAACTCCCTGACTAGAAGTGAAAAAAATTAAGTTTTCTTTGGGGGGAAAAAACCAAAAAAAACCCCAACCAACAAAAAACCCAAAAAAAGGGCAGAAAACCCCAAGAAAATCACCAACCAACCAACCAACTAACTAAAAAAACCCCAAAACCCCAAAAACCCCCAAACCTAAAAAAACTCAGTTGTTGATCAGAAGGTGGAAAAGGAAAACTTTTAAGAAGGATAGCAAAATACTAGACATCAACAGAAATACAGGGAAAAAAATACTCCTTTTGGGTTCCCAGTCATGCAGGGCAGTGTCATTCCCTCTCAGTCTGTAATATCATGCTGATAAGTTTTTGTTTTTTCTTTTTTTTCTGTTTAAAAAGTGCCTCTCTTGTAATCATTTTCCCCTCCCTAATTTCAAATCAGAAATGCTTCTAACTCTGTGGAAAGTGTTAAAGCTACAAGCTTCTCTCTTATCAGCTGACTGTATCATAGCTTGGAACTTAAAAAACTACTCTTAAGATAATAAGAGGCTGAGAGAATATGCTGCTCTGACTGAGTGTTCTGGTAATGTGACCTCTTATCTTGGAAGCATTCAAAGAGAAAATGAGAGAACAGATTTCAGTATCATAAGCCTCTGGTAAAAATGAGACTTTTTTCTTGAGGCAAGAGGGCTTGAGGACATAGTATCCATATGTTTTCTGTTAGAAGCAGGGTTGGAGAAAAATGAAACTGAGTATCATGCAGAGACAGGAATCAAAGTGCACAAGCATATAAACCAATCTCTTGCTCACAGCCTTATCTGACACATGTTAATCACTTGCCACCTGGTTGTCTTGGAGCTGTGCAGCAGAATAGAACTGCTGCTGGCAGCTTAGGGACAACTCAACACTGTACCCATTGGAGGGAAGACAGAACTGATTGCTTGTCCAAAAGAGAGGGAAAAACTCCTACAATCTAGCAGTCATATTTCTGTATATAAGCACTAATATCTCTGACCTAGTCTGGATAACCAATTCTGCAAACTTATGGTGAGTTAGGTTTCAGTACTGATCACAGTGAAATAATTGCTAGCTGGGAAAACTGATGTGTATAGGAGATATCAAGCCATAATTTCTTGTTTTGTGGCAGAATCAAGACTGGAAATTTGTAACATATCTACAGAAAATGTAGAAAAATATATATGGAAACTATAGTTTGGTGGTTTTTTTAAGCTTACCTTAAGGTAAACTTCTCTGGTTACATACAAAACACAGCAGATGATTTTTATGGAATATTGTGGACCTGAACATGATTAAACTGTGTAATAAAATTATGACCTAAAAAAAAAAAAAAAAAAAAGGATAACCAACTCCTATTAAAATTAGACTATAAATTAAGGCTAGAAGCCAGAATAAAAGTTGGAGTTATGAGACAAGATCTTTGCTGGTGCCAAGGAGTCTGTCTATGCCTTGCCTTCCTAACTCAGGAAGTTGCTGAGTCTCTGTTCATTTATCTATGAAGTGATCATTCGCAGAAGCAAACATATCTTGAAATATAAAGGTCTTGTGAGTTTTTTTTGAAAATTACTGTTTTTTACAAGGCAATACTGAAGCTTATTCCCCCTACCCTTTCCACCTCATAGCAGGCCAGTTAGTACATGCATAGTTTGAAAATAGGCATAAAATTGTCACTCTCTCACTCAGTAATTAGGGAGCAGGAGAAGTAACTGCATTACGCAAGGAATGAGAAAGAGAAGATATGCCAATTAAAGGCTGAGAGAACCTCATTGAGAATTTTATGGAAGTGTCTTAATGAACCTATAACAGCAGTAATATGGAAGAAGCCAGTAGGAAGCAGGCTTTGTTAGTCCTAATTAACAACTTCTCTGAAAAGTATTTTGTTGCAGATGTCAAATAATCTTTAGTCCCTTTGAGTCTGTTGTTTTCAGTAGTGGGTTGTAACATACAGCACTTATTTTACCAACAAGTACTGTGAGATGACACGCTACTTGCTTGCGTTTTGCATTTTGTAAATGTACCCTGAAATGTTGCACCATACTTGGAAGGAGAGAGGGAAAGTAAAGGAGAGACATATTTTCCTTCATGAATTTTGATATTTGGATAATTCTACTAATTCTGCTAATTCGTAATGTATGTAGCTAAATAAATGTAATTTGGGGTATCCTATACATGCAATAATGAAAAAAGATTATTTGATACTGGATGGCATGGCACTTAGCTTACCATGAATGGTGAAAAAATGAAATACCATACCTGTATCAATTGTCTGTCCTTGAAAATTATATAAAACACAATAAACATATGCTGTGAACTCTGATAATTTTATCTAAAGTGGTCTTCTTATTTGCACTAAAATATGGTTAATAGAGAGACCATGCAAGTAACTTGCAAGCTGTTTTGTTATGTGCTAAAAATGCTCTTAGGAAGTGTTGTTGATAATTATTTTTATATGAAACACTAACAATAAATTTTATTGTGTTTATTTTTTATTTCAGAGTGTTTGATTCTTAGTCTTATAACATGACTTTTGAAAACATGTATTGGAGGCCATTTCTCCAGATCTATGTTTTGACCTTTTTATAGGAGTCTGTCTCATAACAAGGAAAACACATATGTTGGTGAAAACACATGTAAAAGTTTAAATGATGAAGCTTTAGCCTACTGCTGATTTAGATCTGGTGTCATACATAAAGTGCTGGCTTATTGGGCCAAATATTATTTCTCTGTCTTTTTCTTATCCAGATGGAGTTGTCTAGAGCTCCATGTTTTCAAGTTTGCCATTGAGAGTCTATTACTGTGAATAGAATTTGTAGCATCTTCATATAGTTATTACTGCTTAGAAAAGCTGTGAAAATATTGCCTGTATTCCTGATTTTTTTAATATGTTATCCTTTTCTATCAGTTAAAGACCTGATCTTGATTCCCTCTTCTTTATTCTTCTTCTGTCTTCAATAATGCAATCTGTGAAAGAACATATCAGAAAGGAAATTGTTCTTGCAGAAGACTCTAATAAACATGTCAGGTGCATTTTATGGAAACTGTGTTTATCTGGAGTTGAAACAAATTATTAGCATAAGAGAAAATCTAAATGCATCTTTGGTAGGAAAAAACATTTCATATTGTGGTTTAAACTCTTTTATCAAAATAGAAATCTGTCAGCATTTCCTGTTAAAAATGTGTGGGTTGACAGAAGTTTTTGGGAGACTTGTCCGTATATATATAAATTCAGGACATCTGTACTTTGAATATTATTGGCCATTAATTATAATAGGTCAAAAGAAAATCATAACATTTTTTAACTTAATTGCTTCCAAGCATATTAAACTGGTCTTTTAAAAAACCTGTGAAATGGGAGGAGTGTCTTACTTCAGTGCTATGGTATTTTTTATTACTCTTGTGCCTTTAAGGAACTTTTTTGAAAACTACATTTTAAAAGATTAATGCTGGGATATTATACCTATGAAATGCCACCTACTTAATATTTTCTGACTGTGTGACAGGTGAAACCTGCTGAAAAAACTGACCTTTGGCAGGAGATAGAGTGCAGAGACAAAGAAAAAACAACCAATGGCACATATGCAGTGACAGATACGTACAATTTCACAACTTTCACTTTCTAGAGAAAGAAAAGTTGGTGAAGCAAAGTCTGAGGAGAAACAGTAGAAGATAACAAATGAGGAAAAGTCTGACAGGTTTTCAAAAACAGGCTTCAGAAGTAGGCAAGATTAAAAGCAAAACTACGTATCAAAAAACCAGCACACAACAAAACAACTTCTAATCTCTGAAGTCAGAAAATGAGTCAGGCATAGTAAAATGGATCACAGGCTGCAGTAAAAAAATCAGTCTGCGACCACTGGTCTCCTGGGATTGTCTTTTGGTGCATGGTATGTCAGTTTTGTTTTTTTTTTAATTAGACACACTTAATGCTGTCCCTACTCTCTAATATTTTCATTAAGAAAATACCATTTTAACTAAGGAGAGGTATGAACAGCCTTTTCCAAGATTTTGTTTTCACTTGATTAGCTTCTGTTAACCACATGCATTCAGTCTTACCACTCTGACAGAAGTCTAGTCTGGTTCATATGGAATTATTAGGTATGGATGCATTTTCTATTTTCATCTGTAGTTCATATATTCTTCTGTTTTTGAAGTGTCTTTGTCATTAGACCTATGCAGAAGGCAATTGAATGTTATACTAACTTGTGAGGTTTCGAAATGTATTTCCTTAACGCCTTGAAATAAAATAAAATCTTCACAAATAATTTTCAATGTACTATGTCAGAAGCTTTTACTGGAAAAGGTAAATTTTGGGGCTTCTTCCTCTTTGTCCTTTCACTTCTTTCTGAAATTTTATAGGAATCTCCACCTTGAACTAAATAAAACTTTGCAGAGAAAATACTGTTGAAATTGCAATATTTTTGTGGGAGGATTCTGCTCTGATGAAGAACTCATCATTCTCACAAAAAGTGTTCCATCCTACTGTCACGGTCACAGAGTCAACAAAATAATCAACAGTTCCCCTGTTCCTCCTATATCCAAGTGCTCCTGACTTAACCATATATATTCCTTCTAGCTTTTGCTCTAACCCTTGCTAGAAGTTTCCTGCCAAATATTGGGATATCCTTTAATCCCAGTCCCCATTTTCTTGATGGAGAAGTCAGTATTCATACAGAAGTTAAGTCAATCAAAAATCCATTGATGATTTACTCACTTTGTTAAAAATAAAATGGATATGAGTTCATTTTAAAAGTGGATTGGGTTTTGGATAATAAACTCACCTTAATTTAGAATCTTAGTTTTCTTGTGGATCTGAAGATGGACTTGGTTTGTTTTATTTTGTTTGTTTGTTTGTTTTGGTTTTTTTTTTCTTTTGGGTTTGGTTTTTGTTTGTTTGTTTTTTTGTTTTTTTTTTGGTTGTTGTTTTGGGTTTTTTTCTGTGATATATTAATGTGGGAACAGAATTTTCTTCCTTGACATGAGGTTATCTGTTTGCAACACATCTACAAATGCAGTTTTATGGTCTGGCTTGTACGATCCTAGGATGCAGGTTGAATATTCTGCTGCACTTTGTCTGACACTATGTCTTTTATTGGTGTATCCTCTTATTTTGAACACTGAAATGCCTCCAAACATATTTCTGCATCTGTAAATTGTGACCTCAGAAATGTTTTGATAGGTTTGGTTTCCTTTGGTTTCTTTCATAGCTTGCTGCCCAGTGTATGATGTTTACCAAGGTGCACACGAGGAACTTTACTGCTATTGATGGCTGTGGAGCACACACCATGCAATATATTTACTCCCGTCATAAAAAATGTAAGTTCCCCACTTTGGCTGTGATGTTTGATAAAAACTGAGAGACTTAAGGCAGCATAGTAAGCTTCCAGGAAAAAAAAAAAATTCCTGTGACTTGCTATAGAAATTATGTGTGATTCATTATGTGTGATCCCTGCAGCACAAATCCAAGGTGTGAGGGTATTTGGGAAGGGATCACTCCATAATTGCCTTGTGTTTAGGTTTATCTTCAGATATGTGTTTTCATCCACTCTTGTAGATATGCTCCTATTTTAGAGACATCTTTGGTCTCACTGTAGTCAGTCTCACTTCTATTGTTATGAGCAGAAGAACATAACAAACTTTTTCAACTTTAAATGCGGTCATCTACCTTTTCTGGTAACATGTTGATAGCCTTTTTCAAAAACTCTTCCCAGATCATGTTGCTTTCCCCTTTCTCAGGTTCCCACACATATACCTTTGCAGGCACGATGGGGGTTAATTATATGAATTGTTCCCACCTATGACAGGTGGTGAGATGCATGAATCAATTTATTCTAGCTAAAATCAGATATGTGCAAGTCAGTCCACAACACGTTTACTTAATATTTAATTATGTCCTCTCTCTTGGATGATCAGCTCTCCTCTCCTATCCTCTTATTTATCTCCTGCTAGTCACTTAAAACTAACTGCTGGATTTTAATTTCTTCTTTTTTTTTATATTAAGCACGACATTTATTCATGTATTCTCTACTACCTCCCATCATTGCTCCTAACTAAGGGTTGGAGCTGGGGTGGTTTTCAAAGTGGTGGAATTGTCACTAGAGAATGTCTTTTGTATGTCATACACTATAATTTTTCAGTAATTTAATTCCTATGTTCTGCACACCTTTGCTTCTATTTGCAATTTCTTTCCTCCAGGAAAAAAAAAAAAACCTACAATTTTTCTCACAAGGGAAAAGCTGTGCAAATAATTGGTAATCATGTGGCACATATTTTCCTTTAAAAGTAATTATAAAAACTTAAATCATCCTTATGTTATGATAACAAATCAATTATTTAAGCTGTTTTAACTTTAAAATTTATATTAAAACTACATATATAAAAATTAAATTATTATAACTGTAGAAAAATGTTATTATTTAATCTTGTCCATTAAAATACACTTCTCTAATATTTGCTTGTAGACAACAGTAACACTAGCCACACACTTATTATATGACATTGCAACTCTCTTAAGTAGGAAAAAAAATGTGCGGCTCTGTAGAAAAATACCAGTAATGAGAGCTTTTTCAGACTAGAAAAATACAGATATTATGTTGTCAGCAATAATTCAGATAAGGGCCACATGAAAAGCTCTGCTTGCTAAAACCAGCAGTCTTTGAAAAACAACCTGGAATAGTTCACTAATCTGAAATGTAAAAAGTCTTCAAATAGGAGATTAAAATTCAGTGTATACTGGGAAATACAGAAAAATAGTTTGACCATGTAGTTCTTCTGCAGAAAAAAAAGCACTCTAAGATTTAACAACAATAAAATGCATAGAGAACCAGCATTAAAGGCTAGAAAGCAGAATACAAAATAAAATACTAAAACTCACACTAGATTTTTAAAAAGAGAAACAGATTCACTGATTTTTCCATTTTGCAGCTGCTTTTACTTTCACTTCAACAGAAACACCCTTTTGCTTTCATTTGCCTTTCAATATTTGTAAATTTATTTTATTAGTCTTTTAATATAGCTGTTCTGTGTAAGGGTTAGCTAGTTAATTGCCAGCTTAAGTGTTACTGTATAGATAATTCCTGTTATTTTGGAATCAATATGATGCTGTGTATAGATATTGTTCATAAAAGCATTTAAAACAGTATAGTTATATAAAGAGTTCTGCACTATATTTTTGAAAATGTTTTCATGCAAGTTAAGTAGAATGAGTTGAATGCCCAGATGACAGACTGAATATAACAAAAATATTAACAACTGGAATAATCATGATCCCTGTCCTCTATGCTTAAAAGTAACATTGGTGAATTAGTATTAACTTAGCTAAGATTCTTCTTTAAAACTAAAATTTGAAACACAGAAAAATGTCAACATCTGAGTATTTTTATCTTAATTTAAGGTCATAGCTGGCATGATGAAACCATACAAATGAAAATGAAATTGATCTATATGGTAATGCTAGACTGAATGCTGCATTAATTCGATAATAAGGTGTCTTCTCTGATTTTGTTAATGTGTTTGACATTCATTCAGTAGAACCAACTATTCGGCAATATTGGTTTTTTGCATTAAAAAACTTCATTTATATTTATCTGATTCTTCTCTAGGTCTAGACATTACATTACCCCATGTCACTAGAGCAGATATGTGCTGGAGAAATTAATTCATGAAATCTTGGAACCTAATACTAAATGTGGATTTTATAGGATATATATAATATTTTTCTTAAAAGGAAAATTTTGTATTTTATAGAGAAATTCTTGATTTGTCTCTAGGGGAAGGGCCCAGTTTCATAGCCAACATTTGGTTTTCCTGATTTTTCATA
>JANRGV010000001.1:132933303-132943871 GCA_024734035.1 Alethe castanea
GAAAAAAAATATCCCCAGGTATAAAAATCCATTATTGTTTGTAAAATGTTTAGAGGGAGATGATAAAATATAAAAATGTTCTAAAATTTGAAAAAATAAAGTAATGAGGTTATTGAAAGAAAGGCAATTGAAAGAAAGTATGATTGAAAGGTAATTAGAAGAAGGAGTGCAGGTGCATTTCATTAAAGTAAATAAAGAAACTGCAATGGAGGAGGGGAATAAAGATGGGGAAAATTTTATGAGTAATTATTCTTTGACTCTATGCTCCACTTAAAGTAAATAAATTCAGACATACTTTTGTGTTTTCTACTAGTATATGAATCAGTTACACTAGGATGGACAAAATAATTAGAATTTTTTTTTCATACTGAATTGCTGATAGTCTTTTAATCAAAGACATAAAAGCAGATGAATAAACTTACTATCAAACAACCATTTACTTACTGAAAAATATATAACATGATGACTGCATCATGTTAAGAGAAAATTTACATGTCTATTTATTGAGCAGTTATGTTACCCTTAAGTCTAGAGTGAAAATAACAGACATTCACGGCAAGTTGAGCTAGAGCTTATCATAGAATCACAGAATGTTTGAGTTTGGAAGAGACCTCAAAGATCATCTAATTCCGACCTCTTTGCCATGGGGAGGAACACTTTCAACTAGAGCAGGCTACTCTAAGTTCCATCTAACTTTGGACTCTTCCAGGGATGGGGCATCCACAACATCTCTGAGCAAGCTGTTCTGGTGTCTCACTAACTTTACAGTAAAGAATTTGTTCCTAATATCTAGTCTAAACCTACTCTCTTTCAATTTAAAGCTATTTCAGCTCGTCCTATCACTACATGCCCTTGCAAAAATACCTCTCCAGCTTGGTTGTAGGCTCCCTTCATCTACTGGAAGGCTGCAATTAGGTGACCCAGACTGCCCAGGTCCCTCTGAATGGCACCCCTTCCCTGCAGCATGTCAACTGCACCACACTGCTTGGTCTCCTTGGGGAACTTACTGAGGATAAGGCAGTAGTGCAGTGCACTCAAGCCCAGTGGAAAGCCAGCTGCCATTTCTAGTGATGTGAAAAATGACATTCAGTGTCCACAGCCTACACTTCCATGGTGTCCTCAGTCAGCCTGAGGCACCACCACAAAGGCTCAGCACAGTAATACCCTGTGAGTGGCAGTAATCAGGATGCCAAGTACCATTTTGACAAATATTTTACAGCACTTATCGAGTTCCTTCTTTATTGTAATGTTATGCAAAATTATTTTCTGACATTAACATTATTAGAATTTGAGGTACTGCCATGTACTTATTATTGCTACAAACAATTGTATGCCAAGAACATAGTGTTGCAGAATTTGCTTACATGAAAATATTCAAATATTATATTCCTGGCTATTCAGCAGTTTATTGTCTATTGTTGTAATGTTGACAGCAAATCAGAGATATCTACTGTTTCCAACCCTATTCCTGACACAAGATATGTTCTATCAATTTGTTTGTGAGACAGGAAGACTTTATTAGCATTAAGCACAACATATTATTTTTATTATGTTTTCTATAATAGTAAGTTATTTTAAGTTTCTCTCATTTTAAAGGCTTGTAAAAACTAAAGAGGGCTTTCATCTAAAAACAGAGACATTTATATTACCAGATTCATCAGGCATTACTGGTCATATTGTAGAACTGTATGTTTCTATGCTTTACTTCCAGTTAAGTCATCTTACAGAAAGAAAGTAAAACTTGAACCCACTTTTTTTTTTTAAATGGGAGAAAATTATATGAAATAAAAATACCAAACTCTCTGTTAATATTTAACATTGTCAATCTTTAACTGAACTTCAATACAAGTATCATCTGTTTTTTAAGTATTTAAGTACTTTATCACACTGCAAAACTTTGTTCAGTAAGGAAGTCAATACATTAAAATGAGCATTTCAAGAGTGCAATCATTGCTTCAGAGCTTCTCTAACAAAAGATTTTAAAGCCAGTGTACCAATATGAAAGAGGACCAGTTTAATACAGAGGAAGAGGGGTTGAAAATACTTAGAATATCCGGTCCTGTCACTTTTTTCTTTAGCTATTACACCCATATCTGAGTATGTTTATAAGTTGGAGGGGGAGTTTAGAAATTAGGAAATAATACAATAGTCGCCTCAAACTTGGTTCAAATAAAGATTAACTTTCAAATTTCCTTTCGTTGTAGTGGGAATAGTCAAGAGAAGGTCCCTTTAATAGAATCCAACATCTGTAAAATTGAAGAATGACAAATAGTGAGATTGACCTTAACTTCCTTATGATCTTTGAAAGTTTAAATATTTCATATGTAAAATTTCTTTACTTGTCTACTGTAAACCTAAGACAGTAAAAATTTTAAGAGTTTTTAAATTCTTAATAATTTAATTGATAGAGAACTACAAATCAAGCTATAAAAATAAATCAGGTCACCTGACTAGCATAAAATAGTACCTGAGTAATCTTTCATCAGAATACATCTGTGTAGATAGGTAAGGCCAGAAAAATAACTTCTGATTTTGCCATAGGGGACAATGCTAATCAGTAGAGAAAAATGAGTTTTTGCAGCTAAAATTTCACTGAATCGAATGGTTCAGATTACATCTGTCATTACTATATTCCACAGTAAGTGGTACCTTCTATGAGCACTTCCAGTAGGACCAACAATAGTGAGGCTGCATCTGGAATGCTGTGTCTAGATCTGCACTCCTCAAAACAAGACTGGAGCTCCTGGTATGGGTCCAGCACAGGGTGACAAAGATCATTAGGGGTCTGGATCATCTCTCCTGTAAGGAAAGACTGGGAGAACTGGGCCTTTTTAGTCTTGAGAAGAGTGACTAAGACAGGACTGTTGAATTGGAACTAGTTTTTTTTTTTCCTTCTCTGATAATGAGAAGTAATTAAGTGTTGAAAAACAGCAATATTGATCTTGAAAAAAGAAGACTTAAAAGACAGCAGTGCTCTAGCATGGCTCCCAGCTAGCTATCATTATCAGAGAACACAAGATCTTTTACTCAATTACTCTGCCAGGATGCCATTGCTCTGTTAGTTTTGTTTAGGGTTAGCTTCCAGGGAAGGCAAACATGAAATGCTATCTTAAGAGAGCCATTTATGCTTGGAAGGCCTTTTCTAATTGCTAGAAGTGTAAAGATATACCTTGGTTTGTCTGAGCTTAATAGACCTCTCCCAATTACACTTTTGAATCACAGCTAACTGGGTAATGATACTGTCAACTTGGTGGACATTTGACTTCTCTTCCAGATGACATGGACAGTAAAGATGCCTTTTGAATAATTGGTATGGAAGGGGGCTTTTGGTAAAGTTTTCACAGAGTCACAGTCTCCTATGAAAATGTATATTTGAGAGAAGAAGTCTGATACAATGGAAAAAAAATAAGCAGATTCATTGTTAGAGGGATTGTATGCAGCCTGTCTGTTTTAACTCTTTGGTTTCTTTATGCAATATCAAAATATTTTTCAAATGTTGAGCAATGATCACACTTTTTTAAAGTAAAATTTCAATTGAGGTTTAAATGACTGATGGACATTGGCAAACTTGGAATCACTAAACCTTTTAAAAACTTCTGCTTTGACAGAAATTTCTGGTGATAAAATGTTCAGTCAGACCGATAAACTAATTTTTAAGTTTCAGAAAAGAATGAAAATAAAGGTAAATCATAATATCTACTGAAGAAGTAAAGCTTAAAATTGGATATCAGATCAAACTGTTTTAATTGAGAATTACTTAAGGCAGATGTAGACTGAATATATTTAATTACATTTCTGTGTATCTTTTTACATGTTTTTAATTAAACAAAAGTAAATTATAATTACATCTGAAGACAGCAGATTAGAAAAAAGCAAGCAAGCTGTCCCAGAGAAGGAGTGATAAGATAAAAGCAATTTGAAAGTGGAAAAGCTTACATATGCTTCACACTTCCCTTCTTGTACTCCATCAGCTTGGAGCTGCACTTTTCCTTATTTCTTATGTCACTGTCTTAGATATCAGGAAGGGTTGCAATTCTCATTATATCAAAACAATTCCTGAAATCAGTGAGAATTTTACTGCAGAAAAATGGCCAACAAATTGGGTCCAATACACAGAAACAATTTTTTCTCCTTTTTCTTTCTTCCATACTTATCTCTCTCATTTTTGAGATTAGTGTCTTGTTAATAATTAAAATAGTCTTTATTTGGTCTGATTCAGGCTCATTTTTATCCACTGAAAGTATAGCTTCAGTACTGATAACTTCAAAGAATTACTCCTTATAGAATCTTTCTGTTTCCTTTTGACTTTTCCTGAATCTATAAGACAATGTTATGATGCATATACCTCAGTGCCTCCAGGTAATTTAACCTCCATATTATTTTATTATGCCTCTTTTCATATTTCTTCCACTTTTATAAATATAAAATTTTCCTAGACTCAGAGAAAGCTGCCTCATTCATCATAAGAAAATGTTGTTGGAAAAATCAGGTTTGAAGAATATTGATATTACTAAACTTCCTAGGTGTTAAGTTGTTGGAAATTTGTCTGTTAATGGGATCATGTTGTCGTTCCATTTATTATAGCAGCAATAGGATTGATTTCTCCTTTAAGAGTTTTGTGTCTTCATCTTCTTTTTCATATAATCTATATTTGTAGAACAGTTTTTTTGGTTTGGCAAGAGGGCTATTTTTCTTTCAGTATTTTCAGGCCTGTTGTCTTTTAGCAATTAAAATTTAGAAAATATAGTTTTGGTTCAAAATATGTGCATGCATAAGAATTAAATAAAAGTATTGCCATAAAAATATATGTATTTAATTAACATATTTGGTAAGGTCTATTTTTATTCACATTAATGTAAATTTTTAGGTCTTACAGAAAGATGTGAGTTCAGATATGAGATCTGGCACCCACTGTATTTTAGCTGTGCCATGCTGTTATGCTACCATGGTGCTGTGACAATAATTTTGAAGTTTTCTCTATTTGCCCACATGTCAATTTTGCTTTCCTCAAGGGTATGTCCAAATAATTAATATACAGCCAATTGCAATACTGGTAAATAATTTAAAAAAAATCCTACATGAAAATTATGAACATGATGTGCTTCAACAATGCAGAAACTATTTTTGTGGATTTAACATGTCCAAACATTCATTGATTTATACTTGAAAGTAATTGATCCTTTTCAAATTTAAAAAATTATTTAATCACATAAAATAAAACAATAAACTAAAATAATACATCAAATCAAACAGAATCAAATACTGCTTTTTTTTTCCTTTCACATAAACCCATGACTGTCTATATATATGATTTTGATTTGGCTAAAATTTAATGTTCATTCAGATTAAAGGATTTTGAGTTCTCATAATACTGATGAGATAACTAAGTGAAAACTCTTAATGTTCATGTACATCAACATTTTTCAACTTTAAAATATCCTAGTACAGTATCCATGGTAAAAGGATACTGACACTGTATAAGAAAACTAATACTAATTTAATTTAAAAATATAACCAACAAAAAAAATTGCTATTTATTTTCCATGTCTAAAATCAGACTTCACGTTTCAGTCCTAAAATATCGCATAAGTTAAATGGCTGCCATAAGCATATTCATCACAGAAAGTGATACAGATGTCAGAGGAGATTTACCAAAGGAAGTAGAGAGGGTGGCTAAAAGGGTCCACTGGTCAGCACTAAATAGGAAGATGCATGTCCATGCCAAATGTAGAAGGAAAAGCTTTATTACTATCTCAGAATTTTCTCAGGGTATATATATTTCCAACATAATATTACTGTGTGTATAAACAGCTTAAAAGCAAAGCTTTTCAGGAATTTTTAGAAAATATTGATTTATAGAATTATTTATTTAGTAAGATTCTGAGGAAGAGTCAAATGTGATTTCTTGCAAGCTTACTTCAGAGACATGAAGAATATGTGGAAAAATACTGAACATCATACAATAAATATGAGTGCAAAACTATCCCTCTTCTAAGAGTTTGTCATTTTACAGGCAGCTGTCTTGGGAATTAAACCTTTGGATAGCCTATTTCATTCACTCTAGATGTTGGCTTATTCCACACTTTCAGCTCTGCTTGAAAGCCATATCCAAGTTGTGATGTTCTTATCCATGCAGCCTATGATGGATATTTTAAAAATATCTTCTGAGCAGTTGCTGCTCTGGTGGAATTGTGATGCCAGACATAGGGGGTTTGTTTGTGTTTGTTTGTTTGTTTGTTTGTTTGTTGTATGTGAGAAACTTGTAAAGTTAAGGGTGTAATGTCAATGTCTGTGTCAGTGCTCTCTCCATCACAGAAATGCTCCCCTGAGGACTGTTTTGGGGAAGTATGCTCTCCCTAGACTATATTAAACTCAAAAAACACTTCCTGATCTTTGCAGATTTGTGGAAAATATTTTTTTATTGATTATGTTACTTCAATGCAAAAAGTTAGGAGATTTGCTGTATAATACCATTCTTATGTCTTTCTAAGCATTCTTATTATCCACACTACTCCTCTACAGAATCTGATTTTATATTATTTCTCCCCAGATGTATAACCTCGCACTTTTCCAAGCTGAATCATCTTTTTTCTTTTTTCCTAACTCTATTTCTATCATCACTTATTAAATTGGTCCCACTGCTTCTCTCAAAAATAGGTAGTTTTTTTACATGCTCTTCTTTCAGAATGTAGAATTCAAATAAAGGACTTGCAAAACTGACTAATGATTTTATGATGATCTAGTAAAATATGTCTCTGTTATAGGAATATAGAAAAATGTTTTGAAGTACTAAACTTGTTGACAATAAATTACCTATAAACTAAAATAACATTTTAGAGCTTTTTAAACTGTCTCCTTGCAACAAGGAATGCTTAACATATTTTGTTACCTAGGTTTTCACCAATACAGACAACAAATCCTCTGCAAGTAAAATCTGCAAAACAGAAACTTGCTGCAGGAAGATGACTGGGGGTAAAATTATTAAAATCTGCAAAGTTATATTCACATTCTAATAGTATGAATATAATGTTACAAATAATAGGGAATGAAAAGGGAAACTGCAGTACTACTTCCTGGATGGAATGCATTTGGCATGCATGAAATCTATTCCATGATGATTCCCCATGCAACACAACCTGCACCCTAAAGAAGGATGGAACAGAGGGTGGAGTGGAGTGGGGACACTGCACTCTGCTGAAATCCTTGCAGGGATGGGAACTCAATGGCATCGTGTGGCTGATAAACTGCACAGCACCTGCCAGCCAAGGGACATAGGAGAAGATGTCCTGCTGAATCAACACCTGTGGCCAAATATTATTCTGCAAATGAAATTGCTTCATTATAATCCAATTTTAATATTTACATATGCCTCCATCCCAATGTTACCCACCTCCAAGATACAACTGCTCCTCACTGGGTGTGTGCTCTATATTTTATTAACTATATCTTTAACAGAGAAGGCTGAGCCTGTCACCTGAGTCTTTTCCCTTGTAGAGATGCATATGGGGTAAGAAACTTACTCTATACATATTCTATTATTATCTCAAGCTAGCGTTCATTGGTGATTTAGAGCTTGTCTGTGTATTGCTCTAGATACATTATTGAAGTTAGTTACTCTCAATGGCAAATTTCAAACCTTAACCTGGCACAATTTTCTATTATCAAAGTGTTTTAATTAAGTGGGTTATGCTGTAAACTGCTTCACGTAAGTCCTGCAAAGGTCCTAGCAGTCATAAGCAGTCAATAACATACTCAGCAAAAGTGGGAAGATCTATTAAGTAGTCCCTCTTTCAAAACTGTAATAAAAGATTAGGCTCTGATGTACTATCTGTGCTTGTGCCTGAACAAGTCAGTCAAACTATCCCCAGATACAATGGACTATCAATGGAGTCCCCATAACAGCATGCTGACAGGTGGGTAGGTCATAAGAGGATTGGCTTTCCTGGGGCATTAGCAGACTCAGGAAACATGAAGGGCTCAAGGAAACCCTACTCTTATGTGACAGCTGGGGTAATTAATAATATCAGGATTGTGTTCCTCTATATAGGGATATGAAGTTCCCAGTTAAATAGTCATAAATGGAAAAACTTAATACCATATATTCAGAACAAAGACTACTAATTTTATTTTGAAGAGAGGTACCAAATTATTATTGTAGGTCTGCCCCTTACCTGTTATTGTAAGTGTGGATCTTGTACCTTGACTATGTGGTGTAATTGAACAGCAAGGGTACTGTGGTGAGATCCTGGGTAACTCACAGCCTTGAATACAGAGAGCAGTAAGACACATAGGTGGCATGGGTTGACATATTTGGGTATCCAGTATGTGGCAAATGTCTGGCACCTTCCAGACGCATAAAAAATGTGTAGCTCATCATATCTGACAGACTGGACACCTGTGGTTTAATGGTTGGAAGAATATCTTGAAACAACTAAAAGTTTATTTTAGAGTATACGCATTTCTTTGCTTCTTTCTGAAGCTCAGGTGAGACTGAGTGGAACATTAAAGGATTTTATGTCCTGTTGCCTATGGAAGAAAGCAGAATTTATTACCACTGAGTTGGAAAATGAGCCTATGACATATGGCTTACCTAGCTAATGTAAGTTGGAATGAAGAATTAAACTGATTTATGACTTGATTATTATAAATAACTAAACATGGAAAAGAGATACAATAATCCTGAGTTCCTGCTAAAGTTATGACAAAGTATAACAGTCTGCTGAGGGTAGCCAAATGCAGTCATGAAAAAGACATATTCTTAGCAGTGGGATTATAATTATTAACTATTTATACACAGTAGTATTTTTGATAAACTCTAAAATACAATTTTGTTGCTGCCATTTATTATTTCAAAAGTCATCCTAATAAAAATTTGTTTTGAGAAAGAGACTGGATGCTGAAGGCAATCTCTCCTGGGTAGGGACTTCATGTTGCATTGAATATGGACTTTCACAGCAGACCAGTAACAGAATGTTTTTTCATAATATCTGCAATACTATCACAATAGTTTCAGTTCTTTCTGCCTGCTGTTTTAGTAATGAAACATATTCTGTAGCACTTCATTGTCAGGCATTGAAAAAGTGTTATGCAAATCGTCAGATATATTCTTTATTTTTGTGCGTGCTTTTTTGTTTTCCTCATTTGTTAGGTAGCAGAGACAGATGGTGGTAAGGATTTAGAAAGAGTGATCTTGTAACTCTGTGTTGGTGAAGAAATTTTTATCATGAATGCCAGTGTGTTTACCTATAGGCTGGGCACCAGACACAAATGGGAAGTTTTCTTTGAGATTTGCTACGCTTTTGAGAGGATGCTACATCCATTCCAGAAAGTAATGGTCAGAAATTTTGATGTTTGCTTTCTGAAATGAAACATTAGCTTTTCCACCAAGATAATGCTGCTTGCTTTTCAGTATTTGAACACTAATGCCTTCTCCATTTTATTGTTTATATTGCTGAGGTGTTTAAAAAATAGAACACTCAAACATGCAGGCCTTTTTCTCAGAAGTTTCTACAGAGAAGTTATAAATACAACAAAATTGTCCAGATACCACATTAAAAGATCCTGCCCCAGAAGTAAAACCCATAATTCTTCTTCAGCTGTACAGGGATAAGTGTCAAATATACTGTCAAAGATTAATGTTTTTGCATTCAAGGTCTCAGATATAAAATCAGCTATTTGTTTTGCCATACCGTTGTCTTTGTACTTACATTTACTTTCACTATGAAGAGGCAAAAAAATAAAAATTGCTTGTACTTGCACCTTTTCAGTTTGATAATATCTACCTCCCCCCACCCCATTATATTTTATCTATGCCTTTGTGTTTCAAAACACTTGCTTTCAAAAGCTGCACATACTTTATCACTTGTCCAACCATTATTTTTTGATGCACTGGCAGACTTGTCATTACTTCTGTAAGAATTTATTCCTTAAGTCACATGTACTGCTGTCAACTTAATCAATGGTAAAGCTATGTTTTAAAAAAACACAAACTCAACATGGATTTTGCTCTGTTGTTAATTTATGGATTTTTTTCTGGTCAGTTCAATACAGAGAGATCATTGTTTTTGTGGAATAATACTATCTGACAGTTAATCATTAAATGAAATATATCCTTCCAATTGAATCAATGTCATGAATAAATGTCTGAGCCATCTAGATGATAAAGTAATACTTGTTTTGGTTTTCAACAACAACAACAAAAGACCCAAAAACTTGAGTTGATTTGAAAATAAATCATCAAATATAATCATAGCATCATCACATCAACAAGGTTGAAAGAGACCCTTAAGACAATCTAGTCCAAACATCAATCCAGCACTACTACTGTAATCCCTAAACCGTTAAACCACGACATCCACAGCAAAAACCAGATGGACCAAACACTTCCAGGGATGGTGACTCCACCATGTCTCTGGCCAACCTGTTCCAGTTCCTGACCACCCTAACAGTGAAAACTTTTTTTCTCTACTTAATCTGAATCCCCCCTGGCTCATCTTAAGGTTATTTCCTCTGGTCCTCTCACTGCAAGGACAGTAGAAGAGACTGACCTCCACCTCACTACAAACTCT
>JANRGV010000001.1:132943971-132978227 GCA_024734035.1 Alethe castanea
ATGTCCTTTTAAGTTTGGGCCTGCCTTGTCTCTACTCCTAAATCCAATCCCCGAAAGAAATTAAATGTATTAAATTTAGCCAACCCCAGTCACACCTTAACATAGGCATAAACTGGCTTGCTAGATGTTATATCACACATCTCAAATCCAGACATTAAACAATAGCCTGTATCATGTTGGTACATATTTCCTTTTTCTCTTCTGTAATTTTATGTAAAGCCCCACTCCTTTATTTTTTATCCCTCTTTCCATCTCTCCTTCTTGCCTTTTTTTTTCCTTCTCACCTTCCCTTTGTTTCTTCCTCCTCCCTTTCTCTTCCCCTTTTTCTCACCACCTCTTTCTCCTTACATTTTTTTTTTCCTGGTGCACAAATATGTACAGGTCTCACCTTGGTAGGCTGTTCTTTCAAGAGGCCTTCAGTAAGGAATTCTCCCAGGCTTTGTGTGGTGCAGCTTGTGGCAACCCCCGTTCAGCTGATTGGTTTACTACAGCTCTTTGGATGGGTTTAAGTCACTTGATCAGAACGTGGTCACTGGAATTCCATCGGAGCCTTGCTGAAAATTCCGCAGTGATAAATTCACCAAGTAAGGATCAAGGATACATAAAAGGAAAAGAAGCACAATGAACTCATGAACTTGTCCGCGGGTAGCTGCACCACCTGTTTGCTCTTGCACCACTTTATTAGTGGCTTGTCTTCTTCTGCCTTCATTCAGGATAGAATGCTCAAGAGATTAATTTTCTCGTTCGGACTTGGTTGTTTATTAAATCTTATTTAAATCTAATTAATTTAAATCTTTATTAAATCTAAAGTACAGAGTTCTTCAGCACTTTTAGCTATCAAGCCAAAAGTGAGAAAGTTGGAGTTAATCTAGCTAGTTACAAGGTCTTTTAAAACCTAACTATCCAATTAAGAGCTAACATGTATATTATTTATGCTTTTGACCCAATAACCAAACACCTGTGACCAGCAGTGCAGCACTAACTGTCCAACCAGAAACTACGACCTGAAATCATGAAGAAGGAAGAAGAAGAAAGAAAGAGACAAGTCCCAAGAGCCTCCATCTTGTCCCATACCTATTACTACATTCTACAACCCTGAATTCAAAACCCTCCACCATGTGAAATTACACACTTCCATTCAAACTACACACCAGTGATTCTAACTCTATCATGCAAGTTTGGAAGCCTTCTTCAAGGCCTCAAGTCAAAAGCAGTGTTCTTCTGAGGGTCAGTGTCAGAAAGCACAGAAAGTTTAAAACTCCCAGGCTTCAGGGTTCCAACATGAACTGTGATTGGAGTTGGATGTGAAATAACCACTGGATTACATAGAAATGACAAAGACTGTTAGGGAATATATGAAGTCAGTGTTAATCTGGAGAACTGAAGAATATAGCAGTAACAGCAGTAGGTCTGGTCACAGCTGTTTGTTCAGTTTCTCACACAAGCTTGGCTAGCCCATAGCTTGGTTACATTGCTCTTGGTAATCAAATTATAGTTTAAGGACACGATAGATAGGTGTGTTGACAAAAGCCAACACATTCAGGTAACATCTTTCTGGTACGGTCCTTGAAATGGAATGACTGGACTTTTTTTTCACACATGGTAGCATAGAATATGGGAAAGGGTTATCTGTCTTGACTTTCTGAGCTCTTCTGTTTTGTACTAGTAGTATGTTTTACAGTTTCTATGTGAAATGATTATGAGATAAATTTCTCCTCTAACAGTAGAAATATGGTTATTATTAATATTTTCTAATTTTTATTTTTGCAGTTATCTAAAACAGAGCTGAAAGCTGTTGTTTTTAAATTATTGCTGTTAAAAGTGATTTATAATACACTAAATCACTTTTCTTCACTTTCTCCAACCCCCCCTTTTAAAATGGAAGAATACCCTAGGACTCACACGTACAACAATATCTTCCCTGTTCTAAAAGTTATATCAGTATTCATTGTATTTATCTCCATTCTCACTATCTCTTCTAGTGGGAACTATGCATAGCCCACTGGATGGAAATAAAAGATAAGAAAATTACAAAAACTCTTGTTCTGGAAATAAAAACAGTTATTTAGGGCTCAATATTTCAAAGGGATTGCTTGTGGCTCCACAGGAGCTTGTGTTTGACAAGTTTGAATTTTGCATTACAAAACATTTGCCAAGGAAATAATGTTTTTCTTCTCTATACAAGAGGATAGAGAAATGGAAAGGACCTTTCCAACTCTGTCATAGCTCATTCTCACACTCATATGGACACACCACAAATTTAATCTCACTCACACTCCTGATGCCTCAACTGCAGGAATCCAGACTTTTTCAAATGTCTTCTGTGAGCCAGTCTGTGAATTTGGCTGACTGAATCTCGTATCTGTGTAGTTGCAATGACAGTTACATAAGAGATTGTAGACAGTTGCTGAGGCATCAACAAATTTAAACCCAGAGTGTCAAGAATTAAGAACATGCATGTGATTGTTGTAGGAAAGGCTCTGATGGATGTTTCTGGAGTAGGCTCTGGGCATAATTTTCCTCCACTCTCCCCATGTGGATCCACTGATTCAATGTCTCCTTGTTTGCCTCGATAAGAATGCACCAATACATCTAAGGCAAGTTAACAGATGTGTTGTTAGTGAGCAAAGATAAATGGGAGCTTTGATACAGTATGTAGAGGTATGTGGGCAAAGAGAGATGAGTTAATTACAATAGAACTAGAATAAAGATACATACATACAGATGGGTGACAAATTTAGGAAATGTGCTGGGTTTAGGTCTGTCATCATGGATGAGGAGACAATGAATGTTTTTTGCTTCCTCCATGTGTGCAGGAGAGCTACTGCTGGGTGTGGCACATTTGGATATCAAGGATTATGCCCTTTCTCAAACCTGAAGGTGTATTGTAGAACAACCATTTGTCTGACTGATCCTCAGGAGGATGTGATGTTCAAATGTGCTCGTGAGACATTCAAATTTTGTATGACAGGAAGTGATTTACCTGGATTGTCAGGAGGTCTTTCAATTAGCACTGGCTTCCACTGCTTCCACTTGTTTGGATCAATGATATTGTCCTTGTATAGTCTCTATGTGGTTAGATCTAGCCTCACCTTGATTATGTGTGTGACAAGACTCATGAATCAAACCACAGTCTCTCAGTTGGTTTATATCTATAATTATGTTTCATGTGTTTATTTTAATTTACATGCTGTCAGCTGGGAAGAAAAATACTTTATAGAATTATTGTAGTTGTGTATTATCAGTTGTGGCAGATGATCTAATCTCTACTGCCTCTCACTATCTGTGAAATTGATTCTCTAAATTTCTTATTTTCCTTTTTTTTAATTCAATCTAACTAAAGAGTGCATCTCTATATTCTTAGAAATGAAATAAAAATATCATGCTAACTCAAAATATGGGGTCCTACCTGCATAATCATTAAAAAATAAGCCATACATTACTTTGTAGACAAATTATGATATAGATAACTCTTAAAAATGCATCACTATGTTAAGACTGATTTATATGCCAGTCATTACATAATTTTACCATGAAAACATAGTAAGATATAGTCAATTAGAAAATGAAAGATGAAATTTTCATAACCAGCTTTTTTCATCAGCATTTTCAGTTTTTAAAATTTGGTTACCTTGTTTTGCATCCATTTCTTTGATTTATATTTCTACAGCAAACCTTATTAAGCTTCTCCAAAGAAAATTATGAGGTTACTTATGTGCAAAATAACTTCTATCCTGTGTTATGTTTATTGACTGATCTAAAGGGGTGAGGAGTTTTAAGACTTCTTATAAATGCCTTCTCTTAGAGTCTAAAATCAAATACAACCTTACATGACCAGAGTTAAACATGCATAACGAATAACTGTGCCAGTGACTTCAGTGAATTGAAATAGGACACAGTATGTGACAAACTTTTGTGGCAAAATTTTAATACACAGTTTACAAGAGTAAATAATATACTTTTGGTCATTTCCTGTTCTGGAGATGCCTTTTTGCAGGTAAATGGGACTTAGGATTTTACCAAAAACTCTGTGAATCTGCAAGGCACCGTTCCCAAATTATGTCATCTCTCTAATAAACCTCCCTTTAAAGACTAAAATATTTCCATCAGTTTCTAGTAATTATTATTCAAAAACATGATGCAATATAAAAAATAACCAGAAACAGAAAAATCACAAATCAGGAAATAATATATAATGACATGTAAACATTCAGTGGGTTCTACAGACTTGATTTATAATTTTTGAAGTCTTGTATTTGGTGTTACAATAATTACAAGTTCCCTCCAAACCTTCTGCTACTGAATGTCTAGTGATGCCAGAATTGACTGACAAATCAATGTCATTCTGAAGCAAGTTTTTAAGCTTTGAAATATACTGATTTTTTTTTCACAGTAGAATAATGAGAAAACTTTCCTGAAAACTGTGTTCTCAGAAAAATGAAATTTTGTGAAAAATATTGACTGAACCATAAGCTGTTGGATTTGAATGAGTGGCCTGGTGTTAAGCTTCAGGCCAGATGACACTCTTTCTGGTCCAGAATTGTAAACTGTATACTCCTATTTCAGTATCTTTCCTGACTTATCTAGGGCAGACCTTCCCATCCCAGATCAGTCTGAATTGGGCAAATAAGTCTTTGACACAGTGCTTTGCCATAGTGGCATTCCATCTACAGGGATAGCTAATTTTTATGTGCTCTCTAAAAACCTTCCTAAGAAAGCATTTTTATACCTTTTATATTTTATAGAAGGTGTTAAACTTATAAGAAGAAAAAAAAAAAAAAAGAGGAAACTTTAGCAGCTACATCTACAAGGAAGTGCAGATTGTGAGGTTTCCATAGGGTCTGCTGTCAAACTAAACTCTTCTCACCAATATTCATGTGAATACATCTCTTTGTGTCTTGGGGTGAATCATGGCACAACAACAAGGTTAGAAATATTTACAGCATCAGCTGAAAGTAAGCTTCAGACCATAAATAACAATCCCAGCAACAAACACCTTGGTAAATAATGGCATAACTTCCAACTATACAATAATTATGAGTATTCTGCAACTACTACAGAAATGTGAAGGAATTGCATTTCATTATAGGTTTCCTTTCCTGTAACTTATGTCCGTTCATTCCATCTACATATAGGAAATACCTTCTTGGACTGTTACAGCCAATAAAACAATTAAATGCTAGGAAAAAGAAAAATTAAAATCATTGTTCTGGGCATAAAATTCTTCACTGGATAATAGAAAAAATGTTTTCAGTGTTTGAAGGCCGTAAGATAGTATTTTTATTTCTTGTGGCTATTAATACAAAGATATCAAAGAACATTTTTGAGATAAGAGAGAAAAATATATCTGTAAACACAATTCTACTCACAGCTTATCCTTTTTGTTTTTCATTAGTCCACAGTGAAGAATATGCCAATATGAGAGATGCCCAAAATAGAAAGTTACTTGCAGAATGTGCCTAACCTGTTATATTAAGTCAATTATATGATAAGAGTCCTTCTTCAGGTCTCATTTATTTGGCAAGGAAGTAGAAAACTTAAGAAGAAATTACTGAGAAAAATATGGAAAATAAGTAAATAACTAAATTAGCTTTCAAAAGAAGTCAAACTCCCCAAGCTAGTGTAGTAGGATCACAGCAATCTGAAAAAAAAGGAGAAAGTGAGAAAAAGATGGCAATGAAATCTATCAATACAAGTACCGACATCCCTATGGCAAAGGACACTTTTCTCATAACAGAACTCGATGCTTTATGTTTGAAACTCTTCTGTTTAGCTTCTTTTGTATGCCCCACTTCAATACAGAATGCTTATGGGTTTCCATCAGCTGCAGAGCACAAAAAAAATAAAAACAAAAATCCAACTTCAGGACCCTATCCTTAACGTTATTCTTTATAAGTTTATGAAAAGTATGCAGGAATAAGGAGGCAGAGAGGCAAAATCAGAATGTAGTAAAGAAAAAAAGATTACAAAGAATAATGTTTATCCGTCTAGGAAACAAAGCATGAGCATGTAATTTACACTTGAGACCTTACACTAGTCTGTAGATACAGAATCATAGAATCATCGAATCATCAAGGTTTGAAGAGACCTTTAAAATCATCCACTCCAGCTGCCAGCCCTGCACTACCACTGTGAACCCTAAACTACTAAACCAGATCATCCAGCACTAGATCCAGGCACCTCATTAACACCTCCAGGGATAGTGACTCCAGCACCTCCCTGGGCAATCTATACCAGTGCCTTTTCTTTTTCCCCTAATATCTAATCTGAATCTTCCCCATCAGCCTAAAACCAATTCCTCTGGTCTGTCACTGCAGACATGGCAGAAGAGACTGGCCCTCACTTCACTACAACCTCCTTTCAGGTACTGTAGAGAGCAATAAGGTCCTTCCTGAGCCTCCTCTTCTTGAGACTAATCAAACCCAGCTCCCTCAGCCATTCCCCATGTGGCATGTTTTCTAATCCATTTGTCAGTCACCCTTCTCTGGAATGCTCCAGTACCTCAATGTCCCTTTTAAGCTGAGGGGCCCAGAACTGAAGGCAGCACTCCAGGTGTGTCCCCACCAGTGGTGAGTACAGGGGGCAATCACTTCCCTGGTCCTGCAGGCTGCGCTAGTCCTGATGGAGGCCAAGACGCCATTGGCCTTCTTGACCACTTGAGCACAGTGCTGGCTCTTTTTGAGCCAGCTATCAAACAGCACCCCCAAATCCCTTTCTGCCAAGCAGCTCCCAAGCCACTCCTCCCCAGCCAGTAGCTCTTCACGGGATTGTTGTAACCCAAGTGCAGGACTCAGCACTTTGCCTTACTGAACCTCCTGCACTTGTACTCAGCTCACTTATCAAGTCTTTCCATGACTCTCTTTAGAGCCTTCCTACCCACAAGGAACTACTCTCATCACTCAAATTAAATAATTCCATTACAATATTTATCTTTATACAGTATAAGGAATTTGAAACAAAACGCACTGCAAACAAATTAGATAACTATTTTCTAATTCTCCATATGGCTTTTATATTTATGCTTTCATCATAAGAGGCACTACTAAGGAGGAAACATCTGTGCAAAGAGTGGTTAGCACTACAAACTGTGAAGAAAAAGGAATGTAGTGAAGAACTATTTTATTATCCCTTACGAATTTTTTTATAAGAAGGATTAATTCAAAAGCATATTCATTATTCATAACTGACAACGTTTTATGCTAATCCATTCCAGTCTACAGATTGTTACACTTTGTTTCAAGGGGGGGTCATATTCTCATGTCACAAAGTAATATGGTGAACCATCATCTTTTTTAAGTGTGTGCATTATTGTTGTAGCTTTGGGTCACAAAAAGGATCTTGGGATTATCAGGCTATTTATTTACCAGCAGACAAAGTGCATTAAAGGGAATTGTTTCTACTCCCTGCTCTCATCACCATATAATGTATAAATAAGAAAGAAATCAAAGTAACATTAAGATGTTTAACACTATGTCTTCTGTCAAGGATCTCTGAACAAATATATTTTAAAAAGTGTTTGTAAAACTTTCAGATAGCATTCTTACCAAAAAAAATAGCTGAGAAATAATTTTGGAAACTAATATCAATGGTTATAAATAATGTCAAAATAAATTTTTCATTTGAAATCCAGCACAATGTGAAGACCGCTTCTGTAAGAGCCATTAAGTTTTGACAGTCATTTATCACATCAACATTCCCCCAAATTTTAGGAGGAATTGTTGTCTGTTCTTTGTATCTTCACAATGTTTCTAAAGATCTGTGAGAATTTTTGCTGCTAGAACACAACCTTTGGAGGAAGGTTAACAAACGTGTTGATCAAAACTTCTAAAGCAGTGTAGACAAGGACAAAGCTGAATTTACTATGTTATCAACTAGCAGTTATCCATAAGTAAAATTGTTTGGGATGTCTAGCTTACTGATTTTTATAGATACAGAAACCTACAAGAATTCAACACAAAACCCCCCCAAAAAATTAATTAATCTGTGCTTTGGATATAATTTTGTAAAAATATTTCTCCCAGCTCAGGAGGAGTTATTCTCTAAATACTCTACAGAATTGCATTATTGCTAGAACACTCCGACAGTGTACAAACAGATGAAAAGAATGAGTTAACCAGATGTTTTGCTTCATTATTATTTTCCTTTTCTTTTTTTCCCTAACTAAAATGGCACTGATGTTAAAAAAAATAAATTTGAATCCTTATTTATCCTTCATGTAAAAATGCACAATGAGGAAAGGACTGAAGGAGGACTGCAGTATCCCTGTCAGTCTGAGCACCAGTATGCTTGTTGCCTCCTAATACAGTGTACAACATGAATCCCGAAAGTTAAGTTTTTGCATTATGTAGACAGAATACATTTGAGCAAACTATATTTGATGTTTAGAAGTCCATTTAAGACATTTTTTTCTGTCAAACAATTACAGCCATTGAAAACGACAGTTCTAACAGCTGCTTTGACTGAGAAGTATTTTAATTATTCCATCATTTGTGGTATTCTTAATGGGTGCTATAAAGGTGGCAAACCAACCAAATACGATTTTTAAAATTTGAAAACTGTAAAAATTTTAGGAAAATTGTTTGTAAATGCAGTCAAGGAATTGTTCTGATTGATAAAAAAACTTTACCTTGAAAAAAAATTTTAAAAAATATATTTTGAAGTATTTGGGAGTTGTCTCACACAGTTGATCACACAGCTCTGAAATAAACTGGAGCAATGCTGGGGGAATGAGGGCTAAAGCCACAGGATATGCCGTGAGATATGTGGAGAAGGGAATACCATGGGGGTGATGGCATCCTGGGGTGTGACAGGTTTTCAGGCTGAAGGCCAGAGGACCCTTATTGCTGCAATCAGCCAGATGAAAGAGTGAGTGACACCAACACCTTACTGTTCCATTCCACCCTTGTGCAAGACCCATGGCCTTTGTAATCTCCCTCTGTAACTCTCCATATTCCTCACTATCTGTCCTTACTACCATTTATGATGGTAACAACAGGATGTTTGAGTACAGTCTCATCTCCACTCCTTCTAAAAGTATAAATTTGGCATTTGAAACCTCTCATGGCAGCGGATGAGAATGCAATCAACTTGCAGACAAGTCGATGGACTTGGTCCTTTCTCCTCCCCTAAGCAGCAACACTACTTTTGTAAAGTTTGCACCTCCGACTATGTCAGAGCATGCCCTTACACATGGCACTATACACTTACATTTTGTAGGTCTAGTTATTTATATGGCAACCTAACAAGAATCTATAGACTGTTGCTTCAATAAAGTGCATTATTCAGGAATCTGTGATCATGAAAGTACTTACTGAATCTGACCATACTTACAGCGCCAAATTGATCCTAATCAGAAATTAAGTCCAGACACACCTAGTCCCTCTGTCTCTGAGGATCAGCCAGAGCACAAGCAAATTTATTTTCTGCCAAATATCTGGTGTACAGGCCAAAATAGATGTGACTTGATAGTCTGAACTACATTGCAGGCAGACCCTGTGACAAAAATCTTCATGTGGTGGGGCTGCAGTCACACTCTCTAGTGGCCCCAGTCTAAATAAGCTCTACCTGCTATGGCAAGATGAGGAGTCAGCTGAGTAAGCTAATACTCTGTGAGTTCTGGACACATGCGGCAGGGAAGAAGCTAAGATCTTTTTGGCATCTAAGTAATATATCCCCATCTGTCTTCTGACAGTTCTTTTGCATACTCCAAAATCAATCTCTTACACTTCAGCTTCTGTGGGATGCCTAGGGACTTTCAATTGTCATATATAATTTCTGAACAAAGAATTGGCACCAGATGTTAATAAATTTAAAATTGTCTATAACTACTAAATGACAGAAATAGAACACCCTTAAGATCAAAACAGCTAAAAAACATGATGAAATGACACTTTTTTCATAAGAAAACTTATAAAAATTAATTCATCAAAATAATTGAAAATAGCTTGAAAAACATTCCAGCAGATACAGTTAGGTCATAAAACTCTAAGGACTGGAATGAAGGTTTGCTCAGCTCTGCCTGAGCAAAAAATGAAATTCAGCCCTTCCAGGACATTTTAAATGACTTCTAGTGAAATGTGCTTTAGAAAACAAGTATCTTGATTTTGCAGCTAAAATTACTTCAGAATAGTTGGGATTTTTCTCTGATACCCAATTTAAGTGGTATAGCATTTTCATTATCTCATGAAGTTAATGTCTGTAACTCCTTCTGCAGGCTATTTTAATCTTTTCTCTGTCCATTGAGTAGGCTTTTCATAAAGGCCTGGAGTAATGTCCTATAAGATCTTCAGAAGTGCATTGTCATTGCTGGACTTTGGGTTCAATTAAGAGTTTTATCCTTGCTCAGTGAAGTGACATTCAGCAGACTTCTGAGACCTTTTAGTGAAAATGTTGCTTATGTATCTTTTCAATGCTCTCTGGAAATTCATCCGCTCACATTTATCTACAATTCTCTCTTTGCACATTTTTAATCTGCTTTCTTTAGCAAGGATACTGATGGTCATATCCTGGCCATCGTCTGCCACCAAAATATTTAAAGTGATTTCCACCCATTCTGCTCAAAATTACCTTCTAACTTAAATCGCTTTCAGAATGAGGTAGCCAATAAAGTCTCATGACTATTACTTCTAGCACAGTTTAGCTTGCAAAAAATAAATTAACTTTGCTGCTTAAGCTCAAAAGTAGTAATGATACAGATCATCACAGCAGTGATGTTATTTTGTCATTTGTCCTGTATTGTCAGTTTTAATTATGCACCTTTTCTCTCTATGCCTTGATTATTTTAACTGTAACTCTGTTAAAACAGGCATACTTTTTGGGAATAAATTAATTTCCACATTTAGCACTTCCATGATGACATCCTCCTATGGGTTAGGAGGGGTTAGGAGATGGGTTAGGACTTTTAATATCTTGTACCATCATAGGGTGGCTGCAAACTACTACACCCCTTTTCCTGCCCTGTGTTGGGCCTTGAGGCAGCTGAGTACCATTTGTCTGAGTGCAGTGATACCCAGATATAAGTAGGGCCCATGAAAGACGTCATTCTTGGATCGGCTGCTGTTGCTACCAGATCTGCTGTGTTTCTCCCCTGGCTCCTGGACTGTTCCTGAGAAGGAGTATTTCAAAAGCAGGAACAGACAGCCTGTGATTTCTGGGTGAAGGCTGCTCATGTGGAACATGAAAGATGTGCAGGAATAAATTTACCCATCCTCCAAGATACTATTCATTGTCATCTTTCTCAGATGAAATCATGAATCCTTATAAGGAAGACACAATCCGTAAGGGTTTAGGTATCTGGAATAGACACTAATGAGAATTAGCTGAACTAACTGCATGTTAGTTGTCGCACAAATTTGCAAGAAAATATAACTACTTATGTGTTAATGATTCATATGCAAGTCAGTACATTCCACCTTTTTGTTCAGAGCCAACCCTTAGATACATGCAGCAGCTCAGCTGGCCTAAGATTATGCAGCTTTGTGCCAGAGCTCTCAAGCAGAATATTAAAAAATGGGGAAGAAAACAGCAAAGGAGAAAATCAGTCTCAAAAACTGCACAGTGTTTGCAAGTATATCAGCAAGTTCCCACAAAACCCCATGAGTTTAACTAAGGTTTTGAAAAGATTGAGGCTTCTGTCCTAGAACAGGTTTTTGGAATGGAAAAATGAATCATTCATTATAGTTCAGCTATTTTAAGCCAAAATTTTTATTTAGAAGTGTTGCATACATGGCCAGAAGGTTAGCGTCTCTAAGTCTCCTATGCTTATTTGAAGGGATATATGAAGAGATTTTGTTTGCTTAAGTCTTTCCCATGGCTACCTACTAAAACTAAGCTCTAGTCTAACAAATGACCTTTTATTGATTTATCCTGGAACTGCATCCTTGCTTTCAGCTGAGTGCAATATGATAAAGCCAAGGTTTAGCTTATAGAATGAAACCACACAGGAATACATTTAATTCACCAAGGTCATAAGCTCACCATATGTGGCTGCACAGTGGATGTTTTTTTTCAGAGCTAATTAGGCTTGGAGCTAGGCTAGTGATTACACAACCTCTTAATCATGAGTAAAGAAGCATTTCAAGCTGGGAATCATGCCTGTACACCTACTCTTGCATACTGTTTTTCCTGCCAGGGCTGCTGCTCATCTCCTAAACTGGTAGGGTGCCCTCTTGCAAATTAATTGAGGACTTGCTGAATAACAGAGATGCCAGTCAATTATGTGTTTACAAAAAGAAAAAAAAAATCTGCATATATTCTAAAGATACATTCTAAAGAGCTATTATGTGAATGTAGCACCAAAACAGAGACTGTGAGCTTTTTGACTCTCAAACCTTGATTATTTCTTTTAAAAGTGCCACTTTGAATACCTTAGGAAAAGCTACATTTAAGGGAAATATATACTTGCAACCAAGTTATATTTTGCTCTTGGTTTTGTGTTTACAATAAAATGCCAATGAAAAGATTTTTAAAAGTCACTGCTATTTGTAAGAAAAAGATTTTGTAATTATGATGACAATTGGAATTTAACATGAATTAAATGGGTAGGCGAGTCTACCACTCCAAGAATTTATTTTGTTAAAAAGAAGAGATATACAAACTTTTTGTGCAAGTGGCCTCTGAAATTTTTATTCAGCATGAAGGGTGATTTGAGCACATTGAGGAATTTAATAAAACATTTTACAGAGCTAATTATTAGCCCATTTTGGAGTACTTCATAACAGGAATGGTAGAACATATTATGATCTAATTTTTAGAGCATTTTAGTTTTTATTAGTGTCACAAAAGATAAGACCTATTGGGATATAACATGTGGGAATATCCTTTGCATTATCTGTGAATAACAGGCAACGTAAATCACACAGGAATAAATGGGCTGCAGCTGATCTATGGTCTATTACATTGTAGCAACTGAAAAAAAACCATGGTTTTAGTAAAAAGCAGACTTGGAGAAAAGGTGTAGAAAATGTTTGTGGAATTTTAATAAGAACATTTATTTTTATTAATTAAGTTAATATTTATGAAGTTCTTTAATACTTGAAGATTGACTAATAAGTCTGTGGTAGTAATTCTGCTTCCTGGTATGAAAATTCTTCTTATCATTTCATGTCATGAAAGGGCTCTTATTTTCTTGTAAGGTGAGCCAAGTTATTTGCTGAGCTTTTTCAGCAAGTCTACTGCTGAGAAGCAGGGTAAGGCATCCTGATACCAGCTCTGCATTCCTGAGATAGGTATACAATTTCTTGCTCAGACAACTAAAAATGTCCTAGAGGTTCCCAATGATGGTGTTATGGTTAATGAAAAATAGTATATTTCTCCTCAATCCTGTGCTTCTATAGCAGTGAATCTTCAATACAAGGGCCAGTTTCTTGCCCTATTTTTTCCCTACTTTTTTTTGTCCAGTAAAATATTTTAGTACCCAAATGCCTAAGACTTAGATAAATGATGCCCAAACACAACATTATAATGTTGAAAATCCCTGCTTATCTATAAGTAATTTGTGCCTGTTTTGAAGTTAAAAATAATTCAGTCTTCAGAGTTGTGATTTTGCATATACTTAGAGCTATCACTGAAAACCATCATGCAAGACCAAGTGATTGATGCTTAGCTGGGTCTGAACTCTGTCTCAGGTTGCTGCATTTGGTGTTGTTTCGGGTGAAAGAAAGTAAAGGAGCAGGAAGGGCCTTTGCAGGGCTCTCACAGAGACGTTTATTTCAGCCACGCAAATGCATTGCCCAGGGTTCAGAGAACACAGGCTAGATACTTTGTAAGGGTCCAAGTTAAAAACATGGGATGAGCAGGGCGGGGAGAACATCAGAGACCAATTACTAGGGGACAAGGGGGTGTCACAAGGGTGGGGTTAGGGCATTGGGCCAACAGGGAAACAGGGTGGGAGTGAAAGGCTGACAGACAGGGAGAGGGCACAGAGCTGAGCCAGGGAACAGAACTGGAGTTACTTTCCCTAATTGGGAATGTCTTTCTGGGTCTCCACATCAGGTCTAAAAGGAGAATATAGCATCAAATCATACAAGAGCTTGATTTTGGAGACCTGCCTAGAAAACGAAAAGAGAGGCTAGAAAAATCAGACCTTTCACATGAGACACAGGTTTCCTTGCTGTGGTTAACTTTTATTTAAGAATATGCTGCTTGAGATGCTTACTCAGACACAGGAGATGTAGCTCTGGCCAACAACAAAGAAGTTGCTTTCAATCTCTGCAAGATTATGCCTTACACAACAAGATGGATAATGCACTGGTGTGGCCTCACCTCAAGTACTATGTGCAGTTTTGGGAACCACAATATACAAAAGATATAAAGAAATTAAAGAGTATCCAGAGGAGGGTGAGGAAGATGGTGAAGGACCTTGGGGGGAAGCCATATGAAGTCACTTGCCCTGTTCAGCCTGGAGAAGGAGCCTGAGGGGAAACCTCATGGCAGTCTATAACTTCCTGGCAAGAGGAGGGAGAGGCACCAATCTCTTCTCTCTGGTGATCAGTGACAGGACCTGAGGGAGTGGCATGAAACTGTGTCGGGGAGGTTTAGGTTATATATTAGGAGAAGGTTCTTCACTCAGAGGGTGGTCGAGCAATGGAACAACTCCCCAGGAGAGTGGTCAGGGCACCAGCCTGACAGTTCAAGCAGCATTTAAACAATGCTCTCAGGCACAGGTGTGATTCTTGGGGCTGTCCTGTGCAGGACCAGGACTTGAACTTTGATGAGCCTTGTGAATGTTCTATGATTCCAACTCTCCTCTGGTGCAACTTCTTTTCTACTTTAACTTGTTGGTTGGGAGAAGAAACTCCCATGCACATGGCTACAAAAGTTGTAGAGAGTGGTAAGGTGTCCCCTGAGCCTCCTTTGCTCCAGGCTAAACAAGCCCAGCTCCTTCAGCCACTTCTCACAAGACTTGTACTCCAGACTGTTCACCATCTTTTCTGGACATGCTCAAGCACCTCAAAGCCTTTGTTGTAGTGTGTGGCCCAAATCCAAACACAGGATTCAGGGTGCAACCTCACCATCACTGAATAAAGGAGGGCAATCTCTGTTCTAGTCCTGTTCATCACATTTCCTTGTACACATAATTGCTGAGTCCCAAGGTTTTACATTATGTAGTCGATTAGAATTTTAAAGAGAGGCTGGTCTGCCCACACAGATTTGTCTAGAAGAATATACTCTTACCCAGAAGTGTCTTCATTTACCTTGGCGTCTGATGAACTCTTCACAGGAAGGATGTGAACATCATGTGCTGTATTTTTGTGATTTAGACAAATTTCAGTGCCTTCTAAGGTTGTAGAGGCTTCTGCAGTGAGTAAATTATTTAAATTGGGATTCCTGCATCCCTATTCCTTTTGCCTTCATTACCCAGGCTGTGGTATATCTCCCCTTCCTGACGAGTCTCTGACACATGGTCAAGCAAGATGGAGATCTTCAGCTGGAGAGAAAAGGAGTGGTGATCATTGATTCCAAATCAGACAAACTGCCTTCTAGTCACATGTTTGATACTTAAGTGTTTTCTCTTGTATTTCCACGCCACCTCATAGCAACAATCAAGCTCCATGGCTCAAATAAGACAATGTTTTCTTATTTAAGTTAGAAGAATATGAAGAAATGAAAATCCAATGTAAAATGTGGTATGTTTCAAATAACATCACACTAACTCATATAGATAAATATGGTGAAAAGATTTCCCTCAGCCTGCAAAAAACAGATTAGAAGTTAAATTTCTCCTCTTTCTATTGTTTCATTTCTTAAATAGATGATTATTATAACTGGTTACTAGGGACTGGAACCATTCAAGGAACTAGATACCAGTAGAAGTTGGTTTTATTCTCTGTGTTTTCAACAAGTAGTAATTTGAATTGTTTCACTTGCTGCTTCTCTCAAAGGGGAGACATGAAGTCCAGTTTTGGAGGTTTCTTAATTTCTTGAGCCTAGGAGGAAATCTAACAATTTCAGAATTTTGCCTATTAAATATATCTGTTTCTCCACATGAATCCTTTTTTGTAGGCTGCCACAGGGCTGAAAGCTTTGAGGGATATAAAGTTTTTGTTACTGAAAAGAAATGCAAGTATGACTATTGCTTTAGGAGCAGAAATGCTAATCCAATGTGAAATTAGGAAATCTAAAGTAATTTCAGTCTCAATTATAGATCTGCTACTTTTACTCTTCACTTAGCCTTTTTGCTTCTCTACCTGCAGCAAGGAACTCTGAAAACTTTAAGATCTCTGAACTGATCCAGCTTAGGGATTTTGAGTTGCCAGTTTTTATGCTTGGAGCCTTGGGAACTGTGCTAAGGCAAGCTGCACTCCTTGGCTCTGAGAGAACTTTGCAAGTCAAAATCTTCTGATGATTAGAATTTTTTACTTCATTGGAATTTCAAAAATAGAACATATCCTATTTTTTTTTATTCTTTTGCAACTTCTTTTCTGAGGAAATTTTTTTGTAATGCATTCTACCAAAAAATGACTTTATAAAACAAGCAGAAGTAAGTTCAACCAGTGACATGCTCACTTAACCATTTCAAAACCTGGTCATAGTTGAGGAGCCAAGGTATGCTCTAATTTCTGAGAAACAGAAACAAAGAAATTGTGTTCAGTGTAGTAAAACAATTGCAACAACCTAAAATTGGAGTATAATAACCAGAATATAAAAGTTTGTACATTATAATTTCTGTCACAGTTTGTCAGAGTTTTATCTAAATACTACTTATTTGATTATTTGTGCTGTCAGGAGTCACATTCATTAATATCTTCTACTAGAACTGATGAAAGTTAGAAGAAATTGTTAATATATATTGAGAAAAGGATCTAGGATACAAAGATACCACAGACAGATTTGATGAAATTACTGGTGAAACCTCTTTCTGCTCCCATTTCTGATCACATTTATTTTTTAGAGTTCCTTGGTGTGTGGAAAATGCAGAATGTCTTAATCTAGCATTAAGTATGAGAGAAATAACTTAAAGATCCATCACAGCATCTTGCACTGAACACAAGGATTTATATAGTCAGGATCTGCTTCAGCTACCCAACTTGTATTCCTGAATCCCAGTTCAATGCAGATTTTTTTTTTCCCTGTGGATAGGTGCAATTCTGTGGACTTTATCAATTGAAAGAGATTAACTTTTATAGCTATTCTGAAATCATTATATTTTATGGCAGTTTTCTCAATAATTTCCTCTTAATAACTGCTCTCTTCAGTATTGGTAATACGCACTAATGAGGGTGACTTGTGACTTTGATTGCATCTCTCCTTTGGCCATTGAATGACTAGAGAACAAGAGAGAAAAGTAACCACTGCTACACTGAAATAGGAATTTATTATAAAATAAATATGATCAAGCATTTTGCACAGATATTCAACCATTCAGAAACATTTACCTGAAATGAAAACAATTAAGACATAAAAACCTTAATTTCTTACAGAAAATGCTCCAAGTATCATGACACTTGTGAGTAAAGTTCTCTTATCACATGCAAACCATAGAAATAAGGGAACAAATTAGTATTGGGGTAATTTGTTTTCCGCTAATCTGACTAAGCATTTTGACTTCCATCTCATGCCACCTCAAAACAGCAGGTTTTGGAAAGCTTCTTAAACTTTTTTACTCTTAACCAACTTCTTAGTTGACAAATAAGTTCACAATTAGCAAATATGTGTAAGAACTTGACACACTTCTTTTAACAAAATCCACATTAATCTATGTGTGAAGTTTCTACATAAAGATATGAGAACACCATAAGCTATGAACAGTTCACTTAGCTTCCTGTAAGAAAACAAATATTTTGGAATAAGGGAAGATATACATAAAAGTAATCATTATATATGTTTCACAGGACTGACAATATATTAGAGTGTGTTTTCATGTATAATCTAGACTAGAAACTATTCAATGAAGCAAATGAAAATTCTTTTAAAGAATCAGAACAACATCCACAAAAGTTATAGTACAATGTCAATGTTAGGATAGAAAAATGAATGGAATGGCTTTTTAAAATAATTTCAACAGTCCTATAATTCCATTGAAATAAGCAAATTAATAGAATTAATACGAAAAAGTAATAGAATGTTAACTAATGGATGTTCACTGTATGTTAGCAACTGGCCAGAAACAAGTAAAAAGAATTGTATTTTACAAGCAAAATAAAAGTTTCAGGAATAAAAAAAAGGAAACCAATGTAGCATATGTCAAGTTAATGACTACGTAATTTTTTTATGTCTGCAAGAGGAATGATTTCTTCTAGCTCATAAAAAATTATGTGTGGTGGGCATAGAGACTGATCAAAACATTCCAGAAACTCCTTTTATATAAAGTTCATTCAATGCCTTTCCAGTAGTTTAAGGGGTCTGATATTGAGTGTGGTAGTGTTAATATCTTCATGATACAGATTAGAATTGAACCAAGTAAAAATTAAATGCCTTAAGCTCTTAACCCCTGACATTATTCATTGCTGTGAATTCAGCTTTGTCCTCGGGTTCAAATCCTGTACAGTTTGAAGTAATACTCATTTCTTTACCCTTTTGTCTCTGCTGTGGAAGATCGATTTCCTAATGGCTGTTCAGAGCACAGACCAGAACACTGCAAGTCAGCCTAACCATGCAGAGCTTTCACCACAGTTCACAGACATCTATTAAATTCAGGAGGTTTTCGATTGGATACTGTTCTGTACAAAATAGGTGTTAAATAGGTAGTGCCAAGTTTTGTCTGTCTTTGGCATAACATTTAGTTTTTGGATAAGTTTGGGAGTTGTAAACATTTCCAGGAACTCCTTGCATGTCATCTTTGCCAAACTAGATTATGAAGCTCACCAGGTATTCAAAAACCCTGTTATTGATGAATAGTTAATGTGACACTATAAAATACTTACACATCCCCAACTTCTGACTGGTAAGAGGACAAATATATGTGACTTGCACACTTTGTGATGCCATCAGGCCATATTATATAATGAAGTCCAGTAAGATTCTCAGAATATGCACCAAAAGAAGGCATAAAAAATTAAATTTTATATCTTATTCACTGTAATATAATTCTAGCACATACCATATAAGAGTAGGTGATAAACCACTAATAAGTGTGGATGTTTCCACTTCATTTCACCGATCTATTCAGAAATCACAGGTAAAATCTTCTGGGTTTTAACAAATACTGGTTGCACAGGAAGGAAAAGACTTTGACCTTCTTGAAATGAATCCATTCTTGAGAAGATTCACTTCACACTTCACTTGCTCATTGTCTATCTGCTGTTTGTTCTATCTGCTTTTTCTTTTTGCTTCTCTTCCAGAAAGCAGGATTTGCTTAGGCACTATGCAGATTAAACAGAAGAGTGTGAAATGACTAAAGAGTTACTCATGTTTATTTTTCTCTCATGCACACTGCACTCTTACACATAGATAATATGTAGAACAAGAAACTTTACCATGTTGCTTTTATTTGGCAATATTTTCCTTAACAAAACAAAGTCTCCTTTGAAATATTTGAGACATGTTGTGCAAGGATAATTTTGAATGGCTTTTTGTTTTAATAATAATAAATATCATGCAAAAAACTGGTGTGCCCTTGTGGCCATGAAGGCCAAAGGTGCCCTGAGGAGTGTTAGGAAGAGCATTGCCAACAAGTTGAAGGAGTTGATCCTGCCCCTCTACTAAAGCCTAGAGAGCCACATCTGGAGTGCTGTGTCCAGTTCTGGATAATGAGGAGTCCCACATCATCGCTATAGAAGAATCTGAAGGGAGCTGGAGGATGTCAAGAGGGTGGATCCAGGCTCTTCTTGGTGGTGCCAAGCAGGCAATGGGCAGAAATTGATGCACAGGAAGTTCCACATGAACATGAGAAAGAACTTCTTTCTGTGCGGGTGACCTAGGACAGATTGTCCAGAGTGCTTGCGGAGTCTCCCTGACTGGAGACATTAAAGAGATATCTGGATGCAATCCTGTGCCATGTGCTCGGGGATGACCCTGCTTGTACAGGGATGTTAAACCAGATGAGCCAATGTGGTCCCTTCCAGCCTCACTCATTCTGTGAATCTGTAATATATATTTACATTTGTAAATAAATTATCATTTGTTTGGAGGTTTTTTGCAATGTCTTAACTCACTGAGCTGGAAGCAGGATGATCAATAGGCTTTTAATTATCTTCTTTCAAACATGTTTACTTTCTAACATATTAGGGAAGTTGTTTTGTTTTGTTTTGTTTTTTTCTTCTAGGTAGTATTTTTTCCTCACCAAAATAAGGTTAAGGCAAGTCATTTCTCTGTTTGAATAAATAAACATTTCCAGGTTAAGTCTGCAATATATAAACTTCATTATGTAATACATATTTTAATTATTCTTGTATGTACCCTTTAGGGGTCAGATCTAGGGAGAGAACCCAATGGGATTGCATGCTGAGAAAGAAAGAAAAAAAAAAATCTGTATTACTATTCAGCATATCATTCATGGGTCAGTGGTGAAGAAAGATGCCTAGGGAATATATTCCGCATATCTGCATGTTTATTGGTTGAAATGTTATGCTGGTTTTGAACTAAACCTTTTCAATCAATCTTTTTAAATAATCTAGTTTTAATATTTGTACATAGGACATCTGAGCATTCTGCAGATCTTAAGACCATATATCTGTGACCATTTGTGAAGAAATTTAAATGAACTTGTCTAAATAATAGGCTTGTAAGTCTTGATTGAGTCCATGATATCTACTAGAGAGAATCTAGGAAATTTGCATTCTCTGGAGCAGCTATTTGATGCTGCAGTTTCTTTCCTCCATTAGATTAGTACTGCTGTACTTACTAGATCTCTGTTGTGTTGCCCAGCCCAGCACTGAGCAAGTAAATATATCATGATTACAAGTTTAAATTGTATTCAATGGATCACTATATGCTTACGTGTCTGGTGTAGTGTAGGAATGAATATTATTAGACTGCACTGCTGTGGTTTTGAAGGGAGATTATGGAATTTTGCTTAATCATACTTGCACAAAAAAAAATACCATGAACTATAAAACAATAAAGAAATGAATAATCCATTTTCTCATCTCAGTCAAGAATTTACTTGCAGGTTAAAGGGTTCCCAATAACCCTAATCTTACCTCTACAGTCTCAGAGAGCTTTGAATGCCTTCAGACATTACAGCATCACAGCAGGTTCCTCTGGCCTAATCCATCATAAGTACAGATCTCATCACTCTATACAATTACCTGAGGGGAAGTTGCAGTGAGGTGGAGGTTGGTCTCGTCTCCCAAGAAACAAGATAGGATAAGAGGAAGTGGTCTCATGTTACACCATTGCAGATTTAGGTGGGATGTTAGGAAAAACTTCCTTACTGACAGAGAAGTTAAACACTGGAACGGGCTGCTTGGGGAGGTGGTTGAGTCACCAGCTGTGGCGGTATTTGGAAGATGTGTAGATGTGGCACTTGCGGTTTAGTGATGGTCTTGGGAGTGCTGGGTTAACAGTTGGACTCAATGAATTTACAGCCTTTAGCAGCCTAAATTTTTCTATGATTCTATGATCGGGAAGGGAGAATCTGTAAGTAAATAATGCAGGAAACTAATTTCTGCAGATGAAATTGTTAGTATGCAGCTTTGTGTTTATTATTTCGACTACAGTCACCGAGCAGGTGAATGAAGCATGAAGTGTGATGCATTTAGATCAGTATAATACAGAAACCAATTGGATCAAGTTTTAGAACTTGAGATTAGCCTGAAAAAAAAATTGTAATAGACCTGTTGTTACAAAAAATATTGATTCAGTGTGGATCCTATGACTTTTGTTTTTTCTTCCTATTAAAGATTTCTTATGAGTTCAATAAAATACAGATAATTGAACTGAATCATAATAGAAATGTTTTTCTGCTTCCATGTGGGATTATGAGTTCCCTATAGACTGGTAGTCTTGGGTAAAACAAGCAAACAAAGATGACACTATAGATTGAGAAAAATGTTATTTAAGTATAATTTTTAAAGGGGGTAGAAAGTTCCCTGTGACAAGTTGTTAGACAAAATAAAAACAGTTGCAAAGCAAAAACTATCTTTTCATATAAAATATATATGATATACACTTGAAAATTATTTTAAATATTGCATCATATGGCTGTCACTTGATTGAAAATTGTTAAAGCTGAATATTAATTTATGTATGTTTACATATATCAGGTACAGAAATAAACATGTGTTTTTGGTCACAGTCTTCTAAACACTGACAAATCAAGACAGTTTTAAATTTTAAAATTAAATTTTGCTAATTTAGTTCAATAATATCACAAATTATACTAATGGTTAATTATTTCCTGTTATAAATCATCACTATTACACCTAAAAAATTGGAAGAGTATTTTCTTTCTTCCAGTGCCTGTATTTGATGAATGAATGTGAATTGGCTGAAGACTGATGTAAATGGAATTTGAATATATATTGGCAGTCTCTTTGACACCAGCTAGCTTTGGTGAAAATGTTTCTCTTTAATAATGCTGGCATTATCAAAATATTTCAAGTGAAGGACTGTTCTGTGTGCAGACTGTAGTTGTCATGAAAGTGGCTTTTCTTTCTCCAAAAAATGCAATGGTTAGAAATTCTTACATTAAGTTTCAACCTTCTTGCTTTGACCCATATCTTCCTTACTTAGAATTACATGTTTCAGAGATTGGAAGCAATACTTGCATTTTGTCTAGTTAATTCCACCTCTACCATGTTTATCTATGAACAAATATGTTAGCTTTTTCAGCAATTTCCATAGTTATTCAGATGACAGTTGTTGAACACTGTGTAGCCTTGTAAGCACTATGATGCAAGAAGTCGACCTTTTATTAGTATGTGACAATTAAGTTTAACAGATTTAAATGAGCTTGATGTTCTCCAAAAGTCAGTTTATTGCTGTTCCTATTTTGTGATCAGGATGAAGGTATTTATAAGAAATGGGTGTCACCCTAGACCATGTTAAAACAAAAATTCATTCTTCGACTTCAGACAAAGCCAAATTGCTAAAAACAGTTCTGGGTGATTTTGTTTGAATTATTGTGGGTTTTTTTAAGGTGATATTGGGTTATGCAAAGGACTCTTTTAGGATTAAATGATACATAAAAGATTAGTGGTTGCTATTAAGAGAAAATGACCAATGAGTTAATTTGGAAGGTCTATTGTACTAATGGGCTATGATTTTTTCAACCAGAAAATATTTCTTCTTCTATTTTTGTGAAAGAAAAAAAACTCAGAGGAACGGAATAATCTTCAAATATTTGTTGTAGCTCCCACTGCTTAATTTATGTAGAAGAATTAGATTTTATCAGAATAACTTAACAGCCATAATTTTATCACAGATGTCAGAATTTTACATCTGTAAATAAAGTACCAAGATAAACTCTTGTTGATAATGTATTGACAATGATCAGCAATTTTAGCAACTTTTCCAGCATTATGACAGTTTGAACATTTGAACTTTTACTATTCCTTTTTTTTGCTTTTTTTTTTACTATTTAAGGTTCCTCTATGGCAAAGCTATTGCTATCTGAGTATACTACATCTAAATTTTTGATATCTAGTTTTATCTAGCAAAACAATGAATTGTTTGATTTGACTATTGAAATATATTAATATGCAATCAAGTTGTATGACTAGTTATATGATATAAGTTATCTGTATAATAACCATATATTTCAGGATGGGAAAGTAGCTAACATACTGTAAAATGAATTCCCATTTATGGAACATCTTTACTAAAAAAGCCATGATTCCTTTACTTCCTCAGCTAATCATAAATTCAGAAAACATGTCCAACTTTAACAGTCAGATAGAAAATGCAATGCTTGGGTAAAACATTTCCAATTAACAATGTATAGGTATCTAACTAGGAATAGGAATGTAACTCATTAGCTGAAAACCTTGGCAGAAATTATCTTGGATGCACATTAATATTGCATGAGGACTGAGGTCTTGAGAGGCTCAATATTGGCATTGAATTGCTTTGTGCTTTTGCTTCCATCACTCTGTTCTTTCACTTGCACAAAGTGACCTGATATCAATCTATACCTGTCTATACCTATCTAGACTCTTGAAACTTTTATTGAATTGTTGTTTTCTGAGTTATTAGAGGGAAACTTTTAAGAAATATGTTAAAAAATAAGAGAAGATATAATGTTGTTTGCTAAAATATGGATTACAGTAGTGGAAAGTACCTGTAGCTTTCTGGAGTTTTAATGAATCTGGAAATGGGTGATTGACATGTCTCGTTCATCATGAATTGTCCTTGTCAGCTACTGCAAATTACCCCTCAGCCTTCATTCTAGAGTAATTTCTGGTCCTCAGCAGTAAACCTAAAAGATTTGAAGTCCATGTTTTCCTAGGGCACAGAAACAGGAGAGCAAAATCCTGAAATGTATTTAATATAGAAAGAAGAAAGAAAAAAGAAAAAGGAAAAAGAAAGAAATTGTACTTTACTATTTTATTTAGTTTCTGTAGTGGACAGCAGTGTTGGTGACTGATTCAGACAATTATATATTTTTTTTTTTTTGAGAACAATTTCATGAAACTAATCAAAGGAGAGTCCTGATTGTTAAGTTTGAGCTTTGTTACTTACCTTTTGCTGAGACAAATTATTCAGCAGATGCGAGATGTAAAATGTCATCATTTAATGAAATGAAGTTCTCCTGCTTCAAAGGTTTCCTTCTGTACTGTCTCCTCCTCTGACAGAAGGATCCCTCAAGCAATGTTTGAAGTATAGACTCACATTTTCTTTGGGTTGAGTTTTAGAATGCCTTCTAGTTGAAAAACAAATTTAAACCAACATTTAAAAAGAAAATTAAAAGGAAGTGTTTAAAATTTTATATTTGTCTACAGGGCATTCTGCCAGCAATACTGAAACCATGTAAGTATTAAGAATGTTTAGAAGCTTATGGGATAAAGAAGCTTTTCTGTTACAGGATAAATTATTTATCAGAATATTGGCAAGTTAAAGATGTTCTTCCCCAAGTTACATATATAATTTAGAAAATATCTGATCTAAAGGCCTATGTTCATCATCCAAAAGTAAGTCATCTGGATTCTTTGGCAGGCTTCTTATCTCCCTGAATAAACCAAACTCAGTATGCAGACTCTTCACTCTTCACCCTCATCTGTCCTTGGAACACTCATGGGGTTTTATGCCAGCACAAATTAAGCCTCAGGGAAGTCATGGCACGTAAATAGCAGTATCACCATGTAGTGCTTTTAGGGTTTGGGAGTAATTTTCTCACCTCAGAGTTAGTAACTAGTGAAAGTGGTTAACACCACTCTTGAATTTTATTTTTTTAATTAAAAATTTAAAAACCAAAAAAGATTATGCATTTCTAAATAGCTATTTTTAGAGATATGCAAAGACTGGAGAACAGAGATTCTTAGGACTTTAATTCTTTCAGGGACTACATTATAAGTTGTCAAAATAAACCCTTTTGTGAGATTATGTAGCTTTGATGGATGTTTGAAAAAAAGATGCAAACTAGATTTCTGGATCATTCAGATCACAAATTTGCAGAGCCAAAAGTCTCCATTGGCCTGTCGAATTTATTTATATCTTACAGTCTTAGTCCCAGAAAAGCAGCTTTAGTTTTCTCACAATATCACTGTTACAAGAATATCTGACAGCTTCAAATTCATCTGTGTAAATAATACATTACTAGGTATATCATGCCTTTAGGTATTCAGCATAATTTTTAAGATAGAAGCCTAGTATTCCTTAGTGGAATACTTCACATGAAACTGCTTGGGAATAACACATGTGGTACGTTGATAAGTTTCAGCAATGAGTAATTCTTGCAACTGTGTGCCATTCATTCTTGGTTACTGGAATTGCTAAGGAACAAATAATTCCTTTTACCTGGTTGGTGTTTTTTAACCTATTTTTTTGTGGAAAGCTGAAGCACAAAAAATTTATCTTACCCTACATGAAATGACAGCTGGTCAAAAAGATACATTTGTTTTGTACATGGTAAGAGAAAATGCATGAAAGTAAAAAGTTAAATAAAGGTTTTATCAGCATAAGCATAGAATGGCTACATCAGTCACAAATGACAAACCCCTTAGTCAGCCTTACAGGTCATCCCATGCATCTGTCAATAAACCTGGAAAAGCAACCTTACCCAGGCAGTTTTTAACTACTGCAGGTGTTGCATATCGTTTCATCTTCAGAAGAGCTGAATGAGTAATTGTAACACAGGTGAGCATGTGAAAAAATGACTGACTTTTTTTTTTTTATTTATAAAATATATTTGAATTTAAAGAGTTGTAAACTACTAGAAATTTGGGGATTGTAATTTTACCTGTCCCAGTAATTGAAATAATCTTCACACATTTTTACTGCCATTAGAAGAATGCCTAATGTTGTCCTTCTTCTATGACATGAACTTAATCATGAATTTTGATGAACTATGTTTTTAGAAACTTCTGCTGACTATGAACTAATAAGAAGCTATGTCATCAATGATATTACTTGATATTAATGCATATATTTCTGTTACTGGGTATATTTGGCTTTTGGTTTTCTTATATTAGCACTATGCTTCTAAATAAGGATATGCAGAGATCTAGTAACATTCATATTATGAAATGTCATTCATATCTCAAGGAAAATTATGTTTTAGTAGTTTCACACTGTTGATAATTTGAAGATAGGTTACACATTTTGGGTGGCTGTCTTTTCTAATTACAGTCTGAGGAAATGAGTAAATAACCATCAGAGATGTCTATGATTTTGCAAAAAGAATATATGCATAGTCTAAAGTATACTGTAAAACATATTGTGCTACGAGAAATCTCTAGATTCAAACTTTTTAACTTTAGAAGGCAAGGAGAAATACTAATAACATTAAACTAAACTAGTTAAAGTTATATGTATACATAAAAGTGAATTAGCCTATCCTTTACTTATACATATTGTAAAAAAAATAGACTTCTGGGTAGTTGGAAAACTATCCTTTAGAATTTAGTACATCAGATGATGACAATGTCAAATATTATAGCTGGAACATATAACAAGTATAATAATTTTATGACCAATGCCAGTATTTGCAATGAAGCTAGTGATAATAAAATGTAACCATCTCTTTATGCACAGTGACAGCTTACTCTTAGAGTATACATTAAATATTTATTTTGCACTAGATATTATATAGTTTTACTATTACCCTTTTTTGTCATTTCCTAGCCATCACAGAAATGTGTTTGAAATTGTTATTCCTCTTCCATAGATCATAGAAGAGGCAAATGTAACATTCCATTATTCACAGTCTACCTACTGAGTTTCTAGGAGATGGAATTACTTGTGACTTTTCAAAATAAAGTAATTTTCCCTGGTTTTATTCACAACATGTTTTACATAAGTATAACATATTTCTATCCAGGAAGTTCAACTGAATAATTTCATAGGCTACTAGGAATGGGAAAGCATAATTATACCTCTGTCATGGTTTAACCCCAGCAGGCAACTAAGCACTGGACAGCTGCCTGCTCATCAAAGATTGCTTTCAAGATAGTTAGTATTCTTTTCTAGAACAGAAACCTGACATAATGTAGCCTGGTAACTGCAATTTTTTGCTGTTATCAGTATAGGCCCCCTAGCTATGTGTTGACTTGACAGTGCAGGAGCTCATCTTGTCTGGACTTCTTGGCCTGAGCATATTTTAGTTTGGTTACCTGTAACAGCTAATGCCCATGTGGATTTTATCTGCTTGTTTTCTTAAAATGGTATTACTTTTTGTTGTAATGCCTACTACAAATAATTTGCATATAGGTATGAGTAAGAGTTATTTACTATATGTAGAATGAACTCAGGCAGCTCATTCAACACATAACAGGAAAATAATTATATGATACCTGAGGTGTCAAGGCTTTCAGCAATTCACCAATCAATGGTTAATTATGGATATAAAAACAAGTTAATAAAAACCTCTCCGTTTTTGTGTGAACATAAAAGGCACATAACCAGCATCTAACTCATATTCAATGTATGACACCTAACAAAGTCAAAAATAAAATTAGTTATGGTCTAGTGAGACAGAGCACAAAGCATGTCACAAGAAAAATAGGGCTTTGAGTGAACATTAGGCTGATGAGAAGGACGCATGGACAGCTTGCTAATCCTTGCAATGTGAAGAAGGAACACCCACATTTCATCTCCCTGTGAAGGCTTCCAGCTGATGACAGCTCACTGTTATGCCTCCCTGACATTCCAAGACAGAAGCCCTCAGCCTTAGGACTTGAGGGAGCAGTGTGAACATAATGGTAAACATAGCATCCCAAGAAAAAGAGAGTTGAAAAACTTCCCCCAGTTTTTATTGTATAATAACTTTTAAATGTAACCTTATTAGGGAGATACATATTGACCAAATTTTTTTCTCTGTGAACGTTATTATCTCTGTACCTGGCCTAATAATAATGTGTTTTAGTTATGCCATAAAATTTTGAATAGACTAGTAATACATTCTTGGCAACATTTGTATGTAATTTCTTCTCTGCTTGTCCATTACAATATTTTGACCATACCATGTTTTCAGAAAATGCTCATAAAGTAAGATTAATAGGGAGTTAGATGGTGTTGGTCCAAATATCTGGAATCCTTAAAAGAAAAGCATTTAATTTCTAAGAATGTCTATTATCCAGTTCTATTAATTTTCCTGAGGATCTGAAAATTAATATTCAAAACCTGTCTCTGAATTATGTTATTAATATCGTAGGCTTTTAAACCTATTTTGTAATCACCTATTCAACCCATGTAACTACATGGAAGGAAGACACCCTCTAGGAAGCAAGAATGAATAGTAGCAAAAAAAAGAATTATTTCCTTGAGGCTAGAGAAGACAAAAGAGCTATCAGCTTCATACGCAGATGACTGACCAAAGCAGCTCCAGATCTGCTATTACAAACTGCTGAAGGATCTTGTCAGCCTAAGAGTACTCTGGGAAAGAAAGGGTACTCCTGTCTAGCCAGCTGTACCCTATGATTCAAAAAAACAGGGCAAAAATTGCTTCTGTTGGATAAGAAAAACATTATGTATTTAGGATGCTCCATCTAATTAAGAAAAAAAATGTAAAAGAAGTCTGAAAATATTATTGTTCAAGGAACTAGTGGTGTAATAGTTTTCAAGTGCCAACAGAAGTCTCTCTTTAGGGGTCTGGAATGAATGTGCTTTTCCTAGGTGACAGATGTAACAAAACACAAGATGAGAGTGAAAAAAAATCCCATTACTAAAGGGAATAGATTCTTTAAAAAGGTAGTTCAAAGCTATTATTTTTTAGTTTGTATACTGTCACTTTATCTCTTGATTCTGGGGTGATATAAGTGGATAAAACCCTTCCATTCCAAACCTTTCTAACCAAGGTGTTTTCATATCCTGACATAAGCTATTGAACTATTCACAGGTCATGAAACAGGGTGACATGGCTGATAACACTCAACAAGACGAGCTGTAATTCAAAAGCTCACACTAAATAAAAGAGAAAAAAAAATTCTCTTCTCAAAACCTATATTTAGTTGCTGTTTGTAGAATTGGTTTCATGCTTCTTAAGAATCCATATAGTACAAATCACATAAATTACCAGAAATAAATTGTCCCTATTCAGATTTACTAATTGGTTCTGAATTTACTTAATTTAGATTCAAACATCAAGCTAAAAGGGCAAACAGCCTTTTCTGTGTTTATTTCTCAGATGTAATGGGTTGAACTTGGCTGGCTGACAGGTGTCCTCCAAGCTACTCCCCCAGTCTTCATCAGCAGAACACAGGGAGAAAATAAGATGAGAAACTCGTGGGTCAGGATAAGGACATGGAGATCACTCACTGATTATCATCATGCACAAAACAGACTCAGCTTGGGAAACTAATTTAATTTATTGGCAATTAAAATGAGAATAGAATAGCAAAAAATCTGCAAACTAAAGCCTGCTTCCCTCCATCCCTCCCTTCTTTTCAGGCTCAGTTTCACTCCTTACTCTTGCCTCTTCCCACTGAACATTGCACAGGGATGAGAAATGGGAGCTATGGTCACTTTGTGATGTATTGTCTCTGTTGCTCATGCTTTTGTTCTGCTCCAGCATGGCATCCCACCCACAGGAGACAGTCCTTCACAGAATGTTAAAATATTCATTTTGTTCCCTCACAGCTTTTCTACTCTTTCACAGCTGTTGCACCATGTTTTTTACAGGTTACCACAAAGGTGCCTCCAGCTTCACTGGTTAACTCAGTGGATCCATTTTGGATTTGGCTGAAACTGGCTCTGTCCAATATGGGCACAGGTCATGGTGCCTTCTCACAGAGGACAACACTGAAGCCCTACTGCTATCAAAACCTTTCCATGTAAAACAAATACAGTATTTTAAGTCTAAGTTATGTCCCATATAGATTGAAGTGGTTAATTCAAATTTTCTTATTGAGAAGGAAATATATATTTTTTTATTAAGCAGACATATTTCACTAGTAACAATTTCTTTTCCAATTCCCAAAGTAATTTTTAAGCAAAAACAGTTTGGGGTTTTTTAACTTCATTTATCCTGCCTGATGGAGAATTTTGCCTTGGAAGGTGTCAAAAGTCATTTGTGAGCTCGAGGATCAGAGAAAATATCAACAGTGGTGACACCTTGGTGTTTTCTGTATACTACTTGTTAAAGGTGAAGAATCAGATGAAACCATTTTAAACTTCTGGAGAAAATTTCTTGCTCACATGACATCAGTCACATAGGATACACTCACCACTCCAACATGTGCTAGATAAACAGTGTAACAGGTGTGAAGACTCTAGGGACCTTCTGAAAAATACTGAGGGTCAGCTTGTTCATGCATACAGTCTATGGGAGTGTATGTGCTGGACCTGTTGCTCGTGAATAAGGAAGAACTGACTTGTGATGTGCTTACTGGTGGCAACCTTAACTATAGCACTACAAGACAGAATGGTTTAAGATCCAAAGATAAATGAGTACAAAATAAAAACAGCAAAATTAGACCCTCCGGAGACCTCTGGAAAGCAGATTCTGGCTTGTTAAAATTGTGCTTGTTGAGATGTCATGAGAGTCTAGACTGAAGAGAAAAAAGGCCACAAAGAGCTGGTTGATTTTCAAGGCTTACATCCTCAAAGCAGAGAATGGTTCATGCTGATATCAGGTAGAATGTTTATCAGGCAGATAAAGGCAGAATGCCAGCATCGTTGAGGAAGGAGTCCCTGACTGAGCTCTGATCCAGGAAGAAACTGTAAGGGCTGTGGAGATAAGGACTGGCCACCTGGGAGGAGCACAGAGATAAAGTTCTGGTGTGCTGCGTTGGAGAGCCAGAAGCAACAGCTGAAGAGGAGGTAGAACTCATGAGGGATGTGAAGTGCAGCCTTCTGAAAGTACGTTGGCAAAGGGAAGGGCAAGGTTGGGAGAAATGGTAGAGAGGGAGGCTAAGGGAGATCCTGCTATGTTCTATTACCAGATGGGAAGATGTAGTGAAGGCAAAACTGGGCTGTTCACAGAGGTGTACAGTTGTGTGACATGAGGCAATGGGCTCAAGCAACAAAATTAGAAATTATGATTATCTATGGAAAAACCTTAGCATTAAGGTGAACAAACACTCCAAGGAGCTGTGCAAAAAGGCTGTGAAATCTCAGTCCTTGGAGACAGTAAAAACTTGTTCAAAATCATCTTAAGGGGACTTGCTTAAAGGCAGGGATTACAGCTGATGATTTCATGAGGTCCATTCTAATCTCTTTCATTAAATTAAATCATAGAATGACATTGAAATTATACAGAACTGTGATGTAGTGAGTGTCCAAAAATACCCCTCGTGATTTAAACTCTGTATTGGTATTACTGCATCTCAAAATTCAACAATAACTTGAGCTAGGAACATATTAGGGCAGGTTATCCCTTGACATTTCTTGTAATTCATGCTTTTTATATTGAGCTCTTGTATATGTACATTTTCCTTTGTTATTAAAATTTTGATTGAAGTTAAGGCTTCTTTAAACTGTATACGGTAAAGAAGTAAACTGTCCCTGCCTAACTAAATTATTCTAATTAAATTAATCTAAGCCTTTGTTACCCAGTAAGTGCAGTCACTCAACAGGGAAAGATTTGCAGTCACAAAGATGGCAATATTCACATATGTCTGTGTCTCCTGTTGTTGCAAATGCGATTCTAAGCATTATACTAAACATGTTAGTTCTACCTTATTTGCAGAACTGCTGCCGAACTCTTCCCTACCATGATCGACAGAGAACTTTGCTTTATACTTTATTTTACACTTTATGCCTTACTTTACTTGACTTTCATGTCCCAATACAAGCAGGAACAAATCCTGCCATCATTGACTCTACCATTTTATCGTGTGATTTTGTCACTGTGTCAGGTCTTGCATCTCTGTTTTCGTGTTTTGACTTCATCTTGACAAGTCATTTTTCATTTCCTGTTGCTGGATGTCCAGCCTTGAGCCACCTGAGGGATCCTTCTACCTGGAGACACATAAGCACTGCACTGGCATCCTCTGGAGAACCTTGTCAGTCCTGCGCTTGGTCTTTCTGATTGATGACTACAGAAGCAACTGTCATTATGAAACTCTTGTTTGAAATTAGGAAATAAAATAGCCTTCGTTCTGACCTGTAATTAGGTAGTAATGCATTATGTTTAATTATGGTCACTGATTAGATGGGAGCTTAGCACAGTCCTTACAGTTTAGTCAGTCCTCATTTTTTCCTATGCACAGACACTGAAAATAACAATTTAGACTGGTGGAAGTGTTCTTTTCATTAGAAGCTTTGGTTTTTTGTTTGTTCTCATTTCAGTCCTTATTTATCTGGGCTTTCTATGCCAAACTTTGAGAACAATTGAGTATTATTTTTGTTTTGTTATTCTTACCTGACTTTCTGATTTCAGTTTTTTATAAAGTGATACTTTTGAAATAGCAAGCTGTCATGTTTACTTGAGTAGAACTTTGATACCAGGAGCACAACAGAGATTCTCTGGAATTGTGTTTAAATTCTTTTCTCTGTGGTTATATGCTGTGTGCCACAATTCTTGTGTTTCACATTCACAGAGTTGGTTTGGGTTAAGAACTTTTTAATTACTTCAATCTAATTGTTGTTGTCATGCATCTTTTCACGAAAGATTCTTTAAAGAAAGACCAAACTAGTTCCAGTATTTCAATTGCAGTTACACTGAACTGAGATTTACAAAAAGTTGACAAATGCTAGATTTTAATAATTCTGAACAGAATATTTTATTTCTTAATTCCAAATTAGTTTAGGAATTCCTGGTGCACCGTATTTTATCTCTTAAATACAGAACCATGCCTTTTTAGTTTCATAGTGAAATCAGACAACATAACGGTAAGGGCTTTAGTAATATTTACATAGAAGGATTTTCTAAGATAATCCATCAACATTAAATGAAAACTTGAAGATTCTCAAGTAATCAAATACTGAAATTGTTGTGATTTTAAAATCCACCAATAATAATGATAATAATATCTGAAATGGAAATTAGTTTGGGAAAAATATAGGCCTTATTCCTATTGCCAAGTGTAAGAGAATCAATGGCAAGCTGAGGACCCAGTTTCTGGAGCATTGTATGAAAACTTATGAATACTTTCACTGCAATTATAAAGGTTCATTGACCTCAAGCTTGCAAAACTGACCTGTGTCGTTAAGTGAGCTTTAAATTAAGAATAAAAGAGGGAAAGGAATCTGTCAAACAGCACAAAAGAACTGTATAATCTCCCAGCCCACAAAATAAGGAAACAGTGAATGCATTAACTATTCTTTGTTTCAGAACAAAAAGGTGGATATTAATAATATACAATGACTAGATGAAGAGAAAAAAAGGCATTATACCATCAGATCATTTTAACATGAATAATAACTTTGTGATAATTTTGCATAAATTGATCATCTCTATGTAGACATAAAAACAACTATATTATAAAGATGGCATATATCCAGAAAGTCTCAGAAAAATTATGGAATCTTATTGTAAGTTCTTTGGGTTAATATCAAGAAAAGAGAAGAAAAATAAAACTAAGGGAGGGAATTTTTTCCTCCAACCAACCAGAAATTAGAAGTTTTCAGTGTAGCTGATTGATTAGCTACTAACAAAGACAGTCCAGCAAATCTAGAAGCTATGGTTCTGAATTGTTGCAGTTTTCTTATTCACAGAGACAATTATTAAAATGTAATGTAAATCATCACAATGATATTGTCGAGGGTTGGGTTTTTGTTCCTTTACTGTGTGAGTTTAAGGAATTTTTCCCATTATCATGCTAACAAGCTTGCCAGCT
>JANRGV010000001.1:132978327-133001940 GCA_024734035.1 Alethe castanea
GTGAAATTGAATTCTCTATTTCAAAAGGGAGCTTCTGTCTTTTATTGGCAGACACCTGTCCTTCAAACCAGGACAGATATAAAAATGCTTTTAAAAGCAATCAATTTTTGTATTACAGCAAATTTTGTAGAAGTTCCGAGAAAGATTATGGTTTATTACTGTAGAAATTAACTTTTTAAAGAAATAATACTGTGTTCCCCTACGAATCATGAGCTAATGGCTTTAATTGGAAAAAAACCTAGCTATTCAAAAACAAACTATAATTGAGGTTAAACATGCTAGAAAACCTTCAACACAATCTATATCAAAATCAACTTCATTCTGACAGTGATAGCTTTCTGCACCAAAGTCAAACTTTGTCTCAAAAGGTTTAAGCTTTTTCATGTTTGATTAAACTCAATTTTAATTATTTACTCCAATTTTATGTGTGTGCATGTATGTCTGTGTCTACCCATCTTAATATGTTCATTGTGACAGCTATAGAGAATTCTCATCTTAATCAGGGTTTTGTTAATTAACTTCAAATGGGTTAAAAATGGGCAATGAGTTTCAGTTCTGTGACACAATCCAAATTAGTCACAGAAGACATCCAGAGACAATAATTTGCTTATAAATATTTTCAGCCTCTCTCTCACTGCAATAATTAGGTATTCATTGCAAAGTTTAGGACAAAAATGTATGCCATTCCACTATGATCATCTTTGTTGCACTTCTTATCAATTAGTTATATTTCTGTAGATCATGAAAGTGTCACTTTATAGATATTTTTAATTGGCTACTTTTGTCTTAATATTTCTATTTTGTTATCAACTGAGGAAGGAGCCACCATTGAAATCTTGATGATTTTTTTAAACTAAGTTAACATATCTCTTGAGATATTAGTGACTGATCCATGGTATCAATATATGTATTTGGGAAAGATTTTTTTTTCCAGCTGAAGACGCATGCTTTCAGGGTGAAAAGTCTAACCAGACAAGACAGATTTTTCAAGGTCACTTATGTATTATAGAATTTGGCATTTTGTAGCTCAGTACTTGATCACAGTGAGTGATACTGATAAAACCTTTTGCAGGGTGTCTCTTGTGTATGGAAGCTTTTCCTGGACTAGTTTTATTTCTGTATATTTCCTAGCTAATTATCACTTCACTTAGGTATACCAAACAAATGAAAAATGAGATTTCTCTAAAACCCCCAGACCCACATATGCAAGGCTGATTTTAATTAGAGCACTCTGATGTCTTTATAATCTTTATTTATGACAAAATTGACCTTTTTTTTCTATTTTTGACAGCCAAATCTTGCTACAGAGAGGTGATTCTTTGTACAGCTACTAAAATTAGGTAGAAAATATAATTTCATTGGAAAAGATGCAGTTCATATAGTTATCTTCATTAGCTGAGTGCATATCCTAAAGGTGTGATTATAATATGGAGTTAAGCAAACTTCTGAATATCCACCATGAGGACTGATTCAAATTCTGTTTTAATGGAGATTTTCATTTTGAATTCCTCAGATTTGCCATATTTGGTAGATGATAAAATATAAAAAATATTTGAATACTCTATCATAAAACTATGCTGCTTGCTCTGATGTAAACATCAAGTATTTCGGCAAAACCTGATGCCTTAAAAATAGGCAGTTGCTGTCTGAATTGACTGCTGCAGTTTATCTAGATGTTTTCATTAAACTGTAGACACCATAACTCTCTACATTTTTGATGTCATGCAACATCAGTAGCAGAGCCCTTAATAATTTCATTGGGAAGATGACAGTCCTGGTGCCATGGTCACTCCCAAGACCAGATACCCTCTGGAGAAGGGTGACCTCAATGCTCCACTCCACACACATTACTTTCTAGTAAGGTCTCCATGTGAAAAAGATTAAATTTAACTGGAGTGCTGTTTTCTTTCTCCCAGTCAATTCAAAACCAAGTTGGGATGTGTTTGCTGGTGGTTGTAGTGCACAATGAGCAGAGGTTTATCAGCTTTTGGTGTCCAAGTGACACAGGTCTGAGTTCACTTGAAGAAGGTCGTGCAGTACTGACAGGAGGTTGTCATGTTCATCCACTGGTGTGAGGGCATTTGGGGTGAGAAGGCTCAGCTCTTCAGGGACCTGTGCCTGTTTTCACTAATTGGAGGCCTGTTCCTCAGGTCACCTCTCATGGGTGTTTGTAGTTCACTGTTCCCCCATGCCTCCTCTTTCATTTTGGCTGAAGGATTTTTTAAAGGACTTTGGAATATGCTTTTGGGAAATCGAAAACTCATTGTCTTGTAAGTAGGTTAAAGATGGCTGTTACCTTTCCTGGGTTATAAGTAATGAGAACATCTCTGAGAGAAAGATGTGCCTGTTTGGGGCTGAAAGAATAAAGTTTCTATGATGAAGATACTTTCTTCTAAATTTTGTTCACTGGGGCAAACGACCCTTCAGTTATGCATTATTATGTAATTTTTTTTACTTGGAAATCTAACTTCCTTAAACATTACTTTTTTAAAATTGATTTACTTTCTTGTTCATCTTCTATGACTATCAATTTTTGATATGCTTTTGTTTAAAAAAGAAAAAGCTTTTATTTCAAATGAGTTTTAAGTGTGAGAATAATTTTCTGATTTGGATACATTTATGTTTTATAATACTATATTTAAAGCTTCATTTCTTAATGCATCTCTTAGGAGAATATACTTTAGAAACCGTGATCATATTCAACATTTTTAAAATAAGCTTTTAGAAAAAAAAATCACAACTGTATAGAACAATTATTCATTTTTGCAAATGATAGAGTATGAAAATATGAAGCTTCAAAATGACTGATGACAACATTGAATTACTTACAACAGTGCACTTGACTAGGTAAAAAGGTCAACATTATCCATTCAAATTATGTATTAAAAATATTTTGAATTGCTTCTTTTCCTTACTTTTAATTCTCACTGTGTATGTTGCTTGGTAACCTTGAAAAAGTTAGTTAAATGAAAGCTATGTTTAGTTCCCTGTGTAATATGCCATAGTGAGAAATTATTGGCAGAGTGATACACAAAGGACTACCACCAGAGGCATGAGATGTTTTGCTATGCCAAGGAACAGAAATTATTATTAAAAAACTATCAATGAAAGCTTTTCACCACTGCAAGGGAAGACGACATAGTCTCCAAAAAAGGGAAATCTTTCCCTTTTGCCTTTTCTTCTTTGCCACTACTCTGTACACTTGAGCCACCATTTTCCAAATCTCTCAGTAGTTTTCTAGAAGAAATTCAGTGTACATATTACAGTGAATAATATTACATATTATGGAAATATTTTATGGCACCTCACAAACTCATTTCTCATATACCTTTAAAAATTTATTGTATTTACTTATCCTACTTGACATGCATAAACTATTTTAAGGTTTCTTGAAATGTAAATTACTCCTTGAACCTGAATCACTTGGTTTGATCCTGAATAAGTGATTCCCAACATATTCATATTTTCACAGTATAATCTTAACTTATATGTAGGTGGTGGTGTTGAATGGATCAAGTTTATCAGGATCACTCTGTACCTAATTTGACTATACAAAGATGACCATGCCACTATGTGTCACTACGTGGCAGAAACCTGTTTCACACTACCTCCCATTCTGGAACCTGAGGATGGACATTAAAATTACCTCCAAGACCCCAGTAAGTTAATGCTTGTGCTCTGTCTACTCTCTTCATTTTCGTCAAATTTTTTAGAAATTTTTCACGTTGTTCAAATCTCTCACAAGACCAAACTTCTTTTCTCTCATCAGGCTGCTCCATGAGGCTTAAAACGGTCTGAGAATGATTGCAAGACAGGCTCCAAGTGAGATATATTGATCTGGAATGAGACAAACCACAGACCTAGCTACAGGCAGTATATGAACTTCAGGTGATCTGAAATCCCATTTTTTCATTTCCTGTGCCATTTCTTTCATCTCGGATGTTTCCACTGAATAGTTGAAACTCTCAATTTTTTTTCTGCAATTATTTTTTTGCCTTTGCAAATGTGGCAAAATAGTCTGAAAGAGTAAGACTGAGAGAATTGTGGTTGTTCAGCCTGAAAAACAGAAGACTAAGGCATCACCTTAATGCAAGGAGACAGCTGAGAAAGACAAATTTTGGTTAGAACATTTTATTGGTCTTTACAAGTTTAATCTGTAATAAATTTGCATAACATGATTCATACAAGTCATTAAAATAAAACATGGTGCAAGGTAATGTCAATAGGGAGAGAGCTTAATTAAAAGTTGCAACCATAGGTTGCACAAAGTTATTCTCAGTAATGACTCAAACTTTCTAATACTTGGCAATATTTTTTAAGATACAGCTGCTATTAGGAATAAACTGCTTCTTCCAGATTATTAAAATAATTTACTGGCAGACCAGTCCTGAGGACAGAAACAAATAGATGGATATATAAACCAAATTATCTTACCAAGCCTCTCTGCCAAGTTGCTGCGGTTTTACCACCAAGGAATGGCTGACCACATCATTACGTAAATGATCATAAAATATATTAAGCAGGCTTTGAGGCAAGATTTAGTACAATCCAAATCCAGATCCAGAGTCTTACTGCAGACGGTCTATGACTTTTTTCCTAAGAATGTAAAGAAACTGTGGTATAAGTTTATCATTCTTTTATAAGTCAGTGACTGAACTGTAGCAAAAGAGAATAATTTCAGTTCTGTTTCAAGACTCCTGGGTAAGATTTTCCAAAGAAAGGATTGCTGGATTTAGCATTTAATGGGAGATAAATTTATTAGTTTATCGATTCAACCTAAAATTCCTAAAAACTGAAGATATTTTCAGGTTTTTTAAAAAGTACTTTTACATTTGACATTATTATCTTCTGCTTGTAGGGCCAAGTATATCCAGCATTAACCAGGAGGCTCAATCTGTTATATGCAAGAAATCTTTCTCCATGCTGTGCAGTCTCAAGAGTCCAGAAAATAATATCTAGGCCCATTTCTACTGCCTCCCTCTCACCCTCCTGCCCCTTACTGCCTGACTTTAATGCTAAAAGTCCCAGTTCTGCTAACTGTAATGACAGATTATGAAGGGACAGTTTCTCACTTTTCATCATTATTTTAAATCATTTGCTGGAAGTATAAGTCTTAATCTTTTTTTATGGCTGCATAATTTTTAACTCTTGAATAATATCAGCAGAGTTTTAGGGTGTCATGACAATACATTTTCTTCTTTGATTGATTTACTTGTGTTTTCTGGACAAGCAACAACATTTTCATGTGATTTCTACTCCATAGGATGTGAAAGTTTAATATTGCTTCCATTTGGCAAATATATGAATAGTGATTACTGGTTTCATTTTTTACATGACATGCCAAATCTCCTTGAAATGCTACTCTGGCTGTTTTTACAGTTACTGAAGTGCTGTTATGCTTACTGTGCTCAGTACCAAGAGAATATTGTGTTCTTATATATATGTATATTGACAATCTATAATGCCTTTCTGAACACTTAGCTGCAAGAAACCCATTATAGTGAAAAGTGTTTGCACATATTTATAAGTTTTTAAAGTTACTATTTATATAGTTTATACTCATGTCATGAAGTTTGATTAGCAATGTTTTTTTCTCATCGTATTTTGGATCAGCTGTTCCTGGTTCCTTTTCTCAAAGTATTCCTTACAAAGTTTGCTCACTGGATAGGTAAATTTTCTTTTGTTTTGTTTCATTTTTGATATTTATTTTCTGTCATATAATTTTAGAGTACAAATGCAGTAGGGTAACAAATATAACTTCGAAGGAATTCATCACATCAGTAGAGTTTTTGTATCCCTGGAAAGGTTTCTTTCTTGCTGTGAATTTACTTAACATCTATGTCATTCTTATCTGACACTCACCCATTTATTCAGTGATGCCTCATCATTCTCTATATTTGCAAGAGAAAGGCAGTAGACTTCAAGTTTTAACTAAACCTAATTAATTGGTCACAATGGATTTCTCAGAAAGTCCTTTTGCATTTTAATTGAAATATTGACTTTTGTGTAGTGAAAATCGCATTTTGTATACTCAAGATCTCAGCAAGTCTTAAAAAAATCTCTAGATGTGTATTAACTACAGTGTAGATACACTGTGGTTCCATATAGAAGATAAAGTGACTTAGCCTGGATTTCCATTACTTTTTTCTCTCAATTTTATGACTTCTGAGATATTCAGGTACTGCATGCAGAAGACAAGACATTGGGATAAATACGCAAACAAAATGATACCAAAACGTTTCTTTCCACTCGCATATTTATTGGATTTTTTTTCTTACATTTGCATATATAGAATTGGAAGCAAAAGACAATTTGCGGTTTACCTACTGCACATGGAATAATATTCTGGAAAGCTCAATATTAAAAATATGGTGCTTCCTGGAAGTTATTGCAGTCACACTGAATGAGTTTATATTATACCACCTCATCAGCATTTTATCCTGTGGTTCAGCATGAAGAGTGAGACCTATAATTGTTTGTGACAAGAAAAATATCATTAAGGAGTGAAGCAGAACACTAAAAACTTTGATTATCTTTTGTATTTTTTAATGAAAGTCTCAAATTCAATTAATTTGAGAAATAAAGTGAATTTTACAGTTAATCATACTCCTTTAGTAAGCAAATACCAAATAACTGTTATAACCAGAAGAAGCCCCTTAGATTTTTGGACTTTAAAAGAGTTATTTGGAGTCAGTCTGCATATATAAATGTAGTTATAAATTAAGGTATTTTTATTGAGAATAAAATACAACAAGCAAGCATTTTATCGATTCCATCCATCTTATTGAAGTTCTGTGGAAAGAACTGTTCTTTTCTTTATTGTTAAAAATACAGTATTAAGAAAATGTCTAATGTAAAAAGAAAAAAAAAGTGGATTCAAATTATTGTTAAGCCATCTTAAATTTTGATAAGTGTTCTGAGAAACTCTTCTAAAAGAGTTAAGAAATTTTCATCATATATCTTTGACAAAAAAGCGGAAAAGAGAAAATAAGAATTGAATAGCATTGAGTTGATTTGTCAAGCCAAAGATCATTCAGGCCTTCTGTCTGAAAGTCATTTGAAGACATTTAGGGAAAAATGTGGTAGCAAAATATCTAAAATTGTAAACTTTCATCATTTTCTTAAAGGTCTCAGCAATGGCAGGGCTTGGACCATTCTGTTAAATAGCAAGAGAGAAAGCTTTTTAATTTAAAATTTTGATTGATTTTGGACACATTTACACTTTTGATCTCCAGAATATTTTCTGTCAAATTAATTCCATAATTAATTAGATGTTTTGTTGAAAATGTTTTCTTTTGTACCAGTGTTCTTCCTGATTTTACTGGCTGTCTGATAATTCTTGAATTATGAGAGAATGGGTCATCACTGCTTATTTTTTCTTGAATGTACAGACCTATATCTTCTCCTTCTTATGTTTGCCAAAGTAAAAAAGCCTAGATTACTAATCTCTATTCCCATGAAAAATATTGCATATTTTCCTGTCCTTTTCTGTGTATTCTTTAATTCTCAAGTCTGTAGGATAATTTTGTATTTGTTAGGTCATGTTTAACATTGCTGTATATTAAACTGTCATTTTTAAAAACTGTTATGTTTCCAAGATCTCTGAATGGTTATATTCTACACTGAGCCCTTTTCTGTAGGTATAGAAATTTTATTTTGTGAAAATTTTTACATTGCTATTCTGCTTGTTCTCCTAATCACTCTGTACTGTGGTTTGGTTTTTATTTTTTCCAGCCTTTTACAGTGAGCACTGATGTTACAGGTCATGCACAGATAAATATATCCTTTAAGATTGTGAAATGAATATGCAGATATATGTGTATGTGCATACATTTATGAAAGACATTATAGAAAATGTAACAATAACATGGCTGAAAAAAGTCTATCAAGACAGGCATTTTGGTTCGTGAAATGTTATCCCTTTCCCATCTGCAAGGCTTGATGTGCTCCAGAAGTCAGTACAAGAGAGCAGAAGCACAGGAAAAAGGTGGTAGAAAAAGAGCTTTGCCCTGCTCTTTCCTCAGATGTGAAACATATGTACGTTACTTCAGAAACTCTGCTTAACTGGCCTCTCACATGCAACAGAAAAGGTTTACAGACATCACAGAGACTACTTAATGAAACAAGGTGCAGATAAGGTTAAACACTACAACAGCACTGTCTGAGCAAGATGAACAGCCTGTTTGGTATGGGAAGTGTGTAGTAAAGTCATGCAACATTAAAACATGTAAATTCAGCTTTTTTCTATTTTCTCGGAGTTTTTTAGTACTGTATTTTAAAGGAAACATAAGAGGTTACCCTCATGTGATCCTGCACTTATAAGTATTTAGGAATTTCAAATATGGTGTGTGCTCCCAAAAGTCTTTCTTTCTGAGGGTGATCAAAATTTACTATTTCTCTGCTATCTTCTTTTTTCTGCCTATTGTGCACCTTTTAGCATGCATTTACAGGTAGAAACTCTATAATATTTGGTACATTATCAAACCCAATCTTTTGAGTCTCATCCTTCAGCTTCAAACTAATTTTTATCAGTATTTTCTACTAGATCTTTAGCTTCATTGATCATGCTTTATGAGACAGTGTAGGATCATCTCACTCTGAAAATGTGAGACAAAATTTTATATTCCTAAGACTCCATGACCGCTGTTTTCATGCTGTTTCTAGCTTTTAATTTTCCATTTTTTTCTAAAAATTTTCAGTACATCAGATTGAAAATTATTTCTAGCAAATATCTGAGAGAGCCCAATAACATCTTTTACTTCATTATAATTTGCTAGTAATTTATTGTCTTTTAGCAGCAGATATTAAATATAGTGTTTTGCTAGATGTCTTTTGAATATTCTTCTAGACAACAATTTTTTTTTCTTAATTATTTATAGTTTAAAGAATTCCATGTCATAATTTAAGATTAACTTTATTCTGGACATATAAATTGCAGAATAATTTCACTACTTGTTAAAATAGGAATGGACTAAAAAAATATAGAGAGAGAGTCACAGGTCCATTAATGAGAGCTGTACTAGATCACTGTCTCTAAGGTCGTATTGTTTCCTCTAAAGAAAAGTGTTTTGTCTTATGTTATATACCTGTACATACTCAGTTTCTTTCAACTGCTATTTGAAGGTCCTTGCCAGAAAAAAATACTAATGAAACTTAATTTTGTTCTCCTAGTGGTAATAATAAAGGTCAAATTTGGAAAATGCAAAAAGGTGGCTTTAGAATTTTTAGAAACAAGTTGTCATTTAAAGAGGAAAAATGCTTTGTACAAAAACAATATTGTTGCAAAAAGGAATGAAACAGCAAACTCCAAAGTACAAAGCTGTTTTCTTTAGTGTATTCATATATTGTATTCTAAAACAGCCATGAAGTTACAGCTGATTCCTGAACACTGAAGGAAAAAAAATTGACTAGTTTGTTAAACACTGAATGATTCAGGTTTAACATACCTCTGCAGATTTTTTAGACAGAATGTTACTTATCTGTGAAGCAAAATTGTACATGAGAAATAAACACAGACCACTCAATAGTCTTAAATTTATATGTCTGTTACTTCAGGTTTTTGGAGGAGATGGTATTCTGCTAAATCTTATACCTATTTGGTATACCTATATTTCAAATAAACTAATACTGTAGTGAAATACCTTTTTGCATCATGAACTAACTAGCAGACAGGGAGTAAGTAAAAAGGCAGATGACTGGAATTGTAACTCCATTTCTACTAGCCAGTAGTTGAAACTGCTTGCCTTTTCCCTTCAGGATTAGATCTGAGGCAAGGTACACCACCCACTAGGTATGATGGTGTATTTGTGGTTAGAAATATGAAAAGTTAGAATAAGATCTTGAAGGAAAAGATCTTGTTTGATTTGAGCCAAGATACTGGACTATTTCATTTTTTCTTTTTATACTGGGACAAGGATTTTAAAGACAAGAACAATCCAAGAAATGTACACACATACACACATGTATTTATATTTGTTTTTTTCTATTATTCAAATTCCCCAAAACAAGCATGTCTGAATTTCAGTGGGAATTTACTGAATTTGAATGTTAAGAAATGAGTGACACATTTTGTAGTAAGAGACAATTTCAATTCTCAAACCCTACAATTCTTTCAGCTAATAATTTGCTCCTCCACTGTATTTAAGTGTAGGAACTCCATATGCAATAATCATATAGGTAAATAGTTCTTATTGTGTTCTAAATTGGCTAACTACTGGGTAGATTAATTACTATATTACCAGAAATTAATGAGTGTAAAGGCATCTTGGGCCATAGAGTGAAGAAAGAGTAAGACTGCCTTTTTTTCTCCTGATCAGAGCTTGGACAGAAGTTTGATTTATTTTTCCTGTGTACTGGATTTATGTATTTGGTACATAATGATGATGAGATTTTCATAGCAGGAGCTCTACAGAACTGACAGAACTCCTGTTAGAAGATGCCCCTCATGTCTGACAGGCCCAGAGCCTGCCATCTCCAAAAAAGACCTGCCACGGGTCAAAGCTGAGTCGATCATTGACAGCAGTAGTGCCTTCATAAAGACATTTAAGAAAGGGAGAAAATGCTGTACAGATGCCAGGGGAAAGAAAATACGTGAGAGAAATTATTGTGCAGACAGGGTTAGTGAAGTAGGAGGGGGACATGGTGATGCATGAGTCAGAGCTGATATTTCTCTGCAGTCCCTGAGGAAGATGTGGCTGTCACTCTGCAGCCCATGGAGGACCTCACACTGAAGCAAATGTGCCCTGGAGACAGCTGCAGTCCATGGAGGGCCCATGGTGGGGAGAGTCTTCTGGTAGGATTGGTGGCCCAAAAGAGGACCCATGCTGGAGCAGCCTGCTCCTGAAGGACTGTGGAAGGACCCTGTGGAAGGGACTCACTGTAGGAATTAATGAAGAACTGCAGCCCACAGGACAGACCAACATTGGAGCAGTTTGTGAAGGACATTCTCCTGCATGTGGGACCCTATGCTGGAGGAGGAGAAGAGCATGAGCAACAGACACCATGCATCATGAATTGACCATAAACCCCATCTTCCATCCCCTTGTTGCCCTTAAAAGATGGAAATTAGGGTGAAGTTGAGCCTGGGAAGGAGGGAGGGCTGGTGGGAATGTGATTTTAGGTTTATTCTTATTTCTTACTATACTTATCAATACAATTGGCAAGAAATTATTTTTGCTAAGCTGAGTCTGTTTTGCCTGTAAACATAACTGCCAAGTGAATTCTCCCTGTCCTTATCTGAACCCATCATCTTTTTGTTGTATTTTCTGCGCCTAGCCTGCTGAGGAGTAGAGTGATAAAGTGGTTTGGTGGGCACTTAGGAGCCAGCCAAGGTCAAACTACCACATTCTAATTGAATGTTTTCTCCGTAAATTACATTTGTTTAATTGTTGGAGTAAAGAATAAATATATATTATTCTGTTATTAAAATTACTTTATAGATTTTAAAGGCGCAAAATCAGGCCTCTTACACCTAGGGAAACTGGTATTTTGAAAACTGCTTTTTGTATAAAATATGAAATTAATAGGATCTTTGAAGTACTTTCTTCACAGATACATGCTTCTCTCATTAATATCCAATTAAAATTAATCAATTTTCAGATGAAAATAAATATGTAGGCTTTTCATTGTAAAATCTGATAGATGCTAGCCACTTTGGCCTAACCAATGGAAGAGGTGCTATTTTAAAGGATTTAGGGGCTTTATTTATTAAGTCAGCTAATGCTATTTGAGATATAGCTATATCTTGAACATCTGTAACTAGTGTTGGTATTAAGAACCCTTTTTATATTTACTCAGAATTTAAATTTACTCAGAAACTAACTAAAGGAAGAAACAATGAAATAATGAAATCAGAATTGTATCCTGTAGTATATTCCCTTGCTCATTGCACAATGCACACAGTCAGAGCAGCCACCCCAGGATTAAAACCTACAAATGTGTGAAAAATCTCCTGCGGTCAATACGCCGCAGTTGATAATGATTACTTCTTGTTCACAGTGCTGCTGTTTGTTTCAATCCATTTAGCAATTCCCTACAGAATAGCACACTCACTATGATAGGAATGGTAGATTCCTTTGAAAACAACTAAGTAATTTATTCTCTTGTGCTGTAACTCTACATTCAAATATGCAGGATGATATAAAGTACAAGAGAAACTTTAGTTAGTTAATCTGAGAACTGAAACAATTCCCAGGGCACAGGTCACCATTTTGTCCTCAGATATCAACCTGTGGTGAAGAATTAGGACCCACCATAGGTCACTCAAGCTTGCTTTGCACCCATTGCTGATACCCTGTAAGTGGCTATTTAATGGCTAATTAATTGAGAATTCTGTATTGAAGCTTAAAGATATGTGGAATATTTAATCGAGCAACAGATAAACTAAGAAACATCAGGTCAGAAAAGGTCTTGTGAGGGTTAAAAAGGGTCTGCAAGTACTACACACACAGTAAAGCCTATAAAGAAATGGCTTAAAAAATAATCTAAGTTTTTATGACATTTGTTTCCAAATGCTTTTAGGGATCACTGACCCTACCATATTTTTATATGCTACTGTGCTAGTTTCTCAGATATCCACCCAGTGACTCTTGCTCTGCAGTAGGACAAGAAGAGAAAATAAAATAAAGTCAGTAATTGAGATAAAGATATGGAGATCAATTAATGCTTCTACTATTGAGGGAAAAACAGTCTAGATCTCATGGAAATTAATTTAATATACTGACAATTAGATTTGGAAGGTGAAGGCACCTTCCCCTAGACATTTTATTTTCCCTAGGCTTATCTTCATCCTTCCATTTCTTACACTCTCTCATCTCATCCTCCCCAAGGAGTGCAAGGTGGATGGAAAACGGGCATTGCATTCAGTTCATAACAATTCATCTCTCCTTCCTTGAGCTGTTCCAGTATGGGGCCCTGTCTTCAGGATAAACCTGCTGCACCATGGGTCCTTCACCAGACATGGTCCTCCACTAATATCTGCTCCAGCACAGATTCTTCTTGGGACTCATCTTTTTTCAGGAAAAATCGACCTGCTCTGGTGTACTGACCTCCATGGACTACAGCTACCCCAGTGGGTCCTCACCATGGACTGCAGGGGTCTCACTGCACTTGTGCCTGAAGCACCTTCACCTCTTCCCTCTGTAACCTTGGTGTGCACAGGATCATGTCTTGTGTTTGTTGTTTTCCTCCCCAGTCCTCCCTGCTTTCTGGCATTTTACCTTTTAAAAATCTCTTACCACAGAATCACCACCAGCTCGGCTGAAGGGCTCAGCTATGTTTGTCATGGTCCCCCATGTAGGCAGGTGGGACAGCCACATCTGGCCACGTGCAGCCCCTGCTCTCTGCTCACACAGGAGGAGTACTGCTCCAAACCCTCTTCTGGTTATATGTAAAATAACCTTCTTTTTTTTTCTCCACAGTGGTTGCATGTACCCTCATATCTAATAATGAATTTAAAGTAAATGATGAAATGATTGCTTATTAGGAATCTAAACTTTGTCTGGTGAATCTGTGTTAAGAGCTGTTTGCCCACAGCTGAACACCTGACCATCTGAGACATAAAATAGTTCCAGTTTCTGTTGGGGGTGTTTTTTTCCCAGTTGCTCAAAATACCTACTCATCTCCATCTATTACTTGCACCAAGCCTTCACTGTACCAATCTCACAGGAAAAGTTTTGTATTTGCATGCTGCCCCTGACAGCAGCTGGCATGGTAAACACAACAGTAAGCACAAAGAGCTACAAAATTAAAACAACAAAGTACAAGATAAAAAAAGAATTTTAAAAATCCTGCCATGCACAACTAAGTTATTTTTCTTCATTACTCCTGTGAAAGTCTGAACAGTAATACTTATTGGATTGTTGCAGTTATGTCAAGACAGACTAGACTGCCATCACTACCAGTCCTTTATTAGAAATTTTTTTCATGCCTTCTTTCAGTGTATTTCTCTCTGACAACTCCAACTCCTTTTCTTACAGGCAGCTCCATGCAGCACTGACTCCTTCTCTCCTCTCTGCAAGGTTCCCTTCTTCCTTCTGCATAACTGGCTAAACCCCAACCTGTCCCTTACCTGGTCACTTTATCCTGAATGTCCCTCACACAGCATCCTCTTACCTTGTCTGTCCCTTGCTCCTCACAGCACAGCCAGCACACTCCTCCCCAGGCTGCAGCAGACTCTGGATCTGAAGCTCCAACTGTAACTGGTGGCCAGCTAGCCCACTCTTTTAGAACACCCAAACTCATTGGGCAGACACAGATGTTTCTACTTCTCAGTAATCTCCAGTAATCAGTACAACTGTAATTCATCGGCAGAGATTTCCTTCTGTACTATCCTTTCAACCTATCTTCCCACACTGGATAACAGTTATTCCATGATACTCTGACTAATACCTTTCTGACAGGTTAAGTCACTCTCAATTTATTTTTGCATTGTTATTGGTATGCAAGACAAGATTCTTCATTCTTTCTAAACTTATTCTGCCTGCATAAAATTTCACTAGATTAATTTTATGTCTGCCCATGATAATATTGTCATGACACTATTTTTCCAGATTGCTGCATTTAGATAATGGTGTAATCTAGAAGATTGCTATCTCTTTTACTGAAATCAGTCCCAAAATTCTCACTCATGATTAATCCAAACTTTCCAAAAAATTTGCCCTTATGAATAAGATCTATGATAGTTGATGATGTAGGTCAATTCTTCTGGGAGAAAAGATTCACAAATTCTTCCAGGGAAGCTGAATCAGTTACTATTATTATAAGCATATATGGTCTTCACTGATATTGGAAAGACAACCTCTTTACAAGCTGTCTGCCTACACCCCAGATTTATTCTATAGTCATCTGATCTCTACATATCTAGTAGAGCATCAAAATCTACTAGAAGGGACAAATTATAAGAAGGATTTCAAAAATGATGAACATTATGCTTCATGTCTTTCTGAATTATATGTTTGGAAGGGAAACAGCCAGAACAGATGACACCAAATGTTCCTAGAGATATCCCAGACCATCTGCTGTCACAGTCAAATATAAAACATAAAACTGGGGTTAGAAGAAGGAAGGGGGAGGACATTTGCAGCTATGACATTTCTCTTCCTGGAGAAGAGGAGGTGTTATTGCTCTCTACACCTACCTGAAAGGAGGGTGCAGCCAGGTGGAGGTCAGCCCCTTCTCCCAGGAAACAAGCAATAGGACAAGAGGACATATTCTTAAGCTGCACCAGGGGAGATTCAAGTTGGACATTAGGAAGAACTTTTCACAGAAAGAGAAATTACATATTGAAATGGACTGCCCAGGGGGGTGGTGAAGCCACTGTACCTGGAGGTGTTTAAGGAAAGATTGGTCTTGGCACCAAGTGACATGGGCTAGTGGAGAGGGTGGTGTGGGGTCACAGGTTGGACTTGATTCTGTGATTCTGTGATTCCCAAGTAATCCTGCTTTCCTGGGGATGTCTGGACCCCTGCTTGCCCATGGGAAAGGGGTGAATTAATTCCTTTGCTTAGGCACACAGCTTTTGCTATCCTGGTTAAACTGTCTTTATCTCTACACACAAGTTCTTACACCATTACCCTCGATTGTCTTTTGCATCCTACCCATGTTTCTAGGTTTTTTACAATAAATACCTTACATTTGCCCGTTCTGTCAGGCAAGTAATTTACATGGTAGATCCATATTGAATTGCTTAGTTTTAAACATGAACTTTGTCTCCCATCTAAAGAGATTTATTATTCTCATCAAGAATGCCATTTGTGAGCAAAGAAAGTTAAGCTGTGCTTCGGAACAAAAGATAAATGTTGATTCTAACCATTTATTTCCTTGATGCCCTGTTGTAAGGCTCAGCATACTTTATGATATATCTTTTAATACATTTGTTCCTTTCTAACGATATATTTCTCTACTAATTCTTCTATCTATAAATAGGCATTTTCAACATATAGGTAGGAGGATTGAATTACATTAGATTGTAAAATACAGTGGTTTTACTCCTAGAATGAAAAAATACAATAGTTTCTCTTTAGTAAGAAGTGAATACATTTTTTTCTCTTTAGAAAGAAGTGAATAGTGATATTATTTCCTATAAATAATGCTATGCATTATCTTTTCAACTGATTACTATTTTTTCTTTTGAATCGCATTTCTATCAATCACAAGATATTAACGCTTAACTGTCAATTAACCTGCAGAGGGTTACATACCCTAGATTTTGTTTATAGCAACCTACATAGAACATTTACAAACATACTAGAAAGTGAAAGAACTTAAACATACCAATATGATTCAGTTGTGAGTTTTTTTTTTTAATCATAAGTTGTTCTTTGAAAGAATAAATATATGGTTAAGGTCTGTACCAGAATTCCAAGGATTTGCTCCTCTGTTTCTCATGTTTTCAAAGTTTGTCTTTTCCTGTACCTTTATAGCACGTGAGCATATTTAATTTAAATTTCACAAATAACGTTTTTTTTAATGCCTGGCCAAATCCATTTTACTGGAAATCTATTACTTTCTTAACAATATGAATGATTTAAATTATAAAAGAGTCAAAATAACTAATAGCTTTGATACACAGTAATTGAACACTCTCTGTACAGATCATATTTCATGCCTCAAAAGTGTATCTAGCAATGCAGCTAGCTAGTGTTTTGTGCTCTGCTTCAGTTGAGGAGAATAATCCACAAGCAGGTTAGTAACTTGATTTAGCTCCATCTGGCAACTGAGCACCACACTTGCTCAACCCACACTCAAAGGAATGGGGGAAGAGAATTGAGAGAGCAAAATGGAAAATCCTATGGGTTAGGACAAGGAATGTTTAATAACAACAATAACAACAACAGTAATAATATTGTCATGAAAAGGAAAATAGAAAAGAGAGAAAAATGTAACCCAAAAAAAGGCTACCTGAAAGGGGGTCGTAGCAAATTGGGGATCAGCCTCTTCTCCCAGGCAGCTAGTAATAGGAGAAAATGGACTCAAGCTGCACCAGGGGAGGTTTAGGTTGGACACCAGAAAGAATTTCTTCATGGAAAGGATTGTCAGATGTTGGAATTAACTGCCTAGGGAGGTGGCAGAGTCACCATCCCTGGAGGTGTTCAAGAAATGGCTGGCTTTGGCACGTAGTGTTGTGGTTGGCAAGGTGGTGATCAAAGGTTGGACTCCATGATCTTGGAGGTGTTTTCCAACCTAAATGATTCTGTGATTCTGTGATTCTGAGATAAGTGATGGAAATGAAAACAATTGCTCACCAGGTGATCAATGCTTAGAGAATCTCCAAGCCTCCAAATCTGTATGCTGACCATGATGCCATATGCTATGGAAGATCCCTTTGGTCAGTTGGGGTCAACTGTACTGGCTGTGTCCTCTCCAGACATCTCATATACCCCAGCCTACTCACTGTATGATGAGGTGGGAAGCAGAAAAAGTCTTGACTCTGTGCACTGCTCAGCAATAACAAAAACATCTCTGAATTACCAATATTGTCTCCAGCACAATCCAGAATCTAGCCCAATACTCTAAGATGAGGAAATTCGGCTCTATCCTAGATAAAACCAGCTCAAGTACTCAACAAAAATCCTTTCCATTGGTATATATACATGCTGACAGTGATCAAAAGACTTCTTTATCTTGTTCTTGGATCACTTGAGCTTCTTTAATTCATTACTATAAAGGCTTTCATGCCTTCTTTTCTCACTTTTCATTTTTGCAATCTATTTTTCTTGAAAATCTGACCAAAAGCATATATAGTGGTTCTGCAACAGCTCAACACTGCTCAAGGGCAGAATCCCTGCTGTTCTTACCTCATTGCATCCTTCACTGTTTAGATAGCCAAGAATTGCATATAATAATTTCACTGTAGGACCATACAGAGCAATCACATTGGTTCGTCATAAAAACACAAGACCTAAGTACAATCTTACTGGGTAAAGGTCCATCTAGCTGAGCATTTGCATTTGATAATGGACAAAAGTACATATCTAGACAAGGATTTAAGAATAGAGCAATCACATATGAAAATTCCCTTGAAAACTCCCCCAGCTTTTGATCTGTTTCTGTTGAGGCTTTCTTGTCAGAGACTCAATTTCTATGTGTGAGTGCATCTTTTGATTATCTTTCATGCTTCTTTTATCAACTGCTGATACTGGAAAAGAGAAACAACAATCATTACCCACCTAATCTCCACAGGACATATGTTTTTGGTAGACCTGTCATATAATCCTTCTTATTTATCCTTTTTTTTTACAGAGTCATGTCTAATACAGAAGTTAATACTTGCTGCCTTTGATTGACAATTTTTCCATTACAACATATCACTTATGACATGTGACTACCAACAGGATTAACATAGAAAAATTGATGTTTTCTCTAATATTAGCAAAGGAATGCAAATTTTACTACTTTTTTAAAAACTACAGTTATATACTAAAATGGTTTTTGCAAAGCTTAACTCCAATAGTTCACTCATAGTAATAATGGCAAGCTTGGACCCAGGACTTACTGCCTTAGTTTGCTTTTTTTTTCTCCATGCATATCAGATGGAATTTATCCCCACTAAGTTTTGATACTATTTAATTGTTTGATTGGTGTGAGACACTGTTATATTTCTTTATGGTCAGTCTAGTCTTTATTACCTTGACAGATAAAGCCTTATAACTTATTCTAATGGGACTCTTTTCAAAAGAGAATTCCCAGTCTGAAGGTCTGTCCTGTATTCTATGTCCTTGTGTTGGATTTATTTTCATTTGGTTTTATTGAAGAAGAGCTTATAAAAAGCATGGAGGTGATTTTAATGATGCCAAATACAATATCTGAAATTCAAAGTAAAATAGCTATATATTTTAAAAATCCACAGCACATGGAATACAATAATGTGCAAAAGCCTGTAGAATTAAACCCATTGATATACCCTGACTCACTATTCTACCTTGTAACAATATTGGCTTCTTCTTGAAATCTTTATTAATTTTTTTTTTTTTAGTCTGGCTTGTAATTTATGCCTTTTTTGTTCTTTTTAAAATATTGAGGAACATTTTCCTTGATATTTTCTTGATTAAAGATCCTTGTAAAGCATTCATAATGGTGATGTATTTAAATTTCTTTTATCTTTGGTAATTTAGAGCAATTTTACACATTGGTCATAGAATCACAGAATTATAGAATCTTTAAGTTCGGAAAAGACCTCTAAGACAATAAAGTCCAACATCAACCTAGTGCCACTAAGTCACGTCCTCATGTGCCATATACACACTTTTTTGAACACTTCCAGGGATACTGACTCCATCGCTTTCCTGGGCACCCTGTTAGAGTACTTTACAACTCTGTTTATGAAGAAATGCTTCTTTTTATTTAATTTCAGGTGGGTCAAGAAGGACCTGTGTTTCATAAATGCACTCTGGCTTGGCCTGATCCCCTGGTTTCCTGCATGTACCATGTGATGGCACTCAAGATGACCAGTTCCATGACCTTTCCCAACAGCAAGGTCAGGCTGACAAGCCTGCAGTTCCCTGGATTCTCCTTAGAACTCTTCTGTAGATGGATCTCGTGTTGGGGATGAGACCAAATATAAAGAATATTCTAAATGCAAAAAATAAGTATGTCGGCGATGGGAAAAAAAGACACAAGGATGCAGTGGTATAGTTTTGAGCTGTCCAGGTGTTGTTTTTTCTCTCCTATTTTCCCATGTGAGCTCCCTTCTATTTTAATTCCTTTACAGATAAACCACTGCCTTCTGATTGGTCCCTAGAGCCTCTGCTAATTTTGTAACACACGAAGTGTCTCAAGCATTCCGTGCATGTGATTGTTTTCAATCACAGTAAGTCACACACACATATGGTGGATTTGCCACCAAAATAGTTTTCCCACAGCACCTCTAATCACACGCACAGATTAGCAGAGCCTCTAGGGCCAATATTCTCTTGTTCTAATCTTGGTTAAGATGCTAGGTGTTTAGCACTATTCCCACGACCTTGTATTTGCTACAGTCAACTGGTACCTCTACAGGTAAACCAGGACTGCTGGTAAAGAAGTCAGGCAGAAGCATTCCTATTGGTGCTGGAAATGAACAGCCTCAAACTTCCATCTTCAGGGTTTTTGCCTACTTGGAGAGGAAGGGTAGACATTATCTGCTTCTTCAGCTACTTGTGTACACAGAACTCTCCTTACATTCAGCAGTTAGAACAATTATGTAGAGAATTGTCAAGGAAAAGGGAAACTCTATCTAGCTCAGTTTAATATCTGCATCATATAGGAATCAGCCTGTACTAGATTTCTACCTACATGTCTTTTCTCTCTTCTTCAATATGTTTCTTATTTTGTTGTGTGACCAGGAGTATTATCAGAAGGGAAGAGGAGACCAGCAGACATTTTCATAAATTAAGGTCATGTCAGAGGTCAAAAAAGTACTAATACTTACCATCAATCATTTATAGTTCATAAATAAATTATATAATACTACTTGTTCTTCCAATAAAATACATCCTCTTTTCTCTGTAAAAATTACTATACTGTACTCTTTTCTCAAGGTTTTGCATCATGCCAGATTAACAAGAGCACAAGGCAGTTTCATTTATTGCTCTATATATCTTGACAGAACTCACAAATTATTTTAAAAAATGAAACTTGACTTGTTGTCTAGCTTGAAAAACATTAGTTTCCTTAATCTCTTTTTCTCCATTTTGGAAGATACATAAGGGTGCAATTCAATACGTAAGGGTAAAATTCAATAGCAATGCATATTCTCTTTTACAGCATCTATTTACATCACCTTGAATAACAAGGTGATGCAAATACAATGTGTTTTTTCACATCCTTCCTTGTCTCTTGCTCAGTAAAATTCTAAATGATCACAAGATTTCAAAATGTCTAACAGAGGGGAAGGAGCTCTCATATAAACGTGATAGCTCAGGTCACTGCATTCTTATGTGTTATTACTAGAAGGTCAACATGTATGACCATCTGTATCCCACAGACCAGCCCACATATTGTGTGTGAATGGGCCAAGAATAAACTTTGTGCAGTTCATTAATCTGCAGCATTGTGCTTTTGATGCTGAAATCACTTACCAAACCATTAGTTGGAAAAAGAGAATGCATAACAAGTTAGGCTCAAATAATCTTTCTAGATAAGAAAAAGCACTCAATGTAGGCAGGAATAGAGAGGCAGCAGAGCATTACAGAAGAGGTCAGCAAGCAGTTCAGACTTCTTCATGATGAATTTTCTGTCAAAAGAGTGCAAATACATGCAGGCAGCACCAACGTTTGCTATTGTTGATGTGTCTTCAGAGACGTATCATTAAACTGTACCCAGAAAGCTCTATATTAAAAGAAAATTCAAGGCCAAATTTGAAACCAAACACAACTTGCTGGTTGGTCAACAAATGGAGTTCTGACACTGGAAAATGGCAGTAGGTATCAAACTGGGCTGCCAGGGCAGTGCTTAGCCAATGGCAGAGCTTCCCTGGGCTGGAGCTACTGCCAGCTTGCTCTGACAGCAAACTGGTGGCCACGGGACCATTGTCTGGCCTGAGCTGAAGCTCTGTGATGGTCACAGATAAACAAGGTCAGATAAACTTGGCAGTCACCATAGGACAGGCAGTCACCCATGATGTCCCCTGGAGCTGAACAAGGTGGCACCAAAAGCAGGGCTGGGAGCCAGTAAGAAGGAAGCGAGGCATGGTAACATGGGGTGCTTAAAAAAAGCCCAAAACTGAGGAGGAACCATGAACTTTGGACATTTCATAACAAGAATCTGGGGAAGATGCTGCTCACTCCAGCTATTTACTGTGCTTCTTTTTGTCAACAAGGTAGTTTTGGGACTAACAAAATATTCAGTTTCAACAATTCTACAACTTTACCTGTGTCACTTGCAACAAGCATGGTTTCTTCCACAAAAATTTTAAGGTCTAACCAGTTTCTACCTTTCTCAAATCATTTCCTTATTAGAATCTTCCAAGTTTGTATCTTGGGGAATGGATATAGAAAATTTCACTGAGATTATTTTTCAAATTACAATTTAGTTGCCTGGAGATAGATTTTTAAAATGAAGTGTGTTCTCCTAAGGGAAAACTTTTTTTTTTTCCCCAAGGCAGAAAGTATATAAGCCACAGTGCTGATGCATATGGAGTGGAAAGCAGAAGAGAATATGTTTTCAACACAAACCTGGTGATGTTTTTGATATAAAGTTGATGTCATAAGAAAGAAATAGTATTTATATTTTAATTTGGATACTCAGAATCTGGGGGATGGTGTGCATATCAAAGGCCATTGAACTCCTTGATTTACAAGACATGTGATTAAGCATTAGGGACTTGATTCACTTACCTGATTGGAAACATTTATCCTGCTTGGAGATGACTCAGGTATCCTGTTTAATCTCTGCAATTATCTGAATTTCCCATATTTGAGTCCCATGCAACTGTTTCAGATATTTAGGGGAACTCAAACAGCATGGAAATCTTCCTTTAGACAATTGAATGGATCCCTGATTGAATCATCCACTGTGACAAACCTTGCTGAAGTTTGATCTATTGCAGTTTTACAATTTACTCTTCACTTTTTACTTTAGGCAGATGAGCAAAACATAGAATCATAAGAGTTGGAAAAGACCTCCAAGATCATCAAGTACATTCCTTGACTCAGTGATGTCCATTAGAAGTTTGGCTGTTTCACCTTTGCTATTTAGCTCCTTTTCTACAGAATTGGAGAACTTCTGGCTTTCAAGATCATCTGAGAGCCAGAGGTTTTCTTTTGCTAGTAGGGTAAATCACAATCTCCCCATTACCTCTCCTCTCCCCATAACTGGCAATGTCCCCTCCAAGATAAACCTAGCCACGGTATTCTCCATATCCACTCATGCCATGAATAAAATAGATGTGATCTGCCAAAGAGGTAACACAAAAATAGAAAAAGAAAAAGGGAAGAGAGCACATCCTTATTCCTACTTCTATAATCCATGATGAAAGCAATAGAAAGAAAGGAAGGCATTGCCTTTCCTTACCTAATATAATCATTTTTCTTCATTCATTTAATTCTGCCTTTTCTGTTCCTTTCAAATTTGTGGCTTGGAAAGAGGATATCCCTGGTTTAGCTGAGATAATCTGTTTTCTGCAGTCATTGGTAATATTTGGTGCTGCCAACGCTGAGCATTAACTTCTGTTAATACAGGAACCTAAGCACTACAGCACTACTCATGTAAATAAGCATAATGGAAGATACTAAACTTGTGATTATATGGAAATGTGCAAATCAACATATCTTCATTTCATAATATTTATAGGAAAACTGTGAACTGATTTTGCAGCCTTGGATTCAGCGCTAAAGTTTAGAGTTCCATTTTAATATTACTTTAAAAATTGGATAATAATAGGACTTTTTCAGAGTAAGAGAGATACAACAATCAAGATATATCGTTGGTCTGGGTTTTTATATCAGCATGTGTGTACATACAGTGCAGTGATAAACAATTTAGAAAACCACAGTGTTTTTCATAACAATCCATTATGTTCAATATTAGCTCTTCCAGAATTATAAAACTGGTTGTTCTTAATGTATAGACGTTCTGAAACTACTGCATGAAATTAGACTTTTCTATTTATCCTTTTCATTTTTTTTTGTTTTCTTT
>JANRGV010000001.1:133002040-133012909 GCA_024734035.1 Alethe castanea
TTTCTATTTTTTTTTTTTTTTAAGACAATTGAATTCTCCAGAAAACTAGTAGAACACTGATTAGTTGCTCTGCAGACTAAAATCCTGTAATTATCTTCAGGAAGGTGAAAGAGCTTCTGTGCATTCCTTGTGATAGCAGGAGGCAGCATTGTAACAGCAGGATATTGTGCAGAGCCAGGAAGATAAATCACTGGAAAAGCTGGATGCCTAGCTAAAGGCATGGTAACTAAAAGAGCAGGTTAAATATCATTAGTTCATTTGCAAGTGAAGTTTGGATATGTGGGATGCATACAAATGTCTGCTGTTTCATGGGCTTCACTTTCTGAGTAAGTTTTTATTTCGCTAAACAAGTAAGAAAAAGAAAATTAATGAAGAGATGCAAGTAGATCTATTAACACCTTAGTTTTAATGCACTATAATATTCTATCTTAATATTTTATGTCTATAGACAATATTAACCTGATTAACATGGTTTTATCAATGCACAAACTTATTACTCTGCACTATAAGTACTAATTTTCTAAAAAGATGGTTTCCTTTGGTCTTCCATTGTTTAGTAAGCAAAGAAAAGGGAAAAACAAGAAATTCAGAAAACATTTCAGGAGTTTTGACAGCAGTATTATATTTTAAGAGATTTTATATTTAGAGGTGAAATCTCATGTAGAACTCTTTCTAGTGCAGCTCTCCCTTTTTTTATAAAGCACTTATTTCTATGTAATGGCTTGCACCTAAGTAACTTGTTCTCTGAAGTCAGTAATTAGTTAAGATTAGCAGAATTTGCCTAAAACTAAGAACCCTATGTCATTTGTGTTTAATTTTCAGAATAGTAACAAAATTACAATTATAAATTTTCTTTGAATGTAAGAACTAGGATTTAAAAATATCTCATTAAACATTTTCTTTGCGTTTTAATAGTGTTTTTATATAATCTAGGTAATGTTATTTTAATTCCATTTCCCACTCTCTTACCTTGAGCTGCAGACATTCTTCAACACTTAGATTAGATGTAGGCAAAGAAACATTTTCCTTCTCCCAGATTATCTTTCCTTCCCCCAAATTATTTTATATGTCTTCCAGAATAAGTGAGAGGCAGGCGGAACTGAGGCCAGTTATTTAAAGAATAGGTACATCACATTTAGTAGTTTTCTATAATATACTAAATTTAAAAAACAGCTAATCAAACCAAGAAACATTCAGCTAATTTAAGCAGTACACAGCCTATAACTTTTTCTACAAAAGACAGAGCAGTAAACTTGGGGTTACAGGAAGTGATCTACAGAAACATAAACATTACAGATGATTGCTTTATATTTATTTACACCATAGCAGCTGCCACTACTTCCTAAAAAGCTTTCTATTTTCTGTAATAAATTTGTTTATTGTTCATAAATTCTTTCTATTTCATCATTGAAACAATATGACAGTTTCATACAGGGGCTTTATAAGACCTTCCAGAGCTATATGACTTACCAGCTATGCCTAATGTTCAAAAAGTCCATAAAAGTCACATCTAAAGTGTGAAACCATTCCAGAGTTATACAATGATGCAGCCAATTTTCCTTATCATGCAGAATACTACATTGGATTTTTTGTTTAGGCTTATGCGATTTAGAATAAATTGGTTATTTTAGAATATTTTTCAGAGCATAGGACAAAGTGGAATTTAAACACACCTTTTCCTTGAAGGACTTGGAATGTTGATCACATTGTCTGACTTTCCTGATGACTAAATTTGCCTTTATTTCATAAAAAATAAATAATCTTTAAATCAGATAAATTCAACTTCTCAAGAAACTAATGCTTCTTGAACTGTTGCTTGAGTAAAATGTTTGAAACATAAATATCATCTTACAGTTTTAAAAGAAAATTATTTCTGAACACAGAGGTTGAACTCCTTCAAGCAAGAAAGCCAAGTAAGATTCATCAGAAGGATGAACAACACTTCCTGTAGACTTCAAAAATATGATTTAAGAATTAAGCCTCTAACATTTCCTGGAGGGTTTTCAGGCAGTGCATCAAATTCCTAGTAGATTGTCAGGAGAGTGGATGGTAGTAGCAGGCACATCATTCAATATATATTCATCAATGGAGTATTTTTTGAAAGAAAATGTTGATGAATGTTTTGCCTGGCTCTAGATATGCCCCATAGAAGCTTCATATGTGGGTTTTCAACGTATCTATTTTGGTTTTCACATCAATACCCAAACATTTCCCAAAAGCATTGATAGGATCCTGCACTTATGAGTTGTCCTTTACAATACTCTTTTGATTCAGCCAACTTGTCTAATTTTGCATAGGTTTGCAGATACTGGTGTGCATAAAAATCCATGCATAACCTGGGGGAAAAAAGTAGATGAGAATAAAATGATACAGTAGGCACATTAATAGATGAGATCAATGACAATTGTGAGATTATTGACTTACTTTGTAAAAAAGTCTCTAAGGTAAACAAATTAAGCAAAGAAGTAAGGAGAGGGACATATCTAAGTAAAAGGGACAATAATGTAAAAATAAATACAAAGATGACTCTAGTACTTGCTGATCAGACCTGCATGATAGCCAAAGCCAGTAGAAGTATTCCACTCATAAAATTTAATTGGATTAAATACTATTATTAATAGTAGCCATAAGAGTAATAGTGCTTTTTATACACACAGTAGTAAACAAGTGACCTTTTGAAATAATGGGTAGTGGACATAATCTTAAATCACTATGTGCATATTGGTTAAAGTATTTCACAGAATAGTTTGGAAAATTTTCCCATATAAAAAAACCCCACATATACAAATCTAAGCTACCTATAAGCATTGGGAATTGCTGTGAAGATATATTGTTACTCAAATTTATTCTGAGAACATAAGCCAGGAACAGAGACAATTTATTTTAACATAAGGCATTCAAATAAATGGCAGCAATTAAGGATTGTGTTGCACCAATTACTCCCATAGTCCATCTGAGTAAAAAAAGGTGAATCATTAGGTAAAGCCTGTGCATTGTATTCTCATAAGATCTGTGAGAAGTTTTGGAATTAGTACATTCACTTTTTGGTTTTTGTATACAAACCTCATTTTTTATATATATATCACAGAATCAAAGACTTTTCTTCTTTTAATTTCAACTTTCTTCTCAGCTTTTTTACTTTCACTATTTTTTTTCCTGAAATTTCTTCTTTTGGAAGTAACAGACCCTGAGAGATTGGAATTTCTGTGGAACTCTGAAAGTGTTAAGACAAAATCTTATTACTAAAACATATTTGTTTTATAATTATATATAAATGTTTCATACTTGTGCACATTATGATAATCATAATAACACCTCTTAATGTTTAGCAAAGAATACAAGAGTACAAGAAAAAAATGTTCTAAATGCACTTAACAGAAACATTTCCAAATGTGTAGACAAAAGAAATGTTGATGTCATGTTACAAATATTTAAAGAAAGAATAAAAACACGATCTTCAGGAGGAAGTTTGAGGCTAGAAACTCCAAGGCAGTAGCAGAGCTGTCCTGGTAGGACATGAGACCTTGCACTTGGAGAGTGAAGAGGATTTCTTCCTTCTTTTTTTCCTAAGGGAGGTCAGAGAAGATGCAGAAGTCAGGAATCCCAGTGCTCATTGATATTTTTTGACCAAATAATGTTTTCCGTTCTTAATAGAAATAAAGTTTCCAGCTTTTCCAAAATAGATTACATGAGATGCTACAAGTTAGACCCAAGTGGTGTTCATCCAAGTCATCTAAGTGATGTTCTCAATTACATTTCACAGCAGCATAGAATCACAAAATATCCTGAGTTAGAAGGGGCCCATCAGGAGGATTGAATTCAACTCCCAGCCCTGCAGAGAGCCATCCCCAAGAGACAGACCATGTGCCTGAGAGCTCTGTCAAACTTGGTGCTGTGACCACTTCCCTGGGGAGCTATTCCAGTGCTCAACCCCCCTGGCTGAAGAGCCTTCTCCTGATGTCCAACCTAGAGATCCCCTGACACAGCTTCATGCCTTTGCCCCAAGTCCTGTCACTGGTCACAAGAGTGAAGGTCTTTGTGAAACTCTGTGCTTAGTTTAGAAAGGCAAATTAAGAAGTGAAGGATTGCATTGCAAATTGAAGTTTTGGCTTTAGTGTTTTCTCATCTAGGTTGGCAGATATGGTGTTTTTCTTCAGGGAAATTCTCAGTGTTCTGTACTAAGTCCAACTTGAGTTTTTCAGGTATCTAACAAATTATTTTCTCTATGGGGTCTATTTTTCTCATTCATTAGTCAGCTATTTTTTCAAAATATGTGGGAAATTTATATCTGCAGCATCAGTACTCTTCTAAGAAACTGAATTGGATTTGAAATTTCTAAAGATTAAAAAATCAAAAATGGAGACTAAATGCAAAGTTCCTCAGATAACACATACATACAACATCTCCCATGCATGCATAACTGAGGTTTCTGTAAGAATCCTGAATTAAAGCTGATTTTTTGCTAATTAATGTATTCAGTATGCACATATACCTTATTTAATTTAAATGTATCAATTAATAAATTTGGATAAGCAAAAGGGGAAAGCAATATATTCATCATGATGTCCACATCAAATGTAAGAAAGAAAATAGATTTATCTCCATACAAAAGCTTACAAATCTTGCAATTACTGTATAAACTCCTCTTATTTTAAAGTAACAGTAGCTTTCAAACACAAGTAAATATAACCAATGTATCTGAATACATTTGAGTCTCAAAAAAACCTAAAATTAACTTTGAGAGCTGAGCATGCCTCAATACCCTAGTAGGCGATATTATCAGAATTCCCTGCTCCTGTTCAGTAATTAGTCAGCAGCTCCCAGAAGACAGACTGTAAGGATGTGACAAAGGTAGGAAATTTTCCAGTTAACCAAGAAGCTATACTATGGCTGTTGACCTCTCTTAGGTGGGAGGTTTCTGATTGCACAGAGGGCAAAGGAAATCACTGATGACTTGCAGTTTCTCATACCTGAGGATATACCAGGCTGCTATTGCTGCATTTTCTGCTACTCTCCTAGAGAGAATAGCTGTTGTAAAATAAAATTATAGGGTTTTTAGCATTGGAAGGCCCTAATCAGACCTTCAGTTCTCAGGCTCTAGGGCTAGACTTGTCTTTTTTGCCAGAGAAAACCGGGGGTTTCAAAGTACCACATAAGATAGAGGGAATATATCTCTTAGAATCATCAAATTGTTTTGTTTTGTATTTTTGCCAATGACCACCATCAGGTATGATATACAAAGAAAGAGGACTTTTTGGAAAATATTATCACTGTTCATTATAACCACTTTCTCTAGCATGTTCTGACCAGATATAATTTTACCCAGTGTCCGAAAAGGTCAAATGGAAGAGAAAGTTTTAATTTTCCTATTTCACTTTCCATTGAATCCAAAGTCAAGGAAATGCTTGAAGGGGAAATGCTTGAAGTATTGGCTAAATCTAAAGCAGTAGTCATTGGAAAAAAATCAATATGATCCAGTATAATTCATAATTAGTTAATTAGATCTAAATTCATGTCAACTTAAAGAAAAGGGAAACATTGCATAATTTTTATTTCTCCATCTACATTAAGGCTGTTAATATGAATTTATCAAATTTTTATGAATTCTATGATTTGTCCAATTTTTTGTTATATCCCAATTTATAAACTTAATTTTCATCTTTAGCTCTTACTTTTTAAAATAACTGTCAGAAAAATTTAATTTCAGACAGCAAGAAACATGTAAGGTTTTATGAACATGAATTCACTTTAAAAGATAGAGGAGGTGAATAAAATAACCCAACAACCTTCACGACCTTTTATATCATATTGCTGAATTATAATGAATTGTTTGTAGAGCCTTAGAGAGTTACAGACTGAATAGTGAAAAAGGAATAAAACTTGATTATATTCTTAATTAATTCAGGCTTCACCTTGAAGGATATTGTTTTACAGTATAAAATACTTCTTATCATTAGATTATGCAAGACATCCTTACTTTTATATAGACAAAAAAATTAATAGTTCATGTAATATTTTCCCCTGCCATCTCCTTGAACTACAGCTCAACCTAAAAGTCTGGTAGGATTTTAAAAACAAATAAACAGTAGGTGACAGTACATCTTTTTTTTTAAGGAAAACATCTCAGAGAGTGTTTATGTTTGTTTCATGGAAAAAACTCAAAATGTTTTTGATACATATTGTTACATAATATTAAAAGAGGACTGTATGTGAAATAGGTGCATTGTTTTACTCACAAAAGAGATTGTATGCAGAATTATGCAAAACTTTTCCTCTTCTGTGCTTAAAATTCAAATCTTCAAACTGCACTTATACATTTAAATGTGAATTCCCTGAAATAAATTATGTTCCCTTTGGCATTGTAAAGACTTTATTGTTCTAAACTCCTCTTTAAATAAGATCATCTGTAGATCAAAAGTCACTTGTTACCAGTAGCACCAGAGTCATAGAAGTGGTCTTGGTATTAGGAAGGAGAAAGTGATTTGAAAGGACAAGTAAACACACTACATGGCACAAAGGGAGTAACTAATACTTAATGAATATTCACAGGTCTTTAAGGAGACCCAGAAAACCTCAAAACCCTCAATGTTCAAAATTTCCAAAAATTCATAATAAAAAGAACAAAATCATATTTTTCCTCCTCTATCAACAATAAATGAAGACAATTTAAAACAGGTTAAATAACATTTCAAAATAGTATACCTCTGTTTGTAGCTAATTATTTAATACATACAGACCCATATTTAGAATGTCTGCATTAGTAGAGGCACTGCTTCATTTATTTATTTGTTTTAAGGGAGAAAAGCACTTTAAAAAATCTCTTTTGAAAAGCAAATAAAAGTTATTTTCCAAGATAGTGAAATGTTATGCCAGCCTGAAAAAATTGATCTCAAATCATTATAGCTGTGCACTGAAAGAGTATGGAACTACTTATGTTAGGTAACTGATTCCAAAGCAGATTGTCTGTAGAAAACACCAGTGTTACATGAAGAAAATATTTAAAAGGAGAAATAAAAAAATAAAATCACTTAAAGATATGTTGAATGACTGCAAAATGTGGTGCTGCTAATAATGAGAATATCAATGCATGTTTAGTGTACAGATAAACAATTAAAATTGCACTCAGGGTGCATAATAGAGTAGAATAAACAATGGAAGAATGTGTGATAAAACATATAAATGACTTACTGGGCAGAACTGTGGTGTCACAGCTGGTTTTGTCAGCAGCTGCTGAGAGCCATGATGCCAAGCTATGACACTGCCCTGTAGCCAAGCAGGCAGAATGTCTCCAGGGTCAGATCCAGCCTCTGCCCAGGCACAGGAGTGTCTGACCTGGGGGAGGCGTGCAGGGAACAAACCATGTGAGAGACTGGAATGACAAGGGTTAATGACACCCAATCAGCCATTTGCAGAAGCAAAAGGTTCTTTGCTGAGGCCAGGCTTGCACAGACACACACATAAACCAAGGGGAGGAGGAGAACTTTTGAGTGTGGTGGCAAAACCCCTGATCTGTGTCAGAACCTGCTAGAGGAAGATGAGGACCTCCACCACTGAGGATGGCCTGACCAAACATTTGATTAGCAAAAGGCTGGGTTGTGAGCCGGGTAAGGCTGATAAAAAGCAGATCCTGGAGGTGGGATAATGTTTTTTATTGTGCTAATGTCCTTCTTTACACAACTGGCCCAACTGTAAACCTCCCCCCCATCACCTCTCTAGGAAAGGTGTCCAGGCATTCACAATCACATAGGCCTGAAGGTATTCATCCCTTCAGGTGTGACACAACTCACTCAACTATGCTGGTGGGTGTGAGAGACATCTATCATGTCTTAGAAGGTGTCATAAACCATCAAAGATCCCTGAAGTATCCCCAGACTCATTTCTGGGGCTATCCACCAGAGGACTGCCCATGATCCAGTACTACATCAAATATTGTAAATCCTCTCCTCCCCAAGGGAGAAACCTGGCTGCTCCCACCTGAACACATTGAACATTGTGTTGTACGAGCTACCCCCACCTCTGTTGGGTCAGGAATGAGACCACTATTTTGCACACTGGACATAAAAACTGTAACAATCAAGTCTCATTGCTGGATCCATGGGTGCTGATAGCTTTTCCCTCTGCTATCTCTTCTTAACCTTTCTTTCTCTTTCTATCTTTTGTTCATATGTTTGTTTTTTAAAGTGTTATCTTTATCCTTTTATATTTTTAAATTTCTATCCATAATAAAAAAAAGGCTACATACCTTCTTTCCTTTGCAACCAAATTGCTCTAAAATAATGCTGCCATAGATATATAAAAACACCAATCATTCAGTGTCATTTTATACTCATCTGCCCCAAAGGATTTATTAACAAGAACCTCAATCACCATGCCTTCAGGAGTGGGTTATAACAGTCAGGCATGAGTAGCTCATCACAGAGCAGTTGCACTTTTGGGTTATGGTGTGGCCTGATTATGGGAGTGAGGAGCAGAGTGAACAGCAAAAGAAGACAACAAAAAATAATCAATGCAACTGATTTTGTTGACTATGAGCAGAATTCTGTGTCCGTTGTTTTGCTCTCTGTTGTAAATACAAGCTGATGGTTTCATTCTCACCTTTAACCCCACTTTTGAATGTTAAGAGATCCTATCAGGTGTGTTAAATAGGTTCTGCTTAATGCTTATGGAAATCTTTTGTACTTTGTCCTGTTTGGCAATTGTTTTAGACGTGGCTCTAAAGCTGAAGACCACATCATATGTAGCACAAAATTTTGTGCTTTGAAGGTCCTTGCTGAACTTTGTTTGAAACTGAGTAAGGGTCACCTCTCCAGATGACCACCAGAGACTCCCAAAAAGGCACATAGAGGTGCAATAACAAGTACTGAGAGAAGATATACAAACTAGATGACTGGGTAGGTAGTAACTCTGTATTATGTGGGTTTATGTAAATTTTAGTGTATAAATTCTTTTGCTTTTTACTCTCTGGTGTGCTTGATTTGTGGAAAACTTCCACCTTGCACCCTGCACAGAATAAACAATGTCTCCTTTTTAAACCTGACTCTTTTCCGTGTTTAAAGAGTTTCTAAAATTTGGCAACAATTTGATTAGGGATGTAAAAAGAAAGGAGAATTTACTTTGCAAGTCCTTAACTTCAAAATATTCTTACATATTTAAATCAGGAGTTGCTACAAAATTTCTTGTTGATTTCCCCCAGCTCTTCTATAATAACAATAATAATTTATAATTATAGATAATTTCTACTTCAGAATTTTTTTACATTACTGGCATTAATGTATCTGTTAACTAGGTTACTATTGTACAGTCCAACTCTATACAGGACAAGCATATACCTGATCTGTATCTATAACTGTAAATCTAGACTCTCATTTATCAGTTGATATGGAACCAGAACAGTGTAATACATCAGTAATATATTTATCATATTTATGGTAAGAAAAATGATGTTAGAATGTCAAAGCTTTATCATTCTATTACTGATTTAAATTAGCCTGAAACAGTGCTTTAGAGTCCATTATTCTTCCACTGCCTAGTCTCAGACTACTCTACATCATCAGTACATCAGCTGATAATGTTCAATGGCAGTAAAAAAACCCAATAATTAAGTATTCATAGGCTGTGACTGAACTAACTTCTCATGTAGTCCCTTGCTAACAGAGGTCTATTAAAAGAACAGCTTGCAAAATTCTATGCTGCATCTACACAACCAGTTTTCTGACTTGTGAAATTAAACTACAATTTTAAATTCGCCTATCTGTAACTCCCTTGAGCCACAACTTTACATTAAAGTTAGAATTTACGGAAGTTTGTTTTCTTTCAACTTAAAATACAAAAAGCACTCATATTGCCATGGAAAGTACATAATCAACTCTCCCTCAATTTTCCTAAGTGGAGTAACTTTCCAGTTGAGATCCTCAGATGGCTAAAAATATATTATTACATTTGAGAAGTTAATCCAATTTCTTTTAACCTAATCTAGAATAACATTTCCAGCATTTCCATAAAATATAACACCACTTCAATGCATCTCAGGTGAAGCAAGTGAATTTGCCAGTTCTATTTTAAACACACCATCTGCAACATTTCTGTTGTAAATGTTGGCAGTGTACTGGCACCACATTACTAAAATGAATGAGATCTGATACATGAAAAAATTCCAGGTTTCTGTTCCAGCTAATAGGTAGATATATGAATAAATATATATGTAAATTGGCTCTTATTCAGAATTTTTTTAAAATGTCAATGCTACTATTAATAGTAATGGTATAGACTGCACTAGTATTCTAATACATGTTTAAGCTCTTCTGATCTTGTCAGAAATTAAAGAGATCTTGCTGAGTAATTATTGGCATGGTAGAGTAAATCTATGTTCCTTTCCTGCCTTGTGCCATCAGCAGCAAAAATTTAGCATGGTTGGGTTTTTGTGACAATAAACTGTTGGTGCTTGGACACCTGAGAAGTTGAAAGAAAAGCAATATTTGGAGATGAAGGAGTCTGCCTTAAAATGTGTGTATGAATGTGACATGGGCAAATAAGATAACCTCTTAAATATTATTTTTTTTTGTCATCTAATCCCTTCCACTACCTATAAAAAACTTGTAATTTTGATCGCTAATAAAACTAAATGATTATATGGCTTTTCATGTCACTTTACTAATATCACTAAATTAATGCCAAACCATAGCTTCGTTGAAAATTTAGATATAAATTTGCAATTTTGCCGATTCTCACAACATTTTTTGCATATTAATTCACCTTATGAGCTTACTTTTTTTTTTTCTGAATTAAGATATTTCTTTTCTTTCTGAGTAAAGGCAATGCAAGAAGGGACATTTCCAGCATTCCTGGAATATAAAATATTATATATTATAT
>JANRGV010000001.1:133022914-133032935 GCA_024734035.1 Alethe castanea
TGCAGGGAGGCAGGATGGAGATCACTGCTGCCAGCTGCTCCTGCAGCCTTTCCAGGGATTCAGCCTCAGATGGGGATTAATAATTTAATTACCCTAACAATTTTTTTCCAGTGCATTTTTTCATTAGATATCAATATGATTTCAGATTGCATAAAAGGTAACTTAATATGGAAAAATATATTAAAAAAAAGATAACCAGAGTCAAAGCAGCAAAATTAGCCAGCCCAAAATGCTGAGAAGTGTCATCAATTTAGAGATTATGGTTTGAATCCTTTCTTTCATTAAGAAATGAGGTTTTGATACAATCTGTAGGAGACAGTTGTCCCTATTCACTTCAGATGCAGGCTTCACATTTTCTTTAGGTGCACTAAAATTCAGGTAATGATAAGATGAAATATTTATCTATATATCTATATATATAAATGCATCATAAGGACATTTTTCTTGTTACAAGAATTGCTCTTATTTTGAGTGTGACCTGGGGACACACTGTAATTTTTCACTCTTTGACTATAAATAGAAGATTATTGGTTTCCTGGCTTGAGAATCCGTTGGACTTACATGAAGTACAAATACATAAACTGCATATATTACCATGAAAGCTCCTCTAAAATGTCATTCTTTTTTCATCTTGAATGCCTCTTTATTTTTCCCCTTTGCATAACAGAAACTTATAAAACTGAGAAAAAATTAAAAAAAGAAATTTAGGAAAAGAAATTATTTATCATAGTACTAAAATATCCCAAACCTCCAGTGCTATCTGGGATTTATAAGTATGATAATATTTTAATACTGGCATTTGAAATGTTATGTAGATTCTGTTCTTATCTGCCTATCAGTCTAAGTTAAATAATTTTTTAAATGCTAATTTTGAGCTGAAGGACAAGCAAGCAACAAAATTCACTCTGTTATTCTTACCAGACTTCACATCTATCAAATAAAATGTAATTTGATATTCCAAGAAGCAGACCTTCAAAATGGTGTATCGGGAGTTACACAAACAAATCTCTTTAATGTAAACGTGACTTGAGCACACAACCTCCCAAGAGGGATTTATAAAATGTACCCCTCATCATCTTTAAATGTATTTGAGTCAAAAGGTAACCCTGGAAGAATAGAAATACTTTTTTGTTATGCTAATTAAAAATAGTAGCTCTAGCAGACATTTTGGAGCCACTAATATACCAAAACAAGAAAAAAACATAGAAAGAATGAGAGAAGGAAGCAGGTATTTTGTGGGGATAAGGAAATGTGGTTTATAACCCTTCAATAAAGTAATGACCTGCATATAACCAGGCTTGAAAAGATCTTTTATTATGATAACACAAGCTTGTGTCACACTTTTTTCTGTGTATGAAAAAATTAAAATTTTTAAATGCTGTATTGTCAATTTTATAAAAATGTTAAAATACAGATGTGACAGGTTTAGAGCAAGCTATTCCAATTATGTTCTGCACATTTCAGGATAGAGAATATAATTTTAGATTACTCATAGACAGTCCAATACTTTTGAAAGTCAGTATCTGTTATTGAAGATCGATAGCAGCATACTGTTGCTGTGGCTTTTGTTCTAGGATATTGTTTACAAATAAGTAAATTAAATAGTAAAGCTTACTGGTGATTAGGGTGAAGAAATCACTCCATATAAAAAAAAAAATAGAAAAGTATTTCAAAATAAGTTACAGTCTGGAATGCTAAATACTCAAATCAGACTGTAGAATACGGTAGTAAATGTGTAGATAGCAAAAGAAAATGCAAAATCCATCACAGACATGACTTGTTCATGGTAGTGAAGTGAAACACAATTAGAAACTCAAAGAACATGACCAGTTATGGTACTTGAGTGGAGAGCAATGGACATTATTTATTTTTATTTTAATGAAGTTTCCAACACAGTCTCCTAAAACATCCTTCTCGACAGCCTGATGAGGTATAGATTAGCTAAGCAGACTGAAAACTGTCTCAAATACTGGCTTAAGCAACAGTGATGAGAACCATGAAGTCCATTTGAGGCCGGTCGGAAACAGTCTACCAGAGGGTTCAATACTGGTACCAGTAATGCTCACTATATCCACCAATGACCTGCTTGATGGGACTGGTAATAAATAGCAAGTTCTCAGAGGATACAAAGCTAGGAGGAGTGACTGATATATCAGAGGGGTGTGCTCAGTTCAGAGGGACCTCAACAGGGCTGAGAGGAAATATATGAATTCAACAAAACACAAAGTCTTGTTCTTGGGAGGAGCAACCCATGCTTTTAGTACATGTCAAGAGCAGAACAGGTGGAAAACAGCACTACAGAAAATGGCCTGGGGATCCTGAAGGACACCACACTCGCCTTGAACCAGTAATGTGCTCTTGCAGGAAAGAATAGTAACAATATATTGTTCTGGGTTGGTGGCTATTGCCTACAGGTCAAGGTGATGATCTGTCCCCTCTGCTAAGTTCTATTGAAATGGCTTGGGTTTGGGAAGTGAGAGTCTCAGTTTTGAGTTCAGTTTCATTGTGTGGGAGAGGGGCAGTGGGAGAATCCTGACAATATATATAAATGCATTACTGGGAAAACAAAGAAAAGGGAGGTGCTTCTTGGTGGTATCCAGTGAAAGAACAAGAGAAAATAGGCTGCCACATGTTGAAATACTATCAGTTTAATACTATCACTGTGATGTGTGATCTATATGAACTTCTGCTTTATGCATTTAAGATTTCTAACAGAAAAAGATTGCAGGCCAGGGAATGAACGTTGGTTTAATGTGTCTGACATTTCAGAAGAGTGGGTAACTTAAATAGGAAGAGGCTTAACTTACCATTAAAAACTTGATAAGGGCAGAAAGGAAGTAATAGGGGAAGCAAGAGAAGGAATACTTTTGTTTCTTATGGATGTAAGTGAAGACTAATGAGAAACATCAAGCCTCAAGTTTACAAAGCCACTACACACTGACATTCTCATGAAGAAATGAGATGAAGTTACTTGCAAAAAAACAAGTAAAAAAATTCAACTCATATATTCAATCTGAGCAGATGCTACAAGTAATGCATGCATTTTTAGCAAAGATCTAACACTGTATGTGAACCTTTGGAAGAAGGAACTTTATGAACTGCTTTTTCTTAAGTTACTGTTGTAGGGTAAGTAAGTACTTGATTAAAAAGACAGTTAGGAGGAAACATTTTTGCATGTCCTGAATAGGAATTGAAGAATGGTGTGTTTGCTTCTGGATCATTTCCATGTTGCTAAGTCTTACTCTTTACAAGCACATACTGTTAATTCATGTGTATATCTATGCGCATCTTTTTGAGTTTATGTTCAATACTGTAAAATTGTTTTTATTTAGGCTACAACTTTTTCTTCACTAGCACTCATTTATGATATGGATATCCCTGAACTGGAGTGATGGTTTCCCCCACCTAAAATCCTAGGTGTTAAATCCATTACACAATCTTACCAGCCTAAGAAGACTGAGACAGTAACAATGATTCAGCCCATGGAGAAAAAATGTAGTTGCAGATTGCACTGGAAGAAATAGATGAATACCAAACCCTGATATAATGTCACAGACAATTTGGAAAAACTTTCATCAACTCCAGTATTACTTTTTATTAATTAATTGGTGGCAGTTATAATAAATTATTGCATGTCAGCTGAATTTTACATAGTCTAATTGGAAAACTATTTTAAATGTGGCTCATCTCAAAATTCAGAGGTTGCATTCGCTATACCAAAGCATAAATGTCAGCTGACCTGGAATTTTATATAATCACATTAAAATAAAGTTTCTCAAGGGATGAGATAAAGTAAAGTGAATGATGACATTTTTATCTATAATAAATATATATTCTTATTTAAGCTATCTTAAGTCTGGTAGAGTAGTTTGAAATATCAAGCAGACTAATGAAATAGGACTTTGAAGATCAAGAATAAAATAAATACATATCTAAAATTGCTGTGCTTCATTGTTCCTGTGATCGAAATTTCTCATTTGAAATGTCAGGAGTTAAAACCATTTTCCTTATTTAGAATGTATACCATTTAATTAAATTTGTACTGTACTGTAGATCAAAAACCATCACTATTCATTTCTAGAAACTGCATTCGGATTATAATCAAGAAAGAAAAGAAAATATTACAACTTCCTTTCTATTTTAATGAACTGTCTTACTGAAAGCCTCAGTCTTACATTTTACTGAAAAGTAGTAAACATAGTACAGTAATTGTTAGAGAAGAATATGCATAGACTGATATACCTATATTTGAATCCCTGAATATACTAAAAATTACAGTTTGAAAGCATTAAACATTGTATTTCTGAACATCAGCAAGTTAATTCTAAATATATTTTAAAAGAATAGTTTCAATTTTATTCATCTGAAACTGAAAGCAGTATTGACATTCATTTGTTAAGTATCATGTGTGAGACACTGTCACATGAAAAGCCAAGATTTACTCACAGTGTGTGATTTGTCAGCCAGTACCCAGAAAAGCTGAGACCCTTTTGACCAACCAGTGTTTCCTCATCCCATTATAGGGACCCTTCACTCAGCAGTTCACTAGATCAGAGGATGGTTCAACTGACTTTTTCAGGGTCACATGCCAGAGAAATTCCCTCCTGGGTTTCCATGCCTTTTCACACTTCCAGGGACTGCCAGCTCCCTTTCTATAATATCTATCTTATTTTATTAGAACAAAGTTATCTATTAGCTAGAACGAAGAGCAGCTAAAGTACAAGATTATAACAACTAAAATAGCAAAAATCACAAAAACACAGAAATTTAAATTTTTAAAAAGCCAAGATCATTAAGTTTCTTGACTGAATACTATATATTGCTCTTTCACTACTTATTTTTAGGTTTTGGTAATGTTAGTAAAGGATTTTTCTCAAATATATTTATTAAAGAATCTTCTACCATAAAAAAAAATTTTTTTTTACTTTTTCAGGCGCTTTCCATTTCATTTTCTTGTGTCAAATGATTGGAATAAAACCAGTAATTCAAATAGTATTGATTTAAATTAACATTTTTTAATTTTTCTAACTAAGCAGTATTTTGCATTAAATCAAAAATTTAAAGACAAAATCATGAGAAAATTCTAAATGTAAGCTGTTACTCAGAATTTTATGATTCAAAGATTTATATTTGAATTTGTTTATATATTTATATTTATATTTGTTTATATATTTGTTTATACAATGCTGTTTATGAATGTTTTAATCTGAAGTTTCATATTTAAAATAAATGCATATTCCAAATGCACATATGAATATGTAGTGAGTATTCCATAAAATCCATCTGCTGTGTCTTTCATGTTGTTTCATATGAATTTATGCCTTCAATATAGAAAAGAAGCAGAAAAAAAATTAAGGCATTTCATATTGTTTCTAAATTATTTATTTTGAAGTTATTTTAGTTATTATTTGAAGCTTTTAAAAAGGTCAAATTTGCTGCATGTACTTATTACTACTTAAAAATCCAAAATTCAAGAAAAGTCTGAAAATCTAACTAATGACTCTTTAAGAGGATTGCATTTACTGTTTCTCAAACAGCAAATATATTTTTCTTTGCAATCAGTATATTTAGTTTTTTTATTCTATCTATGGCAAATTCAGAAATAAATATGGTCTATATAAATTTTGCCATTAGTCACCTATTTTTTATCAGTCTCTTTAAAGATTTGATCCCAATTGATAAACAAAATTGCTTTATACCTCTGAATTTATTCCAGATTCTTTTTCCAAGATGAAACACTGTTCTGTTCTCTGTCTCATGTCCTTTTGTTCTTTCTCAGATTCCATTCCATCCATTAAAGATTTTTGTCCTCTTGTAGGTTGCCTTGGGCAGACCCCTAAGAAGTTGCTCTCTCACTCCCCTATTCCACAGGACAAGATGAGAAAACAGGATGAAAAAAACTCCCAGACCGGGAAAAGGACAGGGAGCTTGTTTGCCAGTTACCATCGCAGGCAAAACAAACTTGACTTAGGTAAATTAATTTGATTTATTCTCAGTTAGAAATAGAGCAGAACGGTGAGAAAGAGACACAAAGTCAAAAATATCTTTTCCCCCCCTGAATTTTCTTTGTGTCCAGTTATTAGAGTTTATTAAACTGTATTATACTGAATTTATGTTTTGGAGTAGCTACTTAAATAATTGGATTTTATTATAAATATAAAAAGTCATAGGGCACTTGCTTTGGGATCTAGATATTCACCAGACTGGGGAATTCCACGATCACCAGGCTGTACTGCCATTTTTTCTTAATCTTTGTATATTTAAGAATTAATTTAAAGGTTACATGGCTTCAGCAATAAAGGACAATGTGCAAGAATAACAGCCTAAATAAAGTTTCTCTGGATGAAAACTGTGGTTTAGGTCTTCCCAAAAAGAATATTCTTTGATCTTCTCTTTTATGACTTTCTCGCTGTAGGTTTCCTAACTGAACTCTGAAAAAAATGGAAGTCTAAATTCCCCATGGAGCCTGAAAAGGGTGAGTGCTTTGCTGTATTTTTAATCACTGAAACAGTTGATTGCAAGTCTCACAAGTGCTTTCTGCTGCACAGACAGCTCCTGTACACTAATTCTGCTCCTCTGTCCCAGCCCACTAGGCAATATCTCTGTTTAATCGGAGAGTGCCATATGAGGTTTTCCTAAGTCCTTTGTTCACCATTTAGAGAAATGTAATACTAAATGTGGTAAGATGGTAATAATGCACCAAGAGCACATAGAAAATACAACTTAGAGTATAATGACGAAAGCAATATGTGATGTTAAGTAACGCACAATTAAAATAATGATACATTGCACTATGCATATTTTATGAGTTGTGTGTAAATTATGCATAATCCACAGGTGTGTACACTTCAATTTTCTCCTTTTTCCAAACAAGTAGACTAAACGCTTGCACATTTTCACTCTTCTGTTTGTGGAGAGCTAAAGAAAGTTTGCCCTCTGCCCCCATTCTCTGATGCTGTCTCTCACAATTACATAATGCTGCTAAACCATATCACATTACTGCACACACAAGTTTCCTTTTGGATGAAGGACAAATAGAAGAAAAAAACATACCTGACATTAACTTCTCACACTGCTTGCTCTTCTGCAAGCAAGTTTGGTACTGCAGTGATGAGAATGGTATAAGCAGTTACACATAATATCTGTGAGTGTATTGTGACTCAGTAATGAGGAGCTCACAAAGATGCACTGTACAGAATATTTAACCAAGAGTTATAATATTTAACCAAGATCAGGGTGACTGAATGATCCTTGCACACACCAATGAGCCAGGGGTTAAATCTGCCTTAATAGATAAGCCACTAAAAATGTTGCCAGTGTTTCAATGTCTTTTTTGCCTTTAATAATTCTTGTACCACCAGGCACCTGTGTATATGTATGTTTTTTTGTTTAAATGTGTGTGTAAGGACTTAGGTTGCTTTTGGACAGAACTACATGATGCATTATTTATGCTTACTTCAGGTTTGTGTCTAATTTATAGAATTGCTTAAACATGTCAGTATTTCTAAATGACAGAGTTAGATAAAGCATTATTTGCTTTATGTCAAAAAAACAAATTCTCCTGGAGATGAGAATAGCCGCACAAATCAAAAGGGGTAGGGTGAGGATTGTGATTATAGGCTTCTAGACTCTAATTTATGCCACTTCAGGACCCTATTTCCTATTGTGTGTACAAGCCTGATATTTCTTTGAAAATCCTTGTCCTGCTATTTTATATTTTTTTTATGTTCAAGCCTGAGGTGGTACTGGTGGAAAACCTGTGGAAGGCTTTAAAATGTTTGTGACATTTTGAACATTGCTGTCACAGCTGTCTAATCTAATTAGATGTTAAGCTCTTCAAGGCAAGTACTGCACTTCACCATGTACCCAGCACAATGGGATTTTCAGTCTTATCCTGAGTTTATAGACAATGGTATAATAAAAATGATTAAGAAGGGTAGAAGATTTAAGTAATGCTGATGACATTGCTTTGATGACTTCCCTGGAGAGATTATTCACCACAGTCTAATGAGATCATTAGGATAAAAAGTTTCTTGTTCCAGTATACAGCCAACAAAATTTTGATTTGACCAATGCAAAGTCCAAGTGGCTGTAAACTGTAATGATGCTGCTCTGGCTCTCCTTGTGAGATCTAAGTTCAGAGAGAGGAAGACACAAAGTTGGGCAAGTAACTTCACACAGAGAAAATTATAAAATTATTATCCTGTTCATCACACATGCTCATTGGAAATGTTAACATTTCTTTATTAGTAAATTTTGTCCAAACTGAAGTTGGTTGGCTTTTCTTTGTTTATTTATTTGCACTATTGTTTGCATTAAATTCGTAGAAAGCCCTTGTTAACATTTGCTAATTCATGGCTATATTTCATTACAGGAGTACAATTGGGTTGTGGTAGGTAATAAAATGGCTGTATATACAACACCTTTCTGCTTTAAAATTTATTCACAATTTTCATATATTTTAAAGTGAAAACATTGTTTCAGAAAGTTTTTAAAAAATCCCAAATCTCAGGGGTTGGGGGAGGAGTTATCAACTATAATTTTAATGGAAATCCCAATAACTGAATAAAGTCTTAAAGTCTTTGACCTGAATGCATTTTTTTTTAAAAGTGGAATTTTATTTGAGTAATATCTGAGTAATGGTGATGGAATTGTGCCTGATACTTATCAAAAGAATATACTGTGGCAGTTAAAAGAAATAAAAAAGATAGAAAGATAAAATTATTCTATTTTATGTGTTATTCAGACTGTGAAAATTAAGTTTAATCATTACAATTTTCTTTCTAATATTTATATACTAGAGATAGACATATTAAAAATACATGTATTCAAAACTACTGTGTCATTTTTCAATTCAATGTCTTCAAACATAATTATACAAATCAATTTTCAGTCTTTTAAACAAGAAATCACAGAGACATTCTCACTTTATGGAAAAAACGCTACATATATTAAAGTATATAGTAGTCAGATTTACTTTCCTTTTTTTCCAGTGGTATAACATGACTATTGAAAGAAAGAATCCAAAGTTCACAGAACTGATTTGGTAGAGCATGGAAAGTTACATTTTCACACAGAGAACAACAACTACCTGCAATAGTCATCACCTTACTTTGAGAAATTAAAATTTAGGCAACAATATGATCATTTCTCTTGTCTTCTCTGCAGCAAGTGGAATACAAAATTATACACTCTGGTGCAGCAAGAAAAGAGTCTGTTTGAAAGACTAATAAATAGAAATTTAACCTTAATAGAAAAAATATCCTGAGTGGAATTAAAGTTTTATGATTCCATGGTCAACAGCTAAAGAAAGAAGTAATCAGGAGCTTTCATAGATGAAAAAAGCTCAGTCTAGATATGTACCTAAATAATTAAACCTGCCCTAATGTCTATCTCTTGATGTTTATGGAAGTTACCTAATGGTGGCCCTTTTTTTTATGGAAGAGACACTCTTGTTTGATAGGTAGAGCAAAGAAGTTGAACATAAAAAGAAAAAAAGATAAAGGAAATGTTGTCTACAGGAATTATTATTTGAACAGTACATAAAGCAGAAAATCAGAAATGTATTCAGACCATTTTGGTTCCAGAACTGTGCTAATAACCTTGCATGAATGTTGGAATTGTGTAAAACCCTTCTGAAAAAAGTTCTTCTAAGAAGTTAAAATGTGACAATGGTGGATAGCCAAAAAGGTCTAAAAAAAATAACAAAAGCAAGGTTTTTATGTTAAGTCTTCCATAACAGACATAACATAATCTTGCTCATTTTTGTATTTTGTATTGTATTCAATATTTTAATTTCTGGTATTGAGGAAATAACTAGAAAGACATAGTAATTCCTTTTGTATATTTGAATTTGGTTTCATTAATAGATTTTGAATATATTAATATTTTGATGTATAGTTTATATGAAAGCTTTCAGCATAATGGATATAAATGGCTACACAAGCATAAACCAATTATATTTTTTAATTACTTACCTAAGTCCTATTAGTTTCTTATGGCAGAAAAAAATGTATGACCT
>JANRGV010000001.1:133052601-133090250 GCA_024734035.1 Alethe castanea
TAGCAGTGAGTGTTCTAGTGAAGGCTGAAACATACTGATATCTTCAGTAGAGGCTCCAGGCCCACAGTTGTAGACAGAACTTAGATATAATAGAGCTATAGAAAGAATATTGCTTACATTTCATAGATAGAACAAGATAGAGGGTATGCGTAGTGTTATACGTAACCTAGTGTGCTAAGAAATTAGGATTCTAATAGGTTGAGGAGTGGTGGTCCGAGCTTGCATCTTAGCTTGTTAGGAAAACCTTATATAAGAGTTAGTATCTGGGAAAGTTAGTGCTTTTGCCTTTTGCTTTCTTGCCCCTCTGCTTTGCTGCCATTGCTTTTACAGCCGTCAACACCCGAGAAGAAGATAGGAGCTGCCACACCAACTTCAGCCCTGCCGGGACCTTCAGGAACAGCTTCTGCTTTAACTTGGGACTCTAAACTAAACTTAATAAGGACTTTGATGTCTGTGACGGTGCCTTGGAGACTGATGTGCTTCTGCATAAATAGTGTTTTTACAACTATTAGCTGCTTGCTTTTTTTAGAGAAGTACCTGACGAAGTTAGTGCCTAGAGCACTGGAGATCGTAACCTCACGCTTCATATCATGCTTGCTGTTTCATTTTAGCTTTTGTAGCAGCTGAGATTCATCTTCCCTACTAAATGTCTTTACTAAGACATTCCTTATACATTTCTTGTGTCTAAAGAAATGACTAAAAATTAAGAATCATAGTAATGATCACTGCATATTGTCTACACATATGTAGGCAAATACACACATACACATGCACAAATACATACATACTTTGGTATCCATTATGATCATAATCGCTTTACAAATCAAAGATCTCTTATCTTCCAAAGGAGCGAGCACAGTTTCCAGAGATGACTTGATTACTCAGCAGCAGAGCTTTTTTAAAGTAGGGAAGCTGAGTTGCAGATCCATACCATGCCTGGGATATTTGCTGGGTATGGTTCATGAATAAGACTGGTCTTCCCAGGAAAGGGCCAAAACAGCAGATGGTTACATACACAAGTGAATGATCTAGACTGGAGGTGCCATACCACTGATAATCAGGAAGAATAAAATTATTAAAGCTTCAGTTAAAACACTTGTATTTCCCACTTGGCATTAGAATCTGATCTTCCCTAGTGCAAAATTTGATTGGTTAAAACATGGAAATCCAAAATACTGGAATGGGAAAAATTTTTATACACCTCACATATTCCAGTCTTGGTTGTCTTTTTTCTCTGATATTATGAATAGGGTTGCAAAACTAATTTCACAAAATCCCTTTCTAAGCTTAATAATTGTGCATACATTTGAACTGTATTCTAAATTCTTTGCAGTTGTCTAGTGTACACTTTTGTGGAAGAGGTATTTGACAGAATTTTTAAACTATATATCTGTTAAAAAGCTGATTTTGATAAAAGGGTACTACTCACCTAGTACACACATGCACAGTAAGTTAGTTTCTTTGCTTTTTAGTCTTAGCAGAGAGTGTTTCAGAAGGATTTGGAGAAAGAGTAACTGCTGTTCTGTTTACAACAGTTGAAGTAGGAAGCAATCTTGTGGTAAATAATCCATCTCTTCTCTGGTGACCAGCAACAGAACCCCAAAGAATTGCCTGAAGTTGTGCCAGGGTAGGTTTAGGTTGGATATTAGAAAAAGGTTCTTCACCCCAGAGAGTGGTTGGGCACTGGAACAGCTCCCCAGGGCAGTGGTCACAACACAGAGCCCGGGACAGTTGGAGTAGCATTTCAACAATGCTCTCAGGCACGTGGTGTGACTCTTGGGGATGGTCCTATGCAGGGCCAGGGGTTCGACTCAATGATCCTTGAGTGTCCCTTCCAACTCAGCTTATTCCATGATTCTGTGATCTATTTGAGTTTAAATATTAAATAAGAGTACAGAGAATCAGAAACTAAACATCAGTACTGTGTCATGGTAGTGAATAGAAATTTGAACTGAACTGAAAGTTAAGGGAGGACAGCCATCAGATTAATTAAAAGCCAGATGAAAAACTCCCAACAAGCAAAACATTGGAGAGCTTGTCTAGAATTTTAACTATTATGGCATTAATAACATATCATGGAAAAAATTTATTTTTCTAATTAAAAACTTCAAGTGTTTAGAAAATTTGTAAGTTACAAATGGGCAGGGTTTGGTTGGGGTTTGTTTTGTTGTTGGTTTTGTTTGTTTGTTTGTTTGCTTACCCGTTTTTGTTGGATTTTTGTTGTTGTTTTTTTGTTGTAGTTTTTTGTGGTTTTTTAATAAGGTCTCCTAAGTAAAATAAAAATATTTATTCCATTCTTTACAAACAGGATCTAGTACTTCTAGCTTTCACTTGGAATTCCACAGATGAGCTTAATTTGCCACTTCTGCCACAGATTTCCATAGTAATGTAACACAAGATGAGTGGAAGAAGTGACCTGAAAATGACGCCTCTCTTTGCTTCATGGAGGAAATTAAGTTTCTTGTTCTACTGCTGTGCATGAGGGGTAGAAAACATTGTCCTCTCCTCATTCCATTGGGGTTTGGGAACCAACACATACTGCTTAGAGGAGGACTCTACCTTCATGTTGCTGAAATTGAGATGAATCCTCAATTCTCTCATACAGTGTCATAGACAAGGTCACTCTCAGACCAAGAAAATATATGTGAAATAGTATATCAGGAAACACTTCTGATGATTGCAAGTAAAACTGAAAGATAATGATCTTTAATGATATTCTTTAATATTAAAGGAAGACTTTTAAGAATGCAAGGAATCTTCAGGCAAAATAAAGGACAGAAGGCCTTATTTTGTGGACCAGGATCTAAAATTGAGAAAAGCTAAGATTTCTTCTTCCAGATAATTTTATTTTCTTTGATTTTTGTTTCTTTTATTTTTTAATGTAGAGACAGTTCTGGGTCAGAGGGGCCATTTCAAGTCTTATTAGACAGCTTGCATTTAAATACCTTAACATAACAAAAAATCAGTTTAAAACTGCAGTTTCCATCCTTTCGAGGAGTTTATATTCAAGTGAAAAAAAATTGTGAAATGAAGAATGAAGATTGTCTTAAACCTGTAGAACTGTTTAAATACTGTTATATTTTGTTCTAAAAATTATCAAAGAAAATTAATACATGTCACTAACCACTGTCAATAGCATTCAAAATTTAATTACCTCATCCTGAAGTACATCTAATGTCAAATTCAATTAACATTGCCATCTGGAAAATGCTTTCATAATGAATTTCAAACAATTGACTGATCTTTTAATAATAATTGATGGCTAGACATTCCAACGGCCATTTGGAAAACACTGCCTTTTAATGAGGAAAAGTACAACAACATTGAATTTAGTAGTGTTATTCTTTTTTCTTTAAATGGCCTTCTGCAATAAAATAATAAATTTCAGCAGAGCCTTAGAACAATCAGACACGAGTCAAGGCACCTTTGCCTAAGAAAGACACAAGATAAAAGTAGTCTGCTGAAAGTGCCATATTAGGACAAAGTAGATTTCTAAATTTTGACTGATTTTAGAGAATCGATATTTAATATTGATGAATCTATTAAAAGTGTCTTGGGCTGTTTTTGAAGTAGAAACTCTTCAGAAAAGCCTAGAGAAAAAAATGAACAAATTCTAGTGAATTTAACTCTAAGAAAAAAGAAAATCATGGATGAATGTGATTTAAAAGAAGCTAATGGAAAGGGAGGGATCTTTAGGGTTGCTTTGGATGAAACACCTATATAACAACGTGCCTCATCATAGCTTCTATTGATGAGCAGATGTCATAGGTATGAAATATCCCTTTGGTCAGTTTGGGTAAGCTGTCCCAGCAGTGTCCCTTTCCATCCTCTACTCCACCCCCAGCCTCTCTTTTTTGGGAAGGGACTGTTGGAGCCCTGATGCTCTGTGAGTACAGCTCAGCACTAGCCAAGCTCCTATTGTGTTAAAAACACTCTTCTACCTAAAAATGCAAAGGAACAGTACTATAAGTATTGCAGTCCTTGGTTTTAGTTAGCTTGGAACCTAATAGCAGCCTACAAAAAGTTTGCCTGTTTCTACATCCCTAGATTATATTATCTCACATAAATTATATTCTGTGTATAGTTCTAAAATGTTTTACAATTCTAGCATGAAAATTGCTATATGCCCATTATCATTACCAAAGAGGGAATAACATGTTATAACAATTTAAATTCAAGGAAGAGAACATGGCACTTGGTTCTTCTAAAAAATCTTTGGATAATATTTTTTATCATAGCTGTTATTTAATGTATCATATGCCATAGCTTGGAAATGTCAAGTGATACCATAATAAATTGCAAATCTATTCAAATTCTACCTTTTACTAAGTAGTTACTCCCCGCTCAAATCTGAACTATGACTAGATAATATAAAGAAAATGCTGATATCCTTTAACTACAGGCTGGGAGCAAAATCACTGAGGATTTAAGGAAAACAATCTTAAGGAACATGATCCATATGCTTTTTTTTTTAATTTTAAGGAATGTGTTTGTATACTAGGGCTAATAATTTGATTTATGTTGTATTTAAAAACAAAGATGATGACCTTGAAGAATTTGGACCCAAGTGAGAGGTAAAGCTAAGATGAACATTCTGTAACAGTCTTGCAACAAATCCTGAACAATGCTTTATTCTCTAAACCATTGTTGCTCTCCTTGGATTCACCTCTACCTTAGTTAAAAACTAAACAAACAAAATGATCCAGCCACAAAGAAGCAAAAAAACCCAAACACAAGACTATGAGATCAATCCTATAAATTTCTTGTTAAGAATAACTGTGAAAACCTCTTTCATTAGAATTCTTAATTGATGAGCTTAACACATAGCCCATTCCTGTTTTGTATGCACTGTACATAGTTCAGCAGTGTTGCATATTGAGAAGGAGAGATATTATTTACCATCATAAAATGTCATGTCTTTTCCTGCCAAAACTCTTTGTCCATCTTTAAAGTAATTAGTTTTGTCATGACTATTCAGAAGTCATTAATAGAAAATTCTGGCTGATTAGGCACGTCCAGGGCCAAGACTGACAAATAGTGATTCCTCTGATTTACATGGATTCCCAGAGTAAATGTTTATCTGATACTGAGCCAAATTGCCTACATCCTTTGTATTATGTTATTAAAGATTACTTTTGCTCTTGATCACACAATTTCACTGCCCTTGTAAAAAATGGGAGAGAAGGCTCAAATACCTATTACTTACCTGTGGGGACTAAAGTCTAAATGCATTCAGCTATTGTTCAAGAGATAGCATTTCCAATAGCTTTTGTATTTTCCTGTTGGCAGGAGAAGGAAACTTAAAAAAAAATAGCACAAAACCGGCTTTTTAAAAAAGAGAGCTCCCACTCCACACAATAAACCAAAAGTGTGCAGTCTTTGTTGATTATTTTCCTTCTTCTCCATCTACTGATTTCATGTATTCTATTGACAAACCTACAGAGAAATACTGGTTGCACTGCATTGCTCACGTTTTGGAAACATCTGCAAATTAACTGCTGCCAAAGTTAAGAACATATAAGAGTAGTCTGCATTCCAAGAAAGAGGTAAAACAAACAAGGAAACAAACTTCTGCAATGGGAACACAAAGGTTAATTCTTAGAAATCAATTTTCTTCTGAAATTCATATCTCTACTTAAATTGCTTCTGTAAACATTTTTTTTCCTAGATTTTTCTACAAAGGCACATGAGTTCATGAAGAGATAAACTTGAAAACTGTCTATAACATTGCGTGTGTTGTGGAATTTTTGCTGATTAAGCACAAATTTGGACATTTATATTCAAAAGTTGTTTCCAGTCAGACAAAGGACATCATGAACCACTCCCAAATTGAGGGGGTGGTATTTCTAAGTATTCTTAATTATGTCCTATGATGCATTATCTCTAGGAAGAAATACCAATCAAATTCTATATGCTGTCTTATGAATCACCTAATAATTTTAGTGTAAATATCTGCTAACACTGGTCTTTTATGTTGTGAGTTTATAAGGTTCCAGCTTAGTATTAAAGATCATGAATTAATAATTTCTGTTTTCTATTAAACAAAGGAGCCACATAAATTGCCTTTATTACTGTGAATAACATAAAAGAGTGAGGGAAGCTATATGGTGAAAATCATGCTGAACAGAAAGCTTTTAAAATGACACTGGCATTGCAGCTATGAAAGAACACTGGGATTCAGATTAATATTCTAAAAGTTAGAGAAAACAGGAGGAAAATAACATTTTGAAAGATTTTTAGTCCCATGTAAAGTTAAAGAAAGTTTGAGAAGTTTTTGCACGTTTAGATAAGCAAATTTCCCATGACAATTTTGCTCACAGCTACAAGAACATGAAACAGAAGTCAGTCACATGGTAGCAGTAATGCAACCTAGGGATAAAAAAAAATTGTCTCTTTCTGTCTTTCAGCTTCTTGCCAGACTGAAACACAGTTTATATACTACCTTTTACTAATTTTTTTCATAAACATCCCAAGACTTAGTTCACAGCAATTTTCATTAAAGTAATAGCTGTTTTGTGAGAGTAACACGAAAGTGTAAATAAAAATAACTTGAAGATGATGTAAATCGGGGCATTTTATAAAGAATATTCCACATATAGAGTGAAACATAGTCCCTTTGAAAGAAAATTATTAAGGATCCTACATTTGATAGCATAAATATGCACATTTATATTGATGTCAGCAAAAATAAAAGTAAGTCATTTACCACTGCAAAAATGGTCTTTCATGTTAGTTTTTGAAAATTTGAGGAATGTTTCATTTCCTGAATACTATCTCTGTCAGCATTCTGGAAGTGAAAGAGTCAGAGATGCATTGCTTCAGCATCCAACCAGATGTGTCTTTTTCTACTGAACTTAGTTTTGTGAAGTGTATAAAAGCAAATAATAGAATCGATTACTCAGCTCCATAATGAATATTCATTGTGCATTGTTTGATTGCAGCCCCTGACAGGAAGAAATAAAAATAGTACAGAGGCCTTCAGAGGATATATTTTCACTCATTTCCATACTTCTCCTTTGACATCCTGTACTAGTTTCACCACTGTTTCAAAGAGTGAGAAAATTATTGGGATTTAGATATAGAATCTCGCTCAAAATTTGTTGTGAACTACAAGTGTGGTTTCACTTCAACAGCTTCAAAAAGGGTCTTTCTATGCTTTAGTTCATTTAAAGAAAAAATGAAATGCATGACAAGCATTCAAAGTGGCATTCTATTACACTTACTATATATTATAATTATTATTACAATAAATTGAGAAAGGTTATTATAGTTGTATTGAACAATAAATTACTATTATATAACAAATTAATACATAAGTAATACAAATAAATGTAATATTTAAATATATAAATACATTTCTGAATTTTACACTTAATCATCATGTGATGCCAGGTTAGAAAACTGTGCGTGATTTTTCTTTTCTTGCCATTCCAGAAGTCCATTCTGGGACTTAATATTAAGAAAATAAAATCCATGTTTCTACATGTGCAGGTTAGCTACCTTTTAAAGCTTCCATTATAGTCAACAGATATTTAGTTGGGTAGTCAGTGTGACTTGGACTTGGTTTATCTCTAGCACAGGTGAAGGTTAACCTCCATAAATTGAATTAACTTAATGAGCTGTCATTTAGTGGTGATGAACATGTATATCTCCCACTATATCTCATGCTTTCTTATATTTAGGCAGTACTGTAAACAGAACCAGAATATCTTAGTGCTCTTAGACTAACATATTCTCATTTCTATTAGTAGTACTCAGAAAAAATATAGAAATTGTGGAGATTGACACCAAAAATAGATTTGTTATATCAGAGGTGATTTATCTGTTTTGTGAAAAAAAGGAATCAATCTTAAGATTGCCTGTAGACAGCCTCTAGGCCTGCAGATTGCCGGTGTGTGTCCTGATAGCAATATCCTTGCCATGTCCTTTGGAAATGGCAAGGCACAAGACATAGATATAATATAGGAAATTCTATCATTTCCTTGAAAATTCTTTAAGAAGAGAATTTTATGTCATTGTGGATTCTTCTGCCCATTTTCCTGCCCATTTTCCTGCCCATTTTCTGCCCTTTCTTATAAAGAAACCTGGGGAATCAGTTTTCTCTGTAATTACATTTCTACTTGTAGGTCAAAAACATGTTGTTATTTGTGACCTGACATGATTATTGAATTTCTGATGGAAGATCAGTAATTTTATAAAAAATTGTATTTTTCATTCCAGAGGATTCTTTACATTGTTCAGCTAGTTCATTGTAAACATGGAGAGATTGCTAAAGAGTAGATTTCCATGTATAATGTGCAGCATTAGACCTTATTAGTCCTACAATTCATTGTATCCTAGATGGCACTGATTCCGTGTTATTTTACTCTTATTCGAGTCCTGTTAATTCTTTAGGATAAATGAAAAATATTCGTAATCAGATCTGGAAATTTGTCATGATCATTTTGGAAAAACAATTTACATCTGCACAGGGAAAAATAAAACTAGGCAGGGGAGCATTTAAGATGAAAAGAAAGATATTGAAACCAGTTTGCTCCTCAACTACAATACTGCAGATATTGAACAATATGATAATCTCAAAGAAACAAAATCTACTTTACTTTTAAATAAGATATATTACCAAATGTCTTTACCCATTGTCTCAAGACTTTCCAGTAAACTGCTAGTATACATCTATTTGTTACCTTCCTCTCTACAACCTTACCCATATTTTTTTTAACTAAGGCAAGAAAAATGGAGCCTGTACTTTCATATTTTAACTTAAGTGATTAACACCTTTCTGATCTGAAAGTGTTCTAGTGCTGCTAGGTACCCCCATATTCTTTCTGCTTCAGCAGCTCGATTTGTGACACAGGGTCATAGAATTGTTACTGAATCTATCTTTCAGTTTCTTGGTTGTCTTTTGGTTGACAGAAAATGACATGAGCTGGCAATGTGGTCTTGCAGGCCAGAAAGCCAACTGTATTCTGGGCTGCATCAACAGGAACGTGGCCAATAGGCCAAGGGAGGGGATTCTGCCCCTCTACTCTGCTTTTGTGACACCCCACATGGAGTGTTGCATTCAGCTCTGGTGTCCCCAACATAAGAAGGACATGGAACTGCTGGAGCAAGTCCAAAAGTAAAATTTACGATCTTTGCTACAGTATCCTGGTCTGAATATTGTGGGATTTTTTACCACCTAAAATTTTGCGCAAAAAATAAACACATTCTGCTAGAACTTTACTTTTTACTAGACAAAAGTATACACCAATATATTCACATCTCAGACACAAGGGGATTGTTGGAGTTTCTGTCTCTGACCTTTGTTACATGTCAATGAGGCAGTGAATAAATTAAATAAGTGAGCATGGATCAATGAAAACTAACTATATCCTGGGAAACTAACTAGGGATATGCATACTATTAAAAGTTAAAAGATTAATAGCCTAATTGTGTTCCAATAATAATTGAAATGGTTTAGCTAATGACTTTAAAGGCTCTAAGGAAGTTATTGTCTCCTTAAATTGAGTACGATTTGTTGAAGAAGTAGGAAATATTAAGGACTAGCAAGAGAACACAAGCACCGGAAACAATACAGGGACGAAGTGGAAAGATAGTTTAATTATTGGACTTTAATTTACAAGCAATAAGGTGAATCTTGCACTTGTATCTTCTATGAGCTCTGGGACAAATTATTCCGCAGAGTACTCAGCTCAGCAAATGCTATCTGTAGTCACAATCAATACAGAGCAAGAGGTGCTGAGCTTATCAGAACACTTAAACAGATGTTTATGGTCCCTAGATGCATCTGTTTGGCTGTAGAAACCACCTCATGATTAGTGGTGGCTGAATAAAGCAGCTTGGTGTCCCTCCCAGAAAGCAGTTACAGTACTAAGTGAAATAGATAAAAAGACAGGGTAGGACAGTCTGCAGAGTTCAGGGAGCTAATTCATACAGCTATATAGGCACTTAGACTTAAGACCTGGAGTGCACCAGACTTCAGGATGCACAGTCTGAGTAATATAGCTAATGCTTCTAAGGCCTCAGGCATAAAGTTGGAATATCCAGCAGTTTGGAATCCCATGGGAGAGAGGAAAAGAATCAGTAACCACACAGTGGTAACCAATATTAGTAACAGTAAATCCTACTTAATGTCAATGGAGTAAGACTCATAGACAAATATTTTGTCTAAAACAGGGTGGAAGAAAATATAAATGCAAGGATTAGGATGTTTATCTTAATCCATACCAGAACATCTGGTAAGAAAGGAGCAGAATAATCATTAAGTGAATCTACTGAAAAAAAGTAACTCTCATCAGCACAAGCAGTTAATTATACAACTCATACTAAAAAAAAAAAAAAAAAAAAAAAAAAAGGAAGAAAAAAGAAAAAAAGGGGCTGTAACTCTAAATTCTCTTGAACTTTTTTTCTCTCCCAAGGATAGCTCTGCAAAGCCATTAGTATGTTTTTGCTTGCAGAAACTGCCAAAGAAACAAAATATGTAAGCTGCAAAACATGTATAACATTTATAAATGGCTGCAAACTAATTCAAACTGTAAAAAGTTAAAAAGTATGGGGTTTTGTTTAGTGGAACTGAAATCCCACAGGATTGCCTTGAGTTTCCAAATTTCTCCAGCTGTTCTTTAATGAATTGCTTCCTTACAAGGTTTCTGCAAACCAGCACATTAGCTAAGTGAGCTCTATGAGTCAGCAAGGGAAGCATTGGACAGTCATTTCCAGAGCTGCTAATAGAATGTAGCTGCCTCCAGGAAAACTACTTCTGCCTTTTTAGGATGTCAGTAGTCCAAGTAGCCTGGCTGTGAGGTGGACAGCTGTGTTGGAAGGGAGTTGCTGTAGCCATCTGGAAAGCTTGGGAGATGCTTCATCAAATCTGCAGACCAGGAGAAAAAAGAGACAGTGGAAAAAGAAACCTTGACACTTTCCCCTGTGAAATGCTTTTAACTAAATAGTGGCCTGCAAACATGGTCAAGCTCATGCCCTGACACCTGGGTGTGCTGCCGTTTGCCTCCATGGGACCTCTGCTCCTTTGCTTACCAATGTTGTGGCCTTTTTGGCTGGTTCACAGGAAGAACAGCTGTGGTGTGCACAGGATTGGAGAGAGAAACATCTCAGCAGATGGGGAGCAGCAGAAATTTGTAAAATGAGTTGTAGGAGCTGGGGAAAATCATTCTAAATGTATTTGGAAGACTGAGGAAACTGAATGATTTAGTTTCTTGATTTCCATATGAAATATTGTTATGATTTAGTATTCCCCTGAAATACTGCATTTCTGTCAATATTTTTTAACCAGCTCTAATCTCATGACCTATTCAAAGAAGTTAAGCACTTTTTCTTGTTCCACATAAGTGGACAACAGAATAGCTCATACTTATTATTATTATGCATTTTTAATTTATACTTTTAATTTAGAGAGTCAATTTAGTCTTGCAAGAAAAACAAATTAAAAAAAAAATGCCACCAAATGTCATATAATTTGGAGCTGTAATATCCAGTTGAGAAATCCAACCCAAATGTTAAGACTGTCAGCATCCATTCTCTTGACCTTTTAGTCCTGAACCCATGTATTTTTTCTTGACTCTTAAGATTTCTAGGCCTGGGATGAAGTTTTTTTCCTTCTATTGTAAGTTATCACTCTCTAGCTTTGGGGCTAAATTGGAAATCTGCTTGTCTAATTTAACACTTAAATATGTTATTAGTTTTTGTATTATTACTGACTAAAGTATTTGCTGCTCAGATGGGGGTGAAAAATAGCTTCTCAACAAAGAAGCCTGGATTAATTTTCATTCATTAACTTTGAAAGGACATAAACATCCTGGACAATGTATTCATTCAAAATTTATCATTTCTCCTTATGTTTTAATCATGTTTTAGCAACTAATCTTATTCTTCAAGAAAGCCAGTAATAAGATAATGAATTAGAACTCCACTAAAAAAATGCATTGATACTGCTTTTCTGCAGATTACTTAGCCCTACTGCAATGAAACATTTCAAGGATTTACACTTAGACACAACACAAACTTCCATGCTCATATATATATGCACACATATATGTGTAAATGTATGAAAAAATTAATTCCAGCTATATAATTTCTATTTGTTGGGATTAGCATGGGCTGTAATTGACAATAATTTTATGGACACGCATATACACGTATATATTTTATATTAAGTTTGAATTTATCTTCTAAAATATTTTTCAAATCCTTGTATGGGAAGTTCACACAATTGTTTTTATGATAAAATGAGAAACTGAAAAAATGTCTAGGGAATAACATCCATTATCATACATATACACACATACTACAAAACTATTTTTTATCAACAGATATTGGAATATCATCACAATTTTCTGAATGCTCAAAATTATGTCATATGACTTGCATCAGGAGAAAAGTTGCCAAATACAACACACAACAAGTAGTGAAGAATTTCAGGTCCTTACCAGAGGATGAGGAGTTCAACAGAGTGAAAACTACCAAAAACTTGATCTTCCCAAATCTTATGGCTGCCTTAACTCTTAGAATTTTTGGCACCCTATTAGGTCTTTCTCTTCTCGACCATTAACTAACTTCTGGTTAGATATTTGGTCTTCAGGGAATTAATATTTTTTTCAAAAGAGAAAAAAACCCAAAACCCAGGAAAACACTTTTTTTTGTTGCAAGTTGTTTGATCAGAATTATTTGGTTAGGTAGCTGAGCAAACAGGGTTGAAGGAATCAGATCCATCCTCATTTGTATTGTAGAGTTTTATGGAAGTCTCTAGAGAAAGAAACATTGTTTTCTTTTTTTGCAGGTATGTAGAATCGCTTTTAGAAAGCAGAAAAGTAAAGAATATAGGGAATACCAACATATATTGAGGAAAAACACTTTAAGTTCATGCTGTTTCTTCATACCTTCTACACATCTAAGCGCTTTTTCAACTACAGCTCACCAAAAAAATCTGTATGCTAAATAATGCAACATGATGTCCAATGAGGTTATTGTTAAATCAGTCTAAATTTCAACTATAGTTTGATGCCTTATCATACAGAAAGAACAATTTTGCTAAAGTAATTAATTGATTCAGAAGCCAAGAATTTTTTTCAGGATGCTGGTATGGCCACAGATACAAATCACTTTTGGAGGGTGATTAGATAAAATCTTGGGTGAAAGCTGAACTCAAGCATTCTTATGTAATACAGGTATGAAAATTCCTGAAAGTAAAGCTGCCAAAGTCTGGGGGAGAGGGAAATTACAGCAACAGAGCAGTGAAGATTTGTTCTACCCTTTTGGCTTCTTGTTTGGAAGTACTGCTTAACTGTGTCAGAGAAAAAGAGCTTAGGGATTATTTTAACTGGAAGCTTTGCCTTTACACTGTAGCACTAAGAGTATGCTGAGAAATGATCAGCCTGGAGGAGCTCCCTTCATGTTGATGGTAGAGAGGCACTTCAGAAATACCAATCACCCATCTGAATTTTTTATGGTTTAGTTTTTCAACACTTCTTATCTGTGCCAGAGTATATGGCTTATTTGACAAAGATGAGAGGCAGAGATTACATGACCTGTGCTGTGCTGAGGCATTAGCATTGTTTTGACAACTCTGCAGAAGATATTACATCACATAAAAGCTCTAAAATATATTGGCAACTGAAGAGAAAAGGTGCTATGACCTGTCAGCAGATGATGGCTCCTAACTCATTCTATTAAATCCTATAGCTCAACAACTGACAGTTGAAGCCTTCTGTTGATTTTTATGAAAAATGTTGCAATTGTACTTTCAGAATTCATCCGTTACTCATCCCTGAAGCAGTAAAAACCCTGCAGAGCACTTCTGTGCCGTCTATCTTCTTCTATAAATATCTCTTCAGGAAGACTATGCATGTATAAAGAAATAAATCATAAATAAATAAGAATAATGAAAGTGAAATGAAATATTTTAAAATTTTTCAAGTAATATTCTTCAAAGGAATCTTTTGGATTTTAAGGAATTAATAGTAATGAGCTGTCTTCACGACTTTTCAACATCTGAATCTTCCTTTTAAAGAAATTCAGACTATTGAATACAAGTCAATTTACAACTTCATGAAGCTCTAACTCATTAACTTTCCAGGCTATGAATGGTTGTTCAGGTAGCAAAGACTTGCCGTATTTCTACACTTCTGCAGAAAGGTGCTGCTTCTTTTCTTGAACAGATCTCAGTGTTCTGTCTTATTTTATGGAGTAATAAGGCATGAAATAATTTATGTCTGGGAAAGAATTTTCTGTCTGGATCTGCTGTCTCAGGATCGAAGAGTCGTCACCCAACCTCCCTCCAAAAAGTGAGAAGGAATTTCCTGGTGCCGAAAAAAGAAATGCAAATGGAACAAAAAAGGCTACTCTGATAACTATTTTTAAAATGGCTTTGTGATTATGTGTTGTGTACATCTTCATTCTTCATAAGTGCATTTGCATACCCTACTTAACTGTGTCAAAATTTGCAAGCGTTATATCAATTTACACATACAAGACTACTTTTTATATTCAATAAGATGAAAATAAAAAATAAAATTCCAGATCAGTGAAAAGAAAGACACAAATAACATACAGTCCTGAATTCTGCCTTATTTTCTTCAAGGCTGTGATTCATGAGGCTGACAAAGACTCCTGTCTTCTTTGTAGGTAATTTTTATTATTCTGGCCTTTCTAGACTTTTGAGTAAGCTTTCTTTCAAGTACAAAAATAAAAGATAAAAATACTTGAGTTCAAGCAGTTCTAGAATTGTTGTGTTTAGTTTTTTTCTGGAACAATTAAAAAAAATCTCCTGTGTAAGTTTTAAGCAGGTAGTTGGAAATGTTCCAAAGATAATGTTATTTTTTAGAATATGCCAAATTATCAAAATGTTGAATTCCATGTGAACGTCTCAATCAGAGTGACTTTGCATGTAGGATACAATTTCTCCTTATAATTATTAATTAGGCAAGTAACCCAGTGTTCAAGGATCATCTGTAATATTTGTCACACAGAGTCAAGGGTCAATTTTAAAACTCCAGCAACAGTTTCATAGCCTACCTCACCACCTTCAGCATACCAGCCAAAGCGTGCTGAAGGCATAGTCTCACTCATTTCCTCCTGTTTCTTACAGTGTCTGTCAATAATGAAATATGTTTCAGAGTGGACACTTCAGTTTAATCTCTCCAAGGCAGTATACATGAGACTTTGATTTGTCTGTTTTCTTTCCAACATGAATGGTAAATTTTTGAAATTTTTTTCACTCTCTAATTTAATCAGATGTAATTATCTAAAAAGTCATGGGTCCTCACTCAGTCTTTCTCTTTAGTGGTACATAACTGTCTCCAAAATTTAAAAATAAATTCTGAGATTCTTGAAACAAGTTTGGACATTAGGGAAGCTAAATATCCTCCTTTAATCTCAGTGGCTTCCATTTTAAAATATGAATCTGAAAATTTTTCGAAATCTTTGTAAGAATTAGTAAACCTAAAAAAGTCCTTGCTACTTGTATCCTTAAGGCTTCAGAATTGTTTTCTGCAGTATTTTTACTCTCCTCTTTTTTTAATAGAAAATGCACTAACATTCCTTTTCTTTTTCAAATTAAAATAGACTAATCTTTAGACACAGAGCCATTATGCAAAATCACGGAATCACAGAGCCACAAAATAGTGATGCCAGAAGGGACATCTGAAGGTCATCCTGTCCAACTCCTCTTCTAAAGCAAGACCATATAGAGTTGATTGTCCAGGATCATGTCCAGGGGGCTTTTGAATACCTCAAAGGAGGGAAACCACAACATCCCTGGTTAATCTGTATCAGAGATCAGTCACTGTCACTGTGTTTTGTGATGTTTGGAGGCAACTTCCCATGTTTCAGTTTATGCTCTTTACTGTCACTGAATACCGCTGAAAAGAGCCTTTTTTACACCCTACCCCCAAGTATTTATAAGGTATTCCCTCCAAGCCCTCCCCAGGCTGAACAGTCCCAGCTTTCTCAACCTTTCATCATATGAGAGATGCTGCAGTACCTTAGTCATCTTAGTGGTTGGACTCTCTCCTGTGGGCCTGTTTTGTACTGAGCCAAGAACTGGACACAGTAGCCCAGGTGTGGCCTCACCTGTGCTGAGAACAGGGAAAGGATCACCTCATCAAACCCAGTGGCAACACTTTTCCTAACAGAGCCCAGGATCTCATGAGTCTTCTTGGGTACTTTGCTTGCTCATGTTCACTGACACCTCTTGGTCTTTTTTTGACAATCTGCTTTCCATACAACTGCCATCCAGCATATATTGATGTATAGGAAGGAGTGTTCCTGCCTAGATGCAGGACTTCTCTCCTTTCCCAGTTTAAAATTCACAAAATCTGGGTTTAGGAAAAAACTATGTAAATAATGACAAATCAAGTATCTTTCTCTGAGTCCTCCAAATAATGAAGATACACAAATCAGAAACACCACTTGGGAAACTGGTCATACATTCTGTCTGTAAACATAAAAACTCCCTGCATAGATTGGGAAAAATGGGGACAAACTTTCACCAAAAATAAATGGCCCTGGAAAGAGAGGACCTAGAAAGAAAATGGTGAAGCTACCGGCTGGAGAAAAGATCCTGGGGGAGGGAGGAAGTGTGTGAAATTGGGGAAGATACATAGAGATGAATAGAGGGGGAATCTGGTGGGTAACACCTGAAAGGGGTGACTCCAAGGAGTAACAACCCCAGCAAAATCCAACACAACTTTGGGACTTTAAAATTGTCACATGTATTTGAACTAATTTTTAATGCAAAACTGAATAAAGTAAAAAAATGATAACAGAGTTTGAATTATCCGTTATAGTTGGTATACCACTGAAATTCAGAAAATAAACATTTGACCAATGATAATGTAAAAAGAAGTGTTTATTTCCCTATCTTTACTGTTTTGATCCATCCAGGAAATGACTATTTAATAAAGCAGGAGATTTGTTAAAAAAATAATGGCCAATGTAATTCAAATGTATTATTATAATCATTGATGAGAGCAACCTGATGTCATCTAACAAATGGTTCTGTTGTTTTCTTTAAATGATAGTTACTGAGTAATCTAATGCTGTACGTCTCATTGTCTGAAGACATTTAAAAAGTAAATTGTTTTTTTTTTTTGCTTCTTGGGTTTCAGGAACTATGGCTACCTAGGTCTTTTATTGCAGCACTGTGTTACAACAACATTTGTCTCTGGCAGATCTATAGCATAGCAGGTGCTGTCAACCTTCCTAAGAGAGCTCTAGAAAAATAAAATTCTCAGTGCTATTATGCAAATAAGTTATACTTCCAGATGAGATAATTGAATCATGAATGATTTAGGTTGGAAAAGACCTTTAACATCATCAAGTCAAACCATTAAGCCAGCATTGCCAAGTCCACCACTGAACAGCTTTACATACCTCCAGGGATGGTGACTCAACCACTACCCTCAGCAGCCTGTTCTAGGGCTTGGCAACCTTTTCAGTGGAGAATTTTTCCTAATGTCTAATCTAAACCTCCACTGGTGCAACTTGAGGCCATTTTCCCTTGTCCTAGAAGTTACCAAGAGTTTAGTACCAGTTTACAAAGGTACAAAGGTACAAAGAACAGAAAATACGTTCCTTGGAATGATGCAGTGTATCTTGAGGATCTCTTATCAAAATGTCTAAATACTCTCTAAAAACACGTCTAACCAGTCAACATAACATAATAGCTACTGTCACTCTGCATGTCTTCTTTTTCAGCAAATAAATGTAATCTGGCAGGCTAACGGCTATTCAACTTTTCCTGTATTCTGTGTTTGGAAGGACTACAACTGAGAACTCCAAAATCTTCTGGGTAGATGTGTCACATAGAAAACAACAACAACAAAAAATTCAACCTTTTATGTTCAGTAAATGGTATCTCTATTTTTCAATTATCATACATCTGTCAATCATATTTTTTAGTTCTGACTTATAGCACAACAGCTACTGATTCAAAACCTGTATTAATATCATATTGAATGTTAACATTTAAACCCCTCCTATTTCTAGTTTGTTTTGATAGACCTTCCTGTAGAGCAATCTAAAATGAATTTATATACATTATCTCTAATCTTCCTTCCCTCATTCATTTACTTCTTACTATAAGAAACACCAGAAGTCTTTCCTGCACTCATAAATGTATAATTTCATCACTAGTTACACTATATGATTGACAACGACTGACAGAATTTTAGGTTTTAAGTTTTACAATTTATTTTTTTATAGATAATTATCTGAAAATCTTTTCAAGAACATGATTAGAAGTAAATGATTGTTGTAAAATATATGTTATTGAAAGATTTCAGTGTAATACCTTATACTTCTTCTGAGATTATAATTTTTTGTTGAATAGAGCTATCTTAATAATGTAGTTAGATGGAATGAAGTGACATTTTGGAGTGAAGTGACTAGTTTTAAAGAATGCTGGTTTGGTAGTCCCAGAGCACAAAATCTCCCACATCAACAACAGAAGGCTCAACATTTCGTACAATGCTCTGTCAAGACTATAATCACTTCATTTTTCAAAGCCTGCCAGTAAAGATGCCAATTTTACTCCTATATTGCACCAGACAATCAAGCAAGAAAAATCTCAAGCTATAAATTGATACTGATAAGCAGAGGACATGGTTTGAAGTTGAAGGATAAAATACTTCTATCTGAATTGGTCCATCTGAATACAGCAAAAACCCCATGTAAGCCACATATATCCATAGATTTCCAAGTAGCAAAGCAAACTCACCTGTGGAATGTGACATTCCTTAGTTTTCCTTACAATATTAATTACAATTCATTACAACAAGGCATGTGCCACCTGGATAATTTTATATGCTGTAGTAGGATATGCGGCCACACTACTGTTGCAGAATATATTCGTGGATTAGTGCTCAAATAAATCCAGTCATACTTCTCCATGCTGTAACCTCCATAATGCCATCACAGGGACATTTTCCACAACATGTATTAACTGCAGGAATACTACTATGCATATGCTTGCTTTTCCATTTGTATTAGATAAGCTGCTGAAATTGCATGCTACACCTGGCTTTCCAGGACATTTTGAGTGAATTTCACTCGCAGTCAGGGAGATACTATAATGAAAAATTTGAGGGGAAGGATGGCAAGATCTAAAAGGTTGCGTCTGTGCAGATGCTTATGTCAGTTTCAGATCCCCAGAAACATCTTTGCTGTCTCAAGAAATTGGCTGCAATGTCCCCTTACAGTTCTAGCTTCTTTTGGTACAAAATCCAGGCATGCAGAAAAACAAACAAACAAAGGAACAAGCAAAAAACTAAAAGCAGAATTAGTGCTCCATTTCTCCAGTCTGTGTGGTAGGAAGAAAAGCATCTTCGAGTCTATGTTATACAGAACTTCTATTCCATAATGTAGTTGTAGTTTTCTCCACCTGTCTCCTTGCTTTTTGCTTATTCCCTGTATAAATTTGGAGACACTTAGGATGTTAGCAACACTCCCGAAATAATGACCTGGTTTGATAAACTCAGTCAAAAGTTTTTCAGCTTTGCAAGAAATATACTAAGACACAGTTATCCAGAGTAAAAGTTAAATTGTTTTGTGTAGGCAAGCATTCAACCGTATAAAAGAGGTCAGCCCAAGTAAATCCAATTGATATCCAAAATATTAGAAAACTTAGATGAATCATTCTAAACAATGAAAAAAAAACATGATTCTAACTTTGCCAAGAACAGGTTGTTCTTATTGCCACCACTAAGCTGATTGTTTCCAGACTGTTTGGGGCTTTTTTTCCTTCCTGTTTACCTAAAAAACTCATTCAGCCAAAGATTTTCTTTGATTTATTGAAACACTACAAGAAAAAAACAAAAAAACAAAAACAATTGTGCAAATGGTAAACATAGAGGAAAGTTTCAGAATGTAGTTAGAAAACCACTTTTGAGTTTCCACTCTTTTTATGGTCTGATACTTGAAATAATTTGTTGTATATTAATGAAATCTAGCTCTGTGGGCTGACACTGACCAAATGCCAGGCACCCATGAAAGCCGCCCACTCACTCCCCTCTGCAGCTGGGCAGAGGACAAAAAATTTAATGAATTTAATATTAATGCATTGAGATAAGGAGAGATCACTCATGAAATACTGTCAAGAGCAAAATAGGCTCAACTTAGAGATATGAAGTAAATTTATTACACTAACAAAATCAGAGCAGGATAATGAGAAGTAAAATTAAACCTTGAAAACACCTTCCTCCTATCTCTCCCTCCTTCCAGCTCTACCTCTTACCCCAGTGGCTCAAAGAGGCAGGGAATGGGGATTATGCTCAGTTCATCATCCAAGGCTTCCCCTGCTGCTCAGGGAAAGGAGTCTTTCCCCTGCTGCACCGTGGGCTCCTTCCCCGGAGACAGCTCTCCATGAACTTCTCCAGTGTCCTTCCCCGGAGACAGCTCTCCATTAACTTCTCCAGTGTGAGTCCATCTCACACACAATAGTTGTCCTCAAACTGCTCAGCATGGGCCACTCTTCCACGGGGTGCAGTCCTCCAGGAGGACTGCAAGGACAAGCTGCTCCAACAGGGCAGCAGGGCCCCTCTCTCCATGAGTATCCCACAGCGTCGCAGCCTCCTCCAGGCACCCACCTGCTCCGGTGGGACTCCTCCATGGGCTGCAGGTGGATCTCTGCATCCCCATGGACCTCCATGGGCTGCAGGGGCACAGCAGCCTAGCCATGGTCTCACCACACACCATGCACCACATGCCTGCAGAGGAATCTCAGCTCAGGCACCTGGAGCACCTCCTCCCCCTCCTTCCCCACTGATATTGGTGTTTGCAGAGCTGTCCTTCTCACATGTTCTCACTCCACTCTTCTCTGGTCATGATTAAAACTCGGCAACAACGTTTTGCTTTTCTTTGTTCTTAAATCTGTTGTCACAGAGGTTTTACACCATTTTTAATTGGCCTAACCTCGGCTAACATCACATCCATCTTTGGAGCCACCAAGGATTGGCTCTGCTGGACATGATGGAAGCTTCTAGTAGATTCTCACAGAATTCTCACAGAAACCACCCCTGTAGCCCTCCCACTACCAAAACCAAGCCATGCAAAACAAATACACAGAATAAAATTACACTTGACAATTAAAATAATAAAATTTGTTTATGGTTAATGCTAGTGAACTCCATTTAAGGCTGTCTAATACTAAGTCTTTATTATGCCTAGTATTACAGCTGCAAGCAAACAAAAAAGAACACTTTCCTTTCCCGTCTCTCTTTTTTATTTAATTTGTTCCTATGTCTGACCACTCAAAGAATATACAGAATACAGGGCATATTCTGACACAGCTTGAATTTTTCCCTTTGGCTATTCATGCACTTTTAAGACATGGGTATTTCTTTTTCCAGAGTTTAACGTTTCTTGTTTTTAAATTCATGTTGCTTCTAATCTTTCTTTCCTTTTCTCACTCTGTATAAATTGCAATTCTTCAGATCTTCCTCATAGTGTGATTCATCACCAATGAGAGAGCAAGGATTCTTAGTCTCTATGAAAATCACCTTTTACCCATCTACATATTCTCATCAGAATTTTGTTAAATTAAAAATGGAAAATTCTATTCTAGGAGATTTTTAGCTAGATTGAATGAGTAATATTTCCTAAAAATAATTCTTATGCAGTTCTAATGAAGCAATTAAAAATTATTTTATAAGAAAAAGTAAGGAAACGGATAACTCTTTGCAAGCGTATTGGGTTTCCATGGCCAGGTTCTGGTAGTGGATTAGATGGAAGTTGTTTTTTTGTGAGAGGCTAGAGGCTTCCCTTATGTACAGTGGAGCCAGTGTCAGTTGACCCCAAGACTTCAAGGATGAGCCCATCAGTAGTGGTGGTGGTGGAGCCTCTGGGATAGCACGTCTGGAGACAGAGGTTATGTGAGAGAAACCACTCTGAAGAGACCAAGATCAGTGAGAAAGGAGGGGCACAAGGTCCTCCAGGCCCCTGAGCAGAGGTTCCCCTCCAGCCTGATGCACTACCATGGAGTGGCAGCTGTGCCCCTGCAGCCCACGGACACACACAGTGGAGCAGGGAACCACCTGCAGCCCCTGGAGGACCCCACACCACAGCAGAAGGAGGTTCCCAAAGGAGGCTGTGAACCTGTGGGAAACCCACTTTGGAGCAGGCTCCTGGCAGGACCACTGGCCCTGTGGAGAGAGGAGCCCACCATGGAGCAGGTTTGCTGGCAGGACTTGGGAACCTGTGGGGGACTCATACTAAAGCAGTTCATAAACAAGTGCAGCCCATAGGAATTACTGACATTGGAGAAGCTCATGGAGGACAGTCTCCCATGGGTGAGACTGTGCAGAGCAAGGGAACAGAGCAAAAGTATTAATACAATTTGCTTGAAGCCAGTTAAAGAATCTTTTGCAAGATGAAAAGAATCCATCTAGTTGCTACAGCCAGTTTGCTTCAGGAGTAAATGCTTCTGACTGGAAAAAACTAAAGTAATATCACAGGGTTTGTTGCTGGTTCGCTGATACTGTGGATTAAGCACTAGATAGAAATATCCTTGTTTTTGCATTTTAGTGAGTGTATGGGGAGTGCTGAGAATTCTTTATTCCCTTAAGAGTGCCTTTTACCTTTTTTTTCAATGATGTTCTAGTCTTTCAGCCACACTGGGTCAAATTAAATCTAGAATATTATAGAAACTTTTATATTTCTATTTTGTGGAAAGAAAAAGCTATTAAAATAATAAACTGTTTTTATTAAACTCAGTGTATTTTACTATGTGACTATGTACAGCATAATGAGAAAGAGAGCTTTAAAAAAAAAACCAAAAAAATAAAAAAAACCAAAAAAAATAACAAAAAAACCCAGATTATACAGAGGTGGCCCAATTAAAGCATCTTCATTTTGCTAATGTAAAATGGAAGCAGATCTAAAAATATTGATGAGTAAGAGCAAATGTATTTAATAGATTCATAGAATTATTGAGGCTGAATGAGACCTGTAAGGTCATCAAGTCCAATCAGCAACCCAGTACCATCACTGGAAACCCATTAGTATCACCCTAAGCCACTAAACCAGATGGCCCAGCGCCAGACCCAGACACCTCTTAAACACCCCCAGGGGTGGTGGCTCCACCATCTCTCTGGGCAACCTATGTCAATGCCTGAGCACCCTAACAGTGAAATTTCTTTTCTGATATCTAATCTGGATCTCCTCTGTCTCAGCTTAAAGTTATTTCCTCTGGTCTGTCACTGCAGACACAGCAGAAGATACTGGCTCCCACCTCACTACAACTTCCTTTCAGGTACTTGTAGAGCATAAAGAGGTTCCTCCTGAGCATCCTTTACTCTAGACCAATGAACCCAGCTCCATCAGCTAGCTGCTCCTCATATGACATGTTTCCTAGACCCAACAAAAACCTTTTTGCCTTTTTCTGGACACACTCCATGTCCTTTTTAAAATGAGAGGCCCAGAACTGAAGGCAGCACTCCAGGTGTCCTCACCAGTGGGGAGTACAGGGGGAAATCACTTCCCTGGTCCTGCTGACTGCACTATTCCTGATGGAGGATGCCATTGCCCAAGATACCAATGACCTTCTTGGCCCCCTGGACACTCGGCTGGCTCATGTACAGGCTTCATATTGCATTTTATTGTGCTTTATATGCATTAGGCACCTAACTTTGAGGACATATGCAAAACAGTTGGATATAATATAATTTTCATTATTTTTCTATTTCATTTGGTATTAAACAGGTTATGTACATCATCTCAGTTTGCATGCGAAGTCTGAAAGTTGAAATATTGTAGTGAAACCTTTCATACCTGTTCAAAGTTTCAAATATATGGTATGAGAATAAATCATAAATGTGCATGAGGTGGGGGACTAAGGAAAGAAATTATGAAGACTCACCATCTCCTATCATCAAGAAATACAATGGTCCACCATACATTTAAATTCTTGTCACTTCCACATCCTATATTCAACACTTCAGACCAACAGTCAAGGGTGGCTGTTATATTTAAAAAAAAACCAAAAACATGGTTGACAAACACTTCCATTTGAACCAAATAAAGAATTATGTATATTTATTTTTTTGTACTGTTCAAGCAGTATTTTAGCTTACTGGCTTGTTACTAAACTAAGCATGATTTAATTTCTTTCCAAGGTGAATATGAAAATTGAAACTAAGAATGAAACTTTTGAGAAGTTTTGCCTATAATATATATTAATGACACTATACAAATTATGGGGGAGAGGAGTACTTTATTTTATTCTAATATTTCTTATGCATAAAATCTAATGCAGAGTTGTGGCTCTGTTACTGATTTTACAATTTTTATATAATTTGAAATGCTGCGAAGTTCAACGAGGCTTACAGAGACTTGCAAAGTTTGACATGTTGAAAGAGAAAGTAGGTTAGTGTTCATCCAGGATAGGAGCATACACATGGGCATCTTTTTAAATGCATATTTAATGAATAAATCAATCTGCATTTTACCCTGAAATCTTAATCCAGCACAAATTAATCCTCTACTCCTCTTTAATTTTGCCAGAACTTTTAGAAATCTAAGGACTTAATGTCAGTTTCGGTATAGTTTTCTTAGTTCATTTATAAACAAAGATGGAAGGAAGCTCCAAATTATTAAACTGTCCCATATTACCCATTGGTACTTTATGATAACACACTGTACAACTGGAATACTGTTATACAGTAAAATATGTTTCTTCCCCATAACTCAGAATCTGCAACTGAAATAAGAGATCCTACTATAGGGTTTTTCAGGTTTTATATTTAATCCAGTATACAGATATATTTTTCTCTTGAAATATTTTGACAAAATGGCCATGTTTGATATACCTGAATATTTCTATACCTGTTGCCTTTTCCATGCATGAGCAACATATAAGAGTCACTAAAGGATGGACGAAATTCAATATTTAAATTTATAGTTAAATATTATATTAGGAAATATATATAGTAAAGTAGCTGATAAAGGCTTCAGATGTCTATAAGACATTGAAACTCATGATGATTCAAGGCATTTTTTTAGAGTTGGATGATCTAATTTCATTTGCTGCTCCGGTGTTGCTGTATTGGGTGTTTCAGTTCAGTTTATTTCTAATCTTAACTCTTTTTTTTCCACCCCTGAAAACTCTGTCAGGATTTGATATATTTTTATGAGAATTTAAGCTTACTATTTTAAACCCAGTACATTTCTAGTCTCTTCAAGGAAACTTGAAAATTAAACATTACTGCACCTAGCGGTTTGAAACGTAATATGTAAATAAAAGAAAACTCTCACAGACAGGATTTTTCATTTTTTTCTACTTATAGTTTTTCAGTACTAGGGGTTCAAAAAGATGTGGATGTTTCTCCTTCTCCACTGGTACAAATATAGTGATAAAACTGAGTCTAGGAATTGGAGACTTTCATACAACTCCCACAAGGTCTCATTTTGTTCTTCCTTGAAAAAGGTTCCTTCAAAGCCAATACAAAAAAATCCTATAGAATCTTCATTATAACAGTCTCATTCCTCTTTTGTATCAATCAAATATAGTTATGTTCTTTCACAGGGAACGTAAAAGAACCTAAGTGACAGCATGACAGAATGTTCCTTATTCATGAATGTAAAAGACCAATCCTCAAAAATGCAAAAAATGTTACCTTTTAAAATTATTCCGTTCAATATATTAAAATAAATAATAATAAGAAAAAGCTTTTCAACTAGAAATATTACAAACATGTAACAGCTGACTAGATTTTGGAAAAATGTTCAGTTCAAATTCACTCTGAAATCGACAATTACAGTTCTATAACAAAAATTTCTTGTTGACATCATCTCATCTAATCTCAAAGGAAATGAGACCACCCATGTACAAAATCATTAATCAAAGTTGTGATTTTATTCTATATTTGAGCTAAGGCAGTTTTAAATGGGTTATGTTGGAGTTTTTTGCCCATTTGGTTGGGGGTTTTGGATTATTTGTTTGTTTGTTTGAAGAATTTATGGCGATAGCCATTTATACATAGTACCTATAATGTCTTACAAAGGAGAATCCCTGACGGATGTTCTTCACAATAGTGCAGGATGTGGAATATGAGCAAGGCTACTTATTGAGCCAGAGATTTAAATCTACTTTTTACTTCAATACCTGAAAGGTCTACTGTAAGCCTGTAAATACAATAGACAATAGAAGATCTTCTTTTTGACAACAGAAGATAAGGATATTCCATCTTTAGCTATGTTCCATACTTTTACCCTCAGATTCAAGATGTCTATACAAGAAATGCTTTTTCCCTTTCATTGCCTGTTAAGCTAAAGGTTTATGAGACATAAACACAGAAAACTTGGCAAGGAAGCTGTGAATGGCTAGTTTTTTGACTGGGTGGCTAATTGATTCTGCTTTAGAAGTATTGTAATTTTTGTCAGCTATTAACTTTCCTTTCTGCTGCAGAAATAAAATGATAAAATTAAAGTTGTAACATAGGAGGAAGTACATAGGAAATCTTATCAAATATGTATACTAAATACTAGAGCCATGGTAATTAAGCCTCTTAGCCTAATCTTTCCCTAAGTAATATTTTCCAAAACTACTGTTGCTCAGTAGAAAAGGCAATGTTAAATATAGAAGTACATTGTTTTGTTTGCATGTTGACAATGGTTCTTAAACCCAAATCTACTGAGCCATGCACATTCCCCTTCTCATTTATTTACTTTTATTTATTTATTTATTTATTTATTTATTTATAGTGCGATACAGAGTATGGTCTTAGTTTCAGTAGAAGTGATTACAAGCACAGTTAAATACTTGATCTCAGATATCTAAAGTTTTTTCCTTCGTTTGACTTTTTGAAGAAAAAAATGTTTACACTTCTGTTTACAGTGTTCTCAAAACAGAACAACAAAAAATTTTCTTTCTGAAGAGAATTATTCAGGAATTTACACAATTAAACCCAGTATAAATGAAAATAAGGCAATTCTTCTGTTACAGTTTTAATATTGGCTAACTTTTTCTTCTTGCTTTTTTTTTTAATATTAGGGTTATCTAACATTATCTAATCTATTACTTAATCTATCCAAGCATTATCTAAACTAATCTAATCTAATCTAATCTAATGCTTCAGCATTACAAAATTATATATCAAACTTCTCATTTTTAATCAGACATGGACCAGAATAAAAGGCAGATTAGACACAGAAATAAATTCTGTACCTACATCTTGATAACTACCAATTTTAGCATGCATTCAATCAAGTCATAAAGAATAGTATTAATTTTTTAATCTTTTTTTGATCTTATTTATTGGGAAAAAATTGTTTTTTCTCTTGCTGCCTTTGATTGTGAAATCCTATTTCTTTTAAATTAATGAATTTACTGTCTGTATGTGGTGATAATAACATGTGGTTGTTTCAAAAACATGGTTACAAAAATCACCAGATAAAGTAATTCAACAGTAGGGTATTGTGTTCATGGTTAGTCAGTTATTTGTTTCCTACTGTCATATCAATAGTTTACAGATGATTGTTACATTATTTCTTTCACAGACTTTATTGGGGGCAAATGTCTCTTCTGAAGCAAATACAGGAAAAGTTGGAAAATATGCTTATATTACTTATGAATTCCCCATACATAAGGAGATTTGATTTTTTTTCCTAGATTCAAATACAAGTACTCTTCTCATTAGTAAAAGTTAAAATGTGATGTGAAAGATGGTATGTCTGGTTGTGAGAACTTTCTAGGGGATCTGAAATGAAGTCAGACATCTTAAACTGAATTTTTCCAAAGTCTTATTTATATTTTGTCATTTGTGGCATGGAAAAAGACAGCAGGAAATCTACCTTTTTAATCTATATTTTAATCACTGAAAGCTAATTCAGTAAATCATATTGTGCTACTCTTAGAACTAGCTTGTCTCGAGTTCTCGTTAATGTTTCCTTTTTCTTTCATTTCTCTTTTTGTTATTTATCTATTTATTTCAAATTTGCTTGAGGTGCTAGGGTTCTCTGGAGTGCCTTTGCTATCACTTTGGATTGTGTTTATTAGTGTGCAGCTGTGATATTTTATTGTAAGAATTATTTTTCACTTTTTATTCTTTCATGGGACATAAGGAATATTTATTTTTATATAACTTGGTTGTGTATATAGGCCAAGACTTTCTTTTTCTTTATTCAAATTTGGTTTTGGTTTTTGGCAATCTGATTTGACTTGTGGCTAAAGCATGTTTTCCTGCTTAGTTGTCAGCTGTACTTAGGTTATTCCTTCTTCTGCATTAGCCTGACCTTAGAGACTGTTCCACTTACTTTTACCCTCACACATGAAAACTATAATATCATTATTTATTCTTTAAATTATTGCACACTGACAGAGTGGAGATTTAGCCATTAAGATAGGAAAAAGAAAAGAAAATTAATAATATTTTCCCAATTCCCCAAAACTGTAAGCTTATAGAATTAATTCTGCAGAACTCAGGTTGAATGATTATAGCACATGATCTGTGATGTTTCAAGTAAAACTAAGATTTCAACACAGTTTTTAAGCTTTTTGACATTACATTTGAAGTAGAGTTATCATGTGTATTTGTCCATTAGCAACAATTCTATTCTCACTACTGAGTCACATGATGAAAACTGTACAATATTAAACACTTAATGAAAAACATATTACATCAAATTTCAGGAAAAGGTCATTCTGTTTATTTGAAAGAATGAAGATACATTATTCTATTTCAGTATACTCTTACCTTGCCCTTTAAATGACATCAGACATGAAAAGTAAGATTCTTCTTCAGAAGAATATAGTTAAAGTCTGTAAATGGATCTTACCTTCCATTTGTAAGGAGTTTTAAATTAGGAAGACTGCAATACCAGCAGATTTTCTGGGTTTTTTCCCAGTGAATAGTAATAACCCAGTGGACCTAATTCTGTCCCTATGTATACAGCTGCAACTTTTTGTATGTAAAAGCATATGAATCAAAAGGACAAGATATATTCTACACCAATTTGGAACACAACCAAATACAGAGATGAAAAATAACTTGTTCAAAACTCCACATCTCCTGTACTTGATATCTAAAATAGACAGTCTAAAATAATTTTGTCTGCTATTTCCCAAACTAAGGAAGTGATGCAAGTAATAATCTGTCATGGAGAGAATGACCCACTAGGATGTCCAAGAAGTAAAGGTTAGAAGTAAAAGTGATAACTGAAACTAGACATTGATACTTACATATTCTAATTTTGAATTTATTCCATAAGATGTTCCTCTTATTATTAAGGATGAAGAGAAAAAAGTTAAATTTTATGTACTCAAATAGTGAATAGAATAAATATGCACAAAATAGGAAACTAGTCTTACATTTCTTGTTTTGAGTTCCTGAAATCATTCCAGAGATGGAGTAAGGTAAAACAATATAAACCTTTAATGGTGGTTAATATTTTCTTTCTCAGATTCCAGATGAAAGACATTACAATTCCCAGAGACTTCAGAAGTTTTAAGGAGTACTAAATAATAACTCAGAACAAAACAAAAACCAAACAACTCCAACTAATCTATCAGAAAAGTATATAATAAGACCTCCTGAAATCCCTCACTTCATAGACATATCTTTCCAAGCCTGTGCATCTCCACTGACTTACCTGAGGCTGCTTCAGATTGCTCTTGGCTGGAATGCCAAGGTCTGAGCAAAACCTGGGAGGAGTGGGGGGGATGTTGTCCTCTCTTGTAGCAGTACCATGGTTCTCAGGATAAGGAGGGATCAGCAGGCTGCAATACTGAATACTTTTCTACAGATTCAGGTGTGGCTATATGTGCAAGATGCCACCCAGGAAACATCTAGTGCTTTGCTGACCTGAGAGCGAGACAGGTTGAATCCAGCCAGGATGACAAAGGGACACCCATCTTGCCAGCTCCAGGGAGTTTGTTACTAAACACAACGTTTTATCTGTTTATTGTATATGGCAGTAGCTCATTCTTAATCTTCAGATTCATTCCTTTTTTATTAAGAATTTCTTTTATTGATGCAATTTATTAACAAGACTTTTAATAGACATTTTCTTATTTGCATTGTATGCTTCAATTGAAAATCTCTGAAATATGACCAGCCACTGAAATTAAATATAGTAATCTTGAAACATGATGCAAAATATAGCTCTGTTGTTGAGGGTGGGGGGAGGGTTGCTGTATTTTTCAGTAAAAATCTCATTGACAATGTATAAAAATATGCCAATAGTCAAAGATTAGAAATGAGGCACGTTGTTAGATAAAATAATAGGAAAACCCTCCTGTATTTCAGGAGGTTCCACCTGAATATGAGGAACAAATTATTTATTGTGCAAGTGACCATACACTGGAAGGGATTGCCCGAGAGGTTAAGGATCTCTGTCTCTTTCTATCTCTCTCACTGGAGGTATTCAAGAACTGTCTGGACAAAATCCTGTGTATTGTACTCTTGAACAGGTTGGACCTGATGACCCAGACTGGTCTCTTCCAATTTTAACCATTTTGATTTGTTTCTACAGAAAGGGATGTTTTGATCCAAATTCTTTGAAACAATTTCCATAAGATTTTTTCATTCTTAGTACAAGTTTTTTCAAGTTTATGTCAAAGCAAATCAATATTTCTAATTGCTTTTTGTAAAAAAAACCCCCTCTATTTTCATTTTTGTCCTCTCAGATCCAGAGTCTTTCAGGAAAAAGAAGAATGTATATGAAAAAGAATCACTGAAAGATATACCAGTTTAACATCCAGATTAGTCTATACAATCATCTCTGCCTTTACTTCATATTTTGTGTTGATGCCCAAAGATATTCTGCATGTTTTTCATGGCAGCCATCTATTCTAATCCTTAATTTTAAGCTAATCAGTTATTTTTATCCATTATTTTTGTTATAATAAAATTTGTTTCTCAGATCTGTGTTTTCTCACTATAACAGGGAGAAGAAAAAAAAAATTACCTCCTCCAGATTTATCCTATCAGGTTTTACATGGAATTCTTGAGATTACATAAGTCATTATAAGCAGACTTAGCATTATTCATAATTCATTATTCAAAGTTCATAGTCGACTTCAGATCTAATTCTGTGCCATTGATCAACATTAGCAAATTAGATATAGCAAAAATTAAAAAAAAAATTAAAAATCAGTATCAGATAGAACACAGCTTTTTTGTCCTGTATTGTAAAGGTCAAAATACTCATTAAATTTTTGAATCGTTTGGCTGGTTTTCCTTTTGTTGCTATTTTGTTTTGGTTTGATTTGGTTTTTTTGCTAATGGAAATCTAACTTTGCATAAGCATCCATATTCTCCAACAAAACATTTTTTTTATGTTTGAGATGCTTTTTAATGGAATGAAGAGGGAATATTGAAAACAGGAAATGGCTGTGACTGAATAAGATATATTTTGGATGGACATGAAATACAATTTGTTTAGAGACAGGTGAAAAATTGCTTTAGTGCAACTAGAGCTTATGTAAATTTTCACTTTTGATTGATGAAAAGCTCAAGTAATCTTTATTCATTTTTAAACTGGAAGTCATTTAAGTCCATCTGCTCTGCCAGTTTTTTATTTGGCCAGAAAAATAGCTATCAGGAAACAAGCAAAAGTAACAACTCTTACAGGTACTCCTGGGCTGCCTGTTTTAAGGCTGATAATCCATGGCTGCTGAAATGTTTTCACCTGAACAGATTGCTGCTTTAATTTCTTTAATTATTATAAAACAAGTTGTCTGTTTTCTGAGCCAAGCATAATCTGTTTGTTTAGTTTTATAGGACTAAGACAACTTTTCTAAGGATGTTAAACTTAATTAGTGCCGTTATAGTTACTGACATAGATAGCATCTCTTCTTATCTAATTTCCTCTGAGTTATTTAGAGAACATTGAAAATAATAACTCTTGTTTACTTTGATCCCTGTTCTTTTTATCAACTATATGGCAGGAAGAAAAGATAGCACTTTGCTATCTGGACAGGAATAATGTGTCAAATTTTTTGGAGGAAAATATATTTATTCAGCTGTTTTAAGGTTACTTCATGTTACTGAAATAGACTTTGCACTATATAAAGTGCAGTATTGCCATGATACAGAATTCTAGGATTTTCAAATGGAATGTGATTCAATGGCATTATCTATGTTAGCATGATATACGCACAGAAAATAAACCTGTTTATGCTTGCATGAATACTCCTACTAATTAGGGTAGTCTGTTACTTTTTCTGCTTGTCTTAGGACCACACGTGACCATATAACAAAATTTAACTTAAGATAAAATTCTGTAATTTTTAATAATTTTAAAACTCTCCGTATCTTGGCACAAAAACTTGCTTGGCATAACCCTTTTAGCTTATTGTTTCCATGAAGGTTTTATTAGAATTTTTCCCATAGTGTTTAAATTTAAATTATTGATTAGATTTCTTACTTACGCACACATAAAACCACGAATCAACCAGGGATGGTAGAAAAGTTTGCCACTTTCAAATTAATGATAAATTGCTTTATAAGTAAAAGGGAAATTCTTTATATTTAAAAAGAAAGAAAGAAATAGTTTGACTATAAACCACTACATCTGTTTCAACTGGAATTCCTATTATTCTTTTTACCTAAATCATTCAGAAGAGAAAGTGATCAGTGAGTACTGAAATCTGCTGGTATAGTGTGTTTCAGGAGAGCCAAAACATAATATCTGGAAGAATTCCCTGATATTGAGAGGCAAGTGAATTAATTAAAAAAAAAAAGACAAAAAATGCATTAAGGGGGAGGGTGAGGAGGAGGTCGGGAATGAAATAATTGTGGACATGCACAAAGATAGTTCCTTAACTATTACTATTTAGAAAAACATTAGCACCTCAGAATCATGGCTATCTGAATATATATAGTCAAACATTGGTGAAGATAAAAAACAGAAATATATTACTATAAATTACTAAGAAATTAATGGTGAATACAATAAACTATATAAATCACCCATGTCTCTAATTTTACAATTTTTCTGGCCTTGTGTTCCTGAAAGGAGTTAGTAGTGTTGATCTGTAAAAATATTCAAAGAAAGAAAAAATGAGTGATTTGAAATATGAAATAACTGCAGTGTAAAAATAAACTAAGCAGTAAAGAATTAAAAAATAAATTAAAGTAAAGGTTAAGCTACACATCTAAAAAATCATGATTTGTATGGAGAGAGTGATTAGAGAAATGATTACTCTTTGACAAAAAAAAATGTTGGGCACCCTGCGGAATAATCAAACAGAAAAAAATATTCACACAGTATATAATTCAAGAAAGAGAGTCAGGGCCAGAATCTCTTATTGAAGCCTGAAATTTTGATTAGGTCACTGATTGGATCAATTCATAGCAAATAGGTATATCAGAGGCTATTCATCATGCTGTGGTGCATGCAATCTCCTGTGGAAGAAAATTATGAGACTGTGGAGTGTGTCCCAGTGAGTGCCAACTATCATCCTATATTTAAATTGGTTTTTATGTTCTTTTCCTAGCCACCTGGTAACACAAAAATTCTTATTGTTTTCGTTGGAGATAAGATACTGCTAGACATTTCAAATAATGTAGAATGTGTCCTAAGCTGCAGGTACTTCTGGCTTCTTGGAAATTATTTTAAAAACATATTTCTACCCAGCTCAATGGAATTGTTTTTCAAAGATGGATGCTTCACTGGGAACACTGGGATTCTCTCTTATTAAAACTCTAAAAGATGTATTCACAGAAAAACTTCTCAGAAATATTTTTCTCTGGGCTAAGCGTGGATAATAGTAGTGCACACGGCAGTATTGATACCAAGGGTCTCCTCAAAACAGAAAACATTCCAACTGCAACTGGTCTCATTATTCAGACTTGGTGGGGGAGTTTCTTGTTCAGTAGCTACTTAGCTCCTTGGCTACTTTTTAGGGTGCATAATGTAAATTTAGCTCAATCATAAATGGAACTTGATCCTTCTACTGGTTTGGATGGAACATTCAGTAAATGTATTATTGTACTAATTAAGAATTATAGTCATTGATATTTAACCTTGTGTATCACAGTAAATTAGTTATTTTTCTGAGCTATGAAAGTTTTTAAATTTATAGAAGCAAAAAAAATGTTAAAGCATCATATAAGTAAGACTAAAGAGTTCAATATAAAAGGTAAAAAAAAAAAAAAAAGCTGTTACATGGCAGTAACAGCTGATCACCTCATACACACTTGTAATGTGCCACCTGTATTTCACCTAGTAACCTCAAGTACTATAACACTGCCAGGTTTCCTAGGCAACAAAACCTAAACTGATTGGTAGTTGTTTGGTTTTTTTTTTTTTCAGTAGAGATGACTTATTTAATTATTAATAAACCACTGTCCTACTAGGAGAGAGGGTTTTGGAAGAGTCAATAGCCTAAGTTCATTTGTGCTGTATTTCATTATGCTTTTGTAAAAATAAAGATTTTGTTGAAAAAAGATGCCCTTGAAAGGTTACAAGGTAGAAAATTACTGCCTGCTAGTAATATCCAGCACAAATAGCTTGATTTCTTTGCAACAACCTGGTCCACTTACCATCTGTCAATCTTACAAGCAGAGTCCAAAATACAAAATTTGCAGCACACATGGTCACTTTTAGATGAAATACCTTTGTTCTTTATTTCTGTTAACACCTGTAAAGATGAAGCATTGTGTTCCTTCAAATTCCTCAAAGAAATTTTCCTGTGGTGACCTTTAAAGGAGATCTTGACAAAGGTGAGGTGATCTATATGCTCAGACTGCTTCCTAACGTGCTGATAAATATTATCTCACTGTCTCACTGCAGCCCATTCTATTGTCTTTGTTTTCCTCTCATAAACTCATTGCTAGGGCTCTTTTACATTATTATGTAACTGTCTTTGACAATGTTCTGTTCAAATGGCCTTGTTTCCACAGTTATAAAGCAAAAGCTAAATTTAGCCACCTTCTAGTTTTAGGAAAATAATCTAAACAGGTGGGAGTGCAGAGTGTTTCTAAAAAGACACTGGCCCGCTAAAGGTGATCAGTTGTGAAAATAATCATCATTATTTATGTACTATCATTTATTTATCAGAAGAAGAGAACTTCTTTGTTATTAAGAAAGCCTCAAACACAAAAAAAGGAAATAACTGGTTGTGAACACCATATCATTTACACAAAATAATTAAAAGCAATTCTGACTAGTGTCTCAATCAACCTTAATATTCAAGCTTGAGATCTGATAAAAAAAAGTAGTCTGCTGGGTTTATATTGATAAAATGATTATGTCGATAACTTTATATATTTTGTTTCATTTTGTTTCCATTTTTCAAAGACTCTGCTAATAAAACTACAGACCAAGAAGTTCAATGCCAAATGATTTTATATGGTTTTGCTAATACTACCAAAGAAATTAATTGCTTTCACTCATTTCAGATACATGGAATGTTTTACCTTGGCTGTTTGCCAGGTGCCCCCAAGCCACTCTCACACACCTCCACCTTCTGAGACTGCACTGTTAATGGTAAATGACTCAAAACAATTGTGGAAGTGCCAGGGGGCTTTGCTGAGGGCAGGTTTGCATCCCTGGGGAGTCAGAGGTAAGTTTTTGGGTGTGTGGTGGCAATTTCCACAGATAGAAGGGGCCATCTTTGGCCCTGACCAGAGACAAATCTTGGAAAGTGGGATGGCACCTTTTATCACGGTGATTGTCCTCCCATACACAAGTGCTTAGATGCAAAATTCCTCCTCACTCCGACCAGGGGATGGTTTGATGGGACACAACTGACTCAACTGCTGATGTGAGGCAGCTCTGATGTCTTAGAAGGAGTCAAAACACATTAATGTTCCCTAAAATGCCCTCAAGCTCCTTCCTGAGGCCTTCCACCAGGGGATTGCACATGATCCAAGTGTTGCAACAGATCCAGAATCTATTGCAAAAGACAGTGCAAAACTCCCCTACCATTAGGGGAGGTGCCTGGGTATTCCTACCTATCCTGAATGTGAAACCAGAGACCTCTTTTTTTTGCTAATAAAGCTTACGATAAAAAAATATTGAGAATATATGCATGTTCCACAGGTTTTATTCTAGCTATCTTTTTTTTTCCCTCAATGAGTCTCATATTGAAGTTTGAGACAATATCTCAAAAACTACATAAAATGTGTTTAATAGCTGATCAAATTTCATTTGTTAGGAAAATTAGTCTCCTGGTTTAATACACGTTAAACTTGGCTTGAAACATTTTAACCTCCAGTTAGTGCATGCATAGCTTATAATTCAGTCAAGGATTTCAACTCTTTTAGTAAGAAGGGAAATTTCTATCCTTTTATTGCAAGTTCTGGATATCTTGCTGATATGTGCACGTGTATTTATATAATGATACATTCTTCATGTCTCAATATCTGAAAGCGTCTGAGGCACTAATACATTTTACAGTAATAAATGTAATCCAAGTCATGCATTATTTCTCTTGTAGTGCTAGGTCATCTTGCTAGGTGAAACTTAACAATGCAAGTCCATTTTTATCAGCTTATTTATACTCATTTTTATTCCTGTAATGTAGCAAGCTATCGACTGTTTCGTAAATGGGAGAACTGTGTTCTCTTGAATTACTTAAAAAATACACAAAAGGAAATACATTCAATTAACTCAAACACTACAGTACAAGTTTAATAATGACTAACATCCAAAACAATAATACTTGGTAGAGCATCATTTGCATGACATTTGTAACTAAAGGTCTTTCAGGGCTATAGAAGCACTATGTAGAAAAACTGTAAAACAAGTTGTATTTTACAATTAATCATATTTTTGAAAACCTGAAAGACATTTTATTAAATATTTTTATCCTGTAATACATGAAAGGACTGGTTGTCTGCACTTTTAGGGGTTTTATGGAAATATTGTGGCTTTGCAGGTATTTAAGTGCATTTCTGTCTTGATATTAAAAGAAATAAAACAGGTTATTTTTGTAAATTGTTTAAACATTCATAATTAACATTACACTGTGTTTATACAAACTGCTCCATCACAGCCAAAGCCCTAAGTTGCTTTATGGTGCCCTAGGGAATAATTTTATTTACCTAGTTATTCATTTGTTTGAAGGAAGCAGGGAGAGAAGGAACACTTATTCACTCTCTTTACCTTTTTTTCCCTACGTACTGGAAGCACACAAAGATACAACTAAGCTATGTTGTCATACAGCTAACAAATGGGACTCCATGTTTTTTCAGCTTCCCCTTTTCTGTTCTGTAATTGATTGTGGTCCCTGTTCATGTACCGAATTTGAATGGTACCTCTGCAGTATCCAGGGAGGGATAATGAAGGACTGCACTCATCTAGAGCTAAGCTAGATATGAGGATGTCAGAACAGAGTATGTATGACAAAGCTGTGGAGCATGTTCTAAGATGTGAGAGAAGTTGAGCAACCCTTGACCACTGCTGCTTCATGTCTGCTTCAGAGACCAGACACAACTCTGATCTGAAACTATTAGTTAAATAAATTCTAAGACCAATATGGAGGACCACTAATTTGATTTTATACTAAAATCTACTGGAAATATTATAATTTTAAAATACAATATTTTCTCTAGGTACTAAATTTCCCAAAATTGCCTGGGGAATGTTTTTTTTTTTTTTTAATTAATATCTTATCTCTAAGAACCACTATATTTAAGTTGATTACTCCTTGGAATATTTCCCAAAAGCAGTTTTGGAAACTATTTTTCAGGCTT
>JANRGV010000001.1:133090264-133101753 GCA_024734035.1 Alethe castanea
AGTGTCTTTAAAGAAGTTTGGTCCTTCCTGCTTTCTCAGGGTAGCCTTGAGAGAGTGATAATCTCTCAAAACAAGGTTCCGTATGTGATCTTGTGGCAGAAATTTTATCTCTCTCTTGAATGCACCTGTGTAATCCATCCATCCATTTATTTATAGAAGATCAACAGCCTCTCCACATTTAGATTTCTCAAAGTATCTTCCAGCTGCAGTGCTCCAAATATGGAACACATGCACACTCTCATGAAAACATGCAGCATGGTGGAATCAAATATCTGGGTTTTTTTTAATACTGTCATTTAGATTCACTCAAAGGAAAACAAATACAAGTCCTGGAGAAGTTTGCTTTAGTCATGGGGTGGACTATGGTGCTGCATCTTGCCCCCTAGGCCATGCTATGATCTGAGAAGACACCCAATACTTAACATCATTCATTCCATCTATTCTAGATGTTTATATAATATCCAAACTCAAGAGATTTTTTTTTTGTTTTGTTTTGTTTTTGTTTTAAGGATGAAAAAATTTTGCTACATGTAAATCCTGGGGTCTTTTCTCACAAATGTCAGTCTGGCACACCGTGCATATTCTAGTAGTTTGAAATTTGAAATGGGTCACTGTTTTTGGAAGAATAATAATTCTCCATGAAAAAAAATAGCAATATTAAAGCAAGATTTTTAAAGGGTTTTCTTGTATACTTAAGATCTACAATTAGGAATTGTTTGAACAGATTTGACTTAGGGAAAATAATTTAATTCATTACCAATCAAATCAGAGTAGGATAATGAGAAACAAAAGCAAATCTCAGAACACTTTCCCCCATCCCTCTACTGATTTTCTCTACTTCTTCCCCTCTTTGTCCCAGGGGAATAGCGGGTGGGGGTTGTCTTTGCCTCTCATTCCTCCTCACTCTCTTCCCCTGCTCCACTGTTGGGATTCCACCCACAGGAGACAGTCTTCCATGGATTTCTCCAAATGGGTCCTTCTCACAGACTTCACAAACCTGTGCTCTGGCTCCATCAACCATGTCAATCTGTACTAGTGTGGACTTTCCCAGGGGTCCCAGGCTCCTTCAGCCATATCTCCCTGTTCCAGTGAGGGCTTCCCACGGGGTCCCAGTCTCCTTCAACCATGTCAATCTTTATCAGTGTGGGCTTCCCCAGGGGCCCCAGTCTCCTTCAACCATATCTATCTGTACCAGTGTGGGCTTTTCCAGGGGTCCCAGGCTCCATCAGCTATATATACCTGCTCTAATGTGGGCATCCCCAGGGGTCACAGGCTCCTTCAACCATATCTACCTGTTCCAGTGAGGGCTTCCCCAGGGTCTGCAGATGCATCTGTGCTCACTGTGGACCTCCATGGGCTGCAGCATGACAGGCTTCCTTACCATGGTCTTCACCATGGGCTGCAGGGGATCTCTGCTCCAGACCTGGGAGCCCCTCTTTCGTGTTGGAGGAGCTGTTTCTCTCCATAGTCTCACTCCCCTGTTGCACTCATCTGTAGTTGCACCAGTTTTGTTTGTACAGGGTTTTTTAATTCTCATATATGTGACCCCAACACTGATGGGCTTGACCTTGGAGAGTGATGGATCAGTCTCGGAGTCAGCTGCCATTGGCTCTACTGGACGGATGTGGGGAAAGCTTCCAGCAACTTCCACAGAAGTCAACCCTGATAGCCCCCTCCTGCTACCAAACCCTTACTACCCAAACAATCCATTGTGTATTTTATTTGCAATTACAAATAAATGCAATAGAAAACAGCTTTCTGTTGTGGGATATAAATTTAAATTTTGAAGTAACATTGGAAAAAATGCAAAGCTAGAAATTTGAAACTGAGAATTATGAAATTAGTATGAGTAAGAGGAAAATTTGCATTTAACTGCCTATTTGGCTCTGCAATTTAGATGTTTCTTTTTCTACACATAATTTTGCTATGTTTAATTTAAAATTAAACAGGAAAAATATGAACAGTATTTCTTGTCTTCTTATGCAGCAACTGAAGGAAAAATTACGTTGTGTTAAATTAGACTTCCCTTACTTCCATGTTTTTGCTGCAACAGAAGGCTAAACTATCTCGATGCCCTGGTCCTTCTCATAAGTTTGTTTTGTAAAGGATAACCACTCCTTCAGGACAAAAAGCAGAAAAAAACCAGTAGAAAATTAAGAATGAAAAGAGAATTAGCCTTTAATTCAAAGTAGAACAAATTTGTTGAATAAAATATCAAGTATATCTGAAGAAAGTGGAATTTAAACTGACATAAATAATAAATATTGACATGTACTATGAAGACCTTACAAGCAAGAATTTTTGGAGTTCAATTAACAGCAAGAACAGAGTCATAAGGAAACGTTGTAGACTATCCTAGATTTGTATAGTGATTGGAAGAGTTGGCTTACTTAACAATTCTTATTGTTGAAGTAGAAGAAGGAATCAGAATACTTAAGTTTTAAAATTCTATTTAAATGTGATATTTATGATTTATCAATGAGCCTTTGCCATTCAATTGGTATTTCTTTTGCCACTGGCATTTATTTTTTTTTAAATATGCTCCATGTTAACTTATAGATATTTCCTGAACATTTTTATCTTAAATTCTGGACCAGTATAGGGCTGAAAATATGCTTTTGCTTCAAAAATATAATTATCATTCATTAACTCATCTACTAGCAAAATCTAGAGTTAGTAGAAGTCCATCTAGTATTGTTCAGATGTAATGGCTCTTTGAAGACTGTGCCCTCAGCCAATGCTAATCTGTTTCTAAAATTACTGTTTAGTATAGACGAAATAGCTTGGAAATCACAGAAAAATTTCCTTGGTGTGGCAGGAGGCATTCAGTTAGAAGACACCTAATGTCATATTTTCATTCAACACTTTCCTATTGGAATCAGTATGTTTTTGCAGATCAAATAAGGATAACATGTCCAAAAACACTGTACATAGGACAATTAATTGTAAAGCCGAAACAGGAAAAAAATCTCAACATTTTGAAAAACAAATTATCCATTATACACACACACATATATAATCATTATTTTTGTTGGCATATAATGTCAATCAAAAATTTTGAAGAAAACAATGTTCTCAATTCTATATAATTTCTGCATTTGCATTACCTTGCTAGTAATCATAACATCAGAGTGTTGTGCTGAAGAAAAAAAACACATGAGATTTTAAGAAATAAATTATGAACCACTCAGCCTTGCTTCCCAAAACAGCCTTCTTGATGTTGCTATGGTTGATATCCATACTATGTCAACACTCAGGATTCAGTACATTTTATATAAATAATAGATAATAATGAATACAAATTGTTGTGACATCTTAATGTGTAGAAAATTAATATTTTAGAAGTAGGAATATACTATGTAGCAATGGTGAGAAGATATTTTCAAATATAAAATGAAATGTTGAGAAAAATTAAGCTTTCACACCCTGCAATACATATATAATAATGAGAGTATTCAATACTCTTTCTTCCAAATATTAGATTAACAAGAACTAGGAAAGCTTTCACGATATGTAGGATTTTTCTCTTTCTGGGTAAGATTCATTTGTACTCCCTAGCCACTAGTCAACTTTTGTTTCAGTTTCTTCTGTCTACTGGAATGTCTATAAAACTGTTAAGCATGAATTTTACTCTAGAGAGCTTGAGATCATATCTTGATGATTAAAATATTCATCTGGAATATAGAAAGCCAAATTCATACCAACAATTCTCTTAAGGTCTGATAAATCTTTGAATCTGAAAGAAGGACTCATCATTAATTGACATTTCTAGGATGTTTTTCCTCTTTGCAAATTGTCCTTATATCAGATAAAGCTACTGCATTTTTCCCCTCCACTATATAGTATTCTGAAACTCTTATTGCCTTAATACCTCATGTATTCCAAATCTAACCACATTACAAGTAGCTGTGGTAAAAAACCTCCTTAGGGAGTTTACTAGATGTGGTCCTCCAAATTTAAGTCAGGCAATCTGCCCAAGGGAATATGGAAATATGTTCTTGTGGTTTATCTTGACAGGAGATTATCTCTCTCCACAATTGTCAAGAGAAATGTACAGCATTTTAAGGATCATGTCTAAAAAAAGACAGGATGTTGCAGCACTTTGAGGGAGTCTATGATTTACAGACACATGTGAACAGGTCTCTCCATCTATCTCCAGATTCCATTGTCTCTCTGGCAGCTGGGCTGGACACCTGTGGTCCCTGTTGTCCAGGTGCCTCATTCCAAGAGATGTTCTCACGCCCTGGCTCCCAGGCCATATCCCCTTTTTGCTGAATTGCCTGCCTCATCTGCTACCAGTCACAGGCTGACTTCTGCACCCACACTCACTCCAGCTCTGGCACCTTGGACACAACAGGCTGGTCCCTCTCCAGGCCCCATATGTGCTCAAGTGCATAGGACAGAGACTTGTCTCAGGAAATGAGTCAGCAATGGAGTTTAATTAGGAAACAGAGCAGACTGCACTAACCAGGGCAGGACACAGTCAGACAAGCATTCTGGCCAGAACACTGTTTACAGATGGCCAGACCTTTTTTTATTCCCTTGTGCCTTTATTGTCCCACATGATTTGTTCCTTCACATGATTTCTTTATGCTGTGGTGAAAGAAATGCAGTAATTAATTAACTTGCAGAATATTTATAATGACACCTTCATGTAGAATCATTGTACATAATACCTAAAACAGATTATTTACTTCAGCTAAAAATCTAAAAGATTTTCACAAAATAAATACAGGAAAATGAATGTAACATATCAGTTTTGACTTGCCAGTCTCAGCCTCAGAAATTTAGCACAAGCATTAAGAATATATTTGCATGGAATATTGTTTAGAGATTATGGCTGGAGAAAGACTTTAGGATTTGGTCAATACAAGCATTTTCAGTGAAGATTGAAAGAGAAATCAGACTGTAACAGTAAATTTCTAGGGTAGGAACTCCATTAATCTCTTCCGGTCTCCAGTGTATGTAAACTAGGAGGACCCAAGAAGCTACTGTCCAGTCAGCCTCCCTTCCATCCCTGGAAACTTGATGGAACAGGTCATTCTGGAGGTTATCACAACACACGCAGTAGAAAACAAGGTCATCAGGAGTAGTCAAGATGGATTCCTCAATGGGAAACCATGCTTGACCAATCTGATATAATTACACTTTTTTCCACTAAAAATCATGTATTTCAAATGTTCCTTCTTCATTCTCTATGGAGTAATTTTACTTAAAAGACATGATATGTTTCTTGAGTAAGGCGATCAACCTTTAATTAGTTAATACATTAATTCGTGATGAAAGTTCATAGTATATTTACAATGCAAAGCTGTGTTCTTGCAAAAAGAAATCAAGCCCATTGGCAATTCTTTAAAAAGCAACAATGTATTTTGTATTTAAATGCACAAAGATTCATAGTGGCTTGGACAAAGGTAGAAAAATATTACTTTTAAATACATTGAGAGGAAGGAAAGAAAATATGTTGGGAAAATGTACAGGGATTCTAAGGAACATTTTCTCCTGACTTTTAGTGGCAAGTTTTAAAACACAAGACTGTAAAATTAATGGCAAATTATTCCTAAAGGTTGAAGCTAATTGAACAGAGGAACAAATAGCTTAGCCTAAGTACAGGGGAGTTAGCTGATCAGAAATCTTGGAGAGAGAGATGAATGGACTTGCAGATGAGTGGTTGGTGACTTGCATATTGCCACGGGCAGACAAGCCTGAAACTTGAGTCCTTAATTTTTTCTTCCAGTAAGATATTTTGCATTACATGGGCACTGTACACTTTCTGATTCTTCTTGTGACTCTCCTGACAAATTCCAGGTTGCCATAACACTCATGCCATGAATGAGATTACAAATTTCAAAATATACAGCCATAGAAACACTACAAGACTTTGAAAAACATCTTTCCTTGTTTATACTGTTAAAATATCCAATGTAATTGTGCAAATCAGAGGAGAGAGAAGGCTTTTTATCTTTTTGTTTTTTCAAAAACCAGTTTAATGACAGGTTTACAATCTTCAGGGAAAATCGATGCATCAAATAACACAAGTTTTACTGAGTAGATTAAACACTTCCTATTTTTCCATTTTTGTCATTTTTATGTGTACGTGTCATGAAGCAGATTTAACATACATATATATACGTAAAATATAATATCATTAATCTATTCACCTTTGTTTTTTTGTTCTTTTATTTTTTCCCTGTGAAATATAAAAAAAAGAAAATTGCAGAATACCAGGTTCAAGTTTTTTCTGAAAAAAAGCTTTAGTTTTTCTTGCCAAGTCATCCTGAAATTTTGTCTTTCAGATAAAGGTCAAGGACAGAAGGAAGCAGTAAGTATGCAGTATGAAAGCAATCAACCCTTACATTCATTTAAAAGGAGGACACCTTTAAAAAACTGTTAATAGTAGCAGTTTGTCACAAAATCAATGGGTCTGATTCTCTTTTCACTAGCAGAAATATAAATTGGGAGTAAATCCAAACATATTAATGAAGTTTTATTTGCATAAGTGTCAATGTATGATGAGCCTAGAGGACAAAATTATCAACTGGTTTAAGTTTGCATCACTCTCTTATGAAAATTACTGCATGTATATGCTTACACATGTTTGCATTCTATTTTCTTTTACCTATATCATAAAATAAACCCATTTCTGAAAGCATGAATTTCACTTATTATACTGTCTTAAAAAATACTTAACTTTTTCTGAAGTTTAATTTTTTCTATAGGAATTTCTGTATCTAATATATAAAGATATATTATATCAGAGTTTGGTTATATTCTAGCCCTACAGTTTTTTAATAGCATGATTATAAAAATGTATCAAATTTACAATCAGTTGTTGAATACAAACCACAGTCTCACTGAAGAAAAGTGATTTTGCCTTTTAAAACATTGTCTTTTAACCTGGTGCTCCTTCTGTGTGGCAGGTTTTTTTCCCATTCCGAGATCAGGCTTGTGTAAATAAAGTTGCAAGGGCCATACTTTCATACCATGACAAGAAATGATAGCTTACTGATGGATATCTCATGGATTCCTTTAGACAAGATGGTTATAGGTGCCATGCTCAAACATCCAAAAACAGTGCTCCAGAACTAAATTGTTCTTAGTAGATGCCTTCAGGTCTGCAAAGATGTATATTGATAGTCCCAAGGATGTTAGATTTATTGAAATTACTGTCTTAACAAAACTCAAAATTTGACAAAACAGTCTTACTGACTTTCCTGACATCTGTACATTTCAATGAGTAGGTGTTGGTTTTGGCTTACAATGAAATTTCTCATGTAAAACTCAGTCTGAAAAGCAAGTAACTTCTTTTTTTCTTTTAAGCATAGAAGCCAGTAGACCAATGACAATACTGAAAGAGAAATTAAAAAATAAACAAACAAAAACCAAAACAAAACCACAAAAACAAAAAAAACAAACAAAGAGTAAACTCCCCAAAAAACAAACAAACAAGAAAAAACACAACCCTAACTTTCCTGGTAGACCTGAACCAAAACTGTACTTATGTATCTTTGTGGTCAAATCAGCTGTTACAAGAAAACAAATATACAAACAAATAAACAACTTAGTAAATTAAAAATAATAATGACAAAATGATCCATCTTTTAAAAATTGTTTTGCTTATTGTTTGCTATATTAAATACAAGATAGACCTACAGTCACTCTCTTTTCCAGAAGAAACTGCCACTCATAGATGAGAGAAGACCTTCCCACCAACCAACTTCAGAAGATGAGTGCAGCCAGAGAGTGAGAGCAGACATAATGTATCACTATCTGGAGTTGACAATATCTCTGCTGACTGTAGAGGGAGCTGATAGAGACAAAAATTCTAAATTATACATCTCACTTGGAAGCCAAAAATAAGTGTTATGCTCAGCATCATTAGCTGTCATGCTACCTCATCATGTTTGGGCAAGATGCACTCATTATGCTAGAACGTATATGAAGACATTTCATACAAAAGCGTTATGACTAGGCCAAGGTGTTAAATGCACTAATATAAAACATGAAAGACACGTTACAAATATGGCTGTATTTCATACTGCAGTTCTGTAACACATTAATCTTTTATATGCTCAGGTTTTACAGAAATGACAGTTTAATGTGAAACAATTGCTTCTTTTAAGTTAACTGAAACATAACACAGCAGTGAGTACAATTTTTACCTTTTCATCTTAATCCAAAACTAAGCATTTTGAAGTATCAGGTGACTGGGGGTTTGTTTATTTTGGTTAGATTTTCTTTATTCTTTTTCTTGTGGGAGTGGTAGCATGAGACATCAGAATCAGGAATTCAATATTTTGTACTCTTGCAAATAATTTTTATCTTAATTAAATTTTAACTAAATATGTGTTTGTATGTCCTGTGTGGTTGGCCTAAATATGTAGTAAAACACTAGAGAGGCATTGAATATACATTTCCTTACTTAAAAAAATGTTTATCTTTAGATTATATATTGCAAAAGAAGAGTTTCTTATAGATGCTCTACTTTTTCTCCTGAACCTCAAGCAGAGTCATGCAAGCTTATAAATATTCCTTGTCTTGTTGAAGTCAGCATTAAAGTTAAGCATACCTGAGTTTCTCTGCAGGAATGATGTTTTGGGAATTATCTTGAAATATCCTTTGTACTAGTGGTCCATTGCATTGACCTGAAGTGCCACTGACCTGACTGAGACTCAGGGAGATGCAGAGTTTCAGCTGCACTGAACTCATTACAAAGCTGTAGGGTAGGATCTCCCGTTGCTTTCCAAAAGCTCACGTTGATTTCAGTGGGGGCAGAACATTTTTCCCAAAGTACAGGCTATTCAAGTGAAAACAAAGAAGAAAGTAAAGTCTCTAAAACTTAATCTAAGGATATGCTTCACCGAAAACAATTTTTTAAAATGAGTCTATATTTTAAACAATCTGCATTGAAACTTATAACATTTGTATTCTAATTTTATTAGGTGTGGTATATCAGCATGTTTTTAAATGGAGAAAATATATCATACATTCAATATTGCCAGGGTTTTTGTCATTTTACTTAATTTGCAAAGCAAGTATGGTTATAGATTATTTCTTGATTTTCTTTTGTGCTTCCAGTGCTTTTTAAAATCTGAATTCCAAGTACCTTGCTTGCACATAAAAGGCATTTTTAATATTAATGTAATTCAATGATAATTTATTTTAAAGGTTAAATGTTACTGCTCACTGAGTTTTTGGTAGGCTTCATGGGGTGGAACAAAACCCTGCAGCATATATTTAAAGAAAGATGAACTCTTATTCTAATCAGTACACCATTTTTCAATTTAATGCCATTGCATTTAAGAAAACAGCAACACAAATCTTAAGGTGAGAGATATGATCCAACTAAAATTAGAGCAATACTGTTCTTGTTCATCTGGTTTTCTTTAGTAGTAATTGAATTTCTATTTGATATTAATTTTGAAGAATTTTCTTGTACAAAATAATATTTTAGGTACCTTAATAAGAATTTTCTCAATAGATATTATTTTAAACATAGTTTATCTGACCCTGTTCATGCAAAAAGGTTTTAGATCCTCTTAGCTGAAAATAGATAGCTTATTTTTATCTTGCCACAATTATTTTTCTTTTATTTTCTTAGCAAGCAGGAATTTTGGAACATATTATCATAGTGGTAGTTTCATATAAGTGGATCTCACAACTAAAGTGGTGTTAATCACTGTCATACATGTCCAATGAATTGTAACATTCAGATATTAAACTTTACAGTTTTTAATTCACTGGAATGTAATATACACACAAGTGACAAAAAAAGCCATCATTGTTCAGAAGAACTGTGTGTAGTAACAGTTCTTTCCTGCTGGTGTTGTATGTTCCCATGAAAAATTCTGCTCCATAAAGTCCTTTACTTCTTGGTCTTTGTAGAACTTTAATTTGTCTCCTATGACTTCTGAGCAGGGTATCTATTTTCAGTTACCTATCATATGTCTCAGCCTTTTGCACAAGGCGGTATGGATAAATAATAAAAAAATACATAGTAAAAGTAAGATAAGTATGCCACAACTATGAAATGCAAGACACTACCAAATCCTAAGAAGACAAAGTGCTGACTGGGAGTGTGGCCAGTTTGTTTTATAGTTATTTTCTTGCCAGACGAAAGTATGTGATCATTTATTTTTAAAATATCTGACATACAATTGCAGACATTCTCACTGATTTTGCTTAGTACTTGTCTATTCTTATATGGTCAATTTTGGCCAAAAGTTTAAAATTCTATCTGCCAAAATAGGGAATTTCCACTCACTTCCAGAGCTGCTACTCTGAACTTCAGTAGAGTAAATTTTAAGCTGTTGCTATTCAGGAAGCTTTTTAACAGAGTATGCTGGGAGTATGCTTTTGAGGTCTCAGGAGTCCACAAATGCTGGTCTTTAAGAGCCCCTTTTAGAAGCACGGGAGCAGTCAATTCCTTTGTGTCATAAGTCAAACAAGCAGAGCTCAAGACCAGCTTGGCAGGCCAGGAAAGTCTTCTTGAAGCTCAAGAGAAAGAAGAAACTGTGTGATCTCGGGAAGCAAGGGAAGAAAGGCAAGACTTCACAGGAAGAGTTCAGAGGAGTTGTGATTCATTCATGCAGGGAGAGGACATGAAAGGCCAATCTCAGGGTCAAGACTGACCAGTGCTGTGCCAAATAACAAGGGTTTCTTTAAGTACTAGAAAGATGTGGTCTAGAAAAAATTATACCTATACTTGATATTGTTCTATAAGGTCACACATGGACATAGCAGCGTGTATAGTTTTTCTGGATTTTAGTGAGGCTTTTCAATACTGACCTTGGCAGCATTCTTCTAGTCAGTTATCCAACTACAGGATGAGCTGTTACATGGTGCACTCAGTGAGGAACTGACTGAACAGCAAGGCTTAGGTGTTGAAGGCACCATTAATAAATTTGCTGATAATACACTGGGAGGTGCTCCTGTCCCTCTTGAGGGACAAGAGGACTTGAAGAAGGCTCTAGATAATTTGAAGCACTGGACTATGATTAATGGAAATTAATTCCATGATATTTTCAGGATGGTGGATCCTGAACTTATGAGAAGGCAACACTGGACACAGGTATAAACTGGGATATTGACTGAGGAGCAGCCCTGGAGCGAGAGATCTGACAGTGCTGGATCCAGGGCAGCAGACTCTATTGAGTCAGCATTGTGCCCTGGCAGCCCAGAAGGTGAACTGCATCCTGGAGTGTATCAAATACAGCATGACCAGCTGGTCAAAAAGGGTGATTAAGCTGCTGTATTCATCATTGGTGCTGCCTCAATTTGAAGTGAAGAGGCTTTTCCTAGAAGTGGTCAGTCATATTCCAAAACTAGACAGTGATTAAAGGCATTTGGTCAATACTCTTGATAATATGCCTTAATATTTTTAAAATCTTAAAGTCCTTTCCAACTGGAAGGGTCTATTCTATTCTATTCTATTCTATTCTATTCTATTCTATTCTATTCTATTCTATTCTATTCTATTCTATTCTATT